>CM060465.1:2607500-3292500 GCA_030544235.1 Lepturacanthus savala
CAATGGAAGATATTGATAAGAACGGAGATGGTTTAATTGATCTGGATGAATATATCGGTAAGTTAGGGTTGCAGTAACTTGCTGGTCCAGCCTCTGGAGACCTAGGGTCTGAGGCTCTGGGGGTCTGTGTATGTGAAGGTCAGTGTTCAGTGAATTCACAAGTTTCTTGTGGTCTACAGGGGACATGTATAACCAAGAAGGAGACAACTCTGAGCCTGAGTGGGTGAAGACGGAGCGAGACCAGTTTACTGAGTTTAGAGACAAAAACAGGGACGGCAAGATGGATAAAGATGAAACCAGAGACTGGATCCTGCCGAGCGACTACGACCACGCTGACGCTGAAGCCAAACACCTGGTGTATGAGTCTGATACTGACAAGGTACAATTCTGTTTAAGATCACACTTTAACAATGTGTTTTACTGAATAATAATAAAATCGTTTTACATTAACCTTCATCCCTTAACCCCTAAACTTTAACCTTAACTTCTGACCTTTAACCACTAAACATAAACCCTTAACCCTGACTAATTTCAGCCTTTCTGCTTATGATTTCATCATCATCTCATGACATTAACATGTTCTTTGTCATCAGGATGGACGTCTCACAAAGGCAGAAATCGTGGATAAATACGACCTGTTTGTGGGCAGCCAGGCGACGGACTTCGGTGAAGCTCTGACCCGACACGACGAGTTCTAGTATCAACCTGATATCAGCCAGAGACTGTTGATCCTGAACCTCCTGATGCCTCCAACAGCAGTTAGACATAATTTCAATGAACAACCTGACACCACCGCCAGTGGTTAGATGTAATTTCCAAACGAACGACCTGACACTACCAACAGTGGTTAAACATGATTCCACTGCTCTGACGACACGGACAATAATTTATTTGAGTTCTTGAATGTGTCCTGTTGTTCACACACTAACATTTAGCTGTGTCAGACAAGGACATTTCTCCAGCTTCACTCTGCTTGACTTTCCCTGCCTGTCAGGTGAAGGACAAATTGTGTTTGTTTGTTTCTCTTTTTGAAGGATAATTTTATGTTGTGTTGAGAAAGCCTTGATAGAAAAGTGAATTTAGGTGTGCAGAATAGATTGTTGAACCGTTTGATTTTGATGTCTTTGTTGACCATAGTTTGGTGATAGTGGAGAATAGGCTGATGGTATGGAATGACAGTAAATATTAGATTCCTGTGACAATAAATATAATTTTGGACTAGTGCAATATTAGAGAAACAAGTTTCCATGGTAACATGAGCTCAGTGTTGGTTGAAGGAATCAAGATGACTTTAGAGGCTGATGGATGCTTTGTTAAAGCTGCTTCTTCTGCTTTATCCTCACCGTATGTGTGTGTGCGCGGGCGTGTGTGTGTGTGTGCGTGCGTGTGTACGCACGTACAGAAGAGTTAGTCTTTAACACCAGGCATGTTGAAAAAGACAAATAAGAAACACTGAAAAAGTTGAAATTTCAGTAAGAGTGAGCATGAGTTTTCTTTTTTTCTTCATTTTGAAAAGGAAGTCTCAATGTACTGATCTTTATTCTCAACATAGAGACTTTATTTTCAAAATGATAAGTGTTCCTCTTGTATTTTCATGCCTGGTAATACTCTTTTGTATACTTCCCCCTTTTGGAGGTTATGTTTTATTTGATTCAGATGAACTACTAACTCATTTGTGTGCCAAGCAAAAGATTGTTTTATTTGTTCTGCTTGTATTATCACTACCACCATTTATAACCACTGTTAATAACTTGTATGTATACTATAATGTACATGATGTTTTTTTACGGGCTACCTGCAGCAACAAATCTTTGAGTGACTTTACTGTACATAAGTTGTTACAATCTAATACCAATCATATTCCAGTTTTTGTGATTGAGAAGAATGTCTCAATAAAACTAATAAAATTGGAGCTTTGCTGTTTTATTTACTGATTCATACATTTAACTGATATTTCTGTTGTTTGATTTCTAAACAAATAGAGTTGGTATTTTTTATTTCTAATAACTAGTGAGTACGGTGTGTAACATGAACACTTTCACTGCTGACAATCAGCTCATATTTTGTCACAACTATAGACTTTAACTTACCTGTTTAAACAAATATAAAAATACTATTCTTTGTGTGCGAGGCCATTATAGGAAGTGGGTTAATCTGCAGGAGGAGAAAAGCCTTGGCAGCCTGGCTAATCATCTGACAGATTGCTAATTGAATAAGAGAATCATGTGCTGCACACAGTACACTGAATGACATGTTCTTTGGAGATAAAAGAAGGTCCCAGATTCTTACTCAAAGCTTAAAACTTTTAACTCTGGGTGACCCAACACCTGAGTGTTTACGGTGCATACCACATGGGTATAATACTGTATGCTCTGAACAAACCCCAGTTTGACTCCTGGCTGGCTGAACCCTTGCAGGATTTCACCCCCCTTTCCTGTCTGTCTACTCTTCTATATAAAGAAAGGCAAACATGCCAAAAGACAAAAACCTTAGCTGAATCCTTAAAAGGTCTCTGCAGCACTGACTAACATCCATTATCTTGTGTGAATTACAACTGGTAGCTTAAAGTTTCAGTTGGACAATAATTTTACTTATGTTCAAAGAAAAAAACTAAGGCATCTTAAAGAGTAAACACAACAAAACGTATCTATGCAGCACACTACAGTTCTGAACAAAACCTGCAGTTATGAAAGTATAAATCACATCATCACTGACTGGAATCTGCTGCTATATACTATAACTTTACACACTGAGTTTGGTTTACCTTTAAATACAGATTATTACTAGAGGTGGGATTTAATATAAACAAATTGATTACAGGTTTTGTAAATAATAACAATTCATTGCCCCAGAAGAGCATATATATATATATATATATATATAATTATATTTCATATTCTAGTTTCTTCTAGAAATTAATTAACCCTTAACCCTGATGATAAGACAAACCTATGAAGTGAAAACCATTTCAAGTACCTCTTGAAGCTCATCAAGAGAATGCCAATAGTGTGCAAAGCAGTAAAAGGGTGGTTATAAAATGGTTATTTTGAAGAAACTAGAATATAAAACATGTTTTCAGTTATTTCACCTTTTTTTGTTAAGTACATAACACCATAAACATGTGTACATTCATAGTTTTGATGCCTTCAGTGAGAATCTACAATGTAAATAGTCATGAAAATAAAGAAAACACATTGGATGAGAAGGTGTGTCCAAAGTCTTGGCTTGTACTCTATATATACATACAGGTACAGATCAGGTGTTTCCTATCTTTCTCATTGACATCCATCATCTTCACCTTATCGTCTCCACTCTGTCGTCCACCCGCTCAGTGTGATACTTTGTCACATCACTTACTAAATGTGAGAAAGATGGGATTACACCGAGCCAAAACCCTCAACAGCTCTTCTTCATCTGATTCCAACTCATCTTCAGTCTCATTCTTCTTGTCTGTGTCTTCATCTCCCAGAAAACCATCATCCTCTTTGTGCTCCACCCTGCAGTCATCCTGCACGTTTCCTGACTTCTTCGAGGGCTGCCTGCCGTGAGTCGAGGTGTCTACTGCTGCCTCTGGTTGCTCTGGATAGGCCAGAGATGTAGAGGGTTGGTCTGTGCTTAAAGTCAGAGACGTTCGACCTGATGTTACTCGAGCTGATCCACGTTGTGACATGTCTATATGGACCATCTTGACTTTTAAAGCTGTGTTCTCTGGGGTGGGCGAGGACATGCGAGGAGGGGACTCTAAAGGTGGATGATTTGGAGCAGGGCTCACGTGAGGTTTTCTGAAAGGTGTGTCTATCTCTGTTGAGGCAAAACGACTGCAGAGATCAGTAGATGGAGATGACTGAGAAGAGCTGGTGGGTTCAACAGGGACAGTGACAGGTGGCAGTGGAGAGGGAGGGCCAGTGTCTGGCAGGGTTGTGTCAAGTGATGCAGTTGAGGAGCTGAGGCGGTTTAGGGGTGGAGGAGCACCTAGAGTCTGGATCACTTCCACAGGGGCCATATGAAAGCTGGTGGAGCTAGAGATGCATTTGATTGGTGTAGAAACATTGTTATTGAACGTCATAGGGCTGTGAACAGTTTCTGTCGGAATGACACTGGGCTCAGGTGCAGCAGCTTTGGGTGGAACGGGTACTGGTGGTGCTGAGATTTCCTGGTGTCCGCAATTACCAGGTTTCTCCAGGAAACTGAAGGAAGGGTTACAGGTTCCATATTCCTGACAGCTGAATTGTTCGTCTTCCATCTGTGGCACAGCACTACGGTGACACACCTGAGAATCCACCACACTCATCAGGTCTTTACTTAGGTGGAAAATTACAATATCACAAACAACCATAGATCAGATTCAAGCTGTGAATGAGATATAAGAAACTGACTAAATGAATTGCTCTGTGAGTGACTTATTTGATAGATTCCTCACATTTTCAGCTTTATATGATTTATTTACTTTTAGTAGAATTCCATAAGAAGCCTTCATTGAACCATTGCATAAAATTTGTAGTTAAAGTCCAAATCACTGGAAAGTTAAAACCTTCACAACCCTGAACATAGACCTGCTTACGATGAACAAAAACCAAAGATTTTGTCAAATAAGTTGTGCATTAGTCAAGTTTGGTTCTATACAGTGTTTCTATACATATCAATATTTTCCTTCAAGACATTTTCCTTTAAGACAGATATTTGACTTATTAATTCACCACCCCTCTCCCTGCATCTTTGTAATTTCATGCATCATGCATGACTCTAAATTGGTGGTAGGTGTGAATGTGTGAGTGAATGCTGTGTATGCCCCATGATAGGCTGGCGACCATCTGGGGTGTATCCCTGCCTGCCAGCAGACCCCTGCGACCCTAATGAGGAATAAGCAGGTATAGAAAATTCTTTCACTTTGTTGTTCTGTTCTGGCTACATAGCTGTGATAGAGGATCAGGATTTATGTTCTAAGACAAACAGGGACACACATATGAACTAACAATATCATGTGTGCATTAAAATGTTTGTCGCTTTAACAAACAAATTAATACAAACACAGCAGCTTACACACAGTGGAACATAGACACCGACAGTCACATATTAGACATTGGGGCAACTGACATATTGGGGTCTGAAACATCTTTGAAATAATCAACTTCAACACAACATGTTGTCTAAGCAACAGGTTTTACTATCACTTTTATTTTATCACTTTTTTTTACTATCAAACTATGTATGACTTGTTTCGCTAGCAGATTATGATCTATGTGGTCTGATAAGATTACATTATTTTATCCCCGATCCAATTTAGCAGAGGGCTAAAAGGGAGTAACCAGTTGAACATAGACCTGTCTCCACATTCACAAAAAATGAAAGCTTGGTTTACTGGGAAATGCAGAGAGCATTATCTGGTTTAATGATGATTTAGATTTCAATGGTCAGTTTTAAGTAAAAAAAAAAGAAGAAAAGAATGAAGGAGCTACATATAGAAAATGAATTACTCACCAGGTGGAACCATTGTAAACTCTGTGGGATTATTTATAGAATATTAACATTTTACCGAACACATGCTGATAAATATGAAGTGATGACAGTAATTACTCCTCTCACCACGTTGGGGTGTTTTCCCTGAGCCACACAGCTACTCTGCAGGCGACTCTGCTGTCCTGTGTGTTTCCTTCTCAGCCACAAGCCCACATACAGGAAACAGCCCAACACCGTCAGCAACAACATGCTCAGAAAAAACACTTTGCCTATAACACAGCCAACCACACACTCATCACCCAGCTGATTGTAAGGAGCTAAACACACATGCACACACACACACAAAGAGGTTCTGTAGGATCATCATTTATCAGCTGTGTCTGTATGTGTGTGTGTGTGTGTGGGGGGGGGGGGGGGGGGGGGGGGAGCACAGGTGTATGCTTACTTGGTTGTCCTTCTGGTAACACCTCCACCACCACAGTAGCAGTGGTGACATCACCTGACTCCTGGTCAACAGCCATGATCTGTAGTAGAGAAATGTTCTGTAAAATGAGGTTTGATAATATCTGTGAGATTAAAGCTTTTAAGGTTTATTTTAATAGTTAGAAAACATATTTCATCCAATAATCTTCCAAAAAATAGCAATTCCATTTCCAGTGAAATCAATGTGATCCTGTTTCTGTAATTATCTGTAGTATCCATCTGTTAACATTTTGTTATTTTGATATTTGTCAGTTTTGGTCATACATTAAATCCTATATTTTAATTGTTATGGTGCCACCGTGCAATGAAGTAAAACAATATAAATATGTTGTGGCAAAATTTGTTGTGGTACCCAATGATGGTGTTTTTTCTATGGTGAGTGACTTTAACATTTCTGTAATTTAGGACACTTTATAAACACCAACCATAATTTACACTAATATTTTCAGGGACTCATTCTCACCTCCAGAACATATTTCTGTTTTGCTTTGAGCTCATTAGTCCTGGCAATCAGAAGCCCCGCCTGTGTGACCTGGTACAGGTGTGTGTGGTTTGATGAAGGGCTGAAGGTGAAGTAGATCATGGGATTCACACCCTGACAGTTTGTAGAGGATAAAAAGAGACTGTGGTAACAGAAACTGAAATAAAGTCTTGAGTATGATGTTATTTTTATGGCTGCATGTAGCAGGACATACATTAGTAAAATCATGGTCCTGCACGCACAACAACAGTGCTTTGCTGCCATAGGTGTTGACCAGAGACGCTGAACTTCTTCCTGCAGTTACAAAGCCGAAGTAATCAGCTGTGACGAAATGTGGGTAAAACCGGTTCACACCGACAACACGGACCAGTGCTGTAGCAACAGAATATTTCCTGTGGTCATCCTCCTGGAACGCCTGGACACACAAAGCAGCACACTACAGGACACTTCACACCAAAAATGTGATTCACATGTTGATTAATCTTACCATGACCTGAAGATGCAGCACTGGAGTCATGAGTCTGTCTCTCACTGCCTTAGTCAGTCTCACCTCTCCGGTCTCTCTGTCCATCAGTAAATGTCTATCATCATCTCCTAACATGAACACAAACACTGTTACAGATGAACAACCAAACACTGTTACTCACAGACTGTAAACACATGGCATATTATTGTTGTGGCACCTGAGATGATGGAATATCTGACTGGGCAGCTGAGTCCTTTGTCTCCATCCACTGCATGAATGGGCCCAGGAGAGAAGTCCAACACAATGTCCTGCAGCACAACATGCATGTTAGCCTACTATTCTCACATGACTAACCCCAACATACATGATCACTCCCTAAACTATGAGACCACTAACAACATACATGACACGAACATACATGACCACTAATGAGCATAAATGACCACAAAAAAGCATTGATTATCATTCCCTAACATAGATGACCACTAACCAAGTCTCACTCTTTGAGTATCTCAGTGAGTTCACACTCGCACACACCACACATGGTATTTCTCACGCTGATTTTTTTTTAACTCCTCAAAAAAAGAAAAAACATCACAGCACAGAAATGCATTCGCCTTGTCTGCAAACAAGTCAAAGCCATTGGTCACAGCGCTTCTGTGCTCAGAGTAGTTATCAGGTTACCATACCCAATTCAGCCAACAGCCAATCAGAAACTTGATTGTTCTGTTGTCAGGCAGCACTCCCAGCTAAGCGTGCACTGCACTGTCAGATTAGAAAGTTCTGAGTGAAAACACACACATCTGTGAAGACTGAAGAACAAGAAATGGCAACTGTGGAGGGACTCTGACTAAGATAACTAGAAAACTGGTGGCTATTTTGAAGGAACTAGAATATAAAACATATTTTCAGTTATTTCACCTTTTTTTTGTTAAGTACATAACACCATAAATGTGTTCATTCATAGTTTTGATGCCTTCAGTTAGAATCTACAATGTAAATAGTCATGAAAATACAGAAAACACATTGAATGAGAAGGTGTGTCCAAACTTTTGATCTGTACTGTACATGACCACTAATTAGCATGCATGACCACTAACTATCATAAATGGCCACGAACTAGCTCATGCGACCACTAGCATACATGATCACTAACTAGCCTACACTACCACAATATATCGTTTAACTGCATTATACAGTATATACGCATATCTGTCAGTCATTTTCTATACTTTCTTATTACTTACAAGGGTCACGGCATTATACAACATGTCTCTAGTTAACTGCATTATACAGCATATCTGTAGTTTAACTGCATTATACAGTACAACTGTTTTTTAACTGCAATATACAGTATAACTGGTTTAACAGCATTATACAGTATATCTATGTCTCATCCTGGTAGAGGACTAATAAGTCTTTTGTTCAACTGCATTATATGTCTGTGGTTTAACTGCATTACACAATCTTTCTTTCATTTAACTGTATTGTATACTATATTTGTGGTTTAACTGCATTACAAACTATATCTGGGCGACACGGTGGAGCAGGGGTTAGCGCTGTTGCCTCACAGCAAGAAGGTCGCAGGTTTAAGACCTCCTTGGTCCTGGGTCTGGGACCTTTCTGTGTGGAGTTTGCATGTTCTCCCCGTGTCTGCGTGGGTTTTCACCGGGTACTCCGGCTTCCTCCCACAGTCCAAAAACATGCTGAGGTTAATTGGCGACTCTAAATTGCCCGTAGTTGTGAGTGTGTGAGTGAACGGTGTGTGTGCCCCACGATAGGCTGGCGACCATCTGGGGTGTATCCCTGCCTCTCGCCATAACACGCTGGGATAGGCTCCAGCAGATCCCTGCGACCCTAATGTGGAATAAGCAGGTATAGAAAATGACTGACTGACAAACTATATCTATGGTGTGGCTGCATTATAGAGTATATCTGTGGTTTATCTGCAATATACAGTATATCTATGCCATGCCTGCGTTATACAGTATATCTGTGGTTTAACTGCATTATACAGTATATCTGTAGTGTGGCTGCATTATACAGTATGTGTTTAGCTGAGGTGCAGGCGACCAGACCTCTTCCCCCTCTGTGATGTTGACGGTGTACACAGGGCTGCCGCAGATGTGACTAGTCTCATCCTGGTAGAAGACTTTGCAAGGCAGGAACTGGGGGGTACTGGTCATCTCCATCCAGGACTGTGATGGTGATGTTGGTGCTTGTGTTGAAGTGCTCAGCAGTGCTCATTTCCTGATATAATCACAAGTTAATGTGTCTTCAGAGGTTATTACATCAAGTCATTAATTATCTCTTTTGTGAACAGTGAGTATGAAAATAATTTAGGATACCAGAAATGTGTAAATAACTTTATGGATGCAAAAAAAATTAAATACGCAACTTACAGAGGCATGGATGGTGACAGTCAGTAGAGATTTGGTCTCATAGTCTAGAGGCTTAGATAGCATTACCTCTCCACTGTTTGGAAGATCAATTTTGAAGTACACTGCATCAGGCTGTAACACACACACACAGAAGTGCAAAGACACACACAGACACACCCACACACACAGACTCAGTCATACACACGCACATGCACAATGAAGCAATGTCTGGTGTGAGGTTTATTTTTCATGTTTTACAAGTGTAAAAATAGAATTACTGATGTCTGGTCAATGGAGTAAATGATCTTATCGTTATCTGCATCTGTGGCCTGGACAGTAAACACCAGAGAATTCACGGCAGTCAGCTAGAAAACAGACAGGTCAACTTTACTCTCTGAACTCTGAATGTGTGCACATGGGTTTTCGTATAAGTGTCTCTTACCTCACTGATGATAAGAGACCGGTCAATGTCTTCTGCAAATACAGGTGAATTATCATTCTCATTCAGAATCTCCACCATGATTCTGTAAACACTCTATAACAACACCAAAACAAGAAATGCAGAAATACATCCAGTAATCATGTATGGAGACTAGGAGTAATCATAGAGTGAGAGTAAGCAGGAAGCCACCTGTGATGTCCAGCAACCTGAAATTCATCATTGATCAAAGAAAACACAAACAATCCTAAGTTCTTTTTAAGCACTTTAGGCATGCTGATAAAAGGTCATGACTCTATTGATCCTCATATTCTTGCAGCTCTTAGTAGCAACAACTTAATGGGCTTCTGTAAGAACAAAATTCTGTTAATTAGTAACAGATTCCTTTGATTGACTTTGACTTTAAACAGACTCCAGTTAGTGCACTTTGTTTGGGCAGGTCTGAAAGCTTATATGAACTCTGGTCCAGACCAAACAAATTAACTCTGATCTGCTTGAAAATGTCAGTCTCGGTTCCTTTGCAAATGAATCCTGGTGCAGTTCATAGGCATTGTGAACACTCACCAGACCAAATACAGAATCAAATGTATGTATTGGATGCAGCAACACCAACAACTCTACATCTCTCATCAGTGTCTATCTTTTCTTCTGGTTCAATATTAGTAATGATGTTATGGTGTTCATTCTTCAGGAAAAGGTAATCTAACTAATTACTGTTTCCATTCCAACTCTGTTTCCATTATCAACATGCTGTTACTATGCATTACTGGCCCGCCACAACTGTGGCTGTAGCCAAAGCCAAACAACAAACTTCATAAGAAAAGTTCACCAGTGCTGCATCTTTTCTTCTTTCACTTGCTGCAGCATCTTACTCCTGTTCACTCTGTTCACAGACCCCCAGGAAATTGGAGTACATTTTTAAAGATAAACTTGAATAAACGTAATGCAATAGATACTTCCCCGGTAACTAGTTACTTTTATAGCGGAGTTAACTCAATTACTACCTCAGTTATTGTTTGTAAGCAGTATCAAGTAACTATAACAAATTACTTTTTCAAAGTATGTGCCCAACACTGTTCATCAATGTAGTAAAAGTTAAATCTGCTCTGCCTCACTGCCTTATGGGGGCCATTTGGCATGGCTTGCTGAGACATCTGCAAGTGATAAAGAAAAGAAACATCATCCCAACAGCTACTTCACATAATACTATATGTTTACTGAATCCAGCAGGTCTGCCTGTTTGTCTGTTTTTAAATAATCACACTACTTTTACAGTTTTTTCATTGTTGAAGCGGCCACTTTTCCAACATGAAATGGCTTAATATTAATGTGATAGCCTATTATACTTTGCACTCTCATATATCATAACATGCTTGGACTGGTTCAAAGAATTTGATTAGAGAATACTTACAGCCACATAGGACATCAGACACTGGGAAAATGTCCTAACTGATAACAACAACCCATCTATCAATTGATCTGCAGTATTCAGCACCATGGACAGCAGCCTGAACATGCACACAAGGTTCTGTGCTTCGACCAATACTTATCACCCTTTATATGTTTCCTTTAGGTTAATTTATTATTAATAGAGAACACATTACTATCCACTGTAATGACAACTGTATCTGTGAATTAAACCAAATGTAGCCAACCAGCAAAACTTCAGTCATATCTTAAGTACATAAAATCCTGATGATCTGCAATTTTCTGCTAAACTCAAAAGTGAAATTATCATGCTGGGCCCTGGTCATGGGGTGTTTTGTGTCTCACAACATCATACACCTTCACTCAGGTAGAACGGGTCAGGGTGATCAATCCCCGACTTGTGTCCCAACAGCGTTATCCAACTTTTTAAAATCCAGATCCACCTGGAGGCTCTCTCTGCAGCCTCTGTTGCAGACATAATGGCTCTCCTCTTTGCAACTCCTGTGATGCCCAGAAGACTGTAGGCCCTGCACAGGGAGCGTGCAGCAAAGCCCAGAAATTCAATATCCATTGAAAGAGCTGCTTTGGAGGCATCTACTCAGCCTCCAGCACCATTGTGATGATCCAAATATGTCCTTCATTGTCCAAATTAATCTTTTCAAGAAGAAGTAAAGATAATTGAGAATTGCGATAAAGAGTAAACATGAAGAGTAAAGATGTACCTGAAGTGTGTCATCCTCATAACATGACAACTCAGCCATCAGGACAGGACCCAGTGCCTGAGAGATAGGACAACAATACAATATATTAAAAACAATAAATTAAATATAATTTATATTTCACATTATTTATTAAATATTATAGTCAAGTTAGTGTTAGAGTTACTAGTTGTAAACTCTCAAATGTGTCCTGTCGTACATAAAATGTGTGTATTTTGTCCATCAGAAAATACCGTATTGGCCCGAATATAAGACGACCCTGATTATAAGAAGACCCCCTCTTTTTTCAAGACTCAAGTTTGAAAAAAGACTTCTTGAACACCAAATTTTAATTCCGCTCGGAAAGCTTTTCTCTGACTGTGAGCATTTTTAGGCGATCTTTTTGAGCTCTCCATCTCCGTACATTACACTCTGTGAGACCATATTTCACCTCATTTATCACCATCATCTTCAGGTTTGCATCATAACTTCTCCTAAGCTTCCGGTTAACATGGTCGATCTTAGACACACTTTTCTCCAGATTGTTGCTACGTTTCTCCATTTTCTTTTGTCTCTGCTCTTGTTTTATTCTCTTTTCTTTCTTACCGCTATTTTTTTATTTTTCTTCTTCGTGACTGGGGTTCGCTTTGGCCTGGGGAGTTAAGTTCAGCATTCGCGCAGCGGTTCCCAAACTTTTTTATCCGTCACCCCCATCTATATCCCAACGTGGTTGACGATATATCAGGTCTACTTTATATTAACTCAACATCTCAGTTTTCTCTGCTGCCGTTTCCCAGCACAGTAACAGCGTAATGTCTCTATACCTCTCTGCTTTACATGATGATGATTCACCGCTCGCCGAGTCTTTGTTACTGATAAATAACAAACATCATCAACAGCTGCTTCATCTGGTGTGTCCATGTTTACAAACGTCTTTTTTTTATGCAGGAATAACAACGCACCAAAAAAAAAAGTGTTAAACCAGCATGTCTAAACAGAGAGAATAACAGTTGTATAACAGGATGTTGAATATGCATTTAATATGACAAATAAAACGTTTATTTAGATTCTTTATTGTGTCAGAAAATCCCACTTTAAAAAAACTTTAATAAAAACACTCCAGACCGCCATCACGTTTTTTAGCATTGTGAATGGGTATAATGTCTAGACCCCGAATGTAAGACGACCCCCACTTTTTCGGTCTTATTTTAAATGCAAAAACACTGTCTTATATTCGGGCCAATATGGTAAATGGAAAAATCAATAAATACATACACAAAATGAAATTTTACAACTATGCCTTCTTCAGTATGAATACAAATTCACAAGTTTGACTCTACTGTTAAACATAATTACACCACAATCATGGAGTATCCCATCCTCACAACACCTGAAGGCAAGATAAAGCTGCAGCCCTATCATGTCCCAGAGGCTCGAAAGGAAGCTATATAAGAAGAGGTTAGCAACGGGGGTAATATAGGCGTCAAGGTGTGAATGGTGTAGTCCCTTTGTACTCGTACCCAAACCAGATGAAACAGTCTATTTTTGTAATGATTTCTGTAAATTGAATAGTATCTCCCAATTTGATGCTATATCCCATGCCCCAAGTAGACAAACTCATTGAGAGGTTGGGAACATTCATTTCGATCTGACTAAAGAAACTGGCAGGTGCCCTTCACCCCTGAAGCTAAGGAGAAAACAGCATTCGTGACTCCTGAAGGATTGTTCCAATATTGCAGACTCCCATTGGATTGCATGGGGCCCCAGCCACCTTCCAATGGCTGATGCCCCACCAAATGTATGTGGCAATGTACCGAGACGACATCAGCATCCATGGTGAGGAGTGGGGGGACCACCTGGCCCAGCTGGATATGGTGCTCCAAGTTCTGCGGGAGGTGATGCTCACTGACAATCCCAAGAAGTGTCGCCTTGGCCTTTGAGATCCAGCTACCTATCATCGGGCAGTCATGCATTAAACCCCAAGTAGGGCAGGTTGAAGCAAAAAGGTAGTCCCGCCCTCAGACCAAATGGCAGGTATGATATTCTATTCTTAGCCGGTTATTTATTGCCAGTTTTGTCCCCCACTTCTCCTTTCACAGGCCCCCTCACCGAACTCCACTGGAACCAGGAGCCGGACTGGGTCAGGTGGATACCTGAAGCAGAGAGGGCTTTCCTGGCCCTAAAAGATGCCCTCTGCTCAGACCAGGTGATGGTAACACCTGACTTCTCCCCCCCCATAGTGCTCCAAACAGAAGCGTCAGAGACCAGGGTGGGTGAAACTGAGAGAATGTGAGGAGCATCCAATCACATTCATTGGTCTCAAATTCTTACCCAGAGAGAAAAAATACTCAACCATTGAAATGGAATGTCTGGACATAAAATGGACATGAAAAGGCTGAAAAATTATCTGCTAGGATGACAGTTCACCCTGCTGGCCGACCACACCCTGCTGGTATGGATGGTATACAATAAGGACACCATCATGCAACCCTTCTCATTCTCTGTCACTCACAGGTCAGGAGCTACCACGGGAGGCAGATGCCTTGTCCCAGCGGGACACCCTGAGCTGCTGGACTACCCCTCCCCATGAGATCAGAGGGTGTAACCATACAATTTAAATACATTAACAAAGTTCAACAGCCTTGCTTAACCGTGTTGTTAATGTTCTGTTCTGCTGAAGTTATATTACCAGTCCATGGAAAGGAAGGAGAAGAGTTGTTCTCTGGTTCTACTTCCTTGAGATGGCTGAAGATGTTTTTGCAGCTCGGGTGTTCGTTGTAGAGTAGATCTGTTGTGCAGGCCATGTTGCTCTTTGTTAATCCTTGTTGCTGGTTGGAACCAGGCCTGAGTTGCTTCAGTAGTGCTTTCTGGATGTTTTGAGTCCTTGTTCACTTGCAGGTCCGTAAGATGCTGAAAGTGGTTGGATAATCCCTTGAGAGCAGAGAAGCTGCTGAAGGTTTCTGTCCTGCAGCTTTTCCTGCTGTGGGGAGCAGGAGAATAACAGAGCGGTGCTCTGCTGATGAGGTGTGGGACAGGAGATGAAGAGTGGGTAAGAGAGAGTTAGTTGAAGAGAGTTGGTGGAAGAGCTTGGAGAGAGAATGAGCAGAGAGCCAGTGCCTTATATCTCGGATAATATCCCCTGAAGGAGTGAAACAAGGTTTCCAGTCGGTGGAGGGGCCATAAGTTCAAGGATCAGCCAGGCAGCTGAGCAGCCTTTTGCATATATTTCCTTTGTGGGCACAACAAGGATGACCTGCACAGCTTCACCAAATGTGTTATAGAGTGACTCAGTTTGTCCATTTGTACAATTTAACAAATTGCATTTGTATTTGCACTTCTTTTGTCTTTAATACTGAAAAATATATTAGATTTCATGAATAATGACAGTAAACATGTTATGTTTCAAACTTGCGTATTGATGCAACAGAAAGCTAAACACAACAGTAACAACATGACATATTACAGAATCTGACTGGAATAGAACATCTCCAGCAATGGTGTTTAACAGTATTCCTTTTTGGAGCAAATTCACTAGCTTTATAAATTAATGACCCAGACACAGATCTCAATCAATGTTATTCTGCTCAGTGAATAACATTGACTGATTTATTGATCGATAAATGATGTATTTTTAACGGTAGAGTCAGTCTTGTGAAGTCCCATTCATATTGAAGAAGGCACTGTCGTAAAATCTAATTTTGTGCTTGTAATTCTTGTGTAATTCTTGAATTTTTCCATTCATATTCTGATGGATGAAATACACTCACAATTCATTTTATGTACAACTGATTTGGTTTATGAAATTTTTTTATGCACAGATCTTTATATTATTCACAAAAATATTAAATATATCGATCATATGTACAGAAATATTCTGACAGCTGTCTTACTCCATACAGAAGGAGCAATGCAGTTAGGGTTAGGTTCAGTGTCCTCAGGATTGGGTCACTGCTTTTTGCAGATGATGTACTGTAGTCCCGTTGGCTTCATCTGGACCTTCAGCTCTTGCTGGAGTGATTCACAGCTGAGGATGTAGTGGCTGGATGAGAATCAGCACCACCAAATCTGAGACCATGGTTCTCAGCCAGAAAGGGCCAGATTCTGCACCAAGAAGGAGCTGAACCAAAAGTTGAAGCTCTCGATATTTTGATCAATCTATATTCCTCCATCACCTATCACAGGTTCTGATTACTGACCGAAAGAAAAAGATTGTGAAGCAACAGCTGGCAGTGCTCAGCCGATATCACTCAGCAAGTTGAGAGCCGTCAGCCTAGTATAGTCGACTGAGAGTTGTTGGCTGACAGTCATCGGCTGAAATGTTAATCTGTTTGACCTTTGATAGCTGCTATTATTTAAGACCTTTGGCTGGAGTGAGGATGACAGTTGGAGGGATTGTATTCAATACCCGAATAAGTTGCAAGGTTCAACCTGTGATAGTGTGTTTTAAACTTAGATACAGGAGCTCCTACCGTCCCAGCCTTCCTGCGGACTAAATTATGAACCCCAACCCTGAACCCTTCATGGGTCCTCACCAGTTCTCTCATAGAAATCAATGTTTAAGAAAAATGTTTACCTCTCGGTCCAGGACCTTCTCAGCTGATGAGTTAAGCCGGATGTTTCTTCCATCCAACAAGAACCAATCAGCATCTTTTCCCTCCAGGCTCCAGCGAACCCTGTCCATCACTGTGTCAGTGTCAGACATGAGCTCCACAACAACTTCTCCTGAAAGGCTGTTTTCTTTCATTGTTGCAAATACATCCTGACTGTCTAGACATCCATCCCATCCAGACATTCCTAAAAAATGGATGGGAGATACATGAATTCTAAGCTTTACTCAGAATGTCTGTTTGTATGTTAGTTAGCTGTACCCGTGACTGTGTGCAGGAAGACCATCAGAGCGCAGACTACAGTCTTGGTCTGACACACACTCCATTTGAGGCAAGTGAGAGCCATTCCTTCCTTAGGACACAGGAATCAGATCTGTCTGTGAAAGGAGAGAAGAACTTAACACGGATATCGTTTCCCCTTCTGACATATGAATAAGAGGCTCAGACTGACACTGAGGAATTATTAGTGGGTTAAAACCCCTTACTTTCCCTCTTCTCTTCAAGTGGTTCAAGCTTCTGAACAAAACTACATTCACCTACAGTTGAACATTTCTACAGATATGTAATGAAGGATCAGAACTTTAATAACATGATGTGTTAAGACATGTCTGTTATACTCATGTGAGGTACATAAACACGTGTATCTCATATGAAGCAGCATGACAATAAATATGAACAAATCTATCCTGCTGTTTGGCAGACTGACCTGTTGTTGTCAAATCCTTTGCAGCTTTTCTGTCAGTTTCCGTTTTATCTTTCTAACATGTGGCAAAAGCAGCATCACTGATTCACAGACACCTGGAAAACCTCTCAAACCTATAAAGAGGAATCTTTGAGGAAGAACCAAAGTGACACCTATCAATAATACCAACTCCACACACTGAGCCTACATACATTAAAGAGCAGACAGCAGATTGCGGTCTGTACAGTATCCTGGGATAAGCGTCAGATCAGAGGCTAAAGCTTAAGGGTGGAGCTAACCTGGTCAGGGACAAAGACTGAGCCAACCTGATTAGAGATGGCAAGAACCTGTCAGTGAGGTCAGAGACGGGTCAAAAGTGAATTTAAGAGATTAATCTCGTATGAAGTGTGTCATACAATACATCATCGGTCAGTTACAGTCTTTTACACTTACACTTTATTGACTTTATTAATATTTGTCTTCATGTTTTATTGTATTAAAAAACACTGAGCTGCAGTTTGTGTTATAGAAATGGGATCAACTATCAAACACCTTCTGCAGATTAGCTCACATCACACACTTGTTTCAGCATGCGCACACACAGACACACACAAACATGTTTTCAAGTGCATTTAGGCCCTTGTGATGAAAGGCTCAGTGAGAAATGTTTTGTTAAGTGCAGACTTGTGCTCGGAGCCCTGAAAGACAAAAGTATGTTTTAAAACCATATATAAGTATAAACGTGGTATTTTAAGCAGTATCAAAAGAAAACCAGTTGAACCACTAAGATAGTGCCTGCACTTTGGTTTAATAAACTGCAGCTGACAAATTCCCTTCAGAGATTAATCTGCTGCTTGTTTCATCTGCTGTGATCAGACTTTCCATTGGATATGAGCAGACATGGTTCATGTAAGGTTGTAGTCATTAAAAGCTGAGTGGATATTGTTGAAATTTGTTGATTCTAGTGAAGAAAAACTAAATAAATCACACATGAGCTAAAGCAGAGACTGTAGAAAGAGTAACAAACACTTAACTTCAAACAACACAAACATTTCTAGCTGCTGAAATTGTTGTGTACATCTACTGTTTCTACACAAGGGTGAGAATGAGCTGGTACAAGTGTGTAAAAGCAGAATTTCTACCTTAATAAAGCTCAAAGCTACATTCAACCATTACATTACAGCAGGGATTCCCAAAGTGTGGTGCGGCCACTCGGGGGTGCGCAAGCTAAAAAAAGTAATGGCGGTCTAGAATGTTTTTAATAAAGTTTTTTCAAAGAGGGATTTTCCGTCAGAAAAAAAGACGTCTAAATAAAGACACAGATTTGCGGAGATGCGTTCCGTTAAAAAAGGAGAAGAAGTCAAAATCCCATGTTAAATTAAAAAAAACGATGTACTAAAGTCACATTAGTTACATTATCCGAGTGCTTGAACATTTCCAGTATGCTCGTTTCAGTGTAATCTACGATGTTTCGGTGTCTGTGCCGTTTGGCACGGAGCGACAAGTCTGAGCGCGTCTCTGGTTGCTATGCAACGCGAGGCGAGCCGAGCTAAACAAATGCATTTCTGGTTGGCCGATGGACATGTGGTCATGTTATCAGCATCTTTAATTCTGATTGGTTCAAACCACACGTGTTTGCTCTCACTGACCAAAATTATGTTGGCACAATGCAGTGCAGAATATACGACATTTTAATAGAAAATATGAAAGAGCTCAGCTGGGAGCTGAAGAAACAACAAGAAAAAAAGTTTGTAAAATGACATTAACAGCCACAGAAGAATGAGAGGATGATGAGAAGCACGTGGAGGGGCAGGTAGTCTGAGGAGTCTGAGTATGATGTATCACTCACTGTCCACTGATATTTGGCTTAATAAATCTTTGTTATTTTCATATATGCATGCCTGACTAAGTGGCATACATCCGTAACTGTGCTAAAAATTGCCAGAAACCGATTAAAAACTGCAAAAAATCGCAAGCAGCGCCTGCCGCATTATTTTAAACACACTGAGTTCCAGCAAGAGTTTTGAACCACTTTCACCCCTGGTGATCATTAGATGATGTGTTCTGGTTGAGCAGAATTAAACAGGTTGCCTTAAGACATTTAGTTGTGTTTTTTGGAAGGTGTGGGAAATGCGTCAACCAGGTAGGGATATAGATGGGGGTGTGCGGCTAAAAAAGTTTGGGAACCGCTGCATTACAGAATGCAGATATAAACAGGACAATAACAGAAGTTAAAGAATGCAACTATAAAAAACATAACAACAATAGTCAGTCATCTTCTATATCCATTTCCAGTAGACACGGGGGTCTGCTGGAGCCAATCCCAGCACATTACAGGCGAGAGGCAGGGATATACTCCCGATGGTCACCACCAATCTAGAGTCTCCAATTAACCTCAGCATGTCTTTGGACTGTGGGAAGACCCAGGGAACATAAAGCTCCACAGAGAAAGCCAACAGGGTTACCCACTGCGTTACTGTGTTGCCCGAATAACAATAGAAATATCTATACACAGGACAACCACAAAAGTTACAGAATGCAGCTATAAACAGGAAAACAATAACAGAAGTAGCTATAAATGGGAAAAGACAGAAGTTACAGAATTTAGCTATACATTAATGTTTGACTTTGAGTAGCAGTTTCTGGAATCCACAACTGAACCACAGCCTGTATTATAAGACACTTAACTCACGTTCAGCCTCATTGGCTTCACTGCAGTTGATAAATTTATACGAGATGTATACGGCGAGGGATGCAACCGTAGACAGGATACGGTTGGTCTTTCAGGCAAACACGAAATCTGAAAGTGTCTGATTCAATGTGCCAGTGGATTCCTAAGGCTCTCTCTAACGTCACATCTTTGAAGATCAGGTCCAGAGACTTCACTTCAGCGACTTCACTTCAGCAGTGCGCTCGGATGAAGGGATGCTCTCTAGATTTGTTGTTTGTTGTTACACATAAACTTGTGCAATCTCAGTCCGCCTGTAGCACAGAGCGTTCATGCTTCCTGTGCAAGCTGAATAGTCGGTCAGTCAGTCAGTCATTTTCTATACCTGCTTATTCCTCATTAGGGTCACAGGGGTCTGCTGGAGCCTATCCCAGCGTGTTACGGCGAACGAGGCAGGGATACACCCCAGATGGTCGCCAGCCAATCGTATGGCACACACCATTCACACCTACGGGCAATTTAGAGTCGCCAATTAACCTCAGCATGTTTTTGGACCTTGGGAGGAAGCCGGAGTACCCGGTGAAAACCCACGCAGACACGGGGAGAACATGCAAACTCCACACAGAAAGGTCCCAGAACCAGGACCCAAGGAGGTCTTGAACCTGCGACCTTCTTGCTGTGAGGCAACAGCGCTAACCCCTGCTCCACCGTGTTGCCCCAAGCTGAATAGCATCATTCACATTTTCTATGCTAGTGACACCGTCGTCAACAAAGTCTTTCATGATGAACTGTGAGCCGGGGGGAAACTTACTTTCATTTTCTGTAGCCAGCTGCTTCAGTCCGTAGTTAGCGCATCCAGGCGATGACGCAGCACCAAATAGATGCACTTTCATTCTGAACTCCTGTGGCTCTGCATTAAAGTTACCGTCTTTCCACCATAGGAAACGTAGATAGTCTCTGTCAGCTTCATACATGTAGAACTGATGAAACATCTTTTCAATGTCGCACATCAGTGCAACATGGTGCTGTCTGAATCTGAGAAGCATGCCATTCAGATTGTTCAGCAGATCTGGCCCTGACAGGAGATGATCGTTGAGGCTAGTTCCCCTGTACTTAGCCGAGCAATCAAAAACCACACAGAGCTTGTCAGGTTTTTTCAAGTGATACACTCCGTGGTGAGGAATGTATCATTTCTCTCCTTCCTTCCCTTTGTCGTGAACTTCCTCTGCCTCACAGTTTCTGATGATTTCATTCATAAACTTCACATAATGTTCTTTGTACTTGTCATCCTTCGCCAGCTTTCTTTTAAGGTGACTGAGCCTTACCATTGCCAGTTGTTTGTTGTCAGGGAGATAGGGTCTCTCTTTAAAGGGGAGTGGCATCTCGTAGTGTCCATGAACGTTCCTCTTGATCCCTTCCTTTAACACATCCAGGAAGCGGATGTCATCCTGAGACACAGTCTTTCCATCCTTATTAGCATCTTTAAAGTCAGACTCGAGAACCCTGAGAGCCTCAGCTGGGGTAACTGGAGGAAGCTCTCTGACAGAAACTCTGTGACACATGTTGGTGATGCTTGGTGAGCTGTGGTGAGGTGATGAATGGCCTACAATACTCCACCCCAGATCCGTCTGAACTGCATATGTTTCACTGTCTCCTCCAAGGATTACCTGCCGTGGTGCCAGCGCTCTTGAGCAATTGTAGCCGATCAGCAGACCAACTTCACATTCCAGCTGTGGTGGGATTTCATCTATTTTGATGAGATGATTCCAGTGCTGTGCCGTGTCACAGGTAGGAATGTGTGTTCAATTCACTGGTATACAGTCCTTGGTATAAGCAGGGGGGAGATCAATGTAGGTAGCAGAGCTGTAACCTCTCACTCTCAAATCTGTTACTCTTTGACTATGCATTAATGCATCCTTTCCTGTCATTTGCCTTTGGGTATCAAGCAGCGCATAAACGAGTCTTTCCATACCTGGATTGCTGACAGAAGAAACCCACACTGGCACTATCATTGAGGTGTTGGTAGATGGCTCCTTGGTTGTCACACTGAGAGCCAATGTGGTTGCCATTTCTTCTGTGGTTCTTTCATTTAAGACTGGCGTGGGCTTGGCCCTGGCGTAGGTGTTGTCGTGGAGAAGCGTAGGATGTCTTGCTTTACATTTGTCGCATGAATGTTTATTGCGGCAGTCCTTGGCATTATGGCCTGTCCTCAGACAGCCATAACAAAGTTTATTTTCTTTCACATATTTCCGTCATTTCTCCAGAGTTTCGCCTTTGAACTCAGGACAGCGATGAAGTTGATGTTTACTGTCTTGACAAAACACAAATGGTGGCCTTAAACTTGTTTTCAACTGTCCTTGTGATTCGATGTCTGCAACTAGTGATGGGTCCGGCAACACCGATGCGTCGGCGCATGCGTCGAGCTCATAGAGCGAAACCCCGTGTCGGTGCGCGTATCACTTTAACAAAGTCACGTGACCGATACCGAAACTGTTTCGAACACACGCTGACGCGCCAAACTGTTTATAAGGCAGCGAATCTTTCATGGGACGTATCTGCCAACTGAATCTCGTAATAGCGCATCAAGAATTATGGAGCCTCAATCGAAAAGAAAGGTTTCCGCCATGTGGGACCACTTTGATGTCGTATCGGCAAATAATAATAAATAATTTGTTTTCCTTGTTTCATCCTGTTCCTCTCAGAGTTTCCACTTGATCTAACCTATCTGAATTCAAATTAATTTCAAAGTGACTCTTCGTTCACTATTGATATTTTTTCTGCAGGTTAAATGTCGCATTTGTTCGACAGAGTTGTCTTATTTAAACAAATCTACCTCCTCAATGCTGAGGCATTATAGGGCCAGGCATGAAAATGAAGTGACAGATACACCCAGGATAAACTCAGGTATACAGCCATTCTACAACTTACTCACAGTTGCTTTATTGATAATTCATATTAATTTATTCTTTACCTGTTTTTTTTAGGAATTAGGGGGCAATTGATTGTTTATCCAGTGGGTGGCGCTGTGTGATCATTGTAAGAAGGTTTACTGAAGAAGAGTTTCCGCACATGCGCGAGATGTCCCGGGTCTCCCTGGGACTGGAAGGAATGTGTTGTTTTCGGTTTTTGCTGTTAGTGTGAAAATAACATGTGAAATGATATACCGGTAATAATGTGTTAATAATTTCACACGAAAATCGCCCCAGAGTATAAGTCACACCCCCGGACTAACTATGAAAAAAACGCGACTTATAGTCCGGAAAATACGGTATCTATTATATAGCAGGGAAATATAGAGGGAAATGTTGCAAGGACCTAGGATCCATTGAGATACTGGGAGAACCAGAAACCAATTTATCCAAACCTCTGCCAGTTGGCATTAGAGTTCCTCTGTATTCCAGCCTCATCTGTGCCGTGCGAGCGGGTGTTTTCGACTGCCGGAGAAGTGATTTAATAGAAGCGCAACAGACTGAACTATAAAACATTGGAAAAACTTATTTTTTTGAATACAAATTTGTAAACAAAAAAAAAAAAAAAAATCCCAGTCCACAAGCATCCTCATTCACAACATGTTCACTCAAATTTTGACATCATGATACATGTTCACATTATTTATTGACTATCAAAATGATCAGATATTTTAAATGTTAATGAAGATATGAAATAATACAATTACTTGAATTATATTATTGTATATACTAGCTCATCAAATCAGTGTTAGTTGAGGTTCAACTAGGTTGCCTGTGGGGAATTTTAAGGTCCAGCAGGTGTCAGTATTCAGTGACACAGTATCGACACAGTATCAATACAGTTTGGCAATGTGTCAAAACGCTTCATGACGCCTCATCTACCCATCACTATCTGCAACTGTCTGTGTATGATAAACACTGGCTTTGCATTTCTTTTCCTTCAGATGACGTGAGGAGTTAGCCTCTGATGAGTGGAGAGCGTGGAATGAAGTAATAGGATTACATGCAATTTCTGCCTCCGTTACAGTGAAGAAGACAAACTCATGGAAGCTGGGAAACTCCTGGTCATCTCTTATGACTTGAGTGACTTTGCAGTTCCACTGTGATGCTGCCCAATCAGGTAGCTTTTGAACCAATTTCTGGTTTTCTTCACAATCGTTCAAAATGTTCAGACCTTTAACATAAGGCATGGCTTCCAGGCATGAGTGTAGGAAATCAGCGAATGCTCTGAGACCCTCAGCATCTCTGGGCTGGATCCTTGGCCAGTTTGCTAGTATTTCTCTGAATGCCTTTTGTATAACATACGGCTGACCATACCTTTGGTTGAGGCGGTTCCATCCATCTCTGTAGGCTTCATCATCGTTTCTGTAAAATATGCCATCAAGTGTCTTTCGAGCTGGACCTGCTACATATTTTTTCAAATAATGCAATTTGTCAGCTGAAGCAATGTTCTTTTTGTCTATGAAGGATGTGAAGGAAGCCTTCCACTCAATGAACTGAATAGGGTCACCAGTAAATACAGGTGGTTCTGGCATTGGGAGCCTTTTCAGAGCTATGCTATCTTGGACTGCCTGAGCCAGATAACTTACATCTGTCCGTGTAGGTGATGCTGTCACTGCGATGTCAGTGGGCTGCTGAATGAGAGCTAAAGGGGGAGGAGGGTACACATACTGTTCTCTTGAGGTATGATCAACAGAATGAACATTTGCTTCCTGCATAACTTCCTGATCATAAGTTGTGAACCTAGCTCGTGCAGCTTTAATGTCCTTCTCTGCCTTTAATAACTCCCGTTTTTGAGCTTCAAGTTCTCTCCTTTGCTGTTCCTCTAGAAGTTGAATCTTTTCTTTTTGTTTCTCCTCCTTTAATAACACTTCATACTCTGCTTCCTTTGCAGCTAATTCTGCAGCGGCATCTGCTCTTTTGGCTGCTATGACAGAATGTTGACTGGAACCTTTACTTGAGTGTTGACTTGGAGGTGATGCTGTGGATCCGTAGATGGAGTGAGCATAGTCTCTGTTAAGAACCTCATGAAGACGCTGCTTTACTGCTTCACTATCAAATTCTCCATCTATGCCTGATATTCTTTCAAGAGCAATTTTAACACTGTCCCTTGTAACTGCCTCACAGGCATCAATACGACGTCTTGTCTCACTAGATGGAGTGAGGTGAGCTCTGATTTCTATGTACAGGTTTATAACACAGTTTTTTCCTTCTTCTAGTGTGTCTATAAGAGTTTCAATGTCACTTTCGGGAATGTTTGACTTTAGCTGTTCTCTAGCCTTACGTGCCTGAATCTTCCATTGTTCATACATATGAGTCAACCTTTTTTCCTTTTTGTGAGCCTCCTCCTTATGATATGCAAGCATCTTTTCCATGGGGTTCCGTAGGCGACCAGAGCAACGAGGGTCCTCCTCTTCAGTATCCTTATCCTTCATCTGTTCAGAGTCTCTGTCGTCTGGCGGCGTCTTTGAGGCTGATGCTTCCATGTTGTGAAGAGGTACCACAATCCTTGACCATCACATCAGGGCTCTCTGTAGTCGTCCGTGGTCAGCGGCGTGATGCGACGGATGAGGTGAAGCTCTTACTGTAGCATCCCCGGCTTAATGAAGTTTGACTCTCAAACTGATGGTTCACAATGTTTTATTCCGTGGACCATATACAATGTAAACACACCGTAAGAGCTACGAAGAGAAGAAATAAAATACAGTTACTCTTACTATTACTTGAATGAAATGCCTTTAACTGCTTTACAATCATTTGTCCTTTTTATCTGTTCTAATAAAGTTATTATAACCTATACAAGTTTAACTTCATGCATTCAAATACACACTTCAATTACCACGACTGATGTCACAATCATGAAATGCCCACATTCTCAAATGAAAGTCAACCTCTCTGTAGAGTGCAATACAAAACAGTGCACAACATGAGATTAGCATACAAGACACGTTCCGCCGCACGATACGGACCGACACGGCAGCTAAGCTAAGGCTAATAGTAGCTACCGCTAACCACAACACGTTTCATTCATACAGGTAACCATGGCAATTGAGCTCGAGTTGAACATGAATATAACATGAAAACATAACAAAACAAACCTTGTGCCCCTGCAAAAAACAAGAGCCTGGCTTTAAATGATATCAATGAACAAACACAAAAACACATTTATATAATTACTCTGCTCATATTAAAGGTCATTTACACGAGACAATTAGCTTCATAGGTTGAGAAAGCAAAATTTTAATTCTGACCTGAAGATAATGGCATTAAAATAATAACAGGACAGTTTCCAGCTGTGAAAGCTCTGAAATAATAAGACAACCTCGACAACAAGCATAAGGTTAGTTACAGGCAGAGTAAGGTTAGTTACAGGCAGAGTCAGCGCCCCCCCCCCCCGATTTTTGTGGCAAAAAATCACGCTTCGCGACGCGAAATTTGCCTGTTGCGTCAAGTTGAAAATATTGAACTTTTCTGGTGAATTCGCAGGACGACGCAGCGCGACATCCGATCAGCGTTGAGATCCGCTCCACGTCTCCATGACAACGAGAAATTCACTTATCGCCAGTCTTTTACTTTTCAACGGACTTCAACGGACAACGGAGCCGCGTCGTCCAGGCGGAGCTCCGGTAGAAACCAGCCGAGTTCTGTGCACCTCCAGACGGTATCATGTACCCAGAAATGACGGCGGAGCTTCGGACTTTCAGAGCTGTACAACGCAGTGACAGTGGTGATCACACACACGGATGATGAGAGAAAACAAAACAGACGGGGACGCGATGACGCAATCTGGCGAATTTTCGCAAAACAGCGACAAATGAAATTTTGTCGTGTGAAAAATCGCGTCCATCGCACGAAAAAAACGCGTCAGTTGAGTCCAGTGTGAACAACCCTTAAGACCTGAATATGGCACTCCCTCTCAGCAGTAAGGCGATTTTTTCCAGTGGCCACTTGTAGTACTGCAACAAAAAATCCCATGTAACCTAAAAAGCATTAGACCACTATAGTAAAAGAGAAGCCTCTAAAACTGTTGGCAGGGCACCCCCAACTATAACCTGATTTATTCATCTTTGTATTCCATATTTTTAAGTCATTTACTTTTTTTTTTTCAATCAAAATTGTTCTGAAACGGTCAGAAGAGCTCTGAAAAAGTCTCTTTTCCCAGTGTGATGTCACAGCTGTGTGTGTGCACTCCCAAAGCACTGTGCTGTGTCTGCCTGTTGACTAAATGGGGGCTCCGAACTTTTATTATTATTATTATTATCATTTTAAAAAATACAACTGTTTTCTACTCTGATTTTTTGTTTTTTGTGTGATTTATAAGTCCACTGTGTTAATATAGTATGTCAAAATGAAAAACCTACCATAAATCCATATATGTGTGATATGTGTGCTGAAAAAAAGGATACTAAGTAATGCCAGGTAAAGCAGTTTTTAATCTTAAATATAAGGGTAAAATCAAAAGTAGTCAAAAGCAGCCAGTTTGACCCTAGACTCCAGAGAGTTAAGCCCCGCCCTCTCTGCGCATGTTGCGTTAGTAAAGCTCCACCCTCTCTTAGTTTTCTTTCAGCTTGGAAAGTTTCTAAAAAACAAAGGAGACAAGAGACAAGAGCCATGACTTCACACACACTGGACCTTTGTACTGATTTTCTGTTCTTGTCTTGAATAAGAATAAAATGTGTTTTGAATGAGAGTGTGTGTGCGTGCCTGTGTGTGTCTGGGGGGGGGGGGCGCCCTGCCCGCATCCAGATGTTTCATGTTTCATCGCGGTGTGTTCGGGTTGAGCCGTGGAAGAAAACGCGGTGAACGAGTCTGTGTGATTTTTAAGTTTAATCCACGCTTCCATTTTTTCTATTTTTTGTCTTGAAAATGGCTGCTACAGATGTGTTTGCTCTGCGTCTTTGCGCGTGAACATCCAACAAACCCAGGTGTAACTAGGATCGTCCATGTCTCCAGTGCTCTGCGATTGTAGGTTATGTGCCAGTTTATCTCCTGTGACCATTAGATCTACTTTGCGTTTTTTCACACTCACTGTGTCTTCCTCTTTGCTGCAGTCTCCCGTGATCTCCGTCCGCCTCTCGCCGTGTCCCGCTTTGGAGTACCTGCCTTCCCTGTTCCTGTCTGAGCAGTCCGGACCGTCACTGCCTCCCCTGCCAGCCAGCGCCCTTAGTTTCATTTTTGACTTTTTGTTTGGAATAAAGACCACTGTCTTCACACACACGCCTGTCTCTGTCTCTGCTCGGGGGTCTGACAAACATCACAGAATAATCCGGCCACCATGGACCACGTGGAGACAGAGCAACTCTGACAAGCACTGTCAAGTCAAGGTTCATGCATGGGACAACATGAGCGTACGTTGGCCACACTTATGCGTGAGATGAAGGACTTTTCCGCGGCCTTCACGCAGCTGGGGAATCAGGTGGAGGCTATCGCTGCTGGGCTCACCGCTGTATCCCCTCCAGGCGGAGCTAACCCCAGTAGCTGGCCGACTGCGACGGCCGCCTCGCTCAGCCCTGAGCATCAGACTTTGCGGGAGCCGTATATCCCCACGTCCGCCCGTTACGTCTGAGAATTGGGAAGCTGTGGACAGTTTCTCCACCAGTGCTCGTTGGTTTTTGATCAGCAACCCCGGACATATCATTCCGATCGTTCCAAGATCGCTTTTATCGTTAGCCTGCTCACTGAGCGAGCGGCCGCCTGGGCCGAGGCGACCCAAGACTCACCCGTCCACCAGGATTATTCCGCCTTTCTGACGGAGATGCGGCGGGTATTCGATCACCAGGTTCGGGGCAGGGAGGCCGGCACCCGGCTGCTGTCCTTTCGCCAGGGCTCCGCGCCAGTGTCGACCTACGTGATAGACTTTCGCATCATGGACGCGCAGAGCGGGTGGGACGAGACGGCTCTCCAGGTCACATTCCTGAGGGGTCTTAACGAGGGTCTGTGATACGAGCTCGCCGTCCAGGAGGAGACCACGGAGCAGCTCATCGAGTTGGCCATCCAGCTGGACAACCCCATGAGAGAGAGAGACGCCGGGAGAGGGAGACTCCAAGGCCCGTCCGGCCACGCCTTCCTGCGCCTCGCTCTTCGCCGCCGCCGTCCAGCGAACCTTCGGTGGCTGCCGCTCCGGTACCAGGATCACCGCATGCTTGCTGCCGGCGAACCTATGCAGCTCGGACGCACCAAGCTCTCCTCCTCCGAGCGCCAGCGCCGGGTCCGGCAGGGGCTCTGTATTTACTGTGGCCGGGAGGGGCACTTTCTTGCCCAATGCCCAGAGCTAAAAGTCCATGGCTCATCAGCGACCGGCGGGGCGCTGGTGAGCCACACTACCTCCTCACCCAGAACCCCCTCCCGACTGTCGGTCACAGGTATGGTTACTTGGTCACAACATTCTTTGCCGCTGCAAGCACTCATAGACTCTGGTGCCGATGATAACTTTATTGACTGTGCTCTAGCCTCTCAGGCTAAGATTCCCCTAGTGACTCTCAGCGAGCCTAAGGAGGTCTTTGTTCTGGACGGCAGATTATTAGCCACCATCACCCACCGCACTGTCCCACTCTCACTGCAGCTCTCCGGTAACCACCGCGAGATGATCACTCTTTTTGTTATCCCGTCACCTGCTTCACCACTGGTTTTAGGTCTACCTTGGCTCACATTACACAACCCCTAGAGGTGTGCATCGGCCACGATGCACACCTCTAGGGTCACGATTTGATTCGATTCAGAGGGTCACGATTCGATTCGATTCAGCAATGCATTGCGATGCATTAAAGCCTGGGACGCATTAAAATTCTAAAGCAAAGCATATTTTTCGGGAATCATGAGGCAACACAAGCAGACATTAAACAACTTTTTATTGGCTCTTGTGGTTGAAGGTTGAAGTCAAGACACAAGGTTTGTGTCTTGTGGTTGAAGTCAAATGAAAATACTTTTAGATATATATATTTAAAAAAAAACAGATCACAGCATTTAGTGCTTTGAATGAGACCAGGGCTTTCTCTCTTTTTTTACACACAGTAGCAGCCTTTCACACAGTGCAACATCTGAACTCCTGTGCAAAATCAGTAATAACAGTCACTGTATTTTAGTCACAACGACCCATCAATAAAAATATTCAAGTAAATATTAAATAAAATGACAAAGAAAATATTGTAGTGCAGCAGCATCTTTATCACAATACCAATCCAGGGATCAGTTGCAAAAAAACATCAACTAAATTGTAATGTAGAACAAAAGTAAAATGTAGGCCTAGCCTACTATATGATATGTGCAGTCAACTTAGAAATGAAATCAGTAACTACCACATAACAATAACAAATACTGAAGTTAAAATTAAGTGCATTTTAGCAGCAATAACCATCTGTTTCAACATGAGGAAATATATGACAAGTCGGAATATATATCAGAACTTCAGCATTTGGGCATTTCCATATTCTTGTGCAAGAACACAAGCTGATCAACATGTTCTGGTTTGAGAACACTTCATTTGGCTGTGATTACATCCCCTGCCATGGAGAATGTTCTGCTGACACACTAGTGCCTGGGATACACAAGTATCTCTTTGCCAACCTAGAGAGGAGAGGAAATGTGCCCTCATGGTGCTGCCACCATTGCAAGGGATCGTCAGAGAGGGGTACGGATGGGGATTTCCTCCTCAGCAATGACATCCAGAGACTTAATCTGTTCTGCGGGTTGACTTGTGAAAGCAGCTCCCAGCAAACTCACAAGCAGTGATGGTGGCCTTCTTTTGGGATGGGGGGGCCTTGTGAGTCAGACACATTGTCGTCCATGGATGACAACTCTTCCTGGTCTCCTGAACTTCCTGTTTCACCTGGCACAGGTGATTTTCTCCTTTCAAACTGTTTGAACAAAATAGATAAATATAAAAGTATAGCTGTTAGCAGAACATTCTTAGACAATGATGGTTTAACCACAGAGATAATACAACTGTTGCCTGAATTAAATTATTTAGTTTTTTTCTACTGGATTAATAAGTCTATTCATTGCATGTACATTATTACCAATTGCGAAATAATTAATGCTCTAGACTGTGGTTGTACTACCCGGAATAACGTTTTAATGTTTTATATATTGTTTATTTATTTATTTATCATGACATATATTTAGATTTATTGTATTTCACAACACAGTAGGCTAATTACCTCCAGAGATGCAGCCTCAGAAGTCACTAGGGCGTAGACATCCAGCCTCTCCTACTCTGCCAGGAAAGGTAATCCTTTAAACCGAGGATCCAAGGCAGATGATGTGTGGAGGATCTTCTTCTCTGCCTCACTGCTGTACCTTTTGAGGAGATCTGATTTGATTACATTCTTCACATCATGGATCGGTGGTGTGTCTCCAATGGTGTCTGACATGCTCTGGAGGAGTTGGCCATGTATTGGTGCAATAAGGCTGACTGTAGGAGTGCTCTCCTCAGACATGCAGAAAGTAGCATCCTTCATTGGTTTTAATGTCTTCACTGCTTCCTCCACGTTAGCCAGATCTGCTCTGTTGAGGGTGACAATGTCACTTTCGTCTACATTTAGATCAGGCGACAACAGGGTGGCGTGCACGGCAGCTTGCAGTTGTAAAAACCTCTCCATCATGTCATGAGCACTGTCAGGTTCAAACAACCTAAAATATTAAATACACAAACACAAAGAGGAGAGAAGACAACAGAATTAAGTTTTACTTGCAAGGAGAGCAGATGGAGATGTGCACAGTTACAATTCTCCTACCTACTCTGATTCCATCTCCATCTCTCCTGCTATTTATTAAGGGCTTCCCTAATGACAAATGGTTGTTGCTTCTAAGGGGAGGGGGAAAGGTCAGCAACAACCTAAACTATCGTAAATACCTAACTAACACATGGCCTTGTTTTTCCTTATCTAGAATGTAAACAGGTCAGCTAAATTTCTAGGTTAGGTATTGTGTTACAACAGATTTACAACTTTCCTGTCATTACGACAGGAGTCTGGTAAAAGCATTGAACAATTGGAAGGAAGTTCAGATCTTGATCAAGTCAACAGCTGCAACATCTCCATTGTCCACCTAGAAAATAACTCAGAAAAGGACACACACACAACTTATTACAGAACAAAGAATAAAAGAATGGAAATGAGTAAATATGGGATAACTTATATGCATCATTCTAACATTTCCCTCCTGTTTATCACATATTTGCTCAAATTTACATTTCATTGTGTCAACTTCTTCATGATTTTCAACTGTCAGATCATTTTCATGAGCACAAACATACTTACACTCAGAGATTATGTTCATATGGCTAATTCATAATATTTACCAGCATCATCATTATAACAATCAGCAGTGAACAAAGGATACATTTGGGCCACATGGTCTTCCATTGGTGAGATAGCTGTAGTGATCAAACGGTTAACAAGAGAACGCAGACAGTATACAACTATATTCACACAAAGTCAGAATCGCAGCTAAGACTGCAATTGAGACTAGAACTGAGGCCGTTTAGGCCCTATACATGCCAAATACATTCATCCATGAATCCCACATGGATGTATCAACCCCAGAGTGCTCCTTCATCTTGCTATCGAGAGTCCTTAGTCCCTCTATAGCTTTGTTGAGGCTTCCATCATCAGCTGTGTTAGGGATAAAAGTTCAACACTCTTCTCCAAACATTGAACAAACCCCTCCCTTCTCTGCCAACATCATGTCGACGGCTATTCTGTCCTCGAACGCCATAAGGGAGTTTGCTGATAACTGATTGTAAACTGCCTCAAACCCACTCTGTGTCCAGTTTGAATTGGATATAAGTGATTCTATCTGCGTTTTTGTTAATCGTATACCACCACTATGGAAAGGACTCAAATCCTCCTGCTATCTCATTAGCCAATTTGTATTTATCAAGAACCCTGCATGGCACACCAATTGCATCCATTTGAAAATGCATCTATTATGACCAAACAATACTTCTTACCTTCACTTTGGTTTTATTCTCTAAACGCTTAGACCCTTTGAGCCTCCCCCTCCTGGGGCGCAGCTCCAGGCTGGATCCCTTTCCGTAGAGATCCTCTGCCCAGGCTCCCCTGGATCGAGAGACCTTCTCCTTTTGCTTCCCAGTGTTTTCTTTTCAAAAACACTGATCACAAAAGCACTACTCGCCTACTTCCTCATTCGGTTTTGGCTTGTAGTGGCCTGACTGTACATTGAGCCGAGCGCGGCGGCCATCAACATGGTCTTAATGCCCTCTGCGACCCGACCGGCAGGTGACCCAGTCGATAGCGATCCGCAGTCCATGTAACAGGACCCCGTGGTGGTTATCAGCCACCCGGTTGCGAACCGACGGTCTACTCCCCGTCCCACTTGGCTATGGGTACGGAAACTTTGACCGTTTTCACCCACCTTGCCTGTTCACAGACGAACCACAGCCCACCTGCCCCTTTTCCTTGGGCACAGGTGACTGAGGCTCTCTGCTAGGTGTGGGCTGTCACCCACGTACCACGTGTTGCCCACAGACCTACATGCGACAAACACGCCGACTAGACGGTACCACGGTAGCGTGTCCATTCACACTTCATTAGACACGGGGGCCTTCAGTCCTCTCCCCAGCACTATATCAAGTCTTTAACGTGCCCTCGGAACTTTGCAGTCCCACCGCCGCCTGTTATGGACTAGGTTTGGGGGGCCTAATCCCCTTCCCTAGTCCATATGGATAATTTGAAATGAATATTTAATTGTGTTTAGCGCATGTAAAACACGCTCTAAAAATTTTTTTTGCATAAGAATTAACTCCATATGTTGTATATTGTTGGTGTACCTGTCCTACCATCCCTCCTGTTGAGACATGTGTAACACCATGGCTCAATATTGCTTCCCATTTATATAGGTTTTTTGGTAGGATAGGTTTATTGTTGGGTCATACATAGATGTCATTTTTTAATTTTGCACCGTTTTTCTTTCTTCAATTTCTTTTTCAGAAAAGTCACAGGTTTACATTTACCAATAAGGTTCTTTTGGGTTTTACTCCGTCCATTAATAACAAATCTTGCAAGTTTAACACTTCTTCTGTTTCACATTCGGTTGCATCTCCTTCCTCACTTTCTATGGCTCTCTGCTTCACTTACTCTATTTCATCTTCCTTTTCACTTTCTATTCCTTCTCTTCTCTTCTGTCCTGTAACATACTTCAAATCTGGTCATTTCTGACTTTCCCTCTGATCTCTTCCTTTCCTTCTCAGGACAATATCTAACTATGTGTCCTTCCTTTCCACAACACCAACATACTGACATGTTCATTCTAAATCCATCTCTTCTCCTTTTCTTCTGTTTGCTTTTTCTCTCACCTTCCTCTCTCTTAGTTGCTGCTTTCTTCCAATACTCAGTGTCATCATAACCATGTTTTTTCATTTTCTTTAAATCATTTTTGTTTTTTTGAACAATTAAGTCTTGTAAGACAGTAATTTTTTGTGTGTTTAGTTGGCCATATTCAAGTCTCCATCTATCTAAATTTTTTACTTTTTTAGAATCCTGTTTTTCAACAATTTTCCAATCCTTACACTGCAGTGTATCTTTAGGTTTTAATTTACTTGACCCTTTCCCCATTTTTAAAAAAAATTTGGTCCAGTTTGTCAACACCTAGGGTGTTCTAAAAACTGGTTTTCTATCAGTAGGGCAGTAATTAAATTTCCTGTTGTGGTAATTCTCCTTTCTACTCTCTGTGATTGAAAGCGGAGAATTCTTGCCTCTGCATCCACAACAGCTTACTGCTTACAATCCTACTGTTTTGTATGAAATAAAAATACCTAGTGGTATTTTACTTCCATTCACACTCTCACTCTCTCACACGTCTTACTTTTAAGGCCTATCACTCATACACGGAATTTAAGTGTACACAGGACTCCGCCATCCAATTTTAACACGGAACTTCCGGCTTTCCGTTGCCAACCAAATTTAATTTTTCCTATTTTTACCTGCCATTGACTAGTATTCACAGGGCTTTATCTCTTCTCTGCGCAATCAACCACGGAATTTAAGCCTATTTTAGCAGGACTCCGCCATCCTATCACTCTGCGCATATATTCACGGAATTTAAGCCTATTTAGCAGGACTCCGGCATCCTATCACTCTCATTCTTTTTTCTTTTAACCAAAATTATACTCACCACTGTTGTCTATATCTCCTCTCTCGGATTCCCGTCAACCTTTGGATCCCAGCCGGTGAGTTGAAGTCCGGTCCTTGAAAGGATCTAAAAGGCAGCTCCTAGGCTGGCCTGCCGTGGCCACGGGCTTTTCCGGTATTCCTCTCACCCGCTGGAATCCTCAGGTCTGTTGGTATCCGGCTCGAAGGACCAAGTAAAATGTCAGGTTCAAACAACCTAAAATATTAAATACACAAACACAAAGAGGAGAGAAGACAACAGAATTAAGTTTTACTTGCAAGGAGAGCAGATGGAGATGTGCACAGTTACAATTCTCCTACCTACTCTGATTCCATCTCCATCTCTCCTGCTATTTATTAAGGGCTTCCCTAATGACAAATGGTTGTTGCTTCTAAGGGGAGGGGGAAAGGTCAGCAACAACCTAAACTATCGTAAATACCTAACTAACACATGGCCTTGTTTTTCCTTATCTAGAATGTAAACAGGTCAGCTAAATTTCTAGGTTAGGTATTGTGTTACAACAGATTTACAACTTTCCTGTCATTACGACAGGAGTCTGGTAAAAGCATTGAACAATTGGAAGGAAGTTCAGATCTTGATCAAGTCAACAGCTGCAACATCTCCATTGTCCACCTAGAAAATAACTCAGAAAAGGACACACACACAACTTATTACAGAACAAAGAATAAAAGAATGGAAATGAGTAAATATGGGATAACTTATATGCATCATTCTAACAAGCACTATTCCACCTTGTGGAGATGTCAGTGATCAGCTTGAGCGGACAGGTCAATTTGAGAATGGCTCTCTGGTTTCCTTGAAACAGGTGCTTTTCTTTCGGGCTGCGGTGGAAGCTTGCGGAGATGCGTCGCACTCTGCCCAGGCCGTCGGTAGCTTAAGCGCTCGCTGTGCTGCCAAATTCAAAGTATGCGCGAAGCACTTCATGTGGGGGAACCTGCCAATTGCTGCCGCACTAGCCATATTAGCGGCGTTATCCATAACAAGCACAATGCTTTTCTCTGTTAGCTGCCATTCATTCACCACATCCAACAGTAGAGTCGCCATATGGGCCCCTGTATGGCTCTCATGAACGGTTCTGGTTTGTAGCACATGCGACAGCATCCGCCAGTCTTTGTTGATGTAATGTGCCGTTATTGTAATGTAAGACTCAGTGGCGACAGATGTCCATGCATCACTGGGGATTGCTACACGACTAGCTTCTTGCAATGACTTGTTAACATCTTCTCTCACTTCTCTGTACAGTGAAGGAACAGCTGGCGAACAGGTGGCGAAACCCCACATTTTCGACCACAGAATATGGTCGTAGGTCTTTGGCAATGAAACACGCCACAGAACGCGTGATTTTCTTAGCCCTTTTGAGGTTTTGTGGAAGTACTGACATGGACTGTTGAATACTTGGCTGTTTTTTTTCAGGCTGTGGTGGTGTTTTGGAATCGGTAGCCAATTCGGGGTGCCAGCGGGTTATGTGGTTGGTGAAATTTGTCGTATTTCCGACGAGTTTGATTCTGGAGCGGCATTTTTTACACACCGCGTAACTCTGGTCAACTTTCCCACCAACCTCGTAGAAGCCAAAATGTCTCCAGATGTCTGCTTTCAATGTCTTAGGTGCATCAATAATCTTTTTCGCTCCCTCTTTCTCCGCCTCAGCCATCGTTATGCTGCTCGATCTCTCTCGATTGCAACTGCGCATGTCTGTGACGTTACTCCGGTGAGGAAACGGATTTGGATTTTCCTCGTCCCCCCTGCATTGCTTTGAATGTAAAGTAGCTCCCTCTACAGGTAAACATGGAAATAATAATACAAATGGGGAAACCAAATCGGTTGCCTCACCGCAATTGCCCACAGAAGATTTTTGAATGTAGTTATATAGTATTTTAAAATGCGCTGAATCGATTCGGCTTGCTGCCCGCATCGAATCGAATCGTCCATGCCCTGCATTGGGATGCATCGCCGCATCGATTATTGTTGACACAGGTTCGACTGGGGTTCGTGATCAAGCAGAGACAGCTCAGGGCGGACCCCCGGAAGCTCCAAGCGGTGCTGGACTGGCCCATCCCCTCCACCCGTAAACAACTGCAGTGTTTTTTAGGATTTTTGAACTTTTACCATCGTTTTATCCGGAATTACAGCCCTGTCGCACAGCCTCTCACCCAGCTCACCTCCTCCAAAGTTCCCTTCCACTGGCCCCCTGAGGCTGGTGCGGGATTTGAGCGCCTTAAAAAACTATTTTCCTCAGCTCCTGTTCTGTGTCACCCGGATCCCGCGTTGCAGTTTGTGGTGGAGGTTGACGCTTCAGACAGTGGGTGCGTTTTTGTCACAACGGGCGCTCGCTGACCACAAGCTGCACCCCTGCGCCTTCTTCTCACGCTGTCTGTCCCCGGCGGAGAGGAACTATGATGTCGGTAAACGCGAGCTGCTCGCTGTGGTGCTGGCGTTGCAGGAGTGGAGGCATTGGTTGGAGGGTTCCGCTCTGCAATTTGTTGTGTGGACTGACCATAAGAACTTGTCATATCTCCGCTCTGCCCACAGGTTAAATCCCTGCCAGGCTCGTTGGGCGCGGGGAGGTTTCGCTTCACCTGTACCTTTCGGCCGGGGTCCCGCAACACCAAGCCCGACGCTCTCTCACGTCAGTTTGCCCCGGCGTTGGATGAGGGGGCGGTGGAGACCATCCTCCCCAGTCATGTGTGGTCGGGGCGGCCAGGTGGCAGGTGGAACGAGAGGTGCAGGAGGCCCTCGCTGACCGGTCACCACCGGAGGGGTGTCCCCAGGGGAGGCTATTCGCTATTCCAGTTAGTCTCAGCTGTGATGACTTCTTAAATTTCTTTAATAATAAAATCATAAGTATTAGAGATAAAATAGATCAAATCCTTCCTAACATCAGTGCTGAGGAAGCTCAGGCTGTAAGCTTAAAAGCCCCTTTAAACCCAGTAATATTACTGGATAAATGCACACCTCCAAAGTCAACCCAGTTAACTAAAATCATTATGTCATCTAAGTCAACTACGTGTATTCTAGACCCAATTCCAACTAAACTACTTAAAGAGACGCTGCCCTTAATTATTGATAATATCTTAGATATAATTAACATGTCCCTAATAACTGGATACGTGCCGCAGGCTTTTAAACACGCAGTTATTAAACCGCTCTTAAAGAAAAACACTCTTGAGCCAGATATTTTAGTAAATTACCAATTTCAAATCTACCCTTCCTTTCAAAAGTTCTTGAAAGAGTGGTAGTTCAACAGCTGTGTCAGCACTTACAGGACAATAGTTTATTTGAAGATTTTCAGTCTGGTTTTCGGGCCCATCACAGCACTGAAACAGCACTAGTCAAGGCCACAAATGACTTGTTGCTCGCTGCTGCTGATGGACTGGGCTCGGTTCTGGTCCTTCTGGATCTAAGTGCTGCGTTTGACACAATCGACCATAGCATCTTACTGCAGAGATTGGAATGGGACATAGGCATTAGAGGATCCGCTCTCTCCTGGTTTAAATCCGATTTATCTAATAGGTTCCAGTTTGTTAGCGTTAACCAGCAATCATCATTATACTCAACAGTCACCTATGGTGTCCCACAAGGGTCAGTCCTTGGGCCCATTTTGTTTACTCTATATATGCTACCCTTGGGTAATATTATCTGAAAACATGGCATAAATTTCTGAGTGTCAGCAGATGACATGCAGCTATACTTATCAATTAAACCCGATCAGATCAAGCTAGTACATAAACTAAGTACCTGTGTTAGAGACATAAAGACCTGGATGTTTGTTAACTATTTGTTACTTAACCCTGATAAAACAGAAGTTATTATATTAGGCCCTAAAAGTGTTAGAGAGTCCCTATCTGAGCAACTAGTAACTCTAGATAATGTGAAGATAGCCTCTAGCACCACAGTTAAAAACCTAGGAGTTTTATTTGAGCCAGACTTATCATTTAAAGATCATATTAATCAAGCCTGTAGAACAGCCTTCTTTCACCTGCGTAACATAGCCAAAATTAGAAATATCCTGTCTAAAAATGACTCAGAAAAACTAATCCATGCATTTGTTACATCTAGATTAGATTACTGTAACTCCCTATTAGTAACGTGTCCTAAAAACTCCCTAAAAAGTTTTCAGCTGGTTCAAAACGCAGCGGCTCATTTATTAACAGGAACTAATAGAAGAGAGCACATCAGCCCCATACTCCAAGCCCTTCATTGGCTTCCTGTTGAGTTCAGAATTAAATTTAAAATCCTACTCCTCACTTATAAAACCATTAATGGTATGGGCCCCTCTTATCTTAAAGATGCCCTTATCCCGTACCATCCAAAGAGCAAGAGAACACTTCGCTCTCAGAATGCAGGTCTGCTGGTAGTTCCATGGGTCCATAAAAGCACAGTAGGAGCTAGTGCCTTTAGTTACCAAGCCCCTGTTTTATGGAACCAACTCCCAACTGATATGAAAGAGCCCGACACAGTCTGTGCATTTAAGGCTAGACTGAAAACATTCCTGTTCCAAAAGGCCTATGGTCAGGGTAGATAGAGGTAGACTTCAACCCACAGTTCAGTCTAAGCTGCCCTAGGAGTGAGAATGCTGGGGGAAGTACAGTGCACTGAGCTCTATCATCTCTTTCTGGCACCATGTACCACTGTCATTAATAAACAGTATCTAGTTTATACTTGGTCTTTACATCACTATTCACCCAGAGTCCCTCTCCCCACTCCCCTTCGGGGGAGTGGCTACTGTTTCAGTTCATCCGCACGAGGCCCAACGATGACGACTCCTGTTGTGACTCATCGAGGCCCCTGATGAACCTACTCCTTCACCTGCCTGGTTGGACCCACCCTTCTGCCCCCACCCTACAGCATCTCTACAGACTGAAACATCTTTATAGACTATTACTTTATCATCAGATGGATGTCTGTCAGTCCTGATTCATCTATAGCCTGTCCGTCCATGGGAGTGGATCTCTCCTTCACTGTGGTCCTCCTCGAGGTTTCTCCTTTTCCCACTGGGTTTTTGAGTTTTTCCTTGCCGAGAAGGAGGGTCTAAGGACGGGGGATGTCTGGGTCACTTTGGACTGGATTTTGTAAAGCACTTTGAGACTACTGTGTTGTAAAATTGGGCTATACAAATAAAGTGAATTGAATTGAATTAAATTGAACTCCCTGGTCAGCTCCGCCACAGGTAGGTCCCCCTTCATGTCATCAATGGGGTTCCAGCCCCCGCTGTTCCCTACGCAGGAGGCTGGTGTTGCGGTTTCTTCGGTACGCGAGCACCTCAGGCACGCCCATCAAGTCTGGAGGGAGACCAGGGCGGCCCTGTCCCACACCACAGCTCGGAACCAGCGACTCGCGGACCGGCATCGGATCCCCCACCCCGAACTATCAGCCAGGGCAGAAGGTGTGGCTCTCCTCCCGTGATCTTCCCCTGCAGGTCAAGTCAAGGAAGCTTGCTCCCAGGTACATTGGCCCTTTCGAGATTGTCAAAATAATTAACCCATGTGTGGTCAAGCTGAAGCTTCCCCCCAGTCTTAACATCCACCCTACATTCCACGTCTCCCTACTGAAGCCCGTGGCCTCCAGTCCACTTAACCCTCCCACCGGCCCCCCTCCGCCCCCCGCCTCATTGACGATCACCCGGCATACACCGTTCGGCAACAGCCCCATACTCCAAGCCCTTCATTGGCTTCCTGTTGAGTTCAGAATTAAATTTAAAATCCTACTCCTCACTTATAAAACCAATAATGGTATGGGCCCCTCTTATCTTAAAGATGCCCTTATCCCGTAGGAGACCAGGGCGGCCCTGTCCCACACCACAGCTCGGAACCAGCGACTCGCGGACCGGCATCGGATCCCCCACCCCGAACTATCAGCCAGGGCAGAAGGTGTGGCTCTCCTCCCGTGATCTTCCCCTGCAGGTCAAGTCAAGGAAGCTTGCTCCCAGGTACATTGGCCCTTTCGAGATTGTCAAAATAATTAACCCATGTGTGGTCAAGCTGAAGCTTCCCCCCGGTCTTAACATCCACCCTACATTCCACGTCTCCCTACTGAAGCCCGTGGCCTCCAGTCCACTTAACCCTCCCACCGGCCCCCCTCCGCCCCCCGCCTCATTGACGATCACCCGGCATACACCGTTCGGCATCAGCCCCATACTCCAAGCCCTTCATTGGCTTCCTGTTGAGTTCAGAATTAAATTTAAAATCCTACTCCTCACTTATAAAACCATTAACCATTAACCATTAACTGCTGGACGTCCACCAGCGAGGAAGGGGCTTCCAATATCTGGTGGACTGGGAGGCGTACGGCCCCGAGGAGCGCTTCTGGGTCTCCCGCTCTCTAATCTTGGACAACAGTCTCATCAGAGATTTTTACGAATGATTTCCTGATAAGCCTGGTAGGACGCCGGGTGGCGCCCGTTGAGGGGGGGGGGTACTGTTATGGTTTGGTTCTTGGTTGTTTTGTGTTCTCTTTTCTCCCTCCCTGTTGTCCTGCAGAGTGAGGTGTTACGGTGGGGCGTGGTCTGGGTCGTCAGCAGTGTAGGACGAGACACAGCTGGCAGAGATTAGAAATCACGAGGGCCCTTTATATACCCGGAAGCAATGTTCCACCAACGCCGGATTATACTTGTCCATGTTGCCAGTGCTCTGCAATCGTAGGTTACGTGCCAGTTTATCTCCTGTGACCACTAGATCTACTTTGCATTCTTTCACACTCACAGTGTCTTCCTCTTTGTTGCAGTCTCCCGTGATCTCCGTCCGCCTCTTGCCGTGTCCCGCTTTGGAGTACCTGCCTTCCCTGTTCCTGGCTGAGCAGTCCAGACCGTCACTGCCTCCCCTGCCAGCCAGCGCCCTTAGTTTCGTTTTTGACTTTTTGTTTGGAATAAAGACCACTGTCTTCACACACCCGCCTGTCTCTGTTCGGGGGACTTACCAAGAACCAAACATCACAATGATAGTGATAATAATAATAACCACAAGAATAATAAGAAGAATCTTCACGGTATTTCAAGGTAAATTCGGCGCACGCCACATTATTTTACAAGCACTGAGTTCCGGCAAGAGTTTTGAACCACTTTCACCCCTGAGTAAACCTAAACTTGGGCTGCTCGATTATGCAAAAATCATGATTACAATTATTTTGGTCAATATTATTCACGATTATTCAATCAATTATTTTTTAGTTACACAATGCATTTATTCAGCATGACTGACTGCTTTTGTTTGAGATGTTAAATGGGTTTGTTGTGTTGCCATGTACATATCATCTTATAGCAAATCTTGCACTTTATGTTGCTATACACTGTGTTCCAAATTATTATGCTGATGACATCTTTCTCTGATTTTCCTAAATAATCGATGCAATAACAGTGTGACAATTTATCCTAGTTATAAATGTGACTCCGCCACTATTGTGGCTTTCCAAATCCTTCCAAAAGTCGCTAGAGAAGGTTAGGTCCTGTATATTTCGTATGACGCGCTGATGCTCAGAGTAACACGATAAGTCCAGATATGTTTCAAAGTATTTAATGAGATGAAAATAATAAGACTTCATGTACACTGTTGGCATGTATCACATCACATTCAAACTAAACAAAAAGCGGTCAACAAAAAATTACGCTACCTACACCTGCCTCACTCCTTCCCCAGTGCAGGTGATTCAGCCACTAATATAACCTCTGTCAATCATTTGTTGGCACCCATGTGACCCAAACCACACACATCACTGTGGCAACCAGACCAAATAAATCAAAACCAGAATACTGATATAACAAAACAATATATGGCTCCTACAGCCACCTCCTGCCGTTGCAGCCTTGTTGGGAAATGGTGGCAGTCCACCAACCATCCAGTACTCCATCCATCTGGACCATCCAGGGTTGCACATCAGTAAACAAGACTGTTTGAAAGTTAGTCTTCATATATTTCTGGGCCCACTGCAGCCGTTTCTGCTTGGGAGCATTGTTTAGGGGTGGCCGAATAGAAGGTTTACGCAAAACTGCAACCTTTGGAGGATCCTACACCTTTATGTTTGTTGGACTCCAGAGGCACCAGCAGCTTCAGATATCTACTACTACTTGCTGACATATATACTACTTGCTACTTTGTAACTGCGTTTTAGCAGCTGCTCTTTTAATCTGATGTTTTTATCTGGCAGAAACTTTCCTTGTTGTGCCTTATCTGCATGAACCCGTATGTGGTCTTAACAGTACAATGATCACGGTCAAGTTTTTGTGGAATGTCTACGGTTTTCAAACCTTGTCCAAGGCATTAAATGATTGTAAATGATTTTTGGCAGCAGAGAGATCTTTTTTCTTTCCCATATTACTTGGACTCACTTGGCAAACTAATTATCACAGGTGTCTGAGATTGATTTCAGTGATGCAAAGAACCCTGAGATACAATACCATCTATAAGTTTAATTAATAAAACTAAAATTGTAATCTTTATCACACTTAAATACAATTTGCATTATATTTTGGAACAGGGTCTGTATGTGTATGTATATATATATATATATATATATATATATATATATATATATATATATATATATATATATATGTTCAGATATTTACCCAGAACAGGTGAGATTATTAAACACTTTTTATTTAATCCGTTTAGCAACATAAACAAATGAATTACATACCCACAAAGAGAGACAGAGAAAGCGATAGACGGACAGACAGATATATAGCGGGAGTTAGAAAGAGATAGACAGAGAGAGAGAGACAGGGAGACAAGTTAGAGACGCGAGAAACGCGCCTTTATCCTGAGTTTGGTAAAGTTGCTGGTAAAGTGAGTTTGGTAAAGGAGCTGCGAGAGCGCAGAGCGCAGTGGCCAGGAAGCTGCAGCAGCCGCAACTGTCGCTGCAAATAAACGCTGGTCAGTCAGTCAGTCAGTCATTTTCTATACCTGCTTATTCCTCATTAGGGTCGCAGGGGTCTGCTGGAGCCTATCCCAGCGCGTTACGGCGAGAGGCAGGGATACACCCCAGATGGTCGCCAGCCAATCGTGGGGCACACACACCATTCACTCACACACTCACACCTACGGGCAATTTAGAGTCTCCAATTAACCTCAGCATGTTTTTGGACTGTGGGAGGAAGCTGGAGTACCCGGTGAAAACCCACGCAGACACGGGGAGAACATGCAAACTCCACACAGAAAGGTCCCAGACCCAGGACCAAGGTCTTGAACCTGCGACCTTCTTGCTGTGAGGCAACAGCGCTAACCCCTGCTCCACCGTGTCGCCCTAAACGCTGGTCACATGTGAGAAATGCCAGAAAGCAGTGTGTGGGAAGTGCACAGTGAGGGTGGAGCGCTTCTGCCCCACCTGGTCACCGTAGGAATGTTCGCTGCAGGTGGAGCTGTCCACGGTGCCGCCGCAACACACGGTGCCGACACACACGACTATTTGATATATTTTATTCCCTTCAAAGTTTATTGTTAGCTTATGTTATTTTTGAAACATATATATATATATATATATATATATATATATATATATATATATATATATATATATATAAGATGAACCATATATATATATATATATATATATATATATATATATATATATATATATATGTATTTATTCCTGTTCATGTTTTCTTTTTCTTTTCACCGAATGATCTTTGTTTGAATGAATGTATCCGTCTGCCAGCAAATCCATTCATAAAGACGAGGGAGTAGCGCATTTAGGCCCTGCCTACCAGCGCCGCTGCTAAGGTTTTGGAGGCCCTAAGCTCAGCTTGTAGGGAGGCCCCCCCGCCCGCGCCCGCCCACCAAACTCCTGGAAGCTCACGAAATTTACAGTTGAAAATAATAAAGTAAAGTTAATAAAAATGAACTGTTTTACAATACAAACTGTTATACAATAATATACTGTATGTTAAACAATAAATCAGAGAGAGCAACCACACAATAACAAATAAATAAAACAACTGCATCTGAGGGCAGGCTTTCAGTTGTGGGTGTGGATGTCTCTTCTAAGGTGACTGTTGTTGTTTGTGGCTGTTTACTTGAACCTTCAGACACGTTGGATGGTTGCTGGCTGCTTACTGCACTGCTTGTCGATGGTTCATCTTCTTGCTGATGTGGTGGTCCGTCTATATATTTGAGCATTGACCCTATGAATATGATTTAAATGAAAAAATATCTCATCAGTAAAACTTGAAACTTGAAAATACCCAAACCAAAAATATCACTTCATTATATTATGCTATCTAGTAGCATTTGTATTTATATGATATTAATATGGTAGGACAAAATCAAATACCTTAAAAATTAACATATTCTAATCCTACACATTAAACAAAACAATATGTCATTTTGTGAATGACCAAAGGTGGCCAAACATTTTTTTGCACTACACACGACTTTAACTTCTACAACACCGTGGCCAGATGTAAAATCATCCCCCAACCACCGCCCCCACCCCTCCTCCTCCTCACTACCAGGACAGACAGGGAGTCATCCCCAACGACGGAGCAGAGAAAAGATGCTAGAGCTGAGTTTTATTCTCTGTCCAAACCTGTTTACAGTTGGGCTAACCTAGCCTAGCTTGTCGAGTTTATCACCTAACGCTGTGTTAGCAAAACAAACAAACACGGTATAACACAGACTTACCAGAAAGGGATGCGAGTTTGTCTTTCTCTTTTTTCCTCTTTCGCTTTTCAGCTCCAGTTTCATGGTGTCTCTTGGATGATATTCTCTCATTTCAATTGTTGAAGTTTTTAACTGAATAAAATTGCTCAATAAAGCCGTTTCAGAGCGTAGTAAGAAAAGTGGCTCCGAAGCTTTGTGCCGTCGTGAACGATCCGACTCGACTCTTTGAAGTGACAGATAGGAGCCGGCTCCTCGTTGGGAGCAACGGAGGAGCCGAACGAGCCGACTCGTATTAGCGAGCTGAGCCAAAAGATCCGACTCTCCAAATAGAGCCGGAATTCCCATCACTCGCTGTACTGCTGGGTTGAGTCTTTTTATTACGCATTACACATTTAATTTTCCCGATTTCAGTGATGGTATACAAAACTCCTGTAGAACTAATTACATATTTTTGATATTTATTAGTGTAATATTTATTATCTTTTTTTCCCAATCTTAATTTTGGAGGCCCCCCTCCACTAGTTGAGGCCCTACGCTGGCTGCGTAGTCTGCGTGTACGGAGCGACGGGCCTGCTGCCTACTAATAAAAAACCTTCACTCCATTCACTCTTTATCTCTTTTATTCAGCACTTTATTAAATACATACTATTGCCAAAAATTTGATAGACTACTAAGTAGTGTAGGCTATATTTTAGTACTATATAGCAAATTGTTTGAATTAAGTTTGAACGGAAGAAATGTGGGAGCTGCGAATAAATCAATACAAGTTATTACATAACTACTTCATAAAAATGGCATATATATATATATATATATATATATATATATATATATATATATATATATATATATATATATATATATATATATATATATGTCAGTGTTTGCCAGTTTTGCTTTATGTTTTGTTTATTAGTTTGTTTACCAAAATTTCAAATGGACTGCTGCAGATGTCACTTAGTGCACGCCGTCTTCTTCATCTCGCAGCAGCCCAGCCTTTCTAAACCGTATTCTAAAAGAAACAAATAAGAAATAACCATATATATATATATATATATATATATATATATATATATATATATATATAATGCATTAAACCTGAATCGTATATTAAACTTGAACTGTATATGAAACCTGAAATATACATTAAAACTGAAGCATACAATAAAACTGAATTATACAGTAAACCTGAACTATATATTAAACCTGAATTATACATTAAATCTGAACTCTATATTAAACCTGAGCAGACTCTACATTCACATGGTTAGATCTTCTCTTTCTGGAAGTTGTCCCTCTGTTCCTCTGATGCTCCTTGAGTGACATGGTCTGTTCTCTCTCTTCCCGCGGTGGGGTGTCCAGTGGATCGGGGTTTTTTGTTTGATGAGTATGGCCCCCACTGTCCTGTCACCTGCTTTAACATGGCGGCTCCTTTGGGGACAGTAGAGAGTCACTGCTTTAAACCCTGTGTCCCCGGCTGCCAGTGTCCTGCTGGGCTGGTTCTGCACAACAACTCCTGCATCCAGCCACAAAACTGCCCCAAGGTCATAATGGAAAACAAATATGTGTGACTCTCACACACATGCACTGACTGTTTTCATTACAGTATGTTGGAAAAACTAATGAACCTCCATGACTGAAGAAATTTTGAATAATGATTTGTTTTTTTTTTTCTCTCCACTTGAAATTCAGACATGGAAGCTTTGCGGATTTGTTGGCAGCAGAAAATCAGACACTTTGACATGTGATAGGATTAAAGATGATGAATGAACTCTGTTTTTTCTCATGTTCTGCTCTGATCCTAATAATAAAACAATCCAGACCTGTGTGATATAAACTGACAGAATGTTCCTCTCTATGAATCTTTCTGCACATGAAACTCAGCTAATGTGTTTCAGTCTCCTCTTACATGACCATTGCCTGATAAACCTGTCAAATTCATGATATTTATTGACAGATTCATCAGATAATCAGGAGTGTTACTTTCAGCCAATTGTGTGGCTCTTTAGATTTCCTCCGCCTCCAATCACAGCTGCTGGTCTGTGTGCATGCACTGTGATTAACCAAGTCATGCTCTAATGGCAGACAGAGACACAAAGAAATGGATGTATAATCAGACCTGGATATAGCGCTGCCTCTCAGGAGTAAGGTCTGTCTGCAAACAAGGGTGTGTCTTAAGTAGATGTAACAAAAAAAAAATAAATACAGGAGCTCATTGATATCAAATGCTTTTATTGCAAATGTTGAAGCGCAGGCAACAGAGGTCATGTCAGCCTGTATCTGAAGGATAAAGGTCACTCTTTTGAGGTCTCCAATGTCCTTGTTTTGGACAAGGAGGACAGATGTTTGAGAGAGGAGTAAAGAAGCCATATACAGATATACATACAGTATATAGAAGTCCATATAGAATATCATGAAAAAGTTGATTTATTTAAGTAATTCCATTCAAAAAATGAAACTTGTATAATATATACATTCTTTTCCCACAGACTGACATATTCAAGTGTTTATTTTAATATTGTTGATTGTTAATATTGTTAAGTATCTCAGAAAAATAGAATAATGTAGAAAGGTTCAATATTAAAAACACCTGGTGTAATCAACTAATTAACTCAAAACTGCCTCAGGCTAGTTCTATATGCTGCACAACCATAGGGAAGACAGCTAACCTGACAATTGTTCAAAAGACAACCATTAACACCTATCACATGGAGGGCAAAATACAAAAGGTCATCGTTAAAGAGGCTGGCTGTTCATAGTTCTGTGTCCAAGTACATTAATAGAAAGGCAAAGGGAAGGAAAAGATGTGGTAGAAAAAAGTGCTTCAAGAATCAATCATGCACAGACATATGCAAGACATGGGTTTTGGCTGTCACATTCCTTGTGTCAAAACCACTCTTGAACAAGAGACAAGCATATTACTTAGGCTAAAGACAAAAAGGACTGGACTGCTGCTGAGTGGTCCAAAGTAATGTTCTCTGATGAAAGTCAATTTTGAATGGCCTTTGGGATTCAAGGTCCCAGAGTCTGTAGGAAGAGGAGAGGAGAGGCACAGAATCCATGTTGCTTGAGGTTGAGTGTAAAGTTTCCAGTCAGTAATGGTTTGGGGTGCCATACCATCTGCCGGTGTTGGTTCACTGTGTTCCAAGGTCCAAGGTCAACTCAGCCATCTCACAGGAAGTTTTAGAGCACTTCATGCTTCCTGCTGTTGACCAAATTAAAGGAGTCACAATAAATACTTTACAATACTATATGGTATTGTGAAGAGGAAGATGTGATACGCCAGACCCAACAATGCGGAAGAGCTGAAGGTTACTATCAGAGCAACCTGGGCTCTTATAACACTCGACCAGTGCCAAAGGCTGATCGCCCCCATGCCATACTGCAATGTCGCAGTAAATCAGGCAAAAAGAGGCCCCACAAAATATTAAGTGCCATACATGTTCATACATTTCATGTTTTTCAGTTGGCCAACATTTCTAGAAATCTTTTTTGTATCAATCTTAACAAGTATTATAATTTTCTGAGATTTTCAGATTTTCTCTAAACAGAGGTGGTGGCCTAAGACACAATCTATCTGCCACCAGGAAGTTTAAACCTCATTCACACCTGGGAGCATGTCACCCCTAGTCACATGACCACTCAAGTTTCAGGGGTGTGGTCATTTGACTTTATTTTCACATCTGACTACCCACTCTGAGCTTAAATATCTGGATTTCTGGCATTAGTCTAAAATATTAGGAAGCCTCTTGGATGAGAGGCAAAATGTCTTCAACAGCTGATCTGAAATAGTCCAATCAACTCTGAGTATGTTTACCTTGAGTTACGCTTTAAAAAGTCATGATTGATGGAGCACAGATACCATGAGAAACCTAACAAAATGTTGGTGTAGCTCATCCCCTCATTTAATTCCCCACTTTAACACTTGATACGTTTACACATTTTTATTTTATGTGTATTGAAGTCATTTAAATTGTGACAATGTGACAACAAACAATAAGGTATACATTTATAAAACTAAATAACATTTGAGTTCTGTCTCAGCTAACAGACAGAAAGCAGAAGAATATATATGTATATATCCACCCAGATTACACCATCTGATGATAAGCGGTAGTGTTTGAACAGATATTCCTATGGAAATAATTGACAGGGTATCCAGTCTAAAGATTGAGGAAAGATCCGGTCTAAAGATTCTCTCACGATTTAAAGTGTTTCTAATAATGTGAACTTCAATGTCATTCAGATTAAGAATTAAATGACAATGACGTCTTCATGTGGGTAGACAAGGGTAGTAACTCATGGTTTCTTCAAGTAAACCGGCCAGCAAGCAGGTTATGTTCACAGTCTGTCACCATGGTGACTGAGTCAGAGTTTCAGTTAACTCTCTTTCTGAAGCAGATAACTCAGTTTCCCTCATCTCAGGGTTAAGTTATTGTGAGTTTTCACATAACCCACTTTCTGGAATACCCCCATGAAGTTTAGAGACCATCAACAAATATATAAATATAAAAACTCTAAAAACTTTTCTGGGACTAAAGCACTGAGACTCTCAAACATTTTTATATTGTCCTTTAACTGTAATGATGGACACAGGTTAATTTTCATCTCAGCAGATGATTATCTGTAAACCTCATCATGGTGTTATATAACTCCCTCCCCAAACCCTCAAACCTGGACTTACATCACCAGACACCAGGCTGTAACAAAGAAACAAAGTTATAAATATTATTCTTTGAATAAAATCATGAATGAGTTTGGCTCTTTCAGGTAGAAAAATACTAGAGGATCAGAGCAGAACATGAGTATATTAGTGACTGATGCTGACTTTATAAAACAATAATGCTGTAGAACATTTAATTAATAATTAAATACACAAATATGAGCAGCTGATTATTTGTTTCTATCTATTATTATTTTGAACATTTTATAGGTTAATATTTTCTGTATAATTTCAGGGACTAACACTCATTTAGGAACAGAACAGACTCTACAGAAATAATAATTAATAAATAATAAAATAAAATCTACATTTGTAATAAGTTATATAATAATATGCATTTGTAAGAAGATAGTAAGATTATATATTTATAATACTGACTAATTAGAAAATAAACACAGAACAAAGAAAATAAAAAGAATCAGGATGTTTATTTTCTACTGTACAGGTCACATGACCACAGTGTAGCTCGACCCTTAGAGTCCCTTAGAATACCCTACAGCCTGTTACAGTCCCTTAAGAGTCTGTTACAGTTCCTTACAGCCTGGCTTTAACAGCAGATAAAGGATTCTACTGTTCACACCTACAACAGTGACAGACTGGAGATCCCATGGGTCTGGAGGTCCAGTCTAGCTGTCTGTTGAACAGTCGAGAGGTCTTGAGACCAGTCTGGAGGTCTGGAGGTTGTAGTGCAGTGCAGTAAGTCTTGTTGGGTCCAACACATTGTTTCAGGGACAGAGGATCCTAAAGGACTAGTTAGTCCTTGATGGATCAGCTCCTGAAGGACCAATCAGTCCTCAATGGAGCGGACGTATCGTTCGTAGGCAGACTTGTCCATCAGAGCCTCGAGCTCAGCAGGGTTAGTGATGGTCATCTTCATCAGCCAACCTGCAGGGTCAGAGTTCAGACCTTTACTCTGTAACTTGTAGAGAAACCAGCCCATATTTACAACACTTTATAATAATATTCATAATGATCTGTGATTTATTGTAGGACATATTTCACTGTTTCATTGTTAATGGTTAAATAGTTTGTAAACTGTCTATATTTAAAGAGTGAGAGGATGAATTTATTTAGTGTCTCACCCTCTTTATAGCAGGATTTGTTGATGAGGCCTGGACTGTCCACCAGACGCTCATTGACTTCCACAACTTCTCCTGTCAAAGGAGAATAAAGCTCGCTGGCAGCTTTCACACTTTCCAGAGCTCCGAACTCATCTGAGGTAACAAACAGCACGCACACACACACACACACACACACGCACACACACAGTAGCTGTTTATTGCATAGTTTTTTGTCCAGTTTACCTCCTTGTTGCTGATGTTATGCAGGTGTCTTGTTTGAAGACAGATTTCACTTACAATTAATCATTGTCTCCTCAATGTGTAACGCTACTGTCTTGTTAAGTGTTAGTGTCTATACCTAATACGGTGTCTGTAGCAGCGATGAACTGCTACAGACACCAAATGTTAATAAGACACCAAATGTTAATAAAGCTATCAACCATGTCATCATCTAACAAAAAAATGAAACAAGCAAATCACCCTTTTACTTACTTCTCATATTTGTCTAGCTGGAATAAAAGTATAATGTCTAAAATAATAGTTGGCTACTGTTCAAGAAGTAACCAATATCCAGTATTTTTGTGCTTGGTTCATCTTGTTTCCCAAGAAATATTAGCCCAAGTTTATAACAACTAGTGTAGTGCCTGTAGGATGTATGTATTCCTGCTGAAAAAGTGGAAGCTTAAATCGATTTTTTTATGTTTGGCCAAATGAGGGTGTGTTGGTCTGTTACATAGTCTTAATAGACAAACTGTATATTGGGTAAATCATGGACATATATAGAGATAAGGAGAAACATGCATTGTAAGAAAAAGGCTACAATTTATGTTGAAAGTGAGGATCATATCAGATATCTACATCAGTTTAGAAATTGTGTTGATAGGCCAGGTAAAACCAGACTATAAATTTTACTTGGTACTTTATAGTGTAACAACCTGGGCATATTACTGTTATATGAGTGTATAAATAAATGAGTTTAGGCCCACATTCTGTTCTGTTAGGTGATAGTGCTGTGATTTTCTGAGGGTCTGTAAACATGTCTTGGAGTAAGACGGCTGCAGCCCGAGTAGCCTGTGTTAGCGCGAGGAATAAATTAGCAGCTAAACCGGCTAACGTCTTAGCGTGTGGCTTTTAAAAGACTTTCATTACATTGGCTGCAAGATTGGCGAAGAAATAAACAGGAAATGGAACTTTGAATTGTAACTAAAGCAACACAAGGAGGAGCTGTGATACAGAGCTTTACACTGTAACTCATGTGCTGCTACAGAATAGCATTGTGATACGTACATCTATGGGATTTGGCTACTGTATAATAAACACATCTATGCCACAAAAAATCTTCTACAAAATAAAAGGTAAGACAGTAAAAGTAATGGCGAGAGAGAGAGAGAGAGAGAGAGAGAGACAGAGACAGAGGGAGAGAGAGAGAAATGGGGAGACATGCAGCAAAGGAATGCTCTGGCCAGGACTCAAACTGGGGTCTGCTGCCTAAGAGAAAGGCTCTAAATGGTGTAATGCCCCAGTCTAGGGGTCCTAGGAGTCCTCATGATACAGTACAGGCATTTACTGGGATGGTCAGAGAAAATAACAGATTATCATTCTAAATTACTAATACCTCTGAATTTCTCAAGTAAGTGACTGGCATCAAACCACATTTCTCTGTCAAGGCCTCATCAGCAAGATAGTACTGAGGAGGAGCAGTGAACACGGACGTCACAGGCACAACAGGAAACGGCAGGCGATCACTCACTCTACTAAAGTAATGTTCCAGTAATATGGCATACTCTCTATTTTTTCTTTTCTGATCTGGTGTGTCATAGTCTGTCACTATTTTTTCTCTCCACTGTGTATGGCCTCAAAAACTGAGACTGCAAGCTGGATCACAGACAGAGAGGACATACTTTTAGTCATAACAACCCTTTATTTAAGTTTGGCTTTGTTCCAAAATGTCACAGGCCAACTGAAACATTGAGACAACAAACAACTGACATAATCCAGCAACATTATGCAAAATTTTTGGCGACTGACAAACTTTTCTTTGAGGAGCTGAAGGGAACCGTGCACGGCATGACTGAAGACCAAATCATAGGGATTGAAACCTAAAGACTCTTGAAGACTCACACACTGCAAATAATAGAAGAGGTTTGATGGAACCTCTCAAGCCCGCGTTGGGACTGGATGGTAAGAACTGGATATTACATGTTTTACGTTCAGCTCTTTTATTTCACCTGTGCAAACAGTTTGGATGTGAAATTTCTCCTTAGTCACTCTAAATAGTTTTAGGCAAGACAAAAATAGAAAATAATTTAGTAAGAGCTTTCACAACTGGTTGTGCTTTAAGAGTGTGTAGTGGGATGGCCTCAGTCAAAATATACTGATGTCCGGAATTTATGTTTTGGTAACAGACCCACACAATCTACCAATAGCTCCCCAAGCACCAGGACTGGATGCAGGGGTGCGGGAGGAACAAGTTAATTTGGCTTTCCCACAACTTGACATGTGTGACAGGTGCAGCAATATTTTGCTATGTCAGATTTTAAACCTGGCCAAAAGAAATTGCACAACACACGATGGTATGTATTTTTAATACCAAGGTGGAGTCATGGGCAAGACTCAGAATTTGCGCTCAATATCTACTGGCATCACCACCTGATACCCACCTGTGACGTGTATCTCACTGGAGTCAGGACTCCATCGCATCAAGACACCGTTGGTCAGAAAAAACACACAAGGTTTGCTTGTCTTCCTCGGCAGCTACAACAGAATTGTAGCCATGAGACATGAAGTTAGAGACGGATCATATCTCTGAAAATTAATCAACATTTCTCTGCTCACGTTTAAACTCAGGTCTGTGTCAGCAGGAAAGAGATCATACTCATTTACACTTTTAAATACCTTTACATAAGAGATATAGGAGCGGCAACAAGTAGACACAACCGAAATGGGATTATTGATGACCTCGGACAGAAAAAGCACATTTCCTCTGGCCAGATTATTACCAAATTAAACAAAACACCAGTAATCGGAAACCATGGGATCATGGCAACTTTCACATGTCCCAAAACAAGCGATGAATGCAAATGGTCATGTTAAGTGGGGCGTTTAGTTCACTCATTTCCCCACACAAACAAATCAGAAAAACACAAAGTCTTGTCTGAGAGCCGATAGGAATGAATGACAGGTGGCTGTATTTCAGAGAATAGTCAACCCGTGAGAAACAACCTCCACGCTACCTTTGGTTTAAGTAATGGCTCAGTGAAATTTTCAAGCAGGGAAGCAGTGTTAATGAAACCCACACCTGAAAGAGGTTCAATATTTTTGTATTGTCCTTTTTCCCCAAGAGCCAGACAGGCAGTGATCAAACGGCATGGCTTATAGCAATAAAAACACTTGGCGGCTCTCACCTCCAGCTGGTAACATGCTTTTACACATCAGCCTCGACGATCGGTTTCTGCGCTCAGTTCTTTCATGTGAAACACAAGATGCTAGCAAAGAAAAAACACTTTGATGAGTCAAAATACATTCATCCTCAAGCACAAATGCTTGTCTTTTTATGAGGGGCCATCAGGGACATTGTTCAAAACAAAAACACATTCCTGTACTATGGAAAAAAACAAATTAAATGCTTTTGCAAACACTACTTAAATGTTATGCTGATTCACAAACAACTGAAATGCTCTCGTATACAATTAAAATGTGTTTTCACACACATTACTAAAATGCTTTTACCCAGACAACTGAAATGTATTCACACACAAGTGAAATGCACTTACACACATACACCTAAATTGGTCTCACACACACAACAGAAATGGTCTCATAAACACTACTGAGATTTCAGTTCAAATTATGAATTGTTTTCTGTAAATTCCACTGCATTTTTGTAGGTAGGTAGGTACTTTCTGTGAAAAAGTCCTTGGCACAGCAGATAACATACTGAAAAAAATAGTTATGACTTAAACTATTCTAAATTATTTATTTTTCGTGGTGGAAGTTGATCTTCGCATTATAAATATATTTAAAATTTAACATAGAAAATGTGCTCTTATGTGGAAACTGATTTGTCATTATTGTTCAGTACAGAGGTTTAAGGGCAATCTATAAAACACAATAATAGGAAATACTTTTTGTGTCAATGGATGATACAGTGCTAATACCATGGATGATACAGTGCTAATACATACGATTAAAAGACACACATGGACATGTAGAACACAAATGCACTGTAGTTTGCTGAAAACAATTATATTTTTAATGAATTTATAAAAAATGTATCAGTTATACAGTGACTTCAAATTATGCATAGCGGTAGCTAGGAACATGTAGAACACAAATGCAGTTGAGTTTTCAGAAAACATTGTGGCAGTTTCGCTGCCCCTGTGGGTTCCCCCGACATTGAACAGACTGGCAACAAGTCCAGTTATGATTTAAATGTTCTTTTTGTTTTATTGCACACACACACACACACACACTCTGCACACAGACCCACTGCAGCCGATCACAGGCCAGATACTCCCACAGCTGATGCACCAAGTACCCCTCCACATACCTCCACCGTCCGACTTAGGCTGGGGAGCCGTCCGGCCTAACCTACTCCCCCTCCCGTCTCCCCATGGGAGCGGGAAAGGAAGTCGGCCACGGCCATCTGTGCCCCCGGCCTATGGATCACTATGAAACGGCTGCAAAGCTAGATACCACCGTGTGATCCGGGCATTGGTATCCTTCATGCGGTGAAGCCACTGAAGGTACCCTACCAGGTAGTACCGCAGAGCATCGACCGCCCACCGAATGGCCAGGCACTCCCTCTCCACTATGCTGTACCTGGCCTCCCTCTCAGAGAGCTTGCAGCTGATGTAGAGCACTGGGCGGTCGACGCCCTGCACCCGTGGGACAGAACGGTCCCCCGCCCTTTGCCTTCAGCCTGAACCACTTTTCTCTTGTGTTCAGGTAGCTGATAGGGCCGCGAACGCACCGTCATGCCCGGGTGAGTCTCGATATGGTGTTGAATAAGGTTTGTGCGTCCTGGCAGGGGGAAAAATACATCAGCGTAGTGCTGCTGCAACCTGGCAATGTCTGCTCCCTGGGCTGGTGAGAGATGGTCTTCACAATGGAGCCAGGCAGGATTGGTCAATTTTGGTACCTCAGGCCCCAACTCATCTCTCTCTCTAATTGTCGTCACCAGGGAAACAGACTCCACCTCTCTCCAAGCTTTAAGGAGGTTGAGGTCATAAATCTGTGTTGACCCTCCCCTGTCAGATCTCACAAGCTCATAATCACCATCACCCACTCGCCGTGTGACCGCAAAGGGTCTTTGCCACTTGGCAAGTAATTTGGAGTTGGAAGATGGGAGCAATACAAGTACTTTATCTCCCAGTGAAAATTGTCTCAACCTTGATCCTCTGTTGTACAGCCGCTGCTGACGTTCCTGGGCCCGGAGCAAATTCTCACGTGATAACTGCCCTGGTGTGTGGAGTTTTGCTCTCAGGTCCAGGACGTACTGAACTTCGTTCTTACTTGGGCTCGGACCGTCCTCCCATCTTTCTTTAACCAGGTCCTTTAAACCCCCCGTGGTTTCCTGCCGAACAGCAGCTCAAAATGAGAAAATCCTGTGGAGGCCTTGGATACCTCGCGCACTGCAAACAACAGAGGATGTAGCCATTTATCCCAATTATAGTTATCATCGTGCACAAACTTACGAATCATGGACTTCAAAGTCTTATTCAGGTGCTCCACGAGGCCATCAGTTTGAGGGTGGTAAATACTGGTTAGAATAGACTTGATGCCCAATAACCCGTATAGTTCTCTCACTGTTCGTGACATAAATTGGGTGCTCTAGTCAGTCAGGATCTCTTTCAGGATCCTGACTCGGGAGATAACTTGAAACAGGGCCTGCGCCGAGATTTCGCACAGCGGCACTGCCTCTGGATATCGTGTTGCGTAATCCACCAGGACTAACACATAGCGATATCCACGTACCCGCCGGTGAAATGGCCCGATGAGGTCCATCCCAATGTTCAGGGTTAGGGTTAGTTCAAATGGGACCTCAACCAGTGGTAACGGGCGTAATGGCACTCTCGGTATGGCCGGTTGGTTAACTAACTGGCATTCGGAACAAGACGCACACCAGCAGCGCACGTCTGCCCGAATGCCTGGCCAATAGAATCGAGCCACTGTCTGCGCGTCCTCTGCCAGCAGTGGCAGCAGGCGCACAGCCCACTCTGCCTCCGGCCATCCGCACGCCAATGCCGTCGCTTCGAACATCTCCAGAAAGGATTGGACGTTGTTACTCCCAGTCATCCGCTGCAGTGTTACGCCGGAGAATGGGGTACCCGGTGCCGCTGTCCCTGACTGAGTCACCATTGCCTGCAGCAGCTGCAGCTGAAGCACCGAGAGCTGTTGCCTGCTGGCCGCTGCCTGGTCCCGGCTCATCGCGGCGGCCTCCACCAAGATCTGGGCCAGTGGTGTAACTGGCTGGACCTGCTGTGGCTCGGACATGTTCTCCATGCCGGGTTCGTTTTGGGCGCCAAATGTGGAAGTCTCGCTGCCCCCATGGGTTCCTCTGGCACCGAAGAGACTGACAACAAGTCCAGTTGTGATTTCAATGTTCTTTTTGTTTTACTATGCACACACTCACAGCACACAGACCCACTATAGCCGATCGCAGGCCAGATACACTGCCATCTGCTGGGTCTCCTCTGTGTGTGGTTCTTCTCTCCCGCGGGTCCAGCCTGCTACTGTGTTTTAAAGACAACGTGAGAGTAATTAGCACACCTGTAATCGACTGCCCAATCACTCTCACCTGGTGCTGCTCCCCTGAGCCCTCCCCACACTTCTCTCCCACAACTGACGCACCATGCCCCCCTCCACAAACATTGTGAGTTTTTGAGTTTATGAGTGCATTTTTTAAATCTGACGGTTTTGCCTCAATATTTGTATTATTTTGTTTTGATCATTACAAGCGTTGTGCTAAAAATACCAAGAATGTAATTACAGAGTAACGTATATCAGAAAATGAAGGAGCACATGAATGCAACATGAGGTCGCACTACTGTAATAACTAGGTAAATGGGCACTTGAGTTCTGAAGTGCAGATGGCATGAAACAGCTTTGGAGCACGCCAATGTCCCGGGACTTCTCCGGTCATCTAATAGTAAATAAAAATAAATCTAATTGGCATCGGCTGAAACAATTATAACATTGTAACAACGGGGCAGCTGTGTCTACTGTGGAGACTTGATTTGGAACTTATTAAGGCTTATTAATAAGGTTGTTGTATTATCATATTATTCCACAGGGTTATTAGAACACATCTCTTGAATAAGTTGGCTTTATTTATTTTTTTATTTTTTATATTACCTATAATAACATTTATAGTGTTACAGATCAATTCCAACCAATATTTATTTACTTCAATAAAAAACCTTTCAGCAATAGAACTTTCATATTCATCTCATTGGGTGTAACATCTGACCCTTTGGAAATCAATAAAGTCTTCATGGAATTCTATAAATTACTGTATTCATCTGATTGTCCTAATACTTCCACAGATATGATCTTCTTCTTTGATAGGTTGAATACCAATTTGGATCGAGTTGCAGCTGAGGAACTTGAACATCCTATCACAGCAGTTGAACTTGAAGCGGCAGTTAAATCATTACAAAGTGGTAAAAGTCCAAGCTCAGATGGCTTTCCAGCTGAATTTTATAAAACGTTCTGGAAACAGCTGGCCCCACTCATGATAGAGATGTTCACTGAGTCTTATAAGTCAGGCACACTCCCCCACTCTAAATCAACCCTGCATTTCTCTGCTTCTAAAGAAAGGTAAAGACGCACTCTCATGCGGTTCATACCAAATCATTAGTCTACTAAATGTTGATTTCAAATTATTGTCAAAATTATTAGCTAGACGCTTAGAAGTTGTCCTGCCTTCTGTTATATCTTCGGACCAAACTGGGTTTATACGTAATAGACACTCTTTTTTTTCATTTTGGGGAAATTTGGTTTCGGGGAAAAATTTGTTTCATGGGTTAAGTTATTATATGCCTCTCCTCAGGCCATGGTCAGCACAAATTCAGGATATTTTCGCTTACATCGTTCTACAAGACAGGGTTGCCCATTGAGTCTGCTCTTATTTGCAATCGTGATGGAGCCTCTGTTAATTGCTTTGCGGTCGCATCCTGATATATGTGGTATAACCAGAAACGGTGTAGAGCTGACGGTGGCGCTGTATGCGGATGATCTGCTATGCAGGAATGGCTAACAATGGAGGTGGAGGGGTGAATCTCCGATTTGGAGGATGCTAGCCAGCAACTGCTTAACAACCTCGAGCTGCAGAGCAAGCGCATTGATTCTCTGTGGAACCTGGTGGAAGATTTGGAAAATAGGAGCCGCCACAATAATGTCAGACTGCTGGGTTTAAAGGAAGGCATCGAGGCCGATAACCTGATTGCATGTGTTGAAAAGATACTGTCAGAGGGTCTGAAAATAGACATTGATAACGAATTCGAAATTGAAAGAGCACACCGCTCTCCCGGTTCACGCCGAGATGATGGACAACCTCCAAGGCTGATAATGATCAGATTTCTATGTTCAACCACGAGAAATAAAGCCTTAAAAGCTGCGTGGGAGAAAGGAGGAGCGGTGTGGAATGGATGCAACGTCTCCCTATTTCCAGACTTGACTAAGGAGTTGGCCGAGAGGAGAAAAACTTTTACAACAGCAAGGTAGCTCCTCCATGACAACATGAGGTTTCGACCGCAGCGCTACGATTCACATGGATGGGGGAGGAACCAGAGATTTGACGTCGCAACGGAGGCGGTCAGGTTCAGAGCAAATCTTGCCATTAAGGGCGTAGATGGTGGGGGGAGCGAACATAAATTAATGTTATGCACCGATGATATCTTTTTCCTTACCAGTGACCCTCACAACTCGTTACCTGCGTTAATGAACACCATTGATAAATATTCTAAATTGTCTGGTTACCAAATTAACTGGACCAAATCAGAGGCTATGCCCATATCTAAGCATTGTCACTCACAAATGTTAACCCAATATAATTTCAGATGGATTCCCAAAGGCATGGTTTATTATTGGGTATTAAATTTACCTTTGAGATAGATGAAATGACAGCACTGAACTTCGAGCAAATCATTGCAAGAGGGAATTGGATGAGGGAAATTTCCAGAGGGAAATTCATCCAATATAAGAGCTTATATGTGCTTAAATATCTGGAGGTATGGGCAAGAGTAGCCCTACCAGCATCCAACCTAACAAAAAAATGCATATTCAGTTTTGATGGTGGGGATAACCCAATAATCTGCCAGAATCATATTAAGGCACTGGAAATCACCCACATGTCCATCACTTCAAGAGTGGAAAATCTTAATGAGTGAGACTGCATCCTATGAAATTATGTTAGCGAGAATAAAGTGTAAAGGTCGTATGGAACTGGAGTTTAGAATATTTCATTAAAACACCTCACCTCTAAATAGAACCATGACAGTGAAGCTTGATTTAAGAGATATCTTTCTACCTCACTTCTTATTATTACTACTGTAATATTGGTATTTGTACAATGTATTTGTATTTTTTTTTACTTATTTTATATTGTTGTTAAACTCATTTTGACAGGGACAAAATGCTGGGAAAAATGAATTGAATCCATTTTGGAATAAGGCCGTATTATAACAAAATGTGGAAAAAATGAAGTGTTGTGAATACTTTCTGGATGCATTAATCATCTGCATTTTTTTTCTTTAAACTTATTCTGTTTTCTGATTATGTGATTCTTGTAGGGTTTTTTCCCCCGTATTGGGTTATTGTATTATGTAAATTTAATTATAAGAAACTTGTAACCTTGAGGTGCTTTTTTTAAACACACGCACAAGCTGCTAGTGCTGTGCACTGCCACCTCTATTGTGCTCTGGATCAGTGGAATGGCGCTCAGATTGTAGTGAGATCTTTGCATCTTATTTTTTTTTTTATAGAGGAACAATAGAGCTCCCCTGACTGCTCGGCTCAGATGCAGTTGAGACAGCTGGAGTGTGCAATTTATATATATATATATATATATATATATATATATATATATATATATATATATATATATATATATATATATATATATATATATATATATATATATTTTATCATGTATGCTTATCGGTGTACCAGTTATGTGCACCCCTGTGTATATAGTACAGTAGCAGTGAGATTACCATGCTGAGCCAGCTGGGTTCCCACCTCTGGCAGTCCACAGTAAACCACATCTCCCAGAGCCTCCTGCAGAGGCACAGAGCATAAGTCAAAGTTAGAAGCACATACATTATGTTGTTTGTTGTTAGTGTTCATGTCATGGTTCATGTGTGACTGCAGGACAACAAATGTACTTGTGCAAACTTGCTGATTCCGACGGTCCCGACTCCACCGTTTTCTACTCGAATCCATTCGTGCTTGTCTGTGAATTTAAGAGCTAAGAGAAAAATACCAGAAGAACAGATCAATAATCAGAGCGATTCTCTTAATGCTAATAACAGGTCAATAAGAGCAATGCTCTTAACACTAATAAAAGATCAATAATCAGAGAGATGCTCTTAAAACTAATAGCATATCAATAATCAGAGCAATGCTTTTAATTAAGCATGCACTGAATATTCAATCATTGGATATATTCTGCGTAATATCGCAAAAAAAATGCCACATTTTGCCTTCAGTGTGAGTTAAAAGTGAGGCTGAATAGTGTCGTGTGATGCACAACATGCTGAGAAAGAGAGAGATACAGAAAAAAGTTCTAAAAGGACAGCACCAAAGAAAACAGAATCACAACAAAAACAGCACAGTCACAGTCAAAGTCATAGTTTGTTTGTGTTGCCATGGAAACATGACACTCAGTTGCGTCCTGCTGTGTTTAGACCAGAGTGAAAATAAAATTAATGCAAACTTTAGAGTTCAAAAGTGAATCCAAAGTGATCATTTTCACATCCGATCCACACCACATGGAATCTGAATAATTCGGTCGTGCATCAGTTCAGTTAAAGGACTACTGTACGCAGTTCTTTTTTCTCTCTCCAGAGTGGCAGATTAGTGATGTCATTAACCACCAAAGAGTCTAAGTAGCCACCACTGATGACTGATGATGTTGAACACTTTGTGAAAATTATCTCTTTTGTTTTGTGTTTAATCTCTTACGATTCGCATTAACACGTCTCTTTTTTTCCCCCACTCAGGTCTGAAAGGCACACCAGAACGGTGTCAGGTTTGCTTGGCAATGGAAATGGACCACGACTTTGACTGTGACATGCTGCCGTTTTTGTGTAACTGGAGTCACTGGAGTGAATTTGTTGCTTTGATTTGTGGGTTTGTGAGTCTTTGCTTCCGCTTTGTTTCAATGATACAGAATTTTTTTGTAATCGTTTTAGGTGTACGAACGATTCAAGATTCCATGTGGAGAAAATGATCGCTTTCGATTTATTTTTAAGAGTTAACACAGGTTTTGTTTTTACTCAGGTCTGAACAGCGCAGGGCGCAACTGAGTAGAGTGTCATTTTTCATGAGGCTCGTTCAAGATGAACTGCGCCTTGCCTGGAAAATCAACAAGAAGAGGCGATAGCAGCAGGGGGTAGTGAAGACAAACTGCAGTGAAGTTGGAAGATATCCAGCCACCGTCAAAGCAGAATACACAGGAAGCCACATATATTCACATCCTGTTTGATTAGTCTACTTACAGTTGGCAGAATAGAGGAATAGTTAAGGCTGTTATTTAGTTAGTGGTTACCAGTCTTGTGCTATAAATATATATTAAATAAGTAAAAACAATAAATAATACAAAAATGGACTAAGAAATGAATTCAAATAAATCCTTTATTCCAAAAAGGTGTGGGAAGAAGTCCAAATTTATTTAATCCCACTCCTTCTCTATGAAGAACTAATAAACAATTGTTTATCTTCCTCTTTCTTTTACATTAGTGTTTGGTTATTTCTATGCAAATCAGCAAACATAAATAACACATGAGTGTGTATACTAGGCTTGTCCCGATCCAATATCGGCATCGGTCATCGATATTGGCAAAAATATACGTATCGGTATCGGTGCGGTGGCACGGGAAAAAATCCGATCCGTTAAAAAAAAAGTCCGGGTTTTCCAGCGCACCTATTCAGATAATCCATTCCAGTTTTTTTTTCTGTGGTTTCGCTAAAATCCGGTCCGCATTTTCCAGCACACACTAGCGTCTCCCCACATTTGTTTAGCTCGGCTCGCCTCGCGTTGCATAGCAACCAGAGACGCGCTCAGACTTGTCGCTCCGTGGCAAACGGCACAGACAGACACCGAAACAGCGTAGATTACACTGAAACGAGCACACTGGAATTGTTCCAGCACTCGGATAATGTAACTAATGTGACTTTAGTACATTGTTTTCTTTAACATGGGATGTTGACTTCTTCTCTTTTTAACGGAACGCATCTCCGCAAATCTGCGGAAATGTGAGCGCGACTCCGGTGACTGGACTCGACTGTGTCACCTGATGCAGGAATAACGACGCACCAAAAAAAAAAAAAAAAAAGTGTTAAACCAGCATGTCTAAACAGAGAGAAGATGTATAACAGGATGTTGAATATCCATTCAATGTGACAAAAAAACGTTTATTTAGGCAGTGTGTAGATAGAGATGGAGCAAAAAGTGTGGAGGAGATTGGGGAGTAGAGGGCATTTTTGTTTTTAAATAGTTAACAATATTATTTGCACTGTTTTTTAAAGCCTTAGTTTACACATGCTCAAGAGCAGAGTACTGATGCTGAGTTAATAGACTATTTCGGTATCGGCCACCAGTATCGGTATCGGCTCGGGTGGGCAAATACAATATTGTATCGGAAGTGCAAAAAGCTGGATCGGGACATCCATAGTGTATACATATACAGACACTGAATTAACAGTTCAACATTAGGGGTGGCAAACAAAAATCATGGTTCGGGTTTAAGGGTCACGGTACGGTTCTTATTTGTTTCTTTTAGAATACGATTTAGAAAGGCTGGGCTGCTGCGCAATGAAGACAGTGTGCTATCAAGTGATATCTGCAGCGGTCCATTTGAAATTTTGGTAAATAAACAAACTAATAAATAAAACAAAGCAAAATTGGCAAACATTGACATATATATATGCCATTTTCATGAAGTAGTTATGTAATAACTTGTATTGATATATTTGCAGCTCGTCTTCGTCTTCTTCTGCTTTATCTGTTGTCGAGTCGCGGGGGCAGCAGCTTCAGCAGGGAAGCCCAGACTTCCCTCTCCCCGGCTACTTCCTCCAGCTCTTCCAGGGGGACTCCAAGGCGTTCCCAGACCAGCTGAGAGACATAGTCTCTCCAGCGTGTCCTGGGTCTTCCCCGGGGCCACCGCCCGGAGGGTCGTGCCCGGAACACCTCACCAGGAAGGCGTCCAGGAGGCATCCTCACTAGATGCCTGAGCCACCTCAACTGGCTCCTCTCGATGTAGAGGAGCAGCAGTTCTACTCTGAGCTCCTCGCGGATGACCGAGCTTCTCACCCTATCTCTAAGGGAGAGCCCAGCCACCCGGCGAAGGAAACCCATTTCGGCTGCTTGTATTCGCGATCTTGTTCTTTCGGTCACTACCCAAAGCTCGTGACCATAGGTGAGGGTAGGAACGTAGATTGACTGGTAAATCAAGAGCTTCGCCTTTCGTCTCAGCTCCTTCTTCACCATGACGGACCGATGCAGGGCCCGCATCACTGCAGATGCCGCACCGATTCGCCGGTCAATCTCCCGCTCCATCCTCCCCCCACAAGACCCCGAGATACTTGAACTCCTCCACTTGAGGCAGGATCTCATCCCCGACCTGGAGTTGACACTCCACCCTTTTCCGGTCCAGAACCATGGCCTCAGATTTGGAGGTGCTGATTCTCATCCCAGCTGCTTCACACTCGGCTGCGAACTGCTCCAGTGAGAGTTGAAGGTCACGGCTCGATGAAGCCAACAGGACCAGATCGTCCGCAAATAGCAGTGACCCAATCCTGAGGCCACCAAACCGCAGCCCCTCGACACCCTGGCTGCGCCTAGAAATTCTGTCCATAAAAGTTATGAACAGAATCAGTGACAAAGGGCAGCCCTGACGGAGTCCAACCCCCACTGCAAACAAGTTTGTCTTATTACCGGCAATGCGGACCAAGCTCTGGCACCGAGAGTACAGGGACCGGACAGCCCGTGTCAACGGGTCCGGGACCCCATACTCCCGGAGCACCCCCCACAGGACTGCCCGAGGGACACGGTCGAACTCCTTCTCCAGATCCACAAAACACCTGTAGACTGGTTGGGCGAACTCCCACGCACCCTCGAGCACCCTGCTAAAGGTATAGAGCTGGTCCACAGTTCCACGACCAGGACGAAAACCACACTGCTCCTCCTGAATCTGAGGTTCGACTATCTTACGGACCCTCCTCTCCAGTACCCCCAGAATAGACTTTCCCAGGGAGGCTGAGGAGTGTGATCCCTCTATAGTTGAAGCACATCCTCTGGTCCCCCTTTTTATAGAGGGGAACCACCACCCCGGTCTGCCAGTCCAGAGGCATTGCCCCCGATGTCCACGCGATGTTGCAGAGCCGTGTCAACCAAGACAGCCCTACAACATCCAGAGCCTTGAGGAACTCAGGGTGAATCTCATCCCTGGGGCCCTGCCGCCGAGGAGCTTTTTGACTACCTCGGCGATCTCAGCCCCAGAGATAGGCGAGTCCACCACTGGTCCCCCAGACTCTGCATCTTCAACAGAATATATTCGCAGCTCGTGTTTCAAAAATAACATAAGCTAACAATAAACTTTGAAGGGAATAAAATATATAAAATAGTGGTGTGTGTCGGCACCGTGTGTTGCGGCGGCACCGTGGACAGCTCCACCTGCAGTGGACATTCCTACGGTGACCAGGTGGAGCAGAAGCTCCACCCTCGCTGTGCACTTCCCACACACTGCTTTCTGGCATTTCTCACATGTGACCAATGTCAATTTGTCTGCAGTCTGCAGTGCGTGTTTTTTGGCACTGCCTCCTACGCAACGGTTGCGGCTGCTGTGGCTTCCTGGCCACTGCGCTCTGACACCTTGAGAAGCTTCAGCTCCGCTTGCAGCTCCTTTACCAAACTCAGGATAAAGGCGCGTCTCAGGATGGTTAGTTAGTTTTAGCATTTAGCTAGCTAGTTTCTCGCATCTCTAACCTGTCTCTGTCTCTACCTGTCTACTCTACTCGTCTCTGTTTCTACCCGTCTACTCGACCTGTCGCTGTCTCTCTCCCTGTCTTTCTCTGTCTATCTCTCTCTAACTCTCATTATATCTGTCTGTCCATCTATCGCTTACTCTGTCTCTCTTTGTAGGTATGTAATTCATTTGTTTATGTTACTAAGCGGATTAAATAAAACTGTGTTTAAAAAATCTCACCTGTAATATCTTTCTGGGAAAATATCTGAACAAAGTTTAAGAAGAATAACACAGTGTTTTATTTTTTTTTAATCTAAGAAATGGACGTGAATTTGAAGGATCCTGCGCCTGCGGCTTAAAATCTGGCTTGTACAATTACGAAATTGATTGCTTTCTTAAATTTGAGCATGCTGCTTTTAATCAGGTGCGCCCTGTAGTGTTCATAAAAAAACGAAACCGTTTTTTTCGCTTGTCACGGTTCAATACCTGTGCCTATGGTTCGGAACCGTGCCACCCTTATTTAACATACAAGTTTTTTATACTTCACTGATTGATTTGTATTTGTTATCATATAGAGTATATGGGAGGATGTGTGTATCTGAAATTGTATTATATTGTTTGTCTTTTTTTTATAAAGCTCTGTGATTGCTTATGATAAGTGTTATATAATAACATTTATTATTATTATCGACTATATAAAATATATTTGGAAACAGGTGAACTCTTCACAGCATCAGATTAAAATAATACAGGATTAAATATTAAAATACACAGGAACTGAGATGTGTTTATAGACAAGAGTTTTAGACCAAACTGGAGCCAATCAGATCAGGCGGGAACAGGAGTTCCCCATCATGCACTGGGCTGCTTGCTCTTCCAGTCGGTGGAGAGCAACTGCAGCGCCTGGCTCTAAAAAACGCAGCCACCTTGATCTCATGAGAATATCCTTGGCTGCATCTGCATGAAATCAGAGCCAGGTGGGCATTGTGGTTGAGGTTTCGACTCAGTCTTCCCGCAACGCTACGATTCACATGGAGGGCGGAGGAACCAGAGATTTGACGTCGCGGAGGCAGTCAGGTTCATCGAGCACCTCTACCGACAATATGAGAAAACATACATTTGGTCCAATTCTTCTAGCACAATGCCGGTGGCTGCTGTCTCAATTGATGCAGAGAAGGCCTTTGACAGGGTCGAGTGGGATTTTCTACTCGGCCATGTCGAGGTTTGGTTTTGGCTCTGGTTTTGCAAAATGGATTAAAACAATATACCTTAAACCTAAAGCATCAGTTTTAACAAATGTTATTATTTCACCTCCTTTTGATCTTTCTCGAGGAACGCGACAGGGATGCCCTTTGTCGCCTCTCTTGTTTAAAATTGCATTGGAACCCCTGGCGGTGGCTGTAAGAGCAAATCTTGCCATTAAGGGCGTAGATGGTGGGGGGAGCGAACATAAATTAATGTTATGCGCCGATGATATCTTTTTCCTTACCAGTGACCCTCACAACTCGTTACCTGCAATAATGAACACCATTGCTAAATATTCTAAATTGTCTGGTTCCCAAATTAACTGGACCAAATCAGAGGCTATGCCCATATCTAAGCATTGTCACTCACAAATGTTAACCCAATATAATTTCAGATGGATTCCCAAAGGCATGGTTTATTTTTGGGTATTAAATTTACATCTGAGCTAGATGAAATGACAGCACTGAACTTCGAGCAAATCATTGCAAAAAATGGCAAATACGTCAAGGATGCGAGAGGGAAATTCATCCAATATATGAGCTTATATGTGCTAAAATATCTGGAGGCATGGGCAAGAGTAAGCAAGAGCCCTACCATCTGTTTTGTTGTGATTCTGTTTTCATTGGCACTGTCCATTTAAAACTTTTTCTACTTTCCAAACACAATTGGAGTGGGTGTGCTGTGACCAGTTCTCCTTTAGGCTGCTGCAGTGTCTCTCTCAGCATGTTGTGCATCACACAAGACTATTCAGCCTCAATTTTAAATCACTAAACCAAAGGCCAAATGTATGCTACAATTTATGTTGAAAGTTCAGACAAGTCAATCTATATATTAATCTTAAAATTGTGTTCATACAAATAAAACCTGACTTATGATAAATATCTTACTTCGTACTTCTGTATAACAACGTATTATTCGGTGGAGTATTTAATATTGTATTTGGCTAAGTACTTAATGTAGTATTTGGTGCAGTATTACCTGAGCAGACGCGTCTCCTGTGAAGAGAGTTTAGAGGAGAAACAGCTGATCGAGTCACTGAAGTAAAAACTGTAAAAAAATTGGAGGACAGAGAACGGATCAGCGCACAGGCCGCCATGTTTGTTTACTGTTGAGGTCACTGCTTCTTCTTCTTCTTAGCAGCAGCAAGCGCAATAATCATAGAGCTGCTGTTGCTTCGTCTTTTTTAACAGCAGCGCTCAGCTGCTTCTTCTTTGGTGTTCGACGACAGTTTTTATCAATATTGTCTCACTGCCGCCACCATCTGGAGGTTTTCAGTCACTGCATCTTACATTACACGATTTCATCCTCATTCTCTCCATCAGTATGTTCTTTACTAAACTGACATCAGGCTCGACCCAGATGAAATGTGCCTGTAAAGTACAACCAGCAGATTAAGCAGAATAAACAGGAAGTCACAGATATATTTACATCCTGTTTGATCAATATGTCTCTACTTGTAGATTACAGAAGATGGTTAGTTAAAGCACTGTTATTTAGTTAGTAGTTACCAGCCTTGTGCTACATATTATAATACATATTAAATAAAAAAAAAACAAATAATACAAAAAATACCTGCAAAAAGAAAACATTACAATTAGTGCTGTCAGTCGATTAAAAAAAATAATCAAATTAATTACAGGATTTTGTAATTAATTAATAGAGTTAATCGCATTTTAATGTCATATCTGCTAATGGTCTCCTGATAAAGAATTTGAATTCTAGGATGTTAAAAAAATTTAGTGCACGGCTAATCAATTGAATACAGTAAGAAGAAAAGATCTGAAATCCAATTTTTTATTGGTGAACTGTGCTTCATAAAAAATCACTCCAAAAGTAAAGGTCAGCATGTTGTGCATCAAACCAGTTAGGCCAGTTGCATTATTCAGTCATTTTCTATACCTGCTTATTCCTCATTAGGGTTGCAGGGGTCTGCTGGAGCCTATCCCAGCGCGTTACGGCGAGAGGCTGCCCCCTGCTGCTGCCCCCTGGTGGACACAGTTAACTTGTCATAACTCCGTCCCACAAAATCCGATCTGCGTCAAACTTTACACATGTAATCAGGATGGCTCCCTCAACGCACCACTCCAAGTTCGGGTACCGTGCTACTGTCCCCTGGTGGTCACACCGTTAACATCAAATAACTGTGGTCCATTGCACGATCTGCTCCAAACTTTATGTGTGGTAAGAGACTGCCACTGAACGTAGACACCCAAGCACGGTTACGGCGACAGCGCCACCTGCTGGACGAGTGTGGCGTTTCAGTTTTCTGTTTCGGCCAGCTATTTTTTTTCACCCTCGTGCAACGTGCCCCCCTCCGGTGGCACGGAGGGGGGGCGGTGGCACGGGGTGGCGGTGGCATAGCAGGGCGAGGGCCCTTTATGACTGCTTGCAGTCCTAGTTACTTTTGCTTTACAACACCTCTTCTTCGCTCACATAAAAAACTACAGGTGCACCGCCAATAATAGTCCCCGGTAATTCACTTCCGTTGTGTAGTTTTCTTTTATTTGCAGCGCTGTTTCTTTTATTTGCAGCATTGAGGGTTCCCTACCTCCGTGCTAAATAGTTAAGTGTGTCATTCGAAGGCCGACAGCTCCGGTGTGGCTGTCACCGGAGCCGGCTGCTCCGAAGCACCAGACCTGACGTTACACGCGCGCAAGAACGGGGAAAATGAGTGCTAAGAGGCTAACACGGAGCTAACACTATTACATACGCACACAAGCGAAGTTTTATGTGTGTATATCCGTGTTAGCGTTAGCTCCATGCTAGCCACTAGCCCAACTTTTCAAACTTTATTACTTTTTTTATTTAATTAACTTAATATTAAACGGCCACCACAAACACTTTGTGTTTCCATGGTTTCTGACCTTCAACTAATCACTAACTGTGCCATGCTGACGTCATATGGAGGCGCAGGACCCTACCTACCAGCGGAAATGACGTTCTTTGTACATTCCGTTAAAAGATTCACGACCGGAACGGCGTTCTGTTAAAAAAGGAGAAGAAGCTCCCTGTCAAAATCCCATGTTAAATAAAGACAATGAAGTCACATTAGTTACATTATCCGAGTGCTTGAACAATTCCAGTGTGCTCGTTTCAGTGTAATCTACGCTTTTTCGGTGTCTACCACATGTGTTTGCTCTCACCGAGCAAAATTATATATATATAATTTGATCTCAAGCAACATGCCTGGTTAAATAAAGGTGAATAAATATTTTATAACATTCGTCTTCTTCTTATGTAATGTGTATGATTTCTGATGATGAAATTTAACAGCCATATTAATTTTAGTATCAAGATTTAGTGAGATAGCAACATAGCTTACCCAGAAAATTCCCTCTGCTTCAGCGATTAATACTTTCCCCTTCAAGGATGAATCCCTCTTTAACCACTGATTCAATTTCTTTTGAGTCTTCATCGAATCAAAGTTTAAAGAGGATCTCACCTTGTGTATTTTAGGAATCTAAAGCCTAGATCAGGGGTCAGCAACCCAAAGCGTTCAAAGAGCCATATTGACCAAAAAAACAAATCTGTCTGGAGCTGCAAATAGTTAAAAGCCTTATATAAGCCTTATATGAAGGCAACCCAGGCTGTAAGTGTATATCAGCTATATTAGCCTACTCTCAAAATGACTAAGTAGGCTACAAATACATAACGGGCATTCATGATTACATGTTTATTTTCCCTGCAGCTCATCCTGGCGAGAATGACACATCACATGACTACTCTGTTTGCTGCTTTAACTTTAACTTCCATAATACAGTATATTGTGTTTTGTTGCATTGATGAAATTATATAAATACAATAAAGAAAGCTGATTTTTAGTTTATTTATTTTTATTTTGAGGATTAAAAAAATCTGATCTGATACCAATCTGATTCAGCTGTTGAATGAATGAACTGTTGCAGACATGGGTAGAAGCACAGCAAACTTTATTTCCCATGTCTACTAAAGAGGTGAAAAATGCTTTTGTTTCTTTTTTTATACCGGGAGTGAATATTTTGACACAATGACTTTTAGGAACATTGCCAACAATCCTTATCAAAATGATCCTTTGTTTATGTGCTGTTACGCTCTAATTATCGTTAACCATAAGAACGTTTAATAGAGAAACACAGTGTATTTATTGAAGCGATATAAATGGAAAACAGGGCTATCCGCATTTAAAGATGGCGCACGCGGCTCTGGAGCCGCAGGTTGCCGTCCCCTGGCCTAGATATTTAACCTAATCTTTTATGTTGATATTACATATAGAATGAGTATCACTGTCTTTGACTGTTAACAGCTCACATTTATTATTATTCAGGCATAAGCCAGAAGCGTTAGAGAAACCAGTAAGACAGTAAGTTAATATGTATTATTTTAAGTACTCTGAAATGCAAAAAATTAGAAATTTCTAATCCTTTTTGTTGGGTGAATTCTTCATAGCTAGGTCCCCAGTATCATTTAGAAGTTCAGCATTCCTGGGTCATACCATACTTAAAAAAATGTATGTACCACCAAAATGGATGTCTTCATTAGAAAAACCTTTTACCATCAGAGCAATATTGACTTTAAGCATAAATTGTAAATAAGATATTTTAAAAACTACAGTAGTAGGATGTTTCATTTGTCAAACCTAAATCAAATATAACAATAAGATATTCACACATGCAACCTGGATTATTGTGTGTAAATATTGCTGGAAAGCAGACAAAAGACAAAAACAAATATGGGACAGAAAAAAAATGTTCTGTGAGCAATTGCATGAAAATATAGACATTTGGTGCACTATGTAATAAACATAAAAATTATGTACTTTGTCCATAGAAATAATTATATTTCAACAATTTAAAAAAAAATCTAGATTTCTGAATTTGGCTAGCATTATAATAGGACTTGCATCATTGATCACCAGTGTTGATCTACACTGCACAGTGTTACCCATAGCTAGCCACTAGGGGGAGATCTACATTTTGACTTTGGGCAACATTTATTTTACTCCATAGCCTATGATTCACATGGAAAATAATCAAAAGGCAACATGTGGGAAAGTACTGAAAAAGAACCAATTTATGCAATATTCAGAAAATCTCTTTTAAAATTTTGTAAGAATAATCTGAAATATATATAAAAACTAATATAAAATGCCAACAAATAAAAGACCAGACTTTTAATCTAACAATGATGTTGGTTTTAAAAAGAGAACAGCTTCAGTATTAAACATCCAGTGAATATAAGGACAGGTTAGAAAATATACAGATTTCATTGTATATTTACTCAATATTGAACAAACTACATTATGGATCCAAGTGTTTAGAGTCTCAGAGTCGCTTTCAGACCTACTAGAAAGTGAGAGTGACTGGTAAGGCTGTGGAGGAATAGAAAGTTCTACTCTCTGAGTGGGGATGGAGAGACCTTGCTGTGTGCTGCAAAGCCAGTAGTCTGAAGTTTAAAATTAGGAGCATTGCAAAAAGAGGTTTGGATGATACAAGGGGTTCAGGTGCAAGGAAGCTGAACAAGCGACTAGAGTAAATGTGAAATACACTGGAATTAGTGAAGGAAAGGTTTAATGAACTCTTGACAGCTCCAGGAAGGAAAGGTAGAGAGGAGAGGCCCCACAGAGTGCTAATGAATAAGCTCATATATGAGTAAATACCCAGGTCAACATTCTATATAGAATATACAGCCTATTGTATAGCCTATTGTATTGTATATTGTATTGTATATATTGATGGATAATTCATACTGTGACTAAACCCGAACCTTAAAATATCCATATAAATATTTTAATTAATATAAAATATTAAATTTTATCCTAGACTGCATTTACAGCAGATTAGCAGCTCTATTGGCTATCTGTAGATGCATCTGTAGGCTACTTCAATATTGCTCTCATTCTCTTAGAATATGACAATTTTGACCTTCCTCCCCTTTGCCTGGTCATCCTCTGCGTTTTGGCTAGAAGAAATGCTAACGTTGATGCAGCCACTTACATTGTTTCCTGTAATTCATTCAAATGTTAAAAAATAGACCTGCAGTCACGGCAACATTGTGACAGTGTTTACTTTCACTTTTAAGAGTCAAATATATGAGCATCTCTGTCACGTGAAACTGTGTTGATATCATAATTAGGAAGGTTTCAAGTATGTGTTTTTCAGTTTTGTGTTAACATTTCACTTGCTAAAATATAGCCTAAGGGGAAAAAAATAAAATGAAAAGAAACTTAAGATGACCAGATGACCTCCGTGCCCAATGGTGGTTACAGCTGATTAGAGGAAAGGGTTAATTGGTTTCATTTATTTTGTAGCTTTGTACTTGTGACATGTGCAATGACAATAAAGTTGAATCTAATCTAATAAATGAAGTTCCAGGTCCACAGTACTGAATGAAGACTCAAATGTAGGGTTCTGCCAAAAGATAGGTGTGCCAAGCTTGTAGCATCATATTCAAAAAGAATTGAGTCTGTAATTGCTGCCAAAGCTGCATCAACAAAGTATTGAGCAAAGGCTGTGAATACTTATGTATATGTGGTTTCTTAGTTTTTTCATTTTTAATAAATTTGCAAAAATCTCAAAAAAACTTTTTTTCATGTTGTCATTACGGGGTGTTGTGTGTAGAATTTTGAGGAAAAAATTAAATGAACCCATATGGAATAAGTCTATGAAAGGCTTCTTCAGTTCTAGCCTGATGATGGAAACCGGGAGCTATATCTCTGGATCACAGAGGGTGGAGCTATAGACCACACCCCTCATCCCATAACAAAGGGTCACATAGGTCACCCTTCAAGGTGTGAATTGGGATGAGAGATGTTGTGGTAACGACTCTCATTCCAATTCAAGGTGTGACTTGGAATGAGAGTCGTTGTGGTGATATGATCCAGAGAAAGTGTCCTGCTCTGATGGTGAAGAGCAGTTAAACTTCCTGGGATGAGATCTCAAGGCAGGATGGTAAGGTGAAACGTCTTCAAGTTCAAAGAAAAAGTCCAGTTGCCTACTTTTTAAACTCCTTGACTACAATGACCTGGATGAGTGAGAATCTACACAGACATCTTGCGTTGCACTTTGGGAGGAACACCCTTCAACTAGTGCAAGAGTATGAGAAGATCTCAAGGAAGGTAGCAGACGATAGGAACCACCTCCAATTCAACCTCAGACGCAGACCGTCTGGACTGGTCCCAAAAAGCTTACGCCTTGGATCCACTGAGACATACAGAATCCAATGATCAACACATATACTACAGACTCTACCCAGGAGACACCATCCCATGCATATACGGGCTCCCGAAGATTCACAAGGAAGGGGCCCCCCTCAGACCAATTGTAAGCAGCATCAATTCAGTCACTTATAATATTGCAAAAATTCCTTTCAACGATTCTGTCTCCTTTAATTGGAAAAACCCCACATCACATCCAGAACTCCAAGGATTTCATGGACAAAATCAGCCAACTGAAACTGGACACAGATGAAACAATGGTATACGATGTCACATCCTTGTTCACCTGCATCCCCACAACAGAAGCAGTAGAGGCCGTCAGAAACAGATTACAACAGAACACGTCTGCACACAAGAACCAACCTCACCCCAGACAAGATTTGCTCCCTCTTAGAACTTTGCCTCATCACCACCTATTGCAAGTACAATGAGGAATTCTACAGGCAGAAACATGGCTGTGCCATGGTCTCTCCAGTCTCCCCCCTTGTGGTGAACCTCTACATGGAGGAAGTGGAGAACCAAGCACTAACCTCATTTAAAGGAACACCAAGCCACTGGTTTAGAAACACAGAAAGACAAAAAGAAAAACTGAAGGAATCATGTGGTAGTGCCGTAAGTGTCTGGTCTCTCGGAAAAACTAAGAATCTTCAGCAAGCACAACATCCCAGTTTATTTCAAGCCTGGTAACACCCTCAGACAGAGACTGGTCCACCCCAAGGACAAAACCCCAAGACAAAACCTCAACAATGTGGTTTATGCAGTACAACGCAGTGAAGAGTGCCCGGATCTATATATTGGAGAAACTAAGCAACCACTCTGCAAACGCATGGCACAACACAGGAGGGCCACCACATCAGGACAGGACTCAGCAGTACATCTACATCTGAAGGAAAAGGGACACTCCTTTAAAGACACTGATGTACACATTTTAGACAAGGAGGACAGGTGGTTTGAGAGAGGAGTGAAAGAGGCCATCTATGTCCATTTGGAACAACCTACTTTGAACAGAGGGGGGCTGTTACATACCATGCTACATACCATCCTGCCTTGAGATCTCATTCCAGGAAGTTTAACTGCTCTTCACCATCAGAGCAGGACTCTTTCTCTGGATCATGTGACCAAAATGACTCTCATTCCAAGTCACACCTTGAAGGGTGACCTACTGTATGTGACCCGTTGTTATAGGGTGAGGGGTGTGGTCTATAGCTCCACCCTCTGTGATCCAGAGATATAGCTCCTGGTTTCCATCATCAGGCTAGAACTGAAGAAGCCTTTCGGATGAAAGGTGAAACGTCTTCAAGCTCAAAGAAAAAGTCCAGTTGCCTACTTTTTAAACTCCTTGACCTCATATGGAATAAGGCCATAACATCACAAAATGTGGAAAAAGTGAAGCACTGTGAATACTTTCCGGATGCACTGTATATCCACTTTTGATGCCATACACACATGAAAACAGACTACCGTATTTTCCGGACTATAAGTCGCTCCGGAGTACAAGTCACACCAGCCATAAAAAGCATAATAAAGAAGAAAAAAAACATATATAAGTCGCAATGGAGTATAAGTCACATTTTTTGGGGGAATTTATATTGTGAAGCAGAGGTAATTAGGGGGCAATTGATTGTTTATCCAGTGGGTGCCGCTGTGTGATCATTGTGTCCGGCAAGAAGGTTTACTGAAGAAGAGTGAAGTTTCCACACATGCACGAGTTGTCGTTCTCCCCGGGACTGGAAGGAATGTATTGTTTTTGTCTCTCGATAAAAAGTGAAACTCAACATCTGCGTTTGTGGTCCTTTGTTTTGACAAGTTACCACAATTTATTTTATAAAATCCAACACCAAGGACAGACAGATTTAAAATTTAAATGACAAACAATTTAAAATAAAAATTGAGGCAACAACAGGCTGAACGGTATGCTGACGTTACATAACACAACTGAGAACGTGCCTGGTATGTTAACATAACATATTAAGAGTTATTCCGATAATTAGCATCAATAACATGCTAAGAAGTTTACCAAAACCATCTGTGTCACTCCAAATATCCGATATTTAAAATCCAATGAAATCTTGATCCTCGGTTTCACTTTTTATCAACTCCTCTAACTCCGGAGGTAGAAGATGCGGCACTTCCTCTTCTACGTGGCTGACGTCAGACGTCATATTTTACTACTTGCAGCTCGTAATCTGCAGAATATAATTTTCTTTTCGGTGCAGTTTTGTTAAGCCCTTCTCAGATGTTTATAAAAGTTACCGCCAATGTTGAAATGATCAACACAAGCCTAGAGCGCCCTCTTGTGGTTTAGTGTGAAAATAATGTGTAATGATATACCGGTAATAATGTGTTAATAATTTCACACATAAATCGCTCCAGACTATAAGGCGCACCCCCGGTCAAACTATGAAAAAAAACATGACTTATAGTCCGGAAAATACGGTAACAGGTCTCGGTTGTTGATGGTTTGTTTAAAATATATTATTTTGAATACTTCCTAGCTGTTACCACATCTGTTCATTAACAAACACAGAGACTGATTCTCAATGAGCAATATAACAACTTCAGTTATTTTTAATAACACTTTTATTAATACAAAACAACAGAATATATAAAGAATAGGTCACTCTCATGCCTGGGAGTTCTACTATTGCTCAAAGTTGCATTGGCTGGGGAAAGGGCATATTTTTAAAATGATAAAGTAAATTTGAGTGTTTAACACAGCTCTTCATCTCTTTGTCCTGTTGTGGCTTCTTAAACTAAACTGTGAAACAAACTAAAAACAGAATTTCTAAAAGTTCCTCTGAATCAGGCTAAAAGCTACAAACATAAATAAAATAAGCACATTTGTTTGGCTTTTACATTACAAAACTTGGAGAGTCCATCCAGTGTCCACTTTTCCTTATTGATTCTGAAGATGAGAACAAAACAAATGATGACATGATGACAGTGAAGAGAAAAGACAATGTTCTGAGGAGAAACAGAAGAAAAACTCCTGTGTTTGTTGACTGCTTTTCTCCATCATATCCTTGCTGAAAAGGCATGTAACGTGATGTGTAACGTGTATTTCTCCTGCAAGCTGCTGTGCTGTGGAGGATGAGGAGCAGAGGGTCTGTAAAGTCTCTCTTCACTGCAGGAAGAAACAGCTGTGTCAGGAAAACCAGTACGTTCATCTGGGATCATGTGATCAGGTCTACACATGAACCCCCCCCACACACACACACACTCTACACATTCACATACACACAGATGTCCCTGTGCCACAGCCCCTACACTCCTGTTTAGCTGGTTCGTTCCTCCTCGTCCGTCTCCTGCTTGGTGCGACGCAGGTTACTTTTCATCTTCACAAACTCGGGGGTGTTTTCCTGCTCCTCTTCCAACTTCTGTTGCTCCAGCTCCTGCTGCAGGACACAAATATATATAGTGCAACCGGAAAGTATTCACAGCGCTTCACTTTTTCCACATTTTGTGATGTTATAGCCTTATTCCAAAATGGATTCAATTATTTTTTTTCCCATAATTCTACACACAACAGCCCATAATGACAACATGAAAAAAGTTTTTTGAGATTTTTGCAAATTTATTAAAAATAAAAAAAACTAAGAAATCACATGTACATAAGTATTCACAGCTGTCATACAGTCAATACTTTGTTGATGCACCTGTGGCAGCAATTACAGCCTCAAGTCTTTTTGAATATGATGCCACAACTTGACACGCCTATCTTTGGTCAGTTTTGCCCATTCCTCTTTGCAGCACCTCTCAAGCTCCATCAAGTTGGATGGGAAGCGTCGGTGCACAGCCATTTTCAGATCTCTCCAGAGTTGTTCAATCGGATTCAAGCCTGGACTCTGGCTGGGCCACTCAAGGACATTCACAGAGTTGTCCTGAAGCCACTCCTTTGATATCTTGGCTGTGTGCTTAGGGTCGTTGTCCTGCTGAAAGATGAACCGTCGCCCCAGTCTGAGGTCAAGAGCTCTGGAGCAGGTTTTCATCCAGGATGTCTCTGTACATTGCTGCATTCATCTTTCCCTCTATCCTGACTAGTCTCCCAGTTCCTGCTGCTGAAAAACATCCCCACAGCATGATGCTGCCACCACCATGCTTCACTGTAGGGATGGTATTGTCCTGGTGATGAGTGGTGCCTGGTTTCCTCCAAACATGACGCCTGGAATTCACATCAAAGAGTTCAATCTTTGTCTCATCAGACCAGAGAATTTTGTCACTCATGGTTTGGGAGTCCTTCAGGTGCCATTGGGCAAACTCCAGGTGGGCTGCCATGTTCCTTTTACTAAGGAGTGGCTTCCATCTGGCCACTCTACCATACAGGCCTGATTAGTGGATTGCTGCAGAGATGGTTGTCCTTCTGGAAGGGTCTCCTCTCTCCACAGAGGAACGCTGGAGCTCTGACAGCGTGACCATTGGATTCTTAGTCACCTCCCTGACTAATCTTTACAGACTGATACATCATCATCAGATGGATGTCTGTCAGTCCTGGTTCTTCTATAGCTTGTCCATCCATGGGAGTGGATCTCTCCTTCAAGCAAATTCCTGTGGTTCTCCCTGTGGTTTATTCTTTCGCACTGGGTTTTGGAGTTTTTCCTTGCCCAGAACGAGAGTCTAAGGATGTCTGAGTCACTTTGGACTGAATTTTGTGAAGCACTTTGAGACAACTGTGTTGTAATATTGGACTATATAAATACAATTGAATTGAATTGAATTAAAGCCCTTCTCCCAATCCTTCTCCAATCACTCAGTTTAGATGACCAGCCAGCTCTAGGAAAAGTCCTGGTGGTTCCAAACTTCTTCCATTTACGCATGATGGAGGTCACTGTGCTAATTGGGACCTTCAAAGCAGCAGAATTTTTTCTGTACCCTTCCCCAGATTTGTGCCTCGAGACAATCCTGTCTGAGGTCTACAGACAATTCCTTTGACTTCATGCTTGGTTTGTGCTCTGACATGCTGTCAACTGTCGGAGCTTATATAGACAGGTGTGTGCCTTTCCAAATCATGTCCAATCAACCGAATTTACCACAGGTGGACTCCAATTAAGCTGTAGAAACATCTCAAGAATGATCAGTGGAAACCTGAACTAAAATTTCAGCTTCATGGCAAAGGCTACAAATACTTATGTACATGTGATTTCTTAGATTTTTATTTGTAATAAATTTGCAAAAATTTCCAAAAACCTGTTGTTGTGCTGTGTTGTGTGTAGAATTTTGAGGAAAAAAATAAATTAATTGAATCCATTTTGGAATAAGGCTGTAACATAACAAAATGCAGAAAAAGTGAAGCGCTGTGAATACTTTCGGGATGCATTGTATAACTATTAGATTATCGATATACTGTATTCAGGTGATATATGTACCACTGTATTACCACCTGAACCAACACTAAAAATAAATAGACATTAGAAATATACAGAAATCTACAAAGGTTATTTTGGATAAAAGCTGCTTCAAGAGCTGGAAAGAAGAAAAAACTAGAAAACTAGAACAGTCAGGGGAATAAATGGATTAAATATGTGGATCACAATTAAACAATGTTGCACCACCCCTCAGCAGACCACACACATACTAAAGTACTTAATCACTTAATGTTGTGAAGATATCTCTGCAATAATTAATAATGTGCAATAATCAGTGTTGAATAATCACTATTCAATTGTGCAACTGCTGCTATTGTTACCCCTTGAGTGTTTTCTGCGTTGACGTTTTCTCTTGTACATAGTTTTTACATTATACACAATTCTTTACTTCTATGACATCTATATTGCTAGCTCTTCTTTTTCCTACACTTATGTAAATTATTTTATTATGGAATGTTTTTTCTTCCATTATCCAGTTTGCTGCCACAGTAATGTGAATTTTCCCATTGTGGGACAATAAAGAAAATCTTAACTTATCTTTTTGATTGTTTTAGGTTTTGTCTTATTATCTTATTTAAAAAAAAAGTTTTAGTTTGTTCTCTCTTGTTACTTCACCTTGAGAAAAGTTGCGAGTAGTCAGGCCTGGGTGTGTCTAGACAAATTCAACTCAGGTGTCATAAACTACTCTTAAGTTATGTTTTAACAGTGTGTGTGTGTGTGTGTGTGTGCGTGTGTGTGTGGGGGTATATATATTAACAGTGTATATACAGAAACCATGAAGTTAATTTCAAAACTTTTTCAAGACCGTCTCATATTTTATCAGTTCACTGATATCAGAATTCACTTCAAGCTGAAGTCAAGTCAACCTGTTCAACCTGAGTTAAAATTATTTATTTGAAATAGAAGTATTTATTTATTAAAGTCAGTAGATAAAAACACAAAAAAAAATATTACAACCATCATACACACACACACACACACACACACACACACACACACACACACACACACACACACACACACACACACACACACACACACACACACACACACACACACAATCACCCATTTATATCATAGTGAAGATCAGTTTAACCATAGTGTGAGACTGTTCATTAATCTACTGGTAACAACTGTCATGTTTGTATTTTAAACAGTCAAACATGTGATAATTGTTACCAGCTATACCAGAATTAACAGTAAAACACAGCTTTGTGAATAAAAATTTTTAATACGTTTTAAGGGCCTTAATTTTTCCAAAATTGATTAATTAATTAAAAAAATATTTTTCAGGCAATTGTAGAAAACTACTTAAAGTGGGAGGATATCTACCTGCTCCAATTTCTGTTGCCTCTTCAGGAGCTCAATCTCAAGGTCACTCCTCTTTTTGTGGGCTTCCTGCTCCTCCTTCTGGGCCTTGATAACCTGCTCCCTCTTTCTCTTTTCTAGAACCTTCTGCAGCTCCGGTTTGTTCTGAGGAGCCAGACCCCTGCAACAAGAACCACAGAAACCACATAATATCTGCAGTCACATGACTCATTGCATGCATTTTGTCCTGGGTTTAAAATTCAGTCTTGTTCAAGAAAGTTTGTTGAAAGGGGAAATATTATTATTAAGAGACTATTCATCATACAGTAGCCTGTGGTTGAATGAAGCTGTTGTTTCTGTGTGTGTGTCTGTGTGTGTTGGGGGAGCAGTAAAGGTAGCATAGGCAGAGAAAGGCCCTCAGCTATAGCCTATTTTGTAATCTTGATTACATAACACACTCAAATATAACCCTCCGCGCATATCTAATCTATATACTGAAACAAGTTGATCCACCATTAAACTACACATTTATGAATCTGCTGGTAAACTCTCAACTGAAAAACAATCAGCTCTGGCTTCTGTTATTTTAATTACATTTATTTATCTTTCCTTCATTAACACATGGAGATGTGAGCTGCCACTGTCAGCAGGTGTTTGTTAATGTTTAAAAGCTACAACACATAGCAACGCAAATACAAACATTTCGAGTCCGAAAAGGGGGAATCACAGACAAGCAAGCATGTCTTACTGACTTTTAATCTCTGTACAGCAGCTTTGATGTTTGACTCTAAGGCAGTTTTTCTACAGTCAGCGATCAATAATGGCTACTGTGAAAATGAACAGCAACAGAAGCATCATGGTTTCCGTCTCCGTTGGCTGCTGAATGCAACAGCTTTCTCTGCTTGCAGACTTTTCTTTCAATTTTAGTCACTTTTGAGTTTCAACTTTCAACTGTTTGTATATACTTTTGTTAATGCTCAGTACTATACAACCAAGTACTTCTTTCTGAATTTACTTGAAATTTGGAGGTAAGATGTGCATCAGAGCCCATGTCAGAGCCTGTGCATCCATTGTTTACAGTAGGGAACAGCTGATCGCACTGCAAGGAAACTCTGGGAGAAGAAGAAATGCTTTAAGCCTGTTCTTCCCTTGGTCAAAATAGGAAACGTAAGACCTCTTCCCAATAAGACCGATGAGCTGGCAGCTCTACTCAGCGGGAGTACCAGCACTATAGCGTCATTGTTTTCATGGAGACCTGGGTAACCCCTCACTTCCCAGATTCAGCTTTCACGTTGGACTATTTTTATCTGTTGCGGGTGGACAGGATGGAGGACAGTGGTAAGAGGAAAGGAGGAGGTCTGGCTGTGTTTGTAAACACTTCAACCCTGCACCCCTTCCTCTGTCCTGCCAACATTCACACAGTACGTCACCTGTCCCACCATAGACAATAGGACATTAAGACAATAAAACTTATTTTATGCCAACATCAGGGAGGCATATTCTGCATCGCTCCTCCCTTCCATGGGCAGAGATGACCACAACATTCTGCAGTCTGTGTACAAACCTGTTGTGGACAGGCAGAGGTGGACTGCTGAGAGCAAGGAGGCTTTGAGGGACTGCTTCAACACCACAGTGTGGACCAAGCTCTGCGACCCACATGGGGAGGACATCAACGCCATCACAGAAACAATAATGGACTATATAAATTTCTGTTTGGAGAACACCGTCCCCTCTAGAATGGTTCGGTGTTTTGTAGGGGTGTGACGAGATCTTGTGTGACGAGATCTCGCGAGATGTGATTTGACGAGATTGCTCGTCGCGTTAAAATTCTGTCTCGCGAGATTTATCCAGCAAGCAGCCAGAATGATGGAAAACACGGGTATTACTATTGATGACGCCCCCGCCGCTTTTAAATCGTTTGTTTGGCAGCATTTTGGGTTCCCGGCAGAAATGATAAATGGTAAGAGTGACTGATAAGACACGGACAATATGCAGACACTGTATGCAAACAATGCCATACAGCGTGGCGAATACGAGCACAATGCAGAGACATTTACAGCACTACCACAGCTCAGTACTCAAATCAACAACTGCACCTGCTGACAGAGAAGAACTTTTTGTTTTGCACATATTGTTTGCACTTGAAAAAAGGACAAATGTATAATTTTTTTTCTATATATTTTAACTTTTATAACATTTTACTTTAGTTTCAATTTGTAGAGAAAGAAGTTCATTAAAAGGAAGAAGTTCATTAAAAGTTAGTCCAGGAATTCATATAATTTGTAATTTAGTTTTCTTAAAATCTCGTCTCGTCTCGATCTCGTGAACCCAATCTCGTGTCTCGTCTCATCTCGTGAGCTGAGTGTCTCGTCACACCCCTAGTGTTTTGCAAACAAGCCGTGGATTACCCCTGACATCAAAGCTCTCCTGAAGGAGAAGAATAGAGCTTTCAGGTCAGGGGACAGGGAGGATCTCAGGGCTGTTCAGAAGGAGCTGAGAAGGAAGATCTGGTCTGGAGAGCATCTTCAGTGTCCGACTGTGTGAAGGAGTGTGAAGGAGACATTCCGCAGGTCTTTCCTTTCTACTTCTGTGAGACTCTACAATGAACACTGCTAAAAAACTGTTACTGCATCTGTATAATAATTTTTCATGTGCAATAACCTAACCTACTACCTAACACACACACACACACATATATATATATATATATATATATATATATATATATATATATATAGAGAGAGAGAGAGAGAGAGAGAGAGAGAGAGAGAGTCTGTGTGCAATCTTTTCTTTTCTTGCATATCACTTGTACAGTCTCTACTGCTGTTGCTAATGCAGTGTCCCCACTGTGGGACAAATAAAGCAATATCTTATCTGATCAGCAGTTATGATCAGCCAATCACAGGGCAGCATTCACCCAGGGTCATGTTAAATTCAGAGTTTTCAAGGTGTACCTGAATGCATCATGTTTACTCTTAAGTTAGGTTTACAGAGACAGAGAGACAGACATAGAGACACACAGACACAAAGAATAAAACATGTCTGTTCCATTTCTTTACAAAGACATTAGTCTGATGTCTGAATCTGTCTAATTCTTTTCCACCTCTCAAATGTCACAAAAACAGAGGTACCGGCAAGATTCGACGGGCCCCCTGTAAACACGTTGGTCCTCACCTCTTCTGGTTCATTAGCAGCTCCCGATGCAGGTCCTGGTGGTTCCTGGAGTTCTTCACCGGGTTGATCAGCTTCTTGGGTTTGATGAGCTCATCACAGTCAGCATCCAGGTAGTCAGGCTCCGCCATGACAATCCTCCCCTGGGACAGAGACAGACCAGGGACACACGGATCTGAGGACAGACAGGAAAATAAACATAAACAATACACATTCTAAAACACAAACAAGTGAGAACAACAAGAACTAAAAGATATTTTTTGTAAGATCAGTCAAACAATATCTGTCTTGTCTTCCTCTGTGTTACTGAACTTAATTCTCCAACAGAAGCTTTTCAGAGGATGGTTCCTGATAAACAGAAGCTTCTTCACAGCTCAGATCATCATATCATGTCTCGAATAAGTTGTGTAATATTACAGATGCTTCACTTCAATGCAGGTCACAACTTTAGAAACAAAGCAGTTGATCCTAAAATCAGTAAACAGCATTTTTTTCCTGTAACAATCAGTAAAATATTCTGTTCTTCACTACAGTAGCTTTCCTCTATACATCATCTTATTATCTCATGACAGTTATCCATCAAATGGTTATAAAGCTGAGAAATAACTGACTTTGGTATTATATATATATATATATATATATATATATATATATATATATATATATATATATATATATATATATATATATATATATATGTAATCAGCTGAGTTTTTGCACAGGTGAACCTTCAGCTGAGGGACAGGTCCCACCCAGAGTGGCTAACCCAGGGCAGAACAGTCCTAATCCTGAAGGACCCCCGGGACCCATCCCATCTAACTACCAGCCAATAACCTGTCTCTGCACAACATGTAAGACCCTGTCAGGCATCATTTTGGCCAAAATTAATAAGCATGCGGCTCAATACATGAGCGGAGCTCAAAAGGGAATTGGTAGCAACACAGAAGGAGGAGCCAAGCACCAACTACGAGCATTTGCTTGAGACTGTAAGGACAGAACAACCTGTGCACCTCCTGGATTGACTACAAGAAAGCCGATGAATCAATGCCCCACTCATGGACCAACAGGATCTTAAGGGCCTTCATCTAGAACTCAATGCGAATGTGGAACCCTAGAGGCCGATGCAAAGCCAGTAGCCCAAGTCAACATCAAGTGTGGCATATACCAAGGCGATGCACTATCACCACTACTGTTCTGCATAGGCCTGAACCCCCTCAGTCAGAACATCACAAATAGTGGATACGGATATCAATTCCAAAGTGGAGCAACAACCAGCCACCTGCTCTACACGTTAGGAATGAGCGAGAAATCAACTCACTAATCCACACCACCAGGATCTACAGCAATGAAATAAGGATGACCTTTGGATTGGATAAGTGTGACTGGATTTATTTATTTTATTTATTTGACAGGGACAATGAAGTCAGACATAGTTACATGAATGCAACTGATGTGATGCACATTGATTTTATGGCTAGCGCTAATTATCAACTCCAGTCCCCGGCTGGGTCCTTCCACAACATTGTAGCACAATACAAAATATACATCACAATATAATAAATAAATCACAACGTGAAATACACATCACTATTTAAAATATATATATATACCACTAAGAGAAGCAAGATGATCAGAACTAAGGGGTCGACCTACCACAAGCTAATGGAAACAATGAGGATGCCACAAGGAAGTCAGCCACAACAAAAAATCTTCAGAGAGTAAGGCAAGTCCTGAACAGTCAGCTGAATGGCAAGAAGAAGATCAGAGCCATCAACATGTACCCACCACTGGTCATCAGATACCCTGTTGGGATCATAAGCTGGCCAAAGGATGAGATAGAAGCCACGAGCAGCTGGACAGGTGTACCTAATAAAGTGGTCGGTGAGTGTGTATATATATATATAAATATATATTCATCTTACACATACATTTTTGTGGTTTCCTTGCTTTAAACAATAAAGTAAGTTCCTTCTTAAACAGGAAGTCACTCTCAAACCAGGATATACATGTGCTAGAGTTACTCTTCTTATCCTATCTTGAAATTAAATAGCAGAACTAAAAAAAGAAACTTCAGACCTTTACAATATTTTTTTTATCCTATGTTATTATAGACATTGACTTTGGAATTGATGGAAACAGGTCACTCTGACTTATTGACAAATAATGTTGTTCCATCAATTTACATTTTCATAACCATGGTATTTATTTGTTTTGTTACCTTGTACATTTTCTTCCTTGGCATTCAGAAAGTCATAGTCATGTTGAGAACATGAAAATAAAAATAAATATTCAATGGATATATCTGAGTTAGAGCACATATATAACATATATAGTAAAGGTCCACACAGGGTATGTATGGTGTTATGCAATGCATATCAAAACACAGTACCAATCTCTGCGGTAGTACAGCATTATACCAAAAATATTGGCTTATTGTTAGGTCCTACTTGTGTATCGGTGTAAATATAACCTCAAAACTCTGTTTACATAATGCAACCATATTTCTTGAAATGTTCAAAGAAATTGGTACCAAAAAGCTATGAAACTTGTGTAAAACAACATTTTATTGAAACTTGTTTTTCATAACTGCTACTTATTTTAACATGCCATCCTGTGTTAAAAGAATGACTAAAAGTAACAAAACATTCATACAGAATCAGTATAATCTGTGAGACAAGGAGCATAAACAGTGCAAAAAAGCACATGAGTGAAGAACTTGAAGTTGTGTATGTGAACAGGAACGCTTCTACATCTTGATTAATATTTGTAAGTCTACACCACCTACGCTGTTCAATAGTTTTAGTATCTTTCCAATAGATGCTTACTGCACATGTGTATAGTGTATAGAGCTCTGTGTTTCAAGTCATCCATTTAGTGTAGTAACTTTAGTAGTCACCTTTTTTTTTTACAAGCAGGGACTCCACTTCCATATCACAGCCTCAGATCCCAGATAAATGTAAAATTATTGAAATACCAAATAATGAGAAAATAAAACATATGACCTCAGTACCCAGATGATCAAAATTAATATGAAATATGAAATGTGGTTGTTTTCCACTTTAAATATTGTATAAATAGCCTAGAATAAATTTGAGACATGTTTTCAATGAAACATCTAGGGAAAGCAAACATTCCAGAGGAGCAAATGCACCACAAATGGAAAAAAACTGCAAAATGATGCAAAACATCGGCCACTCTGGAGAGAGAAAATAACTACAGAGACTCACTAACTGAACTGATAGACTACCAAACTATTTAAGAAACCATGTGGTGTGATTCTGTTTTAAAAATGTTTCCATGGCAACACAAATGGACCGCAACATCAGCTGTGTTCACATTGAATATGATTGATGTGATTTTGTCGCACAAGTTAAAATAGGCTTGGTCGAGATGATCCAGGCCTGTGCATCGCCGGTGACCAGTGCACAATGCATCACGGTTAGTTTTGCGTCCATCTGGAGCCTGCCTGGCTCTGACGTCATGCAGGTGCTGGAAATTATATTCTTACGACATCAAGGTGGCTGCAGTTTTTAGAGCCAGAAGCCCAGTGTATGATGAGAAACTCCTGCTGTAGCCTGACCTGATTGGCTCCACTTGGGACTAAAAACTATTGTTTAAAAACACATCTCAGTACCTGTGTATGTGTAATGTAATGCTGTGAGGGCTTCATCCGTTTCCAAATATATCTTATGTAGTTGATAATAATAATAAATGTTATTATATAACACCCACACATTGTTATTGACTTTGTAATACTGTATTGATACAGAAATAAAAATTAAATGTATATGAGCACAAAAAAATAATATGCCTGTGTTTATGAATGCCAGGTTATAAATTCATATCATAACGTGAGATAATACAGCTTTAATTGTCTGCAACAATATAATAAATATAAATGCAGACATGACACATATGCTTACTATCATATCAATGGTGCCATCTGGTATAATTCTAATATTGTTTTGTCCTGTAAATGATTAGTCAGTGTCCCACATAATGCTATTTTTAATGTTTATATGATTATAGGCACACAAAATCATAGCATTTAAAATTTATAAAAGGATAACTTTCTTTTCTAGAACTTCAATTTCGAAAAAAAATTAAGTTTTGTTTATGTTTATAACCTCTGCACAGCCAGAATCAAAGTTACCGTACATACTGTGGGTGAAAGAGAGGGACAAAGAAAAGAAGGAAAAGCAGAGGAAGAATAAAAGGTAATAAAAAGATAAATAAAAAGTAAGAAGAGGCAAGAGAAGGAAACAGGAGAGGTAAGAAAAAACAAAAGAAGAGGAAGAGAAAACGGGAGGAAGGAGAGAAGGAAAAGGAGGAATCTGTTGACAGATGAAAAGAAAAATCAGATATGTGTAGACTGGTTTTTATCTTGATGTAATGGACGCAAAGAGACGATTTTCACCCTTCTGTCCATCGCGTTTCAAAATCGCATCGCCCTGCGAAAATTTGCGTTTAATTGCGTCTTTCCATTGACTTTACATGCAACCTTGTCGCACAACAGTGTGAAATTGTGTCCGGTGTGAACATAGCCTAAACACAGCTTTTGACTGTGACTGTGGTGGTGCTGTTTTTGTTGTGATTCTGTTTGCTTTGGTGCCTTCTTTTGATTTTGCTTTTGACTTTTTCTATTTTCAAAGACAGATGGAGTGGGTGTGCTGTAACCAGTTTTCCTTTCATCTGCTGTAGCATCTCTCTCTCTCAGCATGTTGTGCATCACACAACACTATTCAACCTCATTTTTAGATCACTAAACCGGAGGTCAAATAATGTGTTTTTTTTCCATATTCGACTGAATATATTTGATTACAGAATATTCATATTCATATTTTTTAGGGTACATGGTAATTAGTATTTGTGGTACCAAGACCTTTACTTAAGTAAAAGTATACCAACACTTAAAATCTTACTAAAGTAGTAAGGAAGTGGAATTTGATATAGTTAAATTGCTGCAGTAAAAGTAACTGATTTTTACACTACTTTATATACAGTTAGATAGTTTACACAATTGTATATACCGTTACCTATTTTACACTACTTTATATAGATAATATATATATAATTTAGATAGCTAAATTACACTAGATTATTGAAGACTAATTTACAGTACTTTATATAGTTAGATAGTTTACACTATACATTTAGCCAATTTAGTCCAGTGGTTCCCAACCTAGGGGTGGGTTACAGTGGGTTATGGTGCATTCACAACAAACGCAACACTTGTTGCATCACTTGTCACAAAATGTCACATTTTTCACCATCGCTTTATTGCATGATGATGTCCCCTCCCGCTATTCTTTTGTCAACAACGGCTGTCAGAGAGTCTGACAGAAAGTTGTGACATGGATTATAGGTTGCTTGTTTAAAACCTCTGATTGCTCCATCCAGACTGTAGCTCTGTTAATGTGAAATTTGCATTTCCTCCGATAGTTTATTTTTGTTGCAAGATTTTGTTGCAAGAAGTCAGTGCAATAAGAGAGGAACTGGAGGAAGACAGACAGACCACAAGGAGAGACCTCAGTACCATGAGAGAAGTACTGCGCCTGAGAGAGCAGACCATCATAAGCCTTGAGAACCAGCTCCAGGACCTCGGAACCAGCCAACAACATTAGCAATCCCTCATCACCACCAAAATCTTTCCTTTCTCTTAACCACCCACCTCCATCCTCACCCTGACTAAGTCCAGACCAGCACAACAGTCTGCTGGAAGAGACCCAAATGCAGAGATCAGCACCAGAAGATCCAGCAAGGTATCAGGAGAGAAAGGGACAAATGATGCTGACACTGTTATCCTTTTTGACTCAAATGGGAAATTCATTAAAAGTAACAGCTTTTCCCTGGATACAAAGTCATCAAAATCTGGCAATACCCGAACAGAGTCCACCTTGGTGCAGCCCAGCTACATTGTACACACTGGCAGTAATGATCTGAGACTCCTCCATTCCTCTTTGCAGCACCTCTCAAGCTCCATCAATTGGATGGGAAGTGTCGGTGCACAGCCATTTTCAGATCTCTCCAGATGTCACAGCTGGAACAAAATCTTGAACCCAAAAGCATGACTCAGAGGCAAAAAGTTTAAGAGATAAGCAGTTTAGTAATTCCGAAGTACAGGCAGGGTCAAACCCAGGAGATCAGGAAGGCAAACAGATCCAACGAGGGGCAGGCAGGAATCCGAAGTACAGGCAGGCAGAACAGGGTCAGAACATGCAGACTAATCAGGAAACGCTGGAGAGCTTAGCAAAGCAGAACATGACAATCTGGCAGGGAAGAAGGGTGAAGTGAGCCAGTATATATGCTGAGGGACTGATGAGGAGCTGCAGGTGAGGAGTTGGGCAGGGAAAACCAGATGGGGGAAATGAGCTGATTGCAAGGTGGAATCTGGAATGACAGGAGAGTTTGTGGACATGAGACCAATAAAAACAAACTGAGTGTAATTATGTTACACTGAGTGTAATTATTAGAGCTGTCATTTTAACGCATTAATTCGATTAATTAATTAAGCCGCAATTTAATATGCAATTACTTATGAGTATCAACGGTGGCGAGGTCAGGGGTGAAAGTGAACTGGAACTGTCAAAATCCCATGTTATCCCATGATCTTCTCTTCTTACTGTATCCAATTGATTAGTCATGCACTACAATTTTTTAATATCCTAGAATTTAAATTCTTTATCAGGAGACCTTCAGCAGATATGACATTAAAATGCGATTAATTCTATTAATTAACAAATTAATTTTTTTAATCGACTGACAGCACTAGTAATTATGTTACAAAGATGTTCAATCATATTCAAGTCTGGGCTCTGGCTGGGCCACACAAGGACATTCACAGAGTCATCCTGAAGCCACTCCTTTGATATCTTGGCTGTGTGTTTAGGGTCGTTGTCCTGCTGAAAGATGAACCGCCACCCCAGTCTGAGGTCAAGAGCTCTGGAGCAGGTTTTCATCCAGGATGTCTCTGTACATTGCTCTATCCCGACTAGTCTCCCAGTTCCTGCTGCTGAAAAACATCCCAACAGCATGATGCTGCCACCACCATGCTTCACTGTAGGGATGGTATTGGCCTGGTGATGAGCCTGCCTGGTTTCCTCCAAACATGACGCCTGGCATTCACGCAAAAGAGTTCAATCTTTGTCTCATCCAAACAGAGAATTTTGTTCCTCATGGTCTGAGAGTCCTTCCTTTTTGTCAAACTACAGGCAGCCTGCCATATGCCTTTTATTAAGAAGTGGCTTCTGTCTGGCCACTCTACCATACAGGCCTGATTGGTGGATTGCTGCAGAGATGGTTGTCCTTCTGGAAGGTTCTCCTCTCTCCACAGAGGAACGCTGGAGCTCTGACAGAGTGACCATTGGGTTCTTAGCCACCCCCCTGACTAAGGCCCTTCTCCCCCGATCACTCAGTTTGGATGGACGGACAGCTCTAGGAAGAGTCCTGGTGGTTCTGAACTTCTTCCATTTATGGATGATGGAGGCCACTGTGCTCATTGTGTGCTGTGGCCACTGTGGTCCTTCAAAGCAGCAGAAATTTGTCTGTACCCTTCCCCAGATTTGTGCCTTGAGACAATCCTGTCTCTGAGGTCTACAGACAATTCCTTTGACTTCACGCTTGGTTTGTGCACTGTCAACTGTCTTTTGCCTTTCCAAATCATGTCCAATCCACTGAATTTACCACAGGTGGACTCCAATTAAGTTGTAGAAACATCTTAAGGATGATCAGTGGAAACAGGATGCACCTGAGTTAAATTTTGAGCTTCATGGCAAAGGCTATGAATATTTATGTACATGTGATGTCTTAGTTTTTTATATATATTTTTTTAATTTGCAAAAGTCTAAAAAAAAAACCAACCTTTTTTCACATTGTCATTATGGGGTGTTTTGTATAGAATTTTGAAGAAAATGAATTGAATCCATTGAAGGCTGTAACATAACAAAATGTAGAAAAAGTGAAGCACTGTGAATACTTTTCCGGATGCACTGTATATGCATACACCCTTGGATTTTAACATGTTTTTTTTAGAACATACAACAGTTACAAAGAGACAAAAGAAAGCGAACGATAGGCCTACAATGAAAAATGATTTAACATAGATTGTACAGATAGACTAGAGTAATTACATAAATAAAAAGAATAAAATAAATAAATAGTAATAAAACAGAAAAAGCGGAGAAAAAAAAGAAAAAAGGGGGGATTATATTATTTCCAAAAAAATCGATGAACTTTTGCCATTTATTATATAATTCATTCATGTTTCTCATTCTTGTATATCAAATTTTTTCTCCATTTAAAAAGGACATAGCCTCCTTAATCCACTGTGTAATTGTGCAATTAAGGAGGTAAACACAATTACCTCGAGTTCTTTAGTTGTGTATTGGGTATACTCTTCCGGAAGACTAAAGATACCAATGTGTGGTTAAATATGAAAGGTCTTTGCAATATGGTATCAAATTATATCAGGGCTGAACAAGAGAAAAACATGCGTGAGATTGCAGGGTGAACCTCCACACCTGTCACAGACATCTGCCGTATTCAGGAAAATCTGTGCTAGTTTTGTCCTTGAATAATGACATCTAAATTAGTTAAAAGACTTCTGAAGCGTACTAAATTGTAAGAAATCACCCCATGGCTGCTCAGGTGGAAGGTGGGAGAAGTTGTAGAATAAAGGTTTTGCACAATTCCTCATTTGGAAATATCTAAAAAGATGGGAGGGAGGCAGACTGAATTCAGTACCCAGATCTGCAAAAAAGCAAAAGACCCCTTCCTTGTAGAAATCCTTTAAAACATTTAAGACCCTTATCCTCCAACAAGGAAAAAGTGGAGTCTGTGAATCTAGGCTTAAACACTTTTTAGCAACAGGATTAAAACTGTGGGAGCAGTAAATTTAAACCATTTCCTGAATTGAAACCATATCTTAAGCGTAGCAGTGACCACAGGGTTGCAGGTAAGGCCAGAGGGGTTATGATGACCGGGCCGATTAGAAAGGCAGAAAGAGAAACTCGGGGGCACGGCTGTGCTTCCAGATGGTACCAAGGTGTATTAACTGATTTGAACCTGTAAATAAGTTTAGTTATGTTTGTGGTCCAGAAGTAAAATTGAAAAGTTGGCAGAGAAAGGCCACCATAGAATTTACAGTTTTGATGCAATTTTTGTCTGATTCTAGGTGTTTTGCCACTCCACAAAAATTGAAATAATTGAGTCTATTGTTTTAAAGAAACTTTTTGGTAAATATATCAGGAGGCATTGAAACCAAAAAAGAAACTTTGGCAATACATTCACCTTGACAGAATTAATTTGGCCGATTAAAGAGAGGGGGAGAGAGCTCCACTTTTGGAAATCTGCCTTCATCTCAGCTACAAGGGAAGAGAAAATTTCAGAATAAAGAGACTTAAAAGATCTGGCTATGTTAACCCCAAGATACTTAAATACGGAAGGGATTCATTCATTTGAATGGAATGACTGATTGGGAGAGCTGCATCGCTAGTTTATTAACAGGGTAATATTCGCTTTTGGCAATGTTAACCATATACCCTGAGAAGTGTCCGAACCTATGAAAGAATGAAATGATGGCAGGGCAGGCCCTCACTGGATTTGCAACATATAGCAACAAGTCATCAGCATATAATGACAGTTTCAACTCCGTATGAGACCTAGTGATACCTCTAAAAGTAGGGGAGGCCCTCAAGTATAGAGACAAAGGCTCCACTATGAGTGCAAACAGAAGGGGAGACATGGGGCAGCCCTGTCTACGACCTCTCTTTAAAGAAAAAAGTCAGATTGGATGTTATTGGTAGTGATACTGGCACATGGAAGTGTATAAAGAAGCCGTAGCCACGATATGAAAATTTCATCAAATCCAAATTTAGCTAAGATTGCAAATAAATAATTGCATTCAACTCGATCGAACGCCTTTTCTGCATCAATCGATATAACTTCTTCTGGTACAGTTTCTGTTTTGTGTTGAATAGATTACATTTAACAAATTATGGACATTATAATAGAGCTGCCACCCCTTTATAAAGCCAATCTGTTCCTTAGAAATGATTATTGGGAGAACCTTTTTAAGTCAGAGGATCTAAGGCCTTTGCAAGAATCTTTGTATTAACATTCATTAAAGAAATTGGTCTATAGGAGGTACAAAGATCAGCATCTTCTTTAAAAAAAACACTAATAGAGGCATATCTCAATGTCTGAGGGAGACAACCGAGTGACAAAGATTCAACATACCGTATTTTCCGGACTATAAGTCGCAGTTTTTTTCATAGTTTGGCGGGGGGTGCGATTTAAACTCCGGAGCGACTTATGTGTGAAATTATTAACACATTATTACCTGTATATCATTTCACATGTTAGTTTCGCACTAAACCACCAGAGGGCGCTCTAGGCTTGTGTTGATAATTTCAACATTGACAGTAACTTTTAAAACAACTGAGAAGAGCTTAACAAAACTGCACCGAAAAGAAAATCATGTTCTGCAGATTACAAGCTGCGAGTAGTAAAATATGACGTCTGACGTCAGCGACGTAGACGAGGAAGCGCCGTGTCTTCTACCTCCGGAGTTAGAGGAGTTGATGAAAAGCGACACCAAGGATGAAGATTTTATTGGATTTTAGTTCCCGGATATTTGGAGTGACACGGATGGTTTTGGTAAACTTCTTAGCATGTTATTGATGCTATAGTTATTGGAATAACTCTTAATATGTTATGTTAACACACCAGGCACCAGGCTCAGTTGTGTCATGTAGCATACTGTTCAGCCTGTTGTTGTGCCTTATTCTATTTTTATTTTAAATTGTTTCACATTGTTTCACTTTTTATCGAGAGACAAAAACAATACATTCCTTCCAGTCCCAGGGAGAACGACAACTCGTGCATGTGTGGAATCTTCACTCTTCTTCAGTAAACCGTCTTGCCACAATGATCACACAGCGGCACCCACGGAATAAACAATCAATTGCCCCCTAATTACATCTGCTTCACAACAAAACTTTCCCCCAAAAATGCGACTTATACTCCAGTGCGACTTATATATATTTTTTTCTTCTTTATTATTAATTTTATGGCTGGTGCGACTTGTACTCCGGAGCGACTGATAGTCCAGAAAATACGGTAAACCGAACGAAGTAAAGGAATAAGTTTGGATTGGAAGGCTTTAAAAAATTTGACCGGAGAACCAACGGGCGCTGGGGCCTTATTTTGCATATTCTGTACAGCTGAATTTAATTCTGGAATGGTCAATGCAGAGTCTAATTGATTAACTAATTCTGGATTTCAGGAAGGAAATTGAAGTCCATCTAAGAATGTGTGCATATCTGCCGGATCTGATGAGAATTAACACTTGTACAGGGACTCATAAAAAGATGAAAAGACAGAGTTAATTGCAACAGGGTCCTCTTGCAATACTCCTGATCTGTCCTTAATGCGGAGTATTAGATGCGAGGCTGCTTGACAGTGCAGCTGGTGAGCTAGCAACCTACCAGAATTGTCACCGTGTTCATAACATTGGGAACGAGAATGAAGTAACAGGCGTTCTGCTTCATTAGTTGTGACAAGATTCAGCTCAGTTTGTATGGCTACACAATGTTTTACAAGGTTGACAGATGTGGCAGCTGCAAGCTGTTGGTCTACTGACTCTAATCTCAGATGTAAGCTTCTGAAAAGTTGACATTCTTAATTTTCTTCTATGCACAGAGTATGAAATTATCTGACCTCACAAATATGCTATTAAGGATTCCCACAGTAACACCTTAGAGATAGGTTCTGAATCAGATTAGTTAAGAGCAATAAATCTTCTATCGCACTTGCAGTAAATTTATGAAATTGGTCATCTGATAGGAGTGAGGTGTTAAATCGCCAATGGGTGGGATAGAGAGATCCGGGGGAGATCTGAACATCTATGGACACCGGAGAGGGATCCAAGACAAGAATCAGGTGATACATTTGTCACTTTCGGCATAAGTTTAACATCTACAAAAAAATAGTCTATATGAGAAAAAGCGTGGTGTACATGCAAATAAAAGGAATAACCCAAGCATTAGGCAATACTGCTTGGGTTATGGAATCTCAATGGGTCAGCATAGCCATTACTGGACAAAAAATTGCAAAGGGCCCTAGCCATTAGTAATTGGGTGGAGCCAGGCTTAGAACGGTCTAATTGGGGATCAGTAGCACAATTCATGTCCCCTCCAAAAATCAAAAGACAGTCACTGAGAGAGGGTAGATTTTCAAAGGTTTTCATGATTATCAAAATTTGGTGCATATACATTAACTGATAGGACAGGCACCCTAAATAGAGTCCCATAGCTTGAGAAGTTAGCCATGTGAAGCGTAAGTTAAAAAAGGAGGCAACCAGGGGCCCATCCCCATACCCCAGGAAAGAAAGGAAAAGAGGGGGAAGAAAAAAAAGACCTGGAAAAGCAAAGTCAACTAACACTCCAAATCCCACTCCCTCCCCCCAAAGCACCTACCACTATCTCATCCCCAAACGATAGGATACCAGTGCTAACTCCACAAGGAGTCAAGAACAAGAACAAACTCAAGGCTTCGGACTGAACAGTCATCTTTACCTCCCTCCTGCGAAGGAGTAAAAATGTTTAACTAAAGACAGGGCCAAGATGTCAACAACACTAAGCTCAGACTTGGTTTAGGAGACTTAACATAATGACTTCTTAATAGAACAGTAGGAGTCATGATGCCAGTTGTATCAAAATTGCATGCATTAGTGCATGCATTAGTGGTGTAATAATATAGTTATTTTGTGGATAGTGCTGATAAAGATTTTTTTAAACAACTTAGAAAACAACCACTGTTTTAGATAACAAAACCACAGACACCTACTCAAACCTATTTCACTGGATTTGCAGTCAATAAATCCAGTTCACTAGACTGTCTTCACAAAAGCTGCGGCTTCATCAGGTGATGTAAATTCTCTCGTAATATCCCCTCTGGTTATTCGGAGGCGTGCCGGGTGTAGCAGTCCAAACTTTATGTTGGGAATGAAAGAAACAAAAACCATGATATTCCAAAAAAGATCCAGATCTCAGGGAAAAACACACAAATTAGGGTGACACAGTGGTGCAGGGGTTAGTGCTGTTGCCTCACAGCAAGAAGGTCACAGGTTCAAGACTTCTTTGGTGTGGGAGGAGTTTACATGTTCTCCCCATGTCTGTGTGGGTTTTGACCAGGTACTCCTCCTACAGTCCAAAAATATGCTGAGGTTAGGTGACAACTCTAAATTGACCATAGGTGTGAGTGAATGGTGTGTGTGCCCCACAATAGACTGGTGACCATCTGGGGTGTATCCCTGCCTCTCGCCTGTAATGCACTGGATAGGCTCCAGCAGACCCCTGTGACCCTAATGAGGAATAAGCGGGTATAGAAGATGAATGTTTGACACAAATTAAAATATTGTTCTGGTTATAATTATTTAGGATTGAAAATAAACCATCCAGCAGTGAATAAACAGAGAGAAAGCATGTAGGGCTTTCTATGCTATAAAACTTCATTCTCAAATTCCAATTAGAATGTGGCTCAAATTACTTGAATCGGTCATCGAACCAATGCTCCTCTATGGTGAAATGTGGGGTCCTCTTACCCCTTACCAGAATCATTGCTCAATTAGACAAACGTCCTGTCAAAATTATGCATCTAAAGTTCTGCAAAAGCATCTTGCCTGAAGAGGTGGATTAGGCCAATTCCCATCATACATGAAAATTTACCTGAAAAGATTACTCAAATATCAGCTTCATCTAAAAACAGTGACCTCCACTCCTATCACCACAAAGCCTGCAGCATCAAGAGCTGAGCAGAGAACAGGGTCTACCACCAAGCTAGTCCTGAAGCTCAGTTCACTGCCTAAAGACCAGTCTGAGAACATATCAACCAAATTATTACACAGTAGAAATTAAATTACATCACTAATTGGAACAAACAAATGCACAAAGCAGAATGCAGAGTTATCTGGCACTAAAAGGCAGTTCTGTGGCTGATTATCTGAGCTCAGTAACTAATTCCAAACACAGAAGCACCCTGATAAAGTACAGACTCAGCGACCACACAGCTTGGCCATAGAAACAGGCTGTTATAAAACATCATGGCTTCTCATAGAATACTGATTCTGCCAGCTGTGCAAGGAAGGTGAGTAAGTGAGTATGAGTGAATGTGGGAGTGATTAAGTGAATGTGAGAGTGACAAAGTTATATGATCAAATATTGCTGATCTAACATGGAGGTTTTATTGAAGTGGTGGCTTTAAAGTCTCTCTCTCTCTCTCTCTCTCTCTCAGGTCCAACCATGAAGTTGTCATCAACACCCCTAAAGTAACCCTCCCCTGCATGTACGCATGCACACACGTACACGCACACGCACGCACACACACACACACACACACACACACACACACACGCGCACACACACACACACGTGCATCTTAGCATCTGTTAATGAAGCAGCCATTCATCCATTAATAGCAGAGGCCATAATTAAACACACAGAGAGATGGGCTTTTAACTGACAGCTGTGGGGGGACATTTGAAGCCCAATGAACTTATTTCCTGTCTAGGTCATGTATAATTTCAGCTCATTGACATAACAACACAGTACATCCAGGAAGTATTCATAGCGCTTCACTTTTTCCACATTTTGTTATGTTACAACATTTTTCAAAAATGGAAAAAAAAAGTCTTTGGGAGATTTTTGCAAATTTATTAAAAATAAAAAAACTAAGAAACCACATGTACATAAGTATTCACAGGCTTTGCTCAATGCTGTTGATCCCCCTTTGGCAGCAATTACAGCCTCAAGTCTTTTGGAATATGATGCCACAAGCTTGACACACCTATTTTTGGGCAGTTTTGCCCATTCCTCTTTGCAGCACCTCTCAAGCTCCATCAAGTTGGATGGGAAGCGTGGGTGCACAGCTATTTTCAGATCTCTCTAGAGATGTTCAATCGGATTCAAGTCTGGACTCTGGCTGGGCCACTCAAGGACATTCACAGAGTCGTCCTGAAGCCCCTCCTTTGATATCTTGGCTGTGTGCTTAGGGTCGTCATCCTGCTGAATGATGAACCGTTGCCCCAGTCTGAGGTCAAGAGCTCTGGAGCAGGTTTTCATCCAGGATGTCTCTGTACATTGCTCTATCCCGACTAGTCTCCCAGTTCCTGTTGCTGAAAAACATCCCCACAGCAGGATGCTGCCACTACCATGCTTCACTGTAGGGATGGTATTGGCCTGGTGATGAGTACTGCCTGGTTTCCTCCAAACATGACACCTGGCATTCACATCAAAGAGTTCAATCTTTGTCTCATCCGAACAGAGAATTTTGTTCCTCATGGTCTGAGAGTCCTTCCTTTTTGTCAAACTCCAGGCAGGCTGCCATGTGCCTTTTACTAAGGAGTGGCTTCCACCTGGCCACTCTACCATACAGGCCTGATTGGTGGATTGCTGCAGAGATGGTTGTCCTTCTAGAAGGTTCTCCTCTCTCCACAGAGGAATGCTGGAGCTCTGAAAGAGTGACCATCGGGTTCTTAGTCACCTCCCTGACTAAGGCCCTTCTCCTGCTGAATGATGAATGAACCGTTGCCCCAGTCTGAGGTCAAGAGCTCTGGAGCAGGTTTTCATCCAGGATGTCTCTGTACATGTACATGTCTCTGTACCCTGATCTCTCAGTTTAGATGGCTGGCCAACTCTAGGAAGAGTCCTGGTGGTTCTGAACTTCTATTTACAGAGGATGGAGGTCACTGTGCTCATTGGGACCTTCAAAGTAGCAGAAATTTTTCTGTATCCTTCCCCTCCCTGTCTGGGATGTCTACAGACAATTCCTTTGACTTCATGCTTGGTTTGTGCTCTGACATGCACTGTCAACTGTGGGACCTTATATAGACAGGTGTGTGCCTTTCCAAATCATGTTAAGTCAACTGAATTTACCACAGGTGGACTCCAATTAAGCTGTTGAAACATCTCAAGGATGATCAGTGGAAACAGGATGAACCTGAGCTCAATTTTGAGCTTCATGGCAAAGGCTGTGAATACTTATGTACATGTGTTTTTTTTATTTTTTATTATTTTTTATTTTTAATAAATTTGCAAAAATCTCAAAAGAAAATTCATGTTGTCAATATGGGGTGTTGTGTGTAGAATTTTCATGAAAAAAATGAATTGAACCCATTTTGGAATAAGGCTGTAACATACCAAAATGTGGAAAAAATGAAGCACTGTGAATACTTTCCGGATGCACTGTAATTAATCTAAATTTACATGGATAATATTAAATATGAAGAGACATCACGGTTTTATTCACTTATCTAGGTGAAAGTGAAGGTGAGATCCAGAGGTGGATCTCTCCTTCACTGTGGTTCTCCCCAAGGTTTCTTCTTTCCCACTGGGTTTTGGAGTTTTTCCTTGCCGAGAAGGAGAGTCTAAGGATGTCTGAGTCACTTTGGTCTGAATTTTGTGAAGCACTTTGAGACAACTGTGTTGTGATATTGGGCTAGCAGATATAACAATGACATGAAATGTCCCTTTAAGCACTTCCTGAAAGAGAAGTTGTGAAATGAAAGTGTATACTGTTGTAATACTTTTGATCCAATTCTTTGTTTAAAGACTAAAACACTGAACAATCAACCTCTGAAAACTTACTATGTAGTTTCTTTTTCTGTCCATATTTTTTATTGTTTATGTCCATCTCTGTATTTTAGAGCTCTGAAAACCCTGTGTAACTCACTGAATAATTGCGCTGTATAACTCACTGTATAACTACGCTGTATAAATCACTATATAATTCCCTTCATAACTCACTGTGTTATTACCTTGCATAACTCACTCATACCACACTGTATATCTCAGTGGATAACTCACTCCACAATTCACTCTATAACTAGTGTGGAACACTACCTGATGCCTTTTATTGTTAAACACAATATATCTACCTCTCAATTAAAACAGTACCAGACAGAGTTGAAGCCATCATGATGCAGCCTGGGACCATGGGAGTTGTCTTCTGGTTCAGTGTTATTCTTGTCAGTCCCTGTCTCTAGAACAAACTGACCTGCTCATTCAAACCAGTATAACTGAATAAACACTTTCATGTTTACAAACTGTGTTTGTCCAATGCTCTTCAGCGTTTTTATATAAGCTAATGCTAACATTAGCTCTGCTTGGTTCTCTGGTTTCGTAAGATCCAGCCATCTGACTGTTTCTTATAGTTGAAGAAGGTCAAAAAAGATCTGACCTAAAATGTGTCTTAAAACAAGACAATAAATTGAATCACAAAATTTCATTAGCACAGGAGGCTCTAAAAGGCAGACTTGTTGTTTGGATTAAAATAATGTAAAATTTATAGATTTCTCTAGTTTGAAAATTGCTGGAAACATAAACATAAATAAAAAAAAATTAACACAGATCTAATCCTTATTAGTAATTTTTAGACATTTTATATGGAAAAGTTACATACTGAGACGTGTATGATGTTACCCTGATAATCAGATGTTGGTCACATTTAGGTCTGACTTTTCCGGAGCTGTAAGTTTGTGTTCAGCAGGGAATCAAATTATTCATGCTCAGTCCTGAACACACATCGAGTTCCAGCATGCAGACTACACATGAATGGATGCCCTGAAAAGGCATAGACACCACTTTGAGTCACGCTGAGGGAATGTGATGAACCTGCAAAGTGATTATCGTTTCAGGCACAGAACAGCGTCTACATGTCCAGCCCCCAACCCCCAGTTTTAAACACATATTCAACATACATCTTTGAGTAACAGAAACACAACAGTATTTTCTATAAAAGGTTTCAATCAAAGTGCTGACTTAGACCTCCTCTGAACACATGTCCAGAAAAACAGGAGGGGGGGTGGGGGGTCACAGCTGTCAAATACAAAAGCCTGGTCTATCCTGTCACAGTTGACGTGGACTTGTGGTCCTGTATGTGTATGTATGGACCAGGCGAGAACAGGTGGGCAGAGGGTATAGACTTTAGAGACACACACACACTATGGGATTCCATTCATTTCAAAACATGAGCACAACAATTAACTGAGTGTGTCACAACCGCATGCTTTGTTGCCTGTGCAGCAAGGCAGTGCTTCATATGTAACATAGTTTCCTCATTGACTGATAATGGTCTTATTGACCTATAATGGTCCTGTTCATGCGTTTGTTCACTTGTGATGACGCTGCAAATGCATGCATGAACACACGGATGAAGAAAATTCAACATTTTCACCACCTCCATCACAGTCTGGTATGGCAACTGTACAGCACAAGACAGGAAGGCTCTCCAGCGTGTGATCAAGACTTTACAACGCATCTGTGGAACAGCCTTCCTCTCACTGCAGGACATTTACCACACCAGGGTTCTGCAGAGGGCACACAACCTCATCAGGGACAATACTCACCTACAACACAACCTGCTTACACTGCTACCATCAGGCAGACGCTACAGGAACCTGAGGGCCAGGACTACGAGGTTGAGGTTACAACTCCTGCACAATGCACAGGAATACTGCTGCTACAATTACATAATATTTTACACTGTCATATGTATATATTTCCACTTCATCCACACATAATATTTCCATAATGTGAATCTTTATTTTTTATTCTTATTTATTATTGTCTTTATTGCATTATTGTTTTTATTCCCTTGCTATTGTCTTATTGCCTTATTATTGTTTTATTTTTATGCAAGTCTACTCAGAGAAATGACGGAATAAGAATTTCATTGTGTAGTGTAATTATGCATATGACAATAAAAGTCTTGAATCTTGAATCTCGTCTTCTTCTGCTTTATCCGTTGTCGGGTCGCGGGGGCAGCAGCTTCAGCAGGGAAGCCCAGACTTCCCTCTCCTCGGCTACTTCCTCCAGCTCTTCCAGGGGGACCCCAAGGTGTTCCCAGACCAGCCGAAAAAGACATAGTCTCTCCAGCTTGTCCTGGGTCTTCCCCGGGGCCGCCGCCTGGAGGGACATGCCCGGAACACCTCACCAGGCAGAAACTGGCTCTTGAATCTCTCTTTCTAAAAATATACAGTATGCACCATATTTATCTTATGTCTTCAGCCTCAGATGTAAAATCAGAGGTGCACTAGCAAATACTAATTATTTGTTCTTGGCTATTATGATTAAGTATTGCTAGATTTTATTTTTCCAGGCATTTTACAGCCTAGAGCTCTGCGAATGAATGTCAGTCAGTCAGTCATTTTCTATACCTGCTTATTCCTCATTAGGGTCGCAGGGGTCTGCTGGAGCCTATCCCAGCGCGTTACGGCGAGAGGCAGGGATACACCCGAGATGGTCGCCAGCCAATCATGGGGCACACACACCATTCACTCACACCTACGGGCAATTTAGAGTCGCCAATTAACCTCAGCATGTTTTTGGACTGTGGGAGGAAGCCGGAGTACCCGGTGAAAACCCACGCAGACACGGGGAGAACATGCAAACTCCACACAGAAAGGTCCCAGACCCAGGACCCAAGGAGGTCTTGAACCTGCTACCTTCTTGCTGTGAGGCAACAACGCTAACACCTGCTCCACCGTGTCGCTCCGAGTGAAACTAGTTTTGAGTCATCATTTTCCTCCCACTTCTCTACTTGAGCATGATCACCTGTCCAAAAGACCTAAAGAGAATCTACTAGGTCTTCAGAATATAACATATTTATTGTAACACAGGCTACACAAAACTCTAATTAAACCAATCAATGGGTGTCAAGTTACAGGGCCCCTCTGGTGACATTTAACGAAAAATAAATAAATAAATAAACAACGCATGTATGAAATACCAAGTCAGGTCTCAGATCAAACAGTTTCACAAAATACAGATGAAATGACATCGAACCAAATGGTATAAAACTAGTGCTGTCAGTCGATTAAAAAAATTGATCGAATTAATTACAGGATTTTGTAATTAGTTAATCGAATTAATCGCATTTTAATGTCATATCTGCTAAAGGTCTCCTGATAAAGAATTTGGATATATATCTAGGATATTAAAAAATTGTAGTGCATGACTAATCAATTGAATACAGTAGGAAAAGAAGATCTGAAATCCAATATTTTATTGGTGAACTGTACTTCATAAATGAAATCCAAAAGTAAAGGTCTAGCACATTAAACCAGTTAGGTCAGGTGCATTATTCAGAAATGTAAATACAGTTAAATAAATAAAATAAAGCTATCTTTAAAAATGTATAACAAATATAGCGATTCAGTTAAATAAATAAAATTCTGAAATAAAATAAGTCTGTCTCAAATAGTCACTTAAGCTCAATATAGCAATTCAAAAATGAATAATAGAAGTCGTATATTTTGCGTTGCATTGTGCCAACATAATTTTGCTCAGTGAGAGCAAACACGTGTGGTTTGAACCAATCAGAATTAGCGATGCTGATAACGTGACCACATGTCCATTGGCCAACCAGAAACGCATTTGTTCAGCTCGACTCGCCTTGCGTTGCATAGCAACCAGAGACGTGCTCAGACTTGTCGCTCTGTCCAGACAGGTCACAGACAGACACCGAAACAGCGTAGATTACATTGAAATGACCACGCTGGAATTGTTCCAGCACTTGGATAATGTAACTAATGTGACTTTAGTACATCGTTTTCTTTATTTAACATGGGATGTTGACAGGGAGCTTCTTCTCCTTTTGTAACGGAATGCCATTCAGGTCGTGAATCTTTTAATGGAATGTAGTTCCGGACAGTTCCGGTTCACTTTCACCCCTGGGCTCACCACCGTTGATACTCGTGCGTGATACTGCGTTAAATTTTTTAATTTAATTTTTTCATTAAATTGCGGCGTAATTAATTAATCAAATTAACGCGTTAAAATGACAGCTATATAAACAAAACACTGACAGAAATAAAACACTGAATTTATCTTCCGATTTGCCAGCCTCCGATTCAGGCCTTAAGGGGAAAGTTAAGGGAGATTTAACTCAATGTACGTTTCTGTGACCCTTCTTAATGTGATAATATTTTAGACATTTTAGGTAAGACATCTGAATTCATGAAAAATAAATATTTATACGGTTAACAATGCAGCAAATAAAAAATGTTTCAGAGTAAAAGTATCCAATTCATCGAAAATATGTAGAGAAATAAAAGTGGAAGAACTATAGGATGAAAAATACTACACCAGCAAAGTAAAGATACAGACTTTTAGTACAGTAGTCAAGTAGTTTTACTTCATTACTAAGCCTAAATATCTGCAAAAAGCACATGTTAACACAGTCAATATCTAATCTGTTTTAATAGTTTTGGGAAGAATCATCATTTATAACCTCTAATAGTCTATACCAGGGGTCGGCAACCCAAAGTGTTCAAAGAGCCATATTGGACCAAAAGAACAAAAAAAAAATCTGTCTGGAGCTGCAAATAGTTAAAAGCCTTATATAAGCCTTATATGAAGACAATACAGACTGTAAGTGTATATCAGCTATATTAGCCTACTATCAAAATGACTAAGTAGGCTACAAATACACAATGGGCATTCATGATTAAATGTTTATTTTCCCTGCAGCGCATCCTGATGAGAATGACGCACCATGTGGCTACTCTGCTGCACCATATTTGCTGCTTTAAGTTTAACTTCCATCATGTATTATATTATTTTGCATTGGTGAAATTATAGAAATACAATAAAGAAATTTTTAGTTTATTTTTATTTTGAGGATTAAAAAATATACGATACAATCCTCAGCCAATTAAAGCCACAGCAACACAGCAGGGGACGCACTGCACGCTGATGAAGCTGCTATGATACACAGACCCTTCGGTGGCAGCTTGTGAGTGGGTCGTCTAGACCCCAGTGGACACGTCAGAGCTGGGTTGTTGTTGGTGGTGTATTTAGCGTTGTTACTACCACACCTAGCAATGTTCGTGTTGCAGATATCGCACACAGCCGTCGGACCTGATGGCGGATCAAGATTGAATCCACTTGCGCACTAACACTCCGCACTAACACTCTGCACATTAACACTTGCACTCTCGCACAATAACATTCACACTTGCGTAATTGCTCTTTCAGAAATTATGTATTGAAAAATGTCAAATATAGATTCAACTTGATTATATGATTTTGGAGATTGTTTATGTAAATCGAAACTGTGATTAAAATTCAATTAATTGCACAGGCTTACCACAGATACTATACAGTTTTCCACAACAGTTGAAGCCTATTGTTTAGTAAAACTGACTTGCTGACATTTTTTCCATTTCGTAAAAATATACTTTGAATTATGGAGTTGATTATAATCATTTGTACCTTGTTTTTGACTTTTAAACATCTGTTGGCTCTGTGTAAGTATGTCTCTCTCTCTTATGATGATGATGCCACATTCTGCAAATTAAGCAAAATTACTTATTATTTTACTTTTTATTTCCTATTTCCGCTTTAGTGATGTGTCAGGTTTTTCATAGTTTGTTAGATAATAAAAAGGTATGTTTACTTTTTCCACTCATGGCTTTTGTACCTGTCATATATCATTAATTAACCTGGTGATCTGTCTGTGTTTTTGTGAATGAATAGGGGATGAGAGGCAGAGTCTCACTTTGCTGATGCTTTACTATGTTTGTATTTTGATTATTTCATTATTTTTGACACAGTTTATCAGTTGATTGTAGACTGATTATTGCCATGTTTTACCTGCAATAAATAGAAAAAACAGACTTCTTTGGATCTTACTACAGAAGCCAGCCTGTCAGACTTTGTCCCTTATTAGCCTCTCAGCCATTCATTATGTTTTTTGATAGTCACCTGTACTAGTTTACTGAGTTACAGCAAACAATCAACATTATCAATATTATCACATTTTCAATACCTATTTTGTGGCCATGCATTGTTATTATTGCTACTTTTAATCAAATGTCACCAAAAGGGCTCTGTATTAATTAACTATTAACAGGCTTAGAATAATATTGATTGACCGGCGGATCGCTGCGGCGTCTGCAGTGATGCAGGCCCCGCAGCGGTCCGTCGTGGTGAAGAAGGAGCTGAGCCGAAAGACAAAGCTCTTGATTTACCAGTCAATCTATGTTCCTACCCTCACCTATGGTCACGAGCTTTGGGTAGTGACCGAAAGAACGAGATCGCGAATACAAGCAGCCGAAATGGGTTTCCTTCGCCGGGTGGCTGGGCTCTCCCTTAGAGATAGGGTGAGAAGCTCGGTCATCCGCGAGGAGCTCAGAGTAGAACCGCTGCTCCTCCACATCGAGAGGAGCCAGTTGAGGTGCCTCAGGCATCTAGTGAGGATGCCTCCTGGACGCCTTCCTGGTGAGGTGTTCCGGGCACGACCCTCCAGGCGGTGGCCCCGGGGAAGACCCAGGACACGCTGGAGAGACTATGTTTCTCGGCAACGGCAACAACAACGGATAAAGCGGAAGAAGACGAAACGAAAGAATAATATCATGCCTTTTTTTACAGCCTATATGCATTGTCTGGATTAGGCTGCTTCAAGCTCATGATGTGAGCCAAACTGGAGTGGGGCAACACCCAGCTCCATCTTTACCATCGTGTAAAGAAAAAAGAATCCCGCTCTGCATTACTTTCAAAATTTGTCAGATTTATAAATGATGTATGAATAGCCATTTAATTATAAATCATCAATCGTCTTTCACAGTTAACTCCCTTAATCAGCTTCTTTTTTTAAGTTTTCAGCAGGCTGCAGGCAGCAGGCATTGTCATGCGGTGAGGTCATGTCGGGTTTTGTCTTGTCATTTTGTCTTGTCATTTCCTGTTTTATTTTGAAAGATAACTCTCCTCTCGTTTCAGGTCACTTGCCCTTCCTCATGTGTCATCGGTCTGATTGTCGGCCCTGCCCTGATTGTTTCCACCTGTTCCCCATTACCCGGTGTATATCTTGTCTGCGTCTCCCCTTGTCTTGTGCCGAAGTGTTTCGTCCTCGCATTCACCAAAGCCCTTGTCCCAGTTTTCAAAGCCATAGCCTTGTTGTGTGTTTCTTTGTTTTTTGGCCTTGTAAGAGTGATTTTCTGTTGTGGTTTTTGTATCATAGCCATTTGTTTTCTTGCGTTAGTTTATTTAATATTTTTCAGCTGATTGTTTTTCCTCTTCATGAGCGATTTTGATTTGGATAAGTTTTATAGTGTAGATTAAGTCTCGAAGAGTTCAGTTAATATTTTTTCAGCCGTTTGTTTTCCTCTTTGAGTGATTTTGATTTCGATAACTTTTATAGAGTAGATTTATAATTAGGATATATTCAGTTAATGTTTTTTTCAGCCTTTTGGTTTTTCCTCGTAAAGAGTGATTTGGAGTTTGATAATTTTCCTAGAGCAGATTAGCCTTTTTACCTCTTAGGAGTGATTTTCATTTTCCCTTTCATTTCATAGCCTCACCCTGTCGAGGGATCTTCCTGCCTGAAATAAAGAGACTCACCCAACACCTCCGCGCCTGAGTTCGTATTTACGACCGGTACTGACACTCATGCTGCCTGATAAAGAAAATTGACTCAAGACATTCTAATGACAAATTTGAGTCTGTCCCCTCCTCTCCTGTTCCTGATTGCAGACTTGTGGTCACCATGAAGATCCACTTCCGGGTTGTGTGGCATCAGAAACTGCAAATGCATGTGTGTGAATGCTTAACAAAATTTTGTGAAACTGGCAGACAGACATGTACACACTGTAGATGTGTAATGCAGCTTCTTGTTACGTGGGACACAAACTGTGCACAACACCACATGGACACATGACAAAATTTATTAAGTTTGTCAAGCATCCACACACTCATTAATGTGTGTCTGATTAATTTGATGGATAGAACCCTACAAACACACACAGTTCAGTGTTGTAAATTCATGTTTCTGTTCAGTGGTGTAAATGTGCTTTGTGGTTCAGTAGAAGCTGCAGTCGTGGATTCAGCTCAGCAGTGAATCCTAAAGGACGGAGGAGTCTTTGTTATGGCTCTGCTGTCTGCTCCAGTTCCACATTCAAAGCTTTGTGCTTTACTGCTGTTTTCCCCTTATGGAGCAGGCACGCCCTTCCTCACCATGTATTGGTTGAACCAAGCTGGGGGCTTGATTTTGATTGGTTGTGGGCAGCGCTGAGGAGGATTTGGGCAGATCTCCTTTGTTTACGTGCGAGTAGAGAAAAACCAAATAACAACTGTTACCTTGGGCAACCAGGCACTCTACAGTTAGACACTCTTTGTTCTCTGCTTCACATGTTTTCAGTGAGATTTGAGGCTTCATGTGTTTTCATTGTCATATGAAATTTCTACAGCGCTTCTGTACATGCTGAACCTCTAACTGGTTAGAGGCTGCAGCACAGAGACTCTGCTCGGTTTGTGATGTAATAAGACAGGATCATATATTGTGAAGCGATTTACGAAGAGCTTAATCCAATTTGTCCAAATCTCTCTATACTTCAACCTAGGACAAGAGGAGCATTTACAGTCTGTGTGCATGGTGTTTCCTCTATAAACTCTAAAATGCTTCATTGAGACTCAAAGCTGCTGCATAATCTCATAAAATCAATGAAACCAGCTGAGTCTGTAGAAAATGTCTCATTCCTCACTCTGCATGTTTGTCTCTTTATGAGCAAACACAAATAAAAGTGAAGTCTGCATGTCCAACTCTCATCTGAACTGCAACACCTCCTCACCCCCCCATTGATCAGAAAATTCAATACCTGTAACGTGACATCATAAGCTAATACCATGGAAACAGAACACAGCTCAGTGTAAACAGATCCTTTGTCCTGTTGGTAAAATGATGTGATTGCATCATCTGTGTTTGCATTAAATCTGATTTTTTCAGCCTATATGGAAAACGCTGACAAAAATGATGATGAAGGTCAAAACTGTTTTAGAAAACAGATAAATTATAGCAGAGATCCACTCTGTTTAGGATTTAATGGTCAGTAATTGTGATAATATAACCAACAGCAGCATGATCATACATGACTTTACACAAGCTCAGTGCAGCAAAGACAACAATTCAAGTTAGAATAGTCAGAATCTACATGTTTTCAGGTCTTCTGGGTTTTCTTTCAGAAAATTGTTCGCCAAGGTGGTAAACCACAAATTTCCTCAAATATACAGTATCTCATCATTGATCTGGGAAGCAGGTGACAGCCTCAACCATCCACATCCAACAGTATTTAGCTGTGAAGGTCGTGTCTTACTTTAGTAGAGTCTATTAATTTATTTGATGTCATGTCAGACATTCCCTGCATTTTGTTATATTCTTTTAGCAGTTTTTTCCTGTTTGAGTCAGAACCAACACATTTAAAATGTTTTAAACCAAACAAGCTCAAGGCCCATGGATATAGATCCAAAATCATAATAAATAATTAAATATTTGCATAACATGACCAATTTAGCAGGATGGGACCTGTTAGGGGTTCAGGGGTTAGGGTTGTTACAGAGTAAGAGGTAAAGGCATGGGTGTTTAATCCCGGTCCTTGAGGGCCAATGGGTGCAGGCTTTTGTTCCAACAAAGCAGTAATAACCTGATTCTAATTAAGGTCCATAGCAAGGGCTCAAATAGTTGATTAGTAGAATCAGGTGTGTTACTGCTTGGTTAAAAAAAAAGCCTGCACTCACACCAGCCCTCCAGAACCAGGATTGCCCACCCCCAGGTTAGAAAATAAAGGGGGTTAGGGTTAGGAATTATGTGGTTCGAGGTCAGGGTTCAGGTTCCCTGCAGACTGGAACTGTCCTGTCATCCTGAGCCCATGTATATTGAACAGTACACACTCTCTTGAATCTCTGTGTGTTTACAGGTAACAACCTAAAAACATCAGCTGATGTTGATGTTTCACTGCTCAGTCTGATTCTGATTCTGATCCTGATCCCTCAGGTCTCCTGGTGCAGGCACATCTAAAGGATAATATATAATACATAACATATAATATATAACATAATACTGTCAACACACATGTGGCTGGCACACACACACACACCTAACCTAAACACCTTTATTTTCTTGAGGTCAGGTTGAGTCCTTGGCACAGACTTATATTCTATAATGATACATCTGAAAAAACACAGCAGATCAGACACAAGCCTGATTATAGATGGAAACTCAAACTTCTTCATTCACATAATATTTAAATTCCTCTGAGGGCAATAATAATGGAGCAGAGAGCATTCCAGTTCTCTCTCTCTCGCACGCACGCACGCACCCACACACACACACACACACACACACACCTTATGGGAAGCAGAGAGTTTATAGAAACAGGGAGAAGGACTGGGGGGAAGGAAAGTTCAAAGATCAGAAAACAGATGTAAATCGTTTAACAAACTGTAAATGACAAACACATGTGCAGAACTTTCCCTCAAATCTCTGCAAAACACTCATACACATCTACTGTAAACTACTGGTAAACTACCTCTGTTAAACTCCCTGGCTGTTAAAACTCTGCAAAACACTCACACCAACTGTAAACTACTGTTACTTTACCTATGTTAAACTCTCTCTGTTGCCTACGTTAAACTCTCTGTTAAACTCCTGTTAAACTACCTATCTGTTAAACTATCTCTCCATTAAACTCTCTTTTTGTTAAACTCTTGTTAAACTATCTTTCTAATAAACTATCTCTCTGATAAACTCTTGTTAAACTCACTAGCTGTTAAAGATCTTCTAAACTCCTTCTATATTAAACTTGTGTTAAATCCCCATATCTATTAAGATCTGGTAAAGTCCCTCTCTGTTAAACACTGTTAAACTCCCTGGCTGGTAAACTCCTTCTAAACTTCCTCTGTGTTAAACTTGTGTTTGAACTCCCTCCGTTCGCTTCCCTCCCTGGCTGTTGAAGCTCTTGTGTTTGCTGTGTAGCTGCTGTTCTGGTTCCACTCTTCAAACACACAGTTCAGCCTGTTGCGTAACATCTTGTTAAAGTTTGACAGTGAGTTGTTTTTTTTCCAGTTTTAACCTCTGAAAAAATGAACACACTGAGTTTCATCTTATTACTGTTGCCATATCTTACACTTTCTCTGTTTGTAGGACAGCACCTGTGCTCTGACACAGGACAGCAGCAGTGTTAGCAGCAGCAGCATTAGCAGCAGCAGCAGACTACAGTCTAAATCCTAGACTATGGTGTACTGACCAGACCACAGACAAGACTAAAGATTATCCTATAGACTACAGACTAGACTACAGTCTACAGACCAGACTAGACTATAGTCGACAGACTAGGCTACAGACTTCAGACCAGACTACAGACTAGTCTACAGACTAAACTACAGAATATAGAGAGATGGCAGACTAGACTACAGACTAGCCTAGTCTAGAATAGACTACAGACTAGCCTAGTCTACATACGGGACTACAGACTATAGTCTAGAATACAGACTACAGATAAGACTACAGGCTAGACTAGTATACAGACTACAAACTAGACTAAAAACCATACTATAGACTAGACTCAGAATTGACTACAGTCTACAGACCAGACTGAAGTCTACAGAATATACTACAGGCTACACCAGTCTATGGACTAGACTACAGACTTGACAGCAGCACAGACTGGACTACAGACCATATTACAGACTAAACTACAGACCAGACTAAAATCTATAAACCAGATTACAGATTTGACTACAGACCAGATTACCATCCACAGACAAAACTACAATCTACAGACCTAACTAGAGACTATATATTAGACTACAGACTATAGACTAGACTACAACTACTAGTACGACTACAACTAGTCTACAAACTAGAGAACAGACTAGCCTACAGTTTACAAACTAGGCTAGACCAGACTACAGACTAGAGAAACAGAAATAATCTACTGAAACAAGCAGGGCTGCAACAAAAGGAGACGAGTTTTGACCTGAAATCTCTGTTTCTCTTCGAACCTTTTTCTAATTTTCTTTTTTTTTTCTCTGGTTTCTTTGAACACAGAATCCGCAGCTTCTGTCTACGGACATAGACAGATGAGACAAACGTGCCGCTATTGTTACTGAACACGCAACACGCGCGCGCACACGCACACACACACACCCCTACCTCAGAGTCGACCCCGACGCGAGTTGTCCAACTCAGCAGTTTAAACGTAAAAAAGAAGTGGTTCAGAGCGGGTCCGGATCACTTCTTCGGGGTTGAGGTGTGTCTCCGTTCAACTGTTCGATAGCTCCAGTACACACAAACACACACACACACACACACACACACACACACTCTCTCTCTCTCTCTCTCTCACTCACTCACTCACTCACACACATACATACACACACATACTCACTCGCACTCTCTCTCTCTCTCAGTCAGGACCATAGAAAATGTAAATGTCAGCTGGGTGGGAGGGGTGAGATAACGTCACGCAGAAGGGCTCCTCCTCGTTCTTCATCTGCTGGATGAGGGCGTGGCGGTGCGGGGCGGTGCGATGGAGATTGTACAACGTCATCAAAGGGTCATATTATAATAATAATAGAGAACAATATCCCCAGTTTTTATTTAGAAACTATTTTTAATTTGGTCTTAGCTGCTACATGAACATTATATTTAGTCACCTCTGGCTCGTTTTTTGTTTGTCAGAATAAATGAATAAACTCACAAAAACTAGACAATGGATACCATCCAAAGGCGGTCCTGGCTAGTTTTGCACCCTGGGCGAAATGTAAGTTTGATCATACTTAACATGCATTAGTTACTCAATTAAAATAAACCATAATAATGCTAAATTTATGTAATTTATTTATAATTATGTTTTTAGCCTATTAACTAAGCATACCACACTACAAATTATTCAAAAAGTTATCTTACATAGTTAAGTTAGTTAGTTAGTTACTATAAAATGTCATGTTTATATTTAAGTTGGCATAGACCCACATATAGCATTAAAAACACACAGTCAGGACGTCTGTTGACAAAAAACAATTACTAAAGGCAAAATACAGTTGTCTTTTCTTCCAGTGGCAAGTGGCAACTTATTAGCAAGAGGCTAATAAACATTGTGTTATTACATGTGTTAAAATATCACTCAGAGAGACCTGCATACCTTTATCTTTCGATCTTTTCTCCTCTTCTTCCTTTCTTCTCTTTCGAAATTGGGCACCTGATGATTTCTTTGACCTTTTTTCCATGATTAATCAAACTACCTTTTCACCTTTTCTGTCTCAATCATCCAGACTGACGTGATGTAATAAAATTTACGGAGGTGATGCAGGCACATTTGTGGGTTTTTTTTCAACATTTTTACATAACCAATACATTACGTAGCTATGAGCTCTCTATATTAATTTCATGAATGGGAAACAATTGTAGAGCAGAAGTTTGTTTTGTGTTGTCTGAAATCATAATAATCAGAGGTCAGCTATCCTTCGCCCCCTCCTCCTTGCTTTTCCTGAGTCAGGCTCAAAGTCCTCTCAACCTCTGCAGCCGCAGGTTGATCCCCCTCCCCCCACCTTTTCTTCTGACACACACACACACACACAACCTGTATGAGTCTCAGCAGTGAGTTGATGAGACGGTAGGGACGCATCAGCACGTGCTGCACCAGTTTCACTTAATTAATTTATGTATTTGTTCAGCCCATTCATTTTCACCTCAAGGTGGAATATACTGATATAATATATCAATATGGAAAGTAAAATTTGAAATTAAATTCATGTGCAAAGGGAAATAACACAAAAATACTAGGACATAAATACTAAATTAAACTAATTGGTTTATTTTTAATTATTTACATACCAATGATTCTATATACTATTATTTTGTTATTTATGGATGTAATTATAGTCAAAATACATTATTCCCCTTTGTTTCTGGGGACCCCCTGACATCCCCTCAAGGAACCCTGGGAGTCCCCAGACCCCACTTTGAGGATCATCGATTTAAGTAAACTAATATTAATTGAATGAACTAATGTTACTTAAATAAACTATTGTTAAATGAATAAACTGATGATAAATGAATAAATTGATGTTCAACTTCTTGTGTTTCTTCTCTGCTTCCAAGTGAACAAAACAAGCTATTAATGCTGCATGTTGATAAATTAGTATATATATTAACTATCAGCTTGTTTAAACATTCACCTAACCTTATTGAAGTGAACACGTTCAAACTCAGATTTGACGTTTTATGTTGTAGTTGCATTATGCCATTTAAAAAAATTTCCAATGGTCTTCAGTTTCTTCTTCTGACATGAAGACATAATTTTACTGGTTACATTGCAGATTCACATTTTACTCACAAATTATAAGAAATGAAATATGATGCATTATTATTGATTGAACTGTCCAATATTTTATAAAATAATAAAAAAGTATCTTTGAACACATGTAAGTTTGACATTGTTTTTATTATTTTTTCACCGTTAAGTAAAAATGTGAATGCAGGATGTACTGTGTGGTATTTATAATTTTACTGTAGAAAAAAAGCTTTGAGAGTTTCCATTTAGAGTCAGAGACAGTTTTTGGCTTCACAATATGTGACCTGATTAAACAGCTTCTGTTTACCTGGGTAAAACACAAGCCTTCAGGAGGAAAGTTGTTTTTCTTTAGTGGGATGTTCACAACATTCGTTAAGAAACATCACTTGATTTTTCATCACTTGGATTATAACAGATTAACTTGCTGCCTATATATTCTGATTCTTTATGATGAAGAGTAATCTTCTTACTGGTGAATCTGCTTATCTCCCATCCTCCAGTTAAACCAGGGGTCTCAAACACGCAGCCTGCGGGCCAAATGTGGCCCACCCGATGCTAGTGCGGCCCGCACAGTTTAGTACGGTGGCCGGGAACCCTCAATGCTGCAAATAAAAGAAACGCTGCAAACAAAAGGAAAGGAAAAGTGTGGAAAACCTGATTCGGCCCAGCCTCAACCAGACCCTAGCTCCAGTGGCCCCCAGGTAAATTGAGTTTGAGACCCCTGAACTACAGTTTCCTCTTCTTTTTTGAAGTTTTAAAGCAAATAGTTGCATTGCTGCCATCTGCAGGATGAGTATTTTATTGTACTATATCCTGTTATATAATCCAGAAGAAATAGTGTCTTCCCCTCCCACCATATTTCTAAAATGTTTTTCAAAGATTCCTCCTTCCAGCCAATCCCTTGAAACTGTCTGGTCAACTCTTGTCTTTGGTAGACATAATTTCCCCCAAAAAGTAAAATATGTACAGCAATTTCTAGTTGACTTTGACGTCATACCGGGAAGCTGTATCCATGGAAAATTGTGGAGCACACTAGCCTTGTGATGAGCTAAAATGGCCTTCCTGTTAGGAATGATATCGCCACCTACTGCTTTGCCATGTGCATGACATTGTTTGAGACAGATTTTGCAACTTCATGCAGGCAGAGACATTTTCATCCCACCAATGGTTTGGACAGGAATTGTTTTAACTGGGGGGCATAAAAGTTCAATTTCAAAAATACCCGAGTTCATGTGGATTTGGCCTCAGTCATTGAGAATAGCTACAGCCCTGAGCTACAGCAGCAGTGATTAAACTGTTCAACATGGTGATAACAGCTGGCTGTTTTCCTGATATCTGGAACCAGAGACTGATCACCCCAATCTATAAAATAGGAAGCAAATTAGACCCTAATAACTGCAGAGGGATCTGTGTCAGCAGCAAACTTGGGAAGATATTCTGTAGTATCCTTAAATTCTAGGATACTAACCTAGAAACAAAATAGAATTAGTAAATGTCAAATTGGCTTCCTCCTAAAGTACCGAACCTCTGACCCTATATACACATTACACACATTAATTAATAATCATGTCCAGTAAAAAAAAAAAAAGAGTTAAAATATTAACTTGTTTTATTGATTTAAAAAAAAGCCTTTGATTCCACCGGGAAGGAAGTACTTTTGTCTATGAAGACAACCTCAACCTACTGTCCCCAACCAGAGAGGTTCTGCAGCACCACCTGACATCCTGGACCAGTTCTGGTACAACTGTGAATTTGAAGAAAACTCAAATCATGATGTTTCAAAAATAAGCCCAGATGTCTTGAAAAATATATCATTTCATATTGAATAACGCTGAAATTAAACATACAAATAACTACACATATCTGCATCAGGAAATTTCAAATTGGCCATAAATACCCTCAAAGAAAAAGCACATAGAGCTATGTATTCAATTAAATTATCCAACATCAGCATCCTAATTAGAATCTGGACAAAACTACTTGACTGTGTTATTTTACCCATAGCCTTATATGTAAGTGAGGTCTGGGCGCTCTCAGTGGACTGGAGTTTGGCTCATTGAACAAACACCAATAGAATCCCTTCACACTGCACATGCATTTTGAAACGTATGGGCCTTTATAGTATGTGTGTGTCAGTGTGTGTGTGTGTGTGTGTGTGTGTGTGTGTGTGTGTGTGTGTGAACGTGCGCGCACGCCCATTGGATGTGTGAGTTTCTAGTGTTTCAGTTAAAATAATACAGCTAAAGTCATTTTTTCTGGTAGCTAAAATACATTGAAGTAATTGACTGAAAAATCACTTTAGTATTTCAGAAACTTTCCCTGAGTCTTGTGACGGTCTGTGCTGTACTGTTCGCCTTCAACATTTCAACATGATGGAACTAGAAACTACAAAACGTCCCATGACTGACTCATGAGGACACAGACACAGTCTGTAGAATCCCTGACTGTAAATAAAGGATGATGGGAGGAAGCAGACATGTTGACATCATGTTGTGTATGTGTGCGTGTGTGGGTGTTTACTGTTGGATGATTCCCTCAGTTGATGTAGTGGCTTCTTGCTTCTCTTTTCAGGCCTCTGAAGGCTCTGTTAAACAGGAAATGACAGTTATCTGAAACCATGGCGATAGCAGCTTTATTATAAGGGGCTGATCTCTCTTTTAGTAAAGGTCTGTATAGGAAAACCATAAATATATAATACAGATATATTCATTACACATTAAATCAACTGAAGAGCCTATGTCTCTCTGTCTGTGTGCCTGTCTGTCCCTTTCTGTCTGTCTCTCTTCTGTACAGCCTGTCCTTTCTCTCTGTTCAACTAATTTGATCACTGGATGAATCACACCACAGTTTCCCTTTCTCACAAAGGCACACACACGCGCACACACACACACACACAGTTATGTAATATGATGGGGGGGGGGTTACAATTGTTTTCTTTGCAGAGGTAAACCCAGCAAAAACATTTTATACTGAATTTGCTATAGAGTGGTGCCATACTTATCATTAGGGAGACAGAAAGTGGGGTTAGGTACATAAAAAACACCAAGCAAGTCAGATAGAATAAAGTTTACATGACACCAAAAAAACTGAAATATATGGGCAATCCCAAAACGTGTATAAATGTTCCAGGTGACATGGTGTTACTAATATAAGTTTTTGGTAGCTTGTATTTTAATCTGGAAAATGTTATAAGGTGTAATGTAGGCTTTGTGTATGGTCTGAAAGTGAATTAGCTAATGTGACAAAATTTTGTTTAAAAATGTGACTAAAGCCAAAATCTTTATAATAATTTTTGATGCATTGCGAACACTGCATTTCATTCATCTTCTATATCCGGCTTATTCCTCATTAGGGCTGCAGGGGTCTGCTGGAGCCAAATGCAGACACTGCTATTTCTTTGACAGCCTAAAATTAATTTTTCTTAATTTTCTGTAAAGTCATTAAAAATTTGACACATTTTTCTTCATATTTTGATTTCGGATATAAAATACAATGTTCCCAATGCATCGAAATAAAAATTAGGACTTTGGCTTTACTCATGTTTTTAAACATTTTTAAAGACTCTGCTATTATATTGAACACTACTGTATGTCACCTATCCCTCAAGATGGCCAAGAAGGTTGGACAAATGGTTTATGATTTAATGTTAGTTTTCGGATAATGCCATATTGGTGTATTAGGGCAGAATTTAAATAAATTTAAATTCATCTAACATTCCACTTTCTTCCACACCTGTATCGAGTTTGAAATGATGGGCCCAAAGTTACCTTTAATTGTTTTGCTTCTAAAATTAGAGAAAAGTGTGTCCTGCAGCCTATGTGGTACAACTTTAGTGGATTCAATTCTTTTCTTTTCATAGATTTCATAGATCCATGTGCTAATTTCCTTGATTTGAAATGACTAATAATAAAGTTTTGTAATGCCAAACCACCCAGCAGTTTGAGCCGTTGTAATGTACTTAACGATATCCTAGGCACAGAGTGAACGTCCTTAAAGTATTTTAAGGGAGGACAAAGTGGTAACATAAAAATAGGAAAGTTAAGGCATGGTAATATATCGATTTTAACTGTGCTAATTGTACCTTGAAGAACTGTTTTGAGATTTCTGAAGTCAGATTTTATTTTTCTAAATATGGTGTTAAAGATGTCTCATCTAATTTTTATCAACAGTTTTATGGATTGTAAAACCAAAATATGTAAATTAGGTTTTGATTATTAATACCTACTGGAATAGAAATAATTTACGATTTATCATTCAAAGGCATCAGAGCAGATTTTTTCTGCTAACCAGATAGGCTATTAAAATGATCAAATTCCTTAATTATTGGATGAATGGAAGTATCAACATAGTCCAGGAACAAAATGACATCATCCACCTATAGAGATATAATCTGACCACAAGCACCAAAGTTCATAGGGGAGGCTATAGATTGTCTAATGGCTTGTGCTAAAGGTTCTAGAGAAAGTAAAAAGTTGTGACAATGGGAACCACTGTTTTGTGCCACATCTTAGTCATAGTGATAAAATTGTGCTTGAATCCAAAATGTGGCAATACTGACTACACATATGCCCAATCTAACCTATCGAAGGCCTTCTCTGCATTTAATGAGAAGACAACACATGGATTTGGGTAGGTCTCTGCTTTATCTATGTGTAACGGTCTTCTAATGTTGTTAGATGCAAGCATTGTTTGATGAAACTTTTTGGTCTTCTTTGATGTTAAGACAAAGCTTTGGTATATATTTTTAGATCAGTTGACAGTTATTTTCTATAAGCCGCTCACTAGGGTCATTGGGTCTGCAGGAGCCAATCCTAACCTAGCGTATTTCAGGAGTAAGGCAGGGATACACCTTAGACAGGTCTCCAGCCTATCATGGGGCATACACACCATTCACACACACACACACACACACACACACACACACACACACACACACACACACACACACACTTAAACTTACAGAAAATCTAGAGTCTAAGCATGTTTTTTGGACTGTGGGAGGAAGCTGGAGAACCTGGAGAAAACCCATGCAGACACAGGGAGGACATGCAAAATCCACACAGAAAGGACCTAGCTCAAGTCCTTGAACCTGTGACTTTTTTTTAAGATCAGTTGTAATTATTATTGTATTCCTCAATAAGGTCGTGGGGGTCTGCTGGAGCCAATCCCAGCACATTACAGGTGAGAGGCAGGGATACAGCCCAGACAGGTCGCCAGCCTATCGTGGGGCACACACACCATTCACTCACACCTAGGGGTAATTTAGAGTCTCCAATTAAGCTCCTTGAGATGGTTCAACACCTTCATTGGAGTCAAATTGTGTTTGGTTATACTGATTGGACTTGATTAGGAAAGCCACACCCCTGTCTATATAAGACCTTACAGCACACAGTGCATGTCAGAACAAATGACAATCATAAGGTCAAAGGAACTGCCTGAAGAGCTCAGAGACAGAATTGTGGCAAGGCACAGATGTGGCCATGGTTACCAACAATTCTGCTGTACTTAAGGTTTCTAAGAGCACAGTGGCCTCCCTAATCCTTAAATGGAGGAGATTTAGGACAATCAAAACCCTTCATATAGCTGGCCATCCGGCTAATCTAAGCAATCAGGGGGGGAAAGAGCCTTAGTGAGAGAGGTAAAGAAGAACCCAAAGATCACTGTGGCTGAGCTCCAAAGATGCAGTCGGGAGATGGGAGAAATTTCTAGAAAGTCAATCATCACTGCAGCCCCCCACCAGTTGGGGCTTAATTTTGGCCTTAATTCTAAGCAGTATGTGTGGAGAGGCACCAGGCACTGCTCATCACCTGTCCAATACAGTTCCAACAGTGAAGCATCATGGTGGCAGCATCATGCTCTGGGGCTGTATTTCAGCTGCAGGGACTGTTTGCAATAGAAGGAAAGATGAATGCAGCCAAGTACAGGGATATCTTAGACAAAAACCTTCTCCAGAGTGCTGAGGACCTCAGACTGGGCCAAAGGTTCACCTTCCAACAAGACAAAATGACTCTAAGCACACAGCTAAAATAGCAAAGAAATGGCTTCAAAACATGCATGTTCTTGAAGGCCAGCCAGAGCCCTGACTTAAACATTCACCATCCAACCTGACAGAACTGGAGAGGATCTGCAAAGAGGAAGGACAGAGGATTCCCAAATCCAGGTGTGAAACACTTGTTTTTTCACCAAAAATTACCAATTACCAAAAATTATCGGATTACCAATACTGGCATTTAAAGGGTTCAAAATATGAAATAATTGAATATTTGCCAGTTATGAACAGGACTGAAGGGATTAAAAGTTTTATGAAAAAGGGGGAAAGTTAACATATACTACTTCTATAGCATTTTAAATGTAAGCCTTTTATATACATGCTGGACTGGGCTTGGGGTTGGACTTTCCTGTGTATTCAATATATAATATATACAATACACTCACCGGCCACTTTATTAGGTACACCTGTCCAACTGCTTGTTAACACTTAATTTCTAATCAGCCAATCACATGGCGGCAACTCAGTGCATTTAGGCATGTAGACATGGTCAAGACAATGTCCTGCAGTTCAAACCGAGCATCAGTATGGGGAAGGAAGGTGATTTGAGTGACTTTGAACGTGGCATGGTTGTTGGTGCCAGAAGGGCTGGTCGGAGTGATTCAGAAACTGCTGATCTACTGGGATTTTCACGCAGAACCATCTCTAGGGTTTACAGAGAATGGTCCAAAAAGAAAAAATATCCAGTGAGCGGCAGTTCTGTGGGCGGAAATGCCTTGTTGATGCCAGAGGTCAGAGGAGAATGGCCAGACTGGTTCGAGCTGATAGAAAGGCAACAGTGACTCAAATAACCACCCGTTACAACCAAGGTAGGCAGAAGAGCATCTCTGAACGCACAGTACGTTGAACTTTGAGGCAGATGGGCTACAGCAGCAGAAGACCATGCCGGGTGCCACTCCTTTCAGCTAAGAACAGGAAACTGAGGCTACAATTCTCATCGAAATTGGACAATAGAAGATTGGAAAAACGTTGCCTGGTCTGATGAGTCTCAATTTCTGCTGCGACATTTGGATGGTATGGTCAGAATTTGGCGTCAACAACATGAAAGCATGGATCCATCCTGCCTTGTATCAACGGTTCAGGCTGGTGGTGGTGGTGTAATGGTGTGGGGAATATTTTCTTGGCACTCTTTGGGCCCCTTGGTACCAATTGAGCATCGTTGCAACGCCACAGCCTACCTGAGTATTGTTGCTGACCATGTCCATCCCTTTATGACCACAATGTACCCAACTTCTGATGGCTACTTTAAGCAGGATAATGCGCCACGTCATAAAGCTGGAATCATCTCAGACTGGTTTCTTGAACATGACAATGAGTTCACTGTACTCAAATGGCCTCCACAGTCACCAGATCTCAATCCAATAGAGCATCTTTGGGATGTGAAGGAACGGGAGATTCGCATCATGGATGTGCAGCCGACAAATCTGCGCCAACTGTGTGATGCCATCATGTCAATATGGACCAAACTCTCTGAGGAATGCTTCCAGCACCTTGTTGAATCTATGCCAAGAAGAATTGAGGCAGTTCTGAAGGCAAAAGGGGGTCCAACCCGTTACTAACCCTAACCCTAACCCTTCTGGTGCTCGTCATCCTCATTGGGGTCTCGACCTGATTCCAGTTCGCCATCATTACCGACTTGAGTGGACAAATGCTTACAGTACATTCAGCAGTGTCTGACACATGGAGAGGTGTTCTTTTCATGGATGAATCCCAGTTTACAATGTTCAGGGCAGATGGCAGACAGCGTATGTGGCATCGTGTGTGCGAGTGGTTTTCTGATGTCAATGCTGTGGATTTAGTGGTCCATAGCGGTGGTGGGGTTATGGTATGAGCAAGCATATGTTATGGACGAAGAACACAGGTGCATTTTATTGACGCATTTTGAATGCACAGAGATACTGTGACGAGATCTTAAGGCCCATTGTTGTGCCATACATCCAAGAACATCATTTCATGTTGCAGCATGATAATACACAGCCCCATGTTGCAAGGATCTGTAGAGAATTCTTGGTAGCTGAAAACATTGCAGTTATTGCATGGCCAGCATACTCACCAGACATGTCACCCATTGAGCATGTTTTGGGAGGGGATCATTATATACAGCAGCGTGTTTCACTTACTGCCAATATTCAGCAACTTTACACAGACATTGAAGAGGAGTGGACCAACATTCCACAGGCCACAATCTAACCAGATCAACTCTATGCGAAGAAGAGGTATTACACTGCATGAGGCAAATGATGGTCACACCAGATACTGTCTGGTAGTGAGGAGGAGGAGGGGAGGTGGCAGTGGTTGGGGGATGATTTTACATCTGGCCACAGTGTTGTAGAAGGTGTGTTGAAGTCGTGTGTAGTGCAAAAAAATGTTTGGCCACCTTTGGTCATTCACAAAATGACACTATTGTTTTGTTTAATGTTCAGGATTAGAATATGTTAATTTTTAGTATTTGATTTTGTCCTACCATATTAATGTAATTTAAGGGTTCTATTTCATTCTCCTATCATTGTGAAATACAAATGTGACTAGATAGCATAATATAACGAAGTGATATTTTTGGTTTGGGTATTTTTATTCAGGTTTCACTAATGAGATATTTTTTAATTTAAATCATATCCATAGGGTCAATGCTCAAATACATACACGGAGCACCACATCAGCAAGAAGATGAACCAGATGATGAACCATCAACAAGCAGTGCAGTAAGCAGCCAGCAACCATCCAACGTGTCTGAAGGGTCAAGTACACAGCCACAAACAACAGTCACCTTAGAAGAGACATCCACACCCACAACTGAAAGCCTTCCCTCGGACGCAGTTGTTTTATTTATTTGTTATTGTGTTGTTGCTCTATCTGATTTATTATTTAACATACAGTATATTATTGTATAATAAGAAGTTAATTGATTGATATCTACATGTCTATATAAAACTTATTTTCATCTGTAAATTTCGTGAGCTTCCAGGAGTTCGGTGGGCGGGCGGACGGGCAGGCGGGCGGGGGGGGCCTCCCTGCAAGCTGAGCTTAGGGCCTCAAAAACCTTAGCAGCGGCCCTGCCATCCGTAGCCACAATGGCATGCTCGAAGTTTGCCTCAAAAAGAAAAGTGGACAGCGAGAACCGCCACTTCCAACCAGAATGGACAGAAAGGTTTGCGTTCTTTCTCCCACTGACCAGCACTCAACCTTTGTGTTTAATCTGCACAGCGGCAAAAAAAAATTTCCAATGTGAAACGGCACTATGAATCTAAACACAAGCATTTTGAAGAGACATTTCCACAAAACTCTAATATCAGAACAACAAAATTAAATGCTCTGATGGCGTCATATCAAACATCCAACAGAATCCTCCACACTTATTTGACAAAACAACAAAAGGCAGCAGAATGCTCCTTTAGAGTAGCATGGTTTTGGCAAAACATGCAAAACCATTCACTGACACAGAGATAATGAAAGAAAAACGAGGCCATTTCTCCCATTAAACATTATTGAGAATGTGACTTAGTTCTTGAGTTTGTTAACCAAAGCACAGAACATCGGCAGCTTGAATGGTATTTGAATTGGTTTATTAACAGGGTAATGTTTGCTTTTATTCAGTTATTTATTTGTTTTATTTATTTTATTCAGTTATTTATGCCCAAGTGGAAAGTATATTTATTATTTTAGGTAGGCCCTAATACTTTTGTTTTCAATGAAAAGGAAATGCTAAAATAAATGTGTTACATTATTATGGTATGTATCATACACATTCTCAATAAATGGCCCCTTGAGTCAAGGGAAAACATTTTTTTGGTCCCTCATCATTTCTATTTGAGTACCCCTGCTTTAGAGTGAGAGGTTCTTTACACTCTACAGTGAGATGCTCTGCAGATGGCAAGGTGCTCATAAAGAGTATAAAGCAGATAAAAACTGTATATACAGCAGAAAGCTGATAATGTATAAACTGTGTAAACCGTATAAACAACATTAAGCTGATAATGTATAAACTGTATTTAGTATAAAGATGATAATGTATAAACAGTATAAAGCTGATCCAGTCATTTCTTATGAAACAGGAACACAGCTCTTTGACACACAGATGAAGAAATACAGCTCCACCCTTTCTAAATATGTGCTGTCAACATACGCTGACACGTTAATATTAAAACAGCTTCAACACGAGTTAATAACAGATATAAAGCACAACAGAAAGAGAAATATATTGAGGTCAAAGTCCTGGGTAAAACCGACAGGACAAAGAGGAAACGGAGCACAGGATAGACAGGAGGCAGAGGGCAGACAGGATAGACAGGATAGACAAGACAGACAGAAGACAGTGGAGAGACAGGACAGACAGTAGACAGAGGACAGGAGACAGAGGACAGATAGGAGACAGAGGAAAGGCAGGAGATGGAGGACATTGGGGTATCCTGACAGCTAAGTGGTCCAGGTATAGACCACATGGAGAAACTGACCCTGGGCAGTGAATCCACAGCTTGAACTTCAGCTTCACTGCAGGTTAGGGTTAACCAATTTAAATTTCCTGTCTCTCAGTTGTCAATATAAAATAAAGGCAGAGATGTCAAAGAAATAAAGAAAAATAAATAACAGGACAGACAGGAGACGGTTGTCTTTCTGCCCACTTGTCTGTCTGTGTGAATGAGCTAATTCAACAGGAATTGCAACACAGAGCAGGAAGACACAGGCAGTTGTTAGAAAGACCACAGGAAATCAAGGTCAGTTTCCCCTTGATCAGAGACTTGTGTTGTTTTTGGTGTGTGTGTGTGTAATTAAAAAGGGTGAGGTGTATGTAGATGAGACATAATTTCTGTTTGTGCTCATATATAAATACACACATTATACACATTTTTATGTGTGTATTTACATTTACAGATAAAACAAACGATTTTTTTCTCTACAATTCGTCCATTAATAATATCCATCATTAATATTAAAACATCCAGTAGCACACTGAAATAATGTGTAATTATTTTGGTCATTTTTATACACTTTCTGTAATATAATATCTAAAAAAATCTGACCAGATGGGGACAGAATCTAATTATTTGATCAATCAACCAGTCCTCGGTATGTAAAATATGAGAACCACTGGTTTACAGTGCATCCGGAAAATATTCACAGCGCTTCACTTTTTCCACATTTTGTTATGTTTACAGCCTTATTCCTAAATGGATTCAATTAATTTTTTTCCTCAAAATTCTACACACAACACCCCATAATGACAACGTGAACCGTATTATACATAAAAAACTAAGAAATCACATGTACATAAGTATTCACAGCCTTTAACATTGTTGTGCCCTCAAAGGTTATAAACATCTTCAGCCAGATGCCTGGCTGAGCCTGGAACTTGTGACCCTTCCCCTGACAGGAAACTCAGTTTTACACCTTCAAGGAATGTCACCAGAGTTATAAAGGCACCGGCCTTTCTCCTCTTAGTCTCTCTCTCTCACTCCACAGTCTCTTCGACTCTTCTCCAACATCAACTCCAGACTCTCTCCCAGGCTCCTCTCATCAGCAGAGCACCGATCTGTAGCAGGAGAAGCTGCAGGACAGAAGCCTTCAGCAGCTTCTCTGCTCTGAAAGGGATTATCCAGCTGCTTTCAGCGTCTCACAGACCTGCAAGTGACCAAGGACTCAACGACGTCCAGCCAGCACCACTGAATAAACTCAGGCCTGGTTCTACAACCAGACAAGGATTATCAAAGAGCAACGCGACCTACACAATGGATCTACTCCTCAACGAACACCACAGCTACAACAACATCTGCAGCTACTCAAGCAAGCAGAACCAGAGAGCAACCCTTCTTCTTCCTTTCCACTGGTAACATGACTTGGGCAGAACAGAACATTAACAAACACGGTTAAACCAGACTGTTGAACTTTGTTAATGTGATGAGATCATAGGCTAAAGTTCACTGTGTTTTAGGTTTGTAAGAAGGTTTAGTTTGATATTAGTGTCCCAACCTGCATGATACTAACCATTCTTTAACATGATACCTTGAAACACACACAAAGTGACATTAAGCCTACACACATGGTCGGCCATCTTCCCTTTGTTCTTAACAGACAAAGAGCCCCACATGGCCTGGACTACATAGAACAGCCACCACGGCAGCCATCTTTGTAGTCCCCCCCCCCCACAGATACACACATGCACGCGTGCACACACACACACACACACACACACTTAAACTTACAGAAAATTTAGAGTCTAAGCATGGAGACCTGGAGAAAACCCATGCAGACACAGGGAGGACATGCAAAATCCACACAGAAAGGACCTAGCTCAAGTCCTTGAACCTGTGACTTTTTTTGAGATCAGTTGTAATTATTATTGTATTCCTCAATAAGGTCGTGGGGGTCTGCTGGAGCCAATCCCAGCACATTACAGGTGAGAGGCAGGGATACAGCCCAGACAGGTCGCCAGCCTATCGTGGGGCACACACACACCATTCACTCACACCTAGGGGTAATTTAGAGTCTCCAATTAAGCTCCTTGAGATGGTTCAACACCTTCATTGGAGTCAAATTGTGTTTGGTTATACTGATTGGACTTGATTAGGAAAGCCACACCCCTGTCTATATAAGACCTTACAGCACACAGTGCATGTCAGAACAAATGACAATCATAAGGTCAAAGGAACTGCCTGAAGAGCTCAGAGACAGAATTGTGGCAAGGCACAGATGTGGCCAAGGTTACCAACAATTCTGCTGTACTTAAGGTTTCTAAGAGCACAGTGGCCTCCCTAATCCTTAAATGGAGAAGATTTAGGACAATCAAAACCCTTCATATAGCTGGCCATCCGGCTAATCTAAGCAATCAGGGGGGAAAAGAGCCTTGGTGAGAGAGGTAAAGAAGAACCCAAAGATCACTGTGGCTGAGCTCCAAAGATGCAGTCGGGAGATGGGAGAAATTTCTAGAAAGTCAATCATCACTGCAGCCCCCCACCAGTTGGGGCTTAATTTTGGCCTTAATTCTAAGCAGTATGTGTGGAGAGGCACCAGGCACTGCTCATCACCTGTCCAATACAGTTCCAACAGTGAAGCATCATGGAGGCAGCATCATGCTCTGGGGCTGTATTTCAGCTGCAGGGACTGTTTGCAATAGAAGGAAAGATGAATGCAGCCAAGTACAGGGATATCTTAGACAAAAACCTTATCCAGAGTGCTGAGGACCTCAGACTAGGCCAAAGGTTCACCTTCCAACAAGACAAAATGACTCTAAGCACACAGCTAAAATAGCAAAGAAATGGCTTCAAAACATGCATGTTCTTGAAGGCCAGCCAGAGCCCTGACTTAAACATTCACCATCCAACCTGACAGAACTGGAGAGGATCTGCAAAGAGGAATGACAGAGGATTCCCAAATCCAGGTGTGAAACAACCTATCGAAGGCCTTCTCTGCATTTAATGAGAAGACTACACATGGATTTGGGTAGGTCTCTGCTTTATCTATAATGTGTAACGGTCTTCTAATGTTGTTAGATGCAAAGCATTGTTTGATGAAACTTTTTGGTCTTCTTTGATGTTAAGACAAAGCTTTGGTATATATTTTTAGATCAGTTGACAGTTATTTTCTATAAGCCGCTCACTAGGGTCATTGGGTCTGCAGGAGCCAATCCTAACCTAGCGTATTTCAGGAGTAAGGCAGGGATACACCTTAGACAGGTCTCCAGCCTATCATGGGGCATACACACCATTCACACACACACACACACACACACACACACACACACACACACACACACACACACACACACACACACACACACACAGCATCCATCCACGCACATTCACATGTACATAGATACGTTTAGATTGTCTGTGTGTTTTTACTTTTGTATTTTTGTAAATAAATGCTTTTGAGTCATACATTCTGCCTCTTTAATGTCGTACAATAATGAATTCTGCCAAACTCTACTTTAGAACTCCGAACCCTTCACCTATTAATAGCTATTAATATGATGACCCTGGTTTCTATTATTAAGTTAATTGTTAATCAGAAGTTGAAATTAATTGATTATTACAATTCATGAGACTGAATCAGAGAATTGACTATCTTTTCCTCTCAACTGAGAGGTGGTGCCCTGAAATTCTAAAACTTTTAATGAATACATAATTATTTCCAATAATTATTGATTCTTTCTGATAGTCAATTCTACCTGAAGAATTAGTGCAAGACACAACATATTAATGGTGCCGCACTTGAGACAAGTACTGTGCACAACAACATGAAGCCCAAAATTGAGCTCAGGTTCATCCTGTTTCCACTGATCATCCTTGAGGTGTTTCAACAGCTTAATTGGAGTCCACCTGTAGTAAATTCAGTTGAGCATGAAGCATGAAGTCAAAGGAATTGTCTGTAGACCTCTGAGACAGGATTGTCTTGAGGCACAAATCTGGGGAAGGGTACAGAAACATTTCTGCTGCTTTAATGGTCCCAATGAGCACAGTGGAAGACGTTCTGAACCACCAGGACTCTTCCTAGAGCTGGTCGGCCATCTAAACTGAGGGATCGGGGGAGAAGCGCTTTAGTCAGGGAGGTGACTAGGAACCCGATGGTTGCTCTGTCAGAGCTCCAGTGTTCCTCTGTGGAGAGAGGAGAAGGACAACCATCTCTGCAGCAATCCACCAATCAGGCCTGTATGGTAGAGTGGCCAGATGGGAGCCACTCCTTAGTAAAAGGAACATGGCAGCCCACCTGGAGTTTGCCCAACGGCACCTGAAGGACTCTCAGACCATGAGTAACAAAATTCTCTGGTCTGATGAGACAAAGATTAAACTCTTTTGCATGAATGTCAGGCGTCATGTTTGGAAGAAACCAGGCACCGCTCATCACCAGGCCAATACCATCCCTACAGTGAAGTATGGTGGTGGCAGCATCATGCTGTGGGGATGTTTTTCAGCAGCAGGAACTGGGAGACTAGTCAGGATAGAGGGAAAGATGAATGCAGCAATGTACAGAGACATCCTGGATGAAAACCTGCTCCAGAGCACTCTTGACCTCAGACTGGGGTGACAGTTCATCTTTCAGCAGGACAACGACCCTAAGCACACAGCCAAGATATCAAAGGAGTGGCTTCAGGACAACTCTGTGAATGTCCTTAAGTGGCCCAGCCAGAGTCCTGACTTGAATCTGATTGAACATCTCTGGAGAGATCTGAAAATGGCTGTGCACCGACGCTTCCCATCCAACTTGAAGGAGCTTGAGAGGTGCTGCAAAGAGGAATGGACAAGACTGTCCAAAGATAGGTGTACCAAGCTTGTGGCATCATATTAAAAAAAAGATTTGAGGCTGTAATTGCTGCCAAAGGTGCATCAACAAAATATTGAGCAAAGACTGTGAATACTTATGTACATGTGATTTCTTAGTTTTTTTTATTTTTAATAAATTTGCAAAAATCTCAAGAAACGTTTTTCACATTGTCATTATGTGGTGTCGTGTGTAGAATTTTGAGGAAAAAAATTAATTGAATCCATTTTGGAATAAGGATGTAAAATAACAGGATCACCAAACTTGAAATTAAATACAACAGACACCAGCTCTGAAAAACTTCACATTTTACTGGTTTTATCTGTGAACCCACAGTTCAGATCCATCCTGTCAGAATCTGATTCTGCTGCAGCCTCCAGACTAACAACCAATCACACCATCAATTACAAGACTACAGTTATTTGACATGTTGACATATCCAACTGTGTGAACCATCATTTCCTCACACGGATATTTCCCATATTTTCCTCTCCACAGAAAATTGAAAAATCAAACATGTTTTTCCACCACTTTGAGCCAGAACCTTTTTTTCCGTCAGACCACAGGCAGGAGAAGAGGAACAAAGTGAGGAGTAGAGAGAAAAAACGAGGAGGAAGTTGCAGTGTTGGTACCTGATAACCCTCCATCCTGCTCCTCTCCACAGGCTGACCTGACACACATAGCTTCCTGTGATTCTGATTCCTGGGGAAGAGAACACAAAGAAACTGTCCGTCACTGTGGGGTCACTGCTGAATAACAAGAATAACAAGCACATTAATCCACAGGCAGGACCAGTGGCAACTCAGGCTGAGTGAAAGTACAAATGCTGCACTGTAAAATGACTTTGTTAAAAGTAAAAGTCCTGCATTAAAATGTAATAAAGTAAATGTAAAATACAGTAAATAAAAATATACTAAATACACACTTTGTTTTCTCACTTTTCATGGATTGAAATAAAAGATCTGAGACTTTTTCTATGCACAAAAATGATTTTTCTTTTTAATTTCCTTCATAAATGAGTTTTAATCTGTGTTAGTAAGGCAACAATCCGTGACAGGTACCAACACACTGATTAAACAACAGCTGTCTGAATATTATAAAGAATCTAAACTCTGCAGTTAAAAACATGTAACTTTCCACCACTGGAAAAATTAGGCTGAAACCAAGAGATTGATTGACTGAGAGAGAGAGATTTGTATGTAGACAAAAAAAATCTATGTGATAGTGTGTGTGACTGTGCGTCAGAATGATACTGAAAAACTGTGATCAAATCAAATTTGTTTACAATTTTTTTTTATCATATAATCACCCTGTGTGTGTTATGTTGTATATTAGTGCTAGCTGAGTAAAGGAGGTGTCCTGTAAACACACCTGTCTCTGAGGGAGGGGTCAGACACACACGCACACAATCTGTGCAGTCTGATAAGGACAAAACATAAGGTCGCCACACATCTCGTCATGTCTGATCATCTCTAGTGAGAAACCTGCTGTTACACATGATTCATATTTGCTCTACTAAAGTAAACTTTAAGAAACTTCCCTGTTTCTATAGAAACTTGTGAACATGAATATATGAACACAGAACTGTAAGCTTGAACCTGAAGACGTCCTCTGCAGAAGGACAATCTCTCTATATATAGTGTTCCCCTTTGGATATTTTATTATATAGTTTTTTCTTTGCTCATATAATAGTGTTTAATGTTTAAACAGTGTGATGTCATGAGAGGTCTCAGACTAGCTCGAGTGAGGCAATGTGGAACAAACAGTCAGTTTCAAGGTGCAAACAAAGTTTATTTCCCTTTTGTTTTTTTCCCCACAGGTTCCATAGAATGTGATAATTGACCTTTACAGGCTGTTTGCATAAATAACAAAAAATCCCAAAAGGGGGAATAAGGTTAATCCAAAATAATGTCCAAAGTCAATAAAAAGTCAATTTGGCACTTAACAGCCCTCAGTCCTTAGGCCTAGTCCTCTTTGGCCTTCTCCAGCCCCGAGTTCCATCCAGCCCTCTCGTCAGTGGCCTCTTCTTCGGTGTGAAATGATTACTCCTTTTATTCCCCCAGCTCTGTGTCAATTAGGTGCCTCACACACCTGCACGTGTGTGAGTGAGGCGCCTTGGGAACTGTAGTTTCTCTTACAGCAGCCATCTTGGGTGTAGGCACATGCTAGCACCATCTAGCATCTGTCCCCTCACGATGCCACGATTTTTTCATGGTTTAATGGTCTGTACTAAAACCATCAACCAACATCTGTCTGAAAACAGAGTGGATGAAGTAATAAGCTGTTTAAACCTCCAGGATTCATATAAAACAGGCCCCCTCCTCTTCATTCTGCTGTTTCCACTGCTGAATGCCATTACGGATCAGAGCCTAAAAACAATTACATAATCTGTGACTCTACAATTCCTCCTGAAACTGAGAGGGGGATCAAGAGCAGAAACACGCCAGTCACGCACACAGGCACATGTGCACAAAACACATAGACACACAGACACACACACACAGAGAAAGATCCGGAAACACAGATCATGTTGTCCAACAGCACAGGAACATTTCACTGACACCGTATCTCTGAGCTCTGACCACAGACACAAACAGTGAGTTACAGACTATGAGTTACAGATGGTGAGTTACAGACTGTCAGTCAGTCATCTTCTATACCGGCTTATTCCTCATTAGGGTCACAGGGGTCTCCTGGAGCCAGTTCCAGCGCATTACAGGTTAGAGGCAGGGATACATTCCAGATAGTTGTAAGCTCCAGACTGAGTTACAGACCATGTGAATTACAGATGCTGTAATATATGCAAAAGGACTGCTCAGCTGCCTGGATGAGCCTGGAACTTGTCACCCTTCCCCCAACAGGAAACCTTGTTTCACACCTTCAGGGGATATCACCAGAGGTATATCTCCTGCTCATCAGCAGAGCACTGTGCTGCAGCATGAGAAGCTGCAGGCCAGAAACCTTCTGCAGCTTCTCTGCTCCCAAGGGATTATCCAGCCATTTTCGGCATCTCACGGACCTGCCAGCGAACAAGGACTCATGTCCGGTGAGCACCACTGAAGAAACTTAGGCCTGGTTCTTCCAACCAGCCACAAGGATTTACAAAGAGTAACGCAGCATGCACAGCCGATCTACTCCACAACGAACACCAGAGCTGCAACAACATCTTCAGCGACCACACAAGGAAGCAGAACCAAAGAGCAACTCTTCTCCTTCCTTTCCATGGAATGGTAATATGACTTGGACAGAATAGAACATTAACAAAGATGGTTAAGCAAGACTGTTGAACTTTGTTAATCTGTTCATCAGATCAATCAGATCATAAGCTACAGTTCACTGTGTTTTAGGCTAAAAGGAAGGTTTAGATTGATGTTAGTGTCCCAACCTGAATGATACTAACCTCTCTTTAACATGATACCTTGAAACACACACAAAGTGACATTAAGCCTACATACATTAGCATGGTTGGCCATTTTTCTTTGTCTCAACAGACAGGGAACTACATAGAACAGCCACCACGGCAGCCATCTTTGTAGTTCCCACACAGACACGCACGCACACATGCACACACCTGCATCATACACCTGCGCACACATTCACATGTACATAGACCCATTTAGTTATATTGTTATTGTGTGTTTTTACTTTTGTGTTTTTATGAATAAATGTTTTTGAGTCATACATTCTGCCTCTTTAATTTTGTACAATGATGAATTATGCCAACCTCTACTTTAGAACTACGAATCCTTCAACCATTAATAGCTATTAATACAATGATCCTGGTTTCAATTATTAAGTTAATTGTTTATCAGACATCCAAGTTATTACAATTCATGAGACTGAATCAGAGAAGAGGCGGTGCCCTGAACTCTAGAATTTAATAATTGAGCTCTATTTTTAATGAATAAATAATTAATTCTAATAATTATTGATTCTTTCTGATAGTCGAAAAATTAGTCTAAGACACAACATACTCTGACGCCCCATGGCGTCAAAGTACTGTGGAAACTACCCCTTTTATTTTGGTGCTCTATGTGTGGCTGAATAAAATCAAACATTTTATTTGGTATCACCGTCTCACAGACATTATTGTACTATTTCACAAAAAATAGTATTAAATTAGCTCAGATTTTTCATTAATGTTGATAAGTGATGTATGATATGTGCTCTGGATGATTACGATGTCACAAATAGTTTTTAAAAAATAGTGTTACATATAACAAGTTATATATGGCACTAAACATGTCTTTAATGTGTCAAATATCTAACATCAATTCAAGATAAAAATGAGGAGGAAGAAAAGGGAAAAAAGGGAGATTACCATTAAAAGGTGCATTGTGATGTGGATAAAACTTAACACAGGCATTTGAGTTAATATTTTACTATGCATTCATTTTTTTATTTATTTATTTTGGTATGTTTAGGTGTAAGTGTATGTATATATTATAATCACGTTTTGAAATGTGAAATGTGAACCTAAATAAAAAATAAAAAATAAATAGTAAAGTAAAGTGAAAGTACTTCTAAGTACAGTATTTGATTAAAGGTATCAGTGATACTTTGTTTACTTCTAGTTTACAGTAACATAAACTCATGGTGTATAGTAGTTGTGTGATCACTTGTTGAACTATTGCCGCTTACCTCAGGTTGTTTGATGATAACTGATGGTCTGGGGATCTGAGGGTATTTCACCTCCAGCTCTGAACTAAAATCCAGCTCCAAGTCTTCATCCTCTGAGCTTTGGGACAATCTATGGCAGCCTGGAGGAGACTGGAAATGCACACTGTTGTGGTCGTGCTGCAGGCGGCAGATGGAGGTCCTGGTCCTGACGGAGATCCTTGTCCTGACAGAGGTCCTGGTCTTAGTGGAGGTCCTTGTCCTGGTGGAGCTGCTCAGCAGAGCTTCGGGCTGAGACACCACAGCTGCTGGAAGTCCACGATCACTCCTGCTCTGTCCATTTGTCTCCTGAGAAGAAGCTGCTGAGCCACTGTTCACATCAGAGGTGTCATGAAAACACTGAGACAGGGAGGAGCAGGGCAGCCCGTGCATCATGGCATCACAACAGACCAATCAGACATCAGTACAAGCACAGCGACATCAACCAATCAGACATCAGAATGGACACACCAATACCCACCAATCAGACAACAGGACAGACACAGCAACACAGATCAATCGGACATCAGGACAGACATGGCAACACGATCAATCGGACATCAGGACAAACACAGCAATACCGACCAACCAGATGACATGCCAGGCACAGCGACACCGACCAATCGGATATCAGGGCAGACACAGAAACAATGATCAATCAGACATCAGGACAGACACAGCAGCACCGACCAATTGGACATCAGACCAGATATAGCAGCATCGACCAATCAGACAACAAGACAGACACAGCAGCACTGACCAATTGGACATCAGGACAGACACAGCAATACCAACCAACCAGATGACATGGCAGGCACAGTGACACCGACCAATCGGATATCAGGACAGACACAGAAACAATGATCAATCAGACATCAGAACAGTCACAGCAGCACCGACCAATTGGACATTAGACCAGATATAGCAGCATTGACCAATCAGACATCAGAACACACAGCAGCAGAACCCTGAGATACAGAAAATAAAAAGCGTGTCTTCATGCCCCATCTTAATGTTTTCATGTCTTCATGTCCTCATGTCCACCAGCAGCACAGGTTGATCAGTCAGTGGCTTCAACCACTTAACAAGCAAAGGTCACTGTTCCAGTCGTCCTGCTGCCTCCCTGACAACCTGTGAGTGTATGTGTGACTACGGGGTGTCTCATTACATGAGCAGGTAGTCCTTGGTCCCTGGTCGGATGGGTTCTCTGGTTTCTGTCTGATCCCAGGTCAGTTTCTAACAAATAGTCATTATTTTATCAATGAACTGATCTGATCTCAGAGCAGCAGATTCAGAGTCAAGGTTACTGCAGCTTCACACACACACACATGGACATCAAGAGATAAAGTTACTGTGAGTGAAAGAGAGACACAGAGACAGACAGAGAGAATAAAAGAATAACCAAAGCCCATTAGATTACGCAGAAAGTATTCACAGACAAACTAAAAACACTAAAATGTAAAGAAGCATGATGGCATCGGAAATGAGATGCTGAAGAGTTGTAGCCCTGAGCTACAGCAGCAGTGATTAAACTGTTTAACATGGTGATAACAGCTGGCTGTTTTCCTGATATCTGGAACCAGAGACTGATCACTCTCACTCAGCAAACTAGAACCTAGTAACTGCAGAGGGATCTGTGTCATCAGCAACCCTGTGGATGAGCGTCTTTTCAGCTTAAATCATATGTAAAGCTCCAGCAAACGTTATTTTCCATGTCTACTAAAGAGGTGAAATATGCTTTTGCTTCTTTTATTATACTGGGATGATTAATTATATTCAAAAATAATGAACAATGACTTTTTGGAACAGTACCAACAATTCCGCCATCTGTATCAAAGTGATCATTATTTTACTATGTGCTGTTACTCTTTAATCATCGTTAACAATAAGAAAAGTTTGATAGAGAAACGGACTGTATTTATGAAAGTTATATAAACACATACACACACACACACACACACACACAAGCATACACCCACACACCTCACATGTATAGAAAGATTGTTTATTGTATGTTTAACTTATAGTAATATTAAGTTAATTGTTATCAGGCCTCCAAATTGATAGATTAGTGTAATTCATGAAACTAAATCAGAGAATTGCTCCATTTTTAATAAATGAATAATTATTTCAAATAACTATTGATTCCTTTCGATAGCCAATGTCATCTGAACAATTAGTGCAAGACACCACATTTTATTGGTGCCATGAGCGAGGCAAACACATTATTATTAATATTAGTAATAATAAGAAGAATAAGTATAAATACAATAATAGTAAGCGCTGTTGCCTCACAGCAAGAAGGTCGCAGGTTCAAGACCTCCTTGGTCCTGGGTCTGGGACCTTTCTGTGTGGAGTTTGCATGTTCTCCCCGTGTCTGCGTGGCTTTTCACCGGGTACTCCGGCTTCCTCCCACAGTCCAAAAACATGCTGAGGTTAATTGGCGACTCTAAATTGCCCATAGGTGTGAGTGTGTGAGTGAATGGTGTGGGTGCCCCACAATTGGCTGGCAACCATCTGGGGTGTATCCCTGCCTCTCGCCGTAACGCGCTGGGATAGGCTCCAGCAGACCCCTGCGACCCTAATGAAGAATAAGCAGGTATAGAAAATGACTGACTGACTGACAATAATAGCAGTAAAATGTGATGCACTCTTTTGTCTCACTGCAGACAGGAACTGCTTTGAGGCAATACATAAGATTATTTCTACGGAAAACAAAAGACCTTTCTCTATAAATATGGAAATAGTTTTGTGTGTGTAGTAGATTGTTTATTTTATTTTAATCTAAAGGCTTGGCAATAAACATTTTCAAGGATCAAGGATCTTATCTATTGAAGTAAAACTTTATTCAATACTTCCTCTGTGATTCTATATTTAAGTTCTGTGAGATTAAATTTCTGTTTATGTTTTCTTTTGAAATTATTGTCAAATATTTTCATACATTCATCTGACATCACTGCAGGTGATAACAAAAGGCCAGGTTGTCCTGTAAATACAAACACATGTCAAACTTTATTGTACCTTACAGGGTTGAAATTATACATCATTATTAACAAGAAAACCAGTCCAAACCCAGAGGTTTATAATAAAAGAGAAGATGCTAACGAAAAATAACATTTGTTGTTACTTTTACTGTGGGACTGAAACTACTATCAAGTACATGATAATTGCCATGATAATTACTGAAATTCTGTTCCTTGACACTAATCAAAATTAAATAAAGCAGTGATCAGACAGTAACAGGAAACATGTGACATGGTTTAAAAATACCAAAATGTTGCCTGAAACAAAAGCAATTGAGTGTGGTCAATGAGAATAACTTCTCTGAGTATCCTGCTGCTCATCTCTGCAGAAAACTCTCCACAGTCTATTTCAGAGGTTCAGTTCACTGCTTCACTCCAGCTGCTGAAGCAGAATGAGGCTCCAAATCATCAGATCTAACAATTTCACTAGAATTTCAACCCCAGTGAGAAAAAAAATTATCTGGAGCTGTTACATGAAGCATAGAATGTCAGTCATTTTCTATACCTGCTTATTCCTCATTAGGATCGCAGGGGTCTGCTGGAGCCTATCCCAGCGCGTTACGGCGAGAGGCAGGGATACACCCCAGATGGTCGCCAGCCAATCGTGGGGCACACACACCATTCACTCACACACACACGCACACCTACGGCCAATTTAGAGTCGCCAGTTAACCTCAGCATGTTTTTGGGAGGAAGCCGGAGTACCCAGTGAAAACCCACGGAGACACAGGAAGAACATGCAAACTCCACACAGAAAGGTCCCAGACCCAGGACCAAGGAGGTCTTGAACCTGCGACCTTCTTGCTGTGAGGCAACAACGCTAGCCCCTGCGCCACCATGTTGCCCTCATAGGATGTCGAAGAATGTTATTTTCTGATTCTCAAAACTGGAGGACAAACATTTTCAAATTTGTATAGTCAGGTGAGTTTTATTTGGATGAGATCTTTGCTCCCTCTGGTGTCCACTGATGACATCTACAGCAACCAGTGTTGCATCAAAGTCACTCTGTATCCTGGACAAAGGGCAGTGAGAATATAATTGTTTTTTTTTTTGTTTGTTTTTTACAAAAAGTGACCATGTGTCTCACTTTACCTCACCTTCGGGGTAGAGTAAGACAGACCAGAGGAATCACTGAAGTGAACCACTTATTTTTTCCCTTTTGGAAGTCCCATAACAGTGACAATAGGAAACAGAATCCTGACAGCTGCTTGACAGCCATACATTCCAGAACTAATATCACACTAGTAACAGAATTATAAGGATTGGTCACAATTTTTTTACAAAACACTTGAAAATAACTCAGAATAAAATAAAACCAGCAGGATTTGACCCATTCAGATTAGAACATCAATGTTTAGGCCGACTCTATGTTCCAGCCCTGAAGTAGCTCTCTCTTTGTGATTCCTCCATGAGTTTTAGGTTGACACAGCTTCTTCCCCACATCACTTAACAAATGCCACATTACTTTCCTTTATAGAAAACAAAGGTCTCTCCCATTCTTTCGTGTTTCAAAAGAACAAATTGTGCAAGTATTTGGGTGTCCTCAACTTTGTCTATGACGCTCCTGTGTTTAGTTGCAAAGTTAATTATGACAAAGTTACCTGCAGAGAGATTGGTGTCTTATGGCTCACTTTTCTTATCCTCAGAGCTCAGCTTGTAGGCCATTTCAGAGCGTAGTAAGAAAAGTGGCTCCAAAGCTTTGTGCCGTTCATGAACGATCCGAGTCTTTGAAGTTGTACGATCCAACTCTTTGAAGTGAACGATAGGAGCCGGCTCCTCGTTGGGAGCAACAGAGGAGCCGAACGAGCCGGCTTGTATTAGTGAGCTGAGTTAAAAGATCCGACTCTCCAAATAGAGCCGGAATTCCCATCACTCGATGTACCACAGTTTTTTTCTTACGCAATAAATAACATTTCATTTTCCGATTTCAGTCAGGTATACAAAACTCGCGGAGAACTAATTAATATTTTTGCTATTTATTAGTGTAATAATTATCTTTTTTTCCCAATCTTAATTTTGGAGGCCCCCTCCACTAGTTGGGTGGCCTCCAAAATTACGCTGGCTGCATAGTCTGCGTGTACGGAGCAGCGGGCCTGGTCTTCACACACTTTCACTTGGTTTGTTTTCTGGGGGGACATTTGGGAAGTGGTAGGATTTCATGAGGAGAAACATATCCAGTCTGGCTGAGAACATGTGGCCCATCAGAGTCAGCTGATTAGGCACATCCATATGGACCATGCACAGTTGATGGATTAAAATCAGGGAGTGAATTACCTGCAGCAGGTGGTTCATCTGCAGGGGGTGGACCATCAAAATCATCTACAGTGGTAAGCTGCAGTTCATGGTTTGGCCAGTCTGACACCATGGATGGTGCAAACACTTCATCTGGGAAAATTTCTTGGTTATATGGGAAAATCCCAGTGGACCTAAATCTAGAAATTATGTTGTGTGGGAGAGGGACGTCTATGCTAGCTGCTGTATAGTGTCTCAGTGTGGAAGTAGGTATGATATCAGTCAGAGCAGTTGTGTTTTACTGAGTTTGTTTACAGTAGTTTTGGATTGTTTTAATTCATCATAAACATAGTAAATTATTGCGTCTGTGGTCCTTGTCCTAACAGAAAAATAAACAGTGCTGTCTTCCGTGCTGGTGTTGTTTAAGAAGTGACCGTGCTAACTGGAGACTTTCAGCCAACCGCGTCCGTAGTTGTGGTGAATGCAGATGTTGAAAAGCCTCAAATTATATTAACTTATGTTATATTGAATGCTCATTACAGTTTATCCTGTTCTTTTGTTCAGTATATTCTAGAAATTTTTGTCTATTTTTCCAACAGCTGCCCTCAATACATGCAACCCTTCCGCCTCTGGCCATCTATTCTTCCGGCAAGTGAGAGATAGACAGACAGACTGACGGATGATTTGTTTTCATGATGAAAAGCCCTCTGGTGTGCAGAACTGAAAGAGAAGGAGAAGACAAATTCACAGTACAAAGGTAACATCATCTTTTTAAAAATTTTTTAATGCTGTTTTGTGTAAATATGTTTTGTGCTAGTTTGCTATCTATGTTGAACTGATGCAACGCTGACTTAACATGCTAACAATTAAAATAACACTGATAACTGGCTGATAAATTACGAGATGGTTATAAATAGAGGGCAAACACCCGTATGCATCGCTATCAGCTGATAAGCTCACTCATGATCTAGCTTCGTTTTTGTTTTTTTAATATTGCCAAAACACTGTCACTGTTGCTGCTGCATAGTTCTCCTCCTCCTACTGGCTATACCTACTTCACGTTTGATATTGTGCTGAAATTCAGTAGCCAAGTGATGAAAATTCTAGCTGCAGTAGTTGTGTTTGTTTATTTATTTGTTTTTGCTGGTATATTAATAAATATGTCTTCTCTATATTTGTTTAGATGCACTCAGAAAATATTTACAGGGGCCACAAACAGCTGCTGGAGAGAAGCCTTCTGATGAAACATAAACAGCTTGAAGCAGGTGAGTTATGGAATTGATGCTACAGCTGCAGTGACATTACTGAACAATACTACTCCTATTCATAATTTATGCTTAAGACATGTTTATGCCTGATTCCCTATAATTTGTAAATCATTGGGTGGGGGGGCACTAGGGTCTAGGCACATAATAGAGTAGAGCCGGCTCTGTTAACACGTATTTGTTTTCACTCGGGTCTGAACGTTACAGGGCTACCACGCGATGCTACTTAGTCTGTGTTAAACACTGGATGAGAATATTTAACTTTCTCATTTTTTATATAGTCTATATTTTTTTGTTCGAGAAGGAGTTGATTTTGTTTTCCCGCAGTCAAACGCTGCACGCTGGGAACCCAGCACGCCACCGTAATACTTTAAATAAATAATAATACTGTAAATAGTGAAATTATCTAGATATACCAAAATCTTTCTTTGCACCAGACTGTAAACATGTTTTTTTTTTCTGTTGTATAGATTCATATTTCATCGTGGGGCTCTGTGGTGATTGACTCACTATTACGACTAACCCGAAGTGGCCATTCAAGGAACTGCAGTTTTGGCACCTCCTTGTGCTCATTGCTCACGCTGTATCAACCATCGAGGTTGATCTATCTTTACTATCTAGGACCGATATTAGAATTATTTTTCTCTGGGACGTTAGAAAACGTCAGAACGGGTGATGGAAGCGTCAAACCAGCACAGATAACCAGAAAAACAGCCGACAGGAAGTTACCTCTCTGCCTTCAAAATAAAGTGGTATTATTAGAAACTCTCGTACTACTTTAAAAAGAAATGAGTGGGTGTACATTAGAATAATCAAATTTAATCAAGGATCAGATCAAGAAGATAATTACCTTTAAATGCGTGGGGGCTGCTTTAAAATGCAGTAACCGGAAGTTGTATGTAATTCCGTTTAGCTTGATTGAGGTGAAGCCGCCCAGAGCAAAACGCAGGTGGTGAAGACAATCACACTCAGAAGCTTCAGATCCTAGATCAGATTCAAAATTGATTTCTTTGTTGGATCATCGGTCCCTCATCGATCCTTCATCATCCACGATGGGGTCCTCCTCCTCGGCTCGGTTCGTCCTGAGCCTCTCTATCCTCTTCGCGCTCCTGACTGAGACTGAGGGAACCGCAGGACATCGGCAATGTAGTGAGGTGAGGGAGGCTCACATTGATCAATATCATCATCATCAATATAATCATCAAAGAGCTGTAATACTGTTTCTGGGCCAGAGAAGCTGCTCGGTGCCTGATTGGGCCGCGGTGTCTGTTGACAACTGGTCATCCACTACTATCAATTCATCCATCAATCCGATTCAATCAGTCCAACCAGTTCAATCCAATCGGTGTGAGTGGGATGACATTTAACTGACATTTTAAAGAATGACAGTAACATAAATAATGAGTACAACCATATTCGTTTATAGAATAAAAACGATAGCATAATCCAGTTATATCCACGTTTGTATTCATACAATTTGTCACTAACAGTAAACAAACAAAAATTTAATATTAATGTACTGATAATCTGAGAAAACACAAGGTGTGATTTGGTAGCAAACAAATCTCCTGACATCAAACCAAAAGATTCTGATTCTTGAGACAAGTGAACACAAAACGCAGTTTTTAAATGTAGGTTTTAACCTACATGGCCCTGTGTGAGCATGTGATTTTCCCCTAACCTAACTAGTTGGCCGTTACCAGCATCATCTGCAATCAAGCATTTGTAATAAGAGTCAGTGAGTCTCTGTGGAGGAATTTTGGCCCATTCATCTTTGTAAAACTGTTGTAATTCAGCCACATGGAAGGTTTTGGTGTATGAACCTTTAGCCTAAGTCATGCCACAGCATCTCAACAGGATTCAGGTCAGGAATTTGACTAGGCCACAAGTTTTTAATCTTTTTTTCAGCCATTTAAAGGTGGACTTGCTGTTGCATTTTGGATTAAGTGACCAGATGAGATTGAAATTGGGGATGTTTTTGGTCCTATTGAAGTGATTTCTTGATTGAGAACAAGTGTGGCAGTAATCAGGTCTGGGTGAGGCTAGAGAAACTGAACTCAGGTTTGAGTACAGTTAAGTAGTAGGGGCCAATCACTTTTTCACACAGATTTTTCCTCCCATAATAATAAGAACCTTCATTTAAAAACTGCATTTTGTGTTCACTTGTGTTGTCTTTGACTAATATTTTTTGATGATCGGAAAATTTAAGTGTGACAAACATGCAAAAAATTAAGAAATCAGGAAGGGGGCAAACATCTTTTCACACCATTGTGATTCCTGTGCTTTCCTTTATTTTCCTACAAAATGATCTAGCCAAAATGACAATAGAGTAAAATACTATACAGTTGTAAAATACTGTTGTAATGGGCACAGCTGTGCATACTAATATCCATTACTGCAGTGATTATTAACATTCCTTCCAGTTTAAACTTTAAACAAAATTTTTAATAACACATATTGACCAAATTTGTACTCCTTTCTACTCCTAATCTGGCAACATCCAAATCCCAGGGCATATGCACATTTCAAAAGCTGCCAAGTAACACTACAAACACAGTTGGAACATTTTTTGTGGCAGTAATCAGGCCTGGGTGTGGCTAAAGAAATTTAACTCAAGTGTGATAATATGTACACACACGTTGTAGTAGTTGTGTGTGTATATATATATATATATATATATATATATATATATATATATATATATATATATATATATATAAACTTGCTTGCTTGTGATATATAACACTTGAAATTCACCCACACTTCATCTGATCAGCAGAGACTCTGCAGAGACAGAATCAGTCCACACACCAACACAGCTGCTGCTGTGGAGTTAGACTGCGGGTTGGTTCTGTAGTTACAGAATCAGGCCATACTTCTCTTTTCTCTCTCCTCTGGATCATTGAGCCCAGACTGGAGATTAAAACAGTGAATATCAATAGTCCAACTTTGAAGAGTTGGTTGTGACGATGTAAAAAGCTTTATTTCTCCTGAGTGTTTTCCCAGCAGTCCATGGCCTCTGTTCCTGTTGCTGTAGAGAAGGAATGTTGTGTATCCATGGCAGTAGAGTGTCTGTGGCTTTAGAGATAACACTGTACTGAGCTCCATGTTTTCTAAGTGTTTGGATAAGGAAGTTTTACTCAGCAAAACATCATCAGCAACTAGGCCCGACCCTGACCCAGGTCCTGATCTGGGGTGTGGCGTTGATTGAATTGGCTCTGGCTCCACTGCTCCATGTAGTGCCATTTATTTCTTACTTCATAATTCCTGTGCTGCAGACAGATTATTACTACGACTACACAGAGTGTGACAGTACTGGAGCTCGCTGGAGAGTCGCCATTCCTCAGAGTCCTGGAGCCTGCGAGGGCCTGCCAGAGCCCGTCCGAGGCAAAGAGTGCAGTAAGTGTGTGTCAGTGAGTGAAAGCTGATGTGTGTATCTCACATTCTTATCAGCTGCCTGGTATTTCCAGCTCTACATCCTGACTGATCCTGACCTCTTTCAGCATGACCACTCTGCTTCCTTTTCCAAGGCACTTTTCAAAATTGTAAAATCAATAATAACAATCCAGATTCAGATCCTTAAGGCAGCAACACCAATAGATGTAATATTAAACATATAATCATTATTGGTTGTAATAAGAAAACATATTTACGATATTTTCGATTCTTCTTTGATTTTTCTTTTTGATTCTGAACTCATTAATAAACAAAAAAATAAATAAAATAAAACAATAGCATTTACATCTCAATACAGAAACCAGCAGCATTCAAACAACTGAATAAAAGACGTAAATCCCACCATAAACCAAATGATCAAATAAAACCTTTATCCTGTGTTGCCACACACACATACACTACGTCGTACTGAACAACTGTCAGCAACAAAGAATCAAATGTTGACTACTAATCTGATAGTTGACATTCTGATATATGAATATAGATCATAGATGTAGCCACATCTTGTATTTCCAGTGACTCCATCCTCCCTGTTTGCTCTCAGCCTTCTCCTGTGAGGCTGGAGAGTTTCTGGAGATGTCTGCTCAGGAGTGTACTCCCTGTGCAGCAGCCAGCTACTCGCTGGGCAGTGGCCTCCGCTTTGATGAGTGGGATTCTCTGCCTGCTGGATTCAGCGTCCTGGCCTCTGGCCTGGAGAACAGCCCCCACAGGGACAACAGCCTCACCTGCAACAGGTGTGTGAGTGAGACACAGGAAGCAGTGAGAGTGAGGTGTGAGTTTGTTTGTAACACAGGTGTGTTTCAGCTCCTCCTGGCTGCTTCAGGGAAGCTACCTGGAGTCCAACAGGGATGAGTGCACTTTGTCGCTCGTCTATGCCGTGCACCTGAAGAAGCAGGGATCCGTCAGCTTCGAGTACCAGTATCCAGACAACAACCTGCTCTTTGAGTTCTTTGTAAGTATCGCACATATAGAATAATACACGTTATTAGAGATGTTTACAATTAGAGCAATTTGATTTATGTTTGTGGGAACGCTATTGCTGTTTGTGTATTTAATGTTCAATTTAATCTGCTTTACTGGATTAAATCTTAGAAAGGATAATGGTTTGGGTTATAATTATCTATTTGGTCTGGAACTAGGGCTGAAAAGATTTGGGCTGCTGGATGTGTGTGTATATACACTCACCAGCCACTTTATTAGGTACACTATGCTAGTAACGGGTTGGACCCCCTTTTGCCTTCAGAACTGCCTCAATTCTTCTTGGCATAGATTCAACAAGGTGCTGGAAGCATTCCTCAGAGAGTTTGGTCCATATGGACATGATGGCATCACACAGTTGGTGCAGATTTGTCGGCTGCACATCCATGATGCGAATCTCCCGTTCCACCACGTCCCAAAGATGCTCTATTGGATTGAGATCTGGTGACTGTGGAGGCCATTTGAGTACAGTGAACTCATTGTCATGTTCAAGAAAGCAGTCTGAGATGATTCCAGCTTTATGACAGGCGCATTATCCTGCTGAAAGTAGCCATCAGAAGTTGGGCACATTGTGGTCATAAAGGGATGGACATGGTCAGCAACAATACTCAGGTAGGCTGTGGCATTGCAACAATGCTCAATTAGTACCAAGGGGCCCAAAGAGTGCCAAGAAAATATTCCCCACACCATTACACCACCACCACCAGCCTGAACCGTTGATACAAGGCAGGATAGATCCATGCTTTCATGTTGTTGACGCCAAATTATGACCCTACCATCCGAATGTCGCAGCAGAAATCGAGACTCATCAGACCAGGCAACGTTTTTCCAATCTTCTACTGTCCAATTTCGATGAGCTTGTGCAAATTGTAGCCTCAGTTTCCTGTTCTTAGCTGAAAGGAGTGGCACCCGGCGTGGTCTTCTGCTACTGTAGCCCATCTGCCTCAAAGTTCGACGTACTGTGCGTTCAGAGATGCTCTTCTGCCTACCTTGGTTGTAACGGGTGGTTATTTGAGCCACTGTTGCCTTTCTATCAGCTTGAACCAGTCTGGCCATTCTCCTCTGACCTCTGGCATCAACAAGGCATTTCCGCCCACAGAACTGCCGCTCACTGGATATTTTTTCTTTTACGGACCATTCTCTGTAAACCCTAGCGATGGTTATGCGTGAAAATCCCAGTAGATCAGCAGTTTCTGAATTACTCAGACCAGCCCTTCTGGCACCAACAACCATGCCACGTTCAAAGTCACTCAAATCACCTTTCTTCCCCATACTGATGCTCGGTTTGAACTGCCGGAGATTGTCTTGACCATGTCTACATGCCTAAATGCACTGAGTTGCCACCATGTGATTGGCTGATTAGAAGTTAAGTGTTAACGAGCAGTTGGACAGGTGTACCTAATAAAGTGGCCAGTGAGTGTATATACAATGGAGGAAATAAGTATTGGACGCGTCAACTTTTTTGTCATTACATTTATTTCCAAAGATGCAATTCATGTGACATTTCTTCCAGACACTGGTATTAACTCAAAAAATGTATCAAATTAATTACAGGATTTTGTAATTAATTAATCAAATTAATCACATTTTAATGTCATATCTGCTAATGGTCTCCTGATAAAGAATTTGAATTCTAGGATATTAATAAATTGTAGTGCATGACTACAATCAATTGAATACAGTAAGAAGAGAAGATCTGTGCTTCATGAATTAAATCCAAAAGCAAAGGTCAAGCACATTAAACATCTTAGGCCAGGTGCATTATTCAAAAATATAAAACAAATTCAGCAATTCAGTTAAATAAATACAATTCTGAAATAAAATAAATATGCAATTAAGCTCAATATAGCAATTCAAAAATGAATAATAGAAGTATAACACGCCTCTAAATGAGGCAAAATGAAGAACAAGACGCCAACAGGCATTTCTTTAGGCCTTGACATTGTTTACCAGAGGTTAACAAAAATCAGAGGAACAACACCTCAACCCCAAAAGAGGATCTGTGGTTTAAGTATCAACCTCTGAAATCAAAAACCCACAGTATCAACTTGCCTGAACATGTTTCGCATTTAAAAGGTACGTCAGGCTAGAGTTGCTCTGGTGGTCAGAGAACTTTGTTTTGTTGTTATTTATCATCCCATCTCTGTTCTTTTTGTAAATAAACTTGTCGTTCAGTGACTGAAGACGCACTTGCCTCATCCTCCTGAGTCTTGTCCATGTCTGTTATTGTTGACCACTGCCTTGTTAATTTGCCGGTGCAGGTGACGTAACACGGCCAAGAAGACTACGGGTCCTCAATGGGCCAAAATTCAAAACTGTTGATACTCATAATTAATTGCATTAAATTTTTTAACGCATTAAATTGCGGCATAATTAATGAATCGAATGAACGCGTTAAAATGACAGCACTAATACATATATATACATATATATACTGACATACATGTACACAGGAGTTTTAAATTCTAACAGAGCTGCTCATGATCTGTGTGTGTTTAGATCCAGAATGACGAGTGTCACATGGATCAGTCTGCTGACTCCTCCAAGTGGCTTAAACTTACTAATCATGGTGAATGGGCAACACACACGGTAAGATTCATTAAAATTCATTAAGATTCATTAAGATTAGCAGTGTGACTCGATTTTAAAAAAATCATCGTAGCTCATTTTCTGAACCCTTATGGTCAACAGTAGTCCATAGTCCTGGGAAATTCATCAGTGTTTCCAATGTTGACTTACTCAATTTCTTCCTCATGAAGCCAGGCATTTGTTTGTGTTTGGTCTGCTTGTTCTTCTTGAACCAGAACCCCCAACAGCTCTAGAGTTTCTGTCCTCACTGTGACATGTTTTGCATTTAAATGATATCGTAGGGTTTGTGTTTCACTTCCATTGAGTCGTAATTTTACCATCTAGCAGGCGGTAACCAGCATAACAACACCACAAGATGAAATGTACATTAATTTATTAAGAGTGGAGATTAAGTTTACAACAGAAGCAGGCAACCAGGTGCTGTCAAAATAATAAAATAAAGATAACAAAAAGAGGACCCTGTAAAACGAAGGTGGTTGCCTACTGGTTAGTAGGCAGCGATACTAACTTGTAGGAGCTACTAGTTAGTAGGCAGTGATACTAACTCGTAGTAGCTACTGGTTAGTAGGCAGTGATACTAAGGTTTCGGATGCAGCCACAGTGATTATATAGGAGTGGTATAATGATTGATTGGAGGAGCCCAAACCCAAGCTGCCCCTCCAATTAGGCATATTAAACTGGAGTTGTTGCCTCTTGATTTGACGAACCCAACACAAAGCTGCTGCATCAGTCATCTGTGGGTAGAAGATGACAAGGACACAACCAGGAGGAGGCCCACATAAAACTTACTATAAGAACATTATAAAATCTACTGTTTCGTTATCTCATCTGCACAATCAGAATGTTTTACTGTTGTTTTGTGTTTTGTGTCGTAGTATTTATTAAACTGTGTGTTCCAGATGAATCTAAAATCTGGCACCAACATCCTGTACTGGAGGACCGGTGGTGTCCTGGTGGGAACCAAAGTGGTAAAGCCTATTCTGCTGAAAAATGTCCAAATAGAAGGTTGGTGACATATTTTCTTCCTTCTTTTTCTTCCTTTATATCTAATGAATGAAAATTCATGATACTAATCAGAGTATTAATTAGTCTTTACTTTCTAACAGGAGTAGCTTATACATCTGAATGTTTTCCATGTAAACCGGGAACATTCAACAGAGTCCCTGGATCCTCATCCTGTCAACCATGTCCTAGAGACACTTTCTCTGGCCGTGGAGCCAGCTCCTGCACGGCCTGCAACACCAGCACTCACTACGCAGGTCACACACACACACACACACACACACAAATACACACACACACACGATGCAGGTCACACACTCACTACACAGGTCACACACAAACACAATGGGGTTTCTTTCCTATCAAAATAATCAGACACAACACGTGTGTGCATGCATGATTAACTTAATACAGTTTGTTTAGTATATATTTTACATGTAACATGAAGCTGCGTTACAAACCTACTGTTTGCAAGTCTGTCTGCCACTGATAAATGTTAAGCATTCACACACACATGCAATTTCTGATGCTACAACAGGAAGTGGATTTGTATGCTGCTCCAGCCCACTTGCATGAACACGTCATGTAGTGGCTGTTTATCATTTAATTGAATTCTAGTTGACCATGGTGAGGCAGCACTAAGCAATACCAGCCTACTGGAAATTCAAAAGAAGAAGAGGCTGATTAAATAGCTGCCTGAGAAAGATGAATCATGATTTATAAATACATACTAAGTTATGAATCATTTATAAACCAGCGGGGAGTTGAATGGGCAGATTTTGAAAGGAACACAGAGTGGTTTATTTGACAAAACATATAGGCATATAGGTATTAATACTGAACCCTCTGGTGACATTAGATTAAAGAAAAACAAATTGTTTCTGTAACTCAGTAAACATGCTGCAGGCGACTATCAAAAAAACATTATAAATCACTGAGAGGCTAATACTGGAATTGACAAGGCCCTATGTGCTGGATTCTGTAGTAACTGAGAAGATCCAAGAAGTCTGTTTTGTGGTAGGTAAAACATGGAGTAATCAGTTTACAATCAACTGATAAACTGTGGTCAAAGTAATGATTTAATCAAAATACAAACATAATGGCACAGGTGCTGCAGTGGTTAACGCTATTGCCTCACAGCACGAAGGTTGCAAGTTCAAGACCTTGGTCTGTGACTTTTCTGTGTGGACTTTCATGTTCTCCCCATTTCTGCGTGGTTCTCCAGGTTCACCAGCTTGCTCCCACAGTCCAAAAACATGCTGAGGTTAATTGGAAAATCTAAATTGTCCATGAGTGAGTGTGTGAGTGAATGGTGCGCTGGCGACCACCTGGGGTGTATCCCTGCTTCTCACCTGTAATGCACTGGGATTGGCTCCAGCAGACCATGTGACTCTAATGAGGAATAGGGGGATATATTAACATGAATGAATTAACAAACATAGTGAAGCATCAGCAAAGTGAGACTCTGCCTATCGGCCCCTCTTCATTCACAAAAACACACAGACAGATCACTGGGTTAATTAATCATTATTCCACCATAATTGATTGTGCTGTATGTGACAGGTAAAAAAGCCATGGGTGGGAAGGGAAAGGGAAAATACCTTTTTATTACCTAATACACTATGAAAAACCGGACTCATCATTAAAGTGGTCTGAAATAGTGAAGAGTAAAAGTCACAGCTGAAGAGCTGCAGGATAAAAAAGAGTTGGCCAACTAATACATTAGTATTCCTTTATTTTTTCTGGGGGCACCTCAACTTCCGGCTAGCTGTTGCTAAGGCAACAGGAATAAAGCTGGGTTCTGTTGAGTTATCAAAGAGACATCCTCTCCTCCTTGTCTTTCCTACATCTGTGAGCTACCCCTCAACCCTACAATATAAAAACATTTGTTGTTTCTGTTGTAATTATTAGTGGTTAACTACCTTTGGTTAGATTGTTTATTGTTTTCTATTTTTTCCTAAACTGTTTAGTCTAAGACCTGACTTGGTATTTTGTACATTCATTCTTTATTTCTTATCTAATGTTACCACCACTTAAGTCTGCAACTGGAATATCTCTGTTCATGAACTGGTTTAATTAGAGTTTTGTGTTTCTAATATAGCCTGTGTTACAAAGTGCTGTTTGAAATAAATGTTTCCTATTCTGAAATTCTAGTAGTTTCTCTTCAGTCCTTTGGGACAGGTGATCATGCTCAAGTAGAGAAGTGACTATTGACTATTGACCCATTTTGAATAATCCCATGCTGAAATCAGGGGTAATACACATTGTATAGCTAATGAGAAAGATTAAAAAAATTAATTAAAGTAACAAACATTAAAGTAACACCAATTAATTAATTAAACCACCAAATTAATTAAACCAAATTATTAATTAATTAAAATTAAAGTAATAACAAACTCCATTGTTTTTTTTGTTATATTTGTTGCTGAGTATGTTTGTAGATAATTTAAAGTCAGTTAACTGTACCACTTTAAAATAATCCTTTGCTGAAATCAGAGGTAATATAGGTTCTCTTGCAGATGTGACAGATTTTAAAAGTTCATTAAAAGTAAAATAAAAATACCTTTTTACATTAAAAGTAAAAAATTATCACATGAACATGCATCCAGGGGATTTTCATGTTGACTATTTAGGTTATAAACTTTTACACAGTAATATTCTTGACCTTTATTTTATTAATTTTTAATTAAGTTTAAAATTATTTTAATAGTTTAAAAAAATACATTTCTGTGGCTTTTACCAGGTTCTATGCTAACCATTAAGAAACTGTTGCTTATGCTGTAATTTACATATTAAAGTATACCATGAGCTCCCCTTGAGGTATTCATTGCATATTTCAGTTCTCTATATTGCTATTACTGGTGTATTTGAAATAGTACTACTTTAACAGCATTCAGGAGTCAATCCACAAATAGTGTAGGAATTGCATAGTGGTTTTGAAATTACAACACATATTTGATCTCAATTAATTGATGAAATTTGCAGACATGCACTGTCTCTGTATTGTAACTAATATTTATCCTAAGCAGCTAAAACTCTAGTAAATAGTAAAATATAGTTTAATTTGTGTTTTTTTGTGTTATTTTTTTTAAATGTTATTTTTTGGTCTCAGTCTTGAGCTCAAATGGTCTTACTCTTGATGTGGTTGGTCTTGGTCTTAGTTTTAGTCTTGATACTCGGCTGTAAAAGTAAAATGTCTGAAAAATAATATATAGCTATACGTACCAAATAACTAGTATTCTCCTAGTCCACCTCTAATTAAAGATCTAAGAATTCATCTAAAGACATAATTTCAATATGCTGCATATAATTTTGGAGTGAGCATGGAGTGTAGAGAGAGAGAGAGAGAGGTAGATGTAGTTTAAGCACATCCTCTGATAACAGCAAATGATTAGGCATGTGAACTCTGGTTTTATTTAATTTATAATAGGACTGCAGTGATAATAATACATGTAATGCTGAATAGCTGTATAACATGAATAGTTGTAACTGATTTAGTAAATCACTACACCCCTATAGTTTGTATCCGGTGCGGTATACAGATCCACTTCCGGTCACGGAGCATTAGAAACTGTGATCGCACGTATGTATGAACACTGATAAAAAATTGTCAAACAGTGGCAGACAGACATGCACACAATGTCAGTCCAGTGCACAGCTTGTTGTTGTTGTGTGTGCTGTAGCGTGCGTACGTCATTTTCACATGCATGCGTGTGTTATAAAAAATGTTCAATTATTTTCATGCGTGCACAAAAAATACATAAATGTCATGTGTCATCATCACATGCGAACGTGCATGTGAACAGGACCATTATAATTCAATACGACCATTATACGTCAGTGGCGTCACTGCGTCAACACAACCATCCTGGGCCTTATCAGAGGAGGGGATGAATCTGCATACAGGGAATTGGTTCACAGGATCACTGTCTATGAAGAGGACAATGACCTTGTTAACATAGATAAAACAAAAGAACTCATTGTGGATTACAGGAAGAGAGACCCCCCTCTGCAGCCACTCACCATCAACGGGACTGTGGTGGAACGGACTGACAGCCACAAGTTCCTTGGCCTTCATATCACTGAGAGCTTCAGCTGGGTAAAAAACACTGTTGCTACAGTGAAAAGGGCCTAGCAGAGGCTGCACTTCATCAGGCTGCTGAAGAAGGCCGGCCTTAAACATCAGCCCCTCACCCAGGCCTACAGAGGAATCGTTGAAAGCATTCTCACCAGTGGCATCACAGTGTGGTATGGCAACACCGCCCTGGCTGAGAGGAAGAAGCTGCAGCGGGTCATGAAAAGAAGGTCATGAAAACTGCAGAGAGGGTCATCAGCTCATCGGCTCTGACCTCCCCTCCATGGACACCATCTACAAACAGTGCAGCAGGAGGAAAGAACAGAGCATTCTCAGGGACACACAGCATCCAGCTCATGCTCTGCTCCAGTGGGTGGACTCAACCTGGGACACCGCAGACCTGAGAGCACCAGTGCTCACAGGAACCGCTTCTACAACAGCTTCTTTCCAGCCGCTGGCAGGCTAGTGGCACAGGATATCAAATAGGGAAAACACCTCAGTCCACTACTCACTAAACACTGGACAATGTAATCCCATCCGCTGGGCAATTTATGTGCAATGGTCTGTTACCTCAGAACCATCTCAATCTAATGTGCAATGACTACTTCATCTATGTGCAATATACGTAACAATCTCAGGTCTAATTCACTTCTCCGCACATATTCCTGTTTTATTTATTTTGTCTTATTTACTTAGTGCCTTTTTCATTGTTTATTTATAATTGTGCAGCTCTTTTGTAATATTTTGTAATATATTTGTAATATATTTTGTAATATAATTGTCTGTAAATTTCTGTAAAATGGCAACTCTTGCACCTACATATTTATTTTTTTGTATAGAGCTTCTTGTATGTGTCCTGTGTTTTTCTAAGTTTTTCAGTTAAGATTATTTAGCTATAAATGACGCAGGGACAGGCACAAGAATTCCAATGTACTTGTTTAAACTTTTCTTTAACCTGTAAAAATGGCAACAAATTCTATTCTATTCTATTCAAAGCATGTCACGCTCAGTTTATAGTTGCACACGCATTTAGAAACAATGGGCCTTCATACACACGCACACACACACATGCTCAATGACTACGCAGGTCACAAACACAATAGAATAGTGGCATCATAACAAACTTTCATTATATCATTACATAATGAAATGTTATATGTCCTCTTCAGTGTACTAGGTCTCACCTCGGCTTGTTAAAGATAATTCAGAGTAAATATTTGATAGTTCTGTTCATGAATATAATTTTACTCTGGTCTCAACTTTTGTTTCCAGCTGAGGGATCATCTGTGTGTAAGGACAGACCTCCGTGTTACAGAAGAGACTATTTCCAGATCCACACGCCGTGTGACCATGAGGGCATGGTGAGTAAGACCAGAGGGATCTCCTCTTGAATCTGCCTCTGCTCTGTTCCATCACTCTCTCTCATTCTCTGTTTGCTTTTAGACCCAGGTCATATATAAGTGGATTGAGCCTAAAATCTGTTTGGAGGGTGTTCCTGGAGCGGAGACGCTGCCTCCGAGTTCTAAGCGACAGCCCTGCCCCCCCTGTAACCCTGGTTTCCATAACAACGACACAGCCACTTGCGCCCCGTGTCCACCTGGGACCTTTTCTGATGGGATGAAGCGTACTGAGAGCTTTCTGGTCATGTGTATGTTCTTCAGTTGCTTCTGTCTATGTCTGGTTTATGACTGTGTTCCTCCCTCCCAGCATGTAAACCCTGTCCATCTGGGACTGAGCCCACCTTAAGTTATGAGTATAAATGGTGGAACGTGCTTCCTGCAAACATGAAAACTTCTTGTTTCAACGTGGGCAACTCCAAATGTGACAGTATGAATGGTGAGTGTTGGAAATCTGTTCATTAGTGCCACAGCTCCGTCTTTATCCATGCAAGACTACTTTTGTTGATAGGGATGATGTGTACAGGAGTATTCTGAGCTAAAAGAACTCTATAGTACAGGAACAGTCTGTCCTGATGTAATAAAGTGCAATAGTATTCTGACCTGATGTAGTAAAGTACAGAAGTATTCTGACCTGATGTAGTCAAGTACAGGAGTATTCTGAGCTGATGCAGTAAAGTACAACAGTATACTGACCTGATATAGCAAAGTACAGTAGTATTCTAAGTTGATATTTGCAGTACAGCAGTGTTCTGAGCTGATGTATTATAAAGTACACGAGTATTCTGAGCCGATGTTTGAAGTGCAGTCATATTCTGAGCTGATATATAAAGCACAGGAGTAATCTAGTGAAGTACAGGAGTATTCTGAGTTTAGATAATAAAGTACAGTAGTATTCTGAGCTGATGTAATAAAGGGCTGGAGTATTCTGAGCTTATGTAATAAAGTACAGTAGTATCTACAGTAGTATTCTGAGCTGATGTCAACTACAGTAGTATTCTGAGCTAATGTAGTAAAGTACATTAGTATTCTGAGCTGATGTAGTAAAGTACAGTATTATTTTGAGCTAATGTAATAAAGTACATTAGTATTTTTAGGTAAGGTAATATGATACAGGAGTTTTCTGAGCTGATGTAGTAGAGTACAGGTGTATTCTGAGCTGATGTCATCAAGGACAGTATTATTTTGAGCTAATGTAATAAAGTACATTAGTATTTTTAGGTAAGGTAATATAATACAGGAGTTTTCTGAGCTGATGTAGTAGAGTACAGGTGTATTCTGAGCTGAACTATAAAGAACAGTAGTATTATGGGTAGGGCTGCTCAGTTATGGAAAATCATTGTCACGATTATTTTGGTCAATAGTGAAATCATGATTATTCAGACGATCAAATGATTATTTTTACACAAGTTACACAATGCATTTTTTCAGCATGAGTGACTATGCTTTTGTTTGAGATGTTAAACAGATTTGTTGAGTTGCCATGTAGATATGGCATTTGGTGCCTGATAGTTTAACTCCAAAAAAACTTAAAAAAAAAAAAAATGTAAATGTTAAAAATACATGATATCAACATGTGTTATATTCTAGGTCGATTATATATTTAAAATGTGTCATTTCATTATATATATATTTTTTTACACAATTTGATATTTCTTGTTAAAAAATCACACAAAATCATGATTTTTGCAAATGGAATTTTAAACAACAAAAAACCAACATGAACACACAATGTACATTTAGAGAGACCTGATGAATCTTAAATTTGTATTCTGAAAAGTTTTTGCTTTCTCATCTTGCCAACAACGATACGATATCTCTCTCGTGCTCCACTCGCCCTCAAGTAATATCCAGTCTTACTCTTTGGTGTCATGTGACCTTAGGTTGGGAGGTGGCTGGTGATCATATCCAGAGTGGAGTAGGCACCTCAGACAACGATTACCTCATCCTTAACATCCACATTCCCGGGTTCAGGTGAGGCTCCTTCAGCTTCTGTCTGTCCCTTCTTTCCTCTGGGTCTGATTATCTGTCTCATCAGGCTCCCGACATCCATGTCGAGTCGCTCAGGTGCAGAGTTTGGTCGCATCACATTTGAGTTTGAAACATTGTGTGCTGCAGACTGTGAGCTCTACTTCATGATGGTGAGAACAACTACCAGCTGTCTGACATGACGTTTCTACTGCGTCTATGTGTCTGATGGATGATGGACATGTTTGTTTCTGTTCAGGATGTAAACAGGAAGAGCACCACAGTAGTGGAATCATGGGAGAGAACCAATACGAGACGGACCTACACACACGTCATGACTATGAATGCCTCCGTCTCCTACACCTGGGCCTTCCAGAGAACCAACCAGCCCTCAGAGGCATGTTACCTACTAATAGAATTACACAGGGAACCTGCCAGATACAAGATTAATAATTAGGATATAATTCAATAAAAATTAAAATTGTAATGTCCTTTAATTTTATTTTCATGTTCCTCTATCGAAGTAATATTTCTGTGCAATCAAACATCCTGAACAAGCTCAATTTGTGACCTCACAAATACAAAAAGCCATTCACTGTCTATCTCCAGCTGTTACCTGGGTTAGCACTGCTGTCAGTCTCGGCTAAGTTAACAGCTGAGCTAATAAAGCTAGGAGCTAACAAACCTACAAAAAAAACAGAAAGCTGGCAGCAGGTGGTGGGCGGAGCTTGATGACTTGAATTGAGGGCAGAGATTATTGACAATGTATATTCATCATTATAAAGTATTTTACATGATTAAAATATGTCTGAGAATACTATAAGATTTGACAGAGCAGATATGTCAAGCTTTGAAAACACAACGCATGAGCTCATAATACTCATGTACTTTTGCTACAGTACTTATAGTACATTCTGTACACGTGTGTGTACCTGTGTGTTCTTCAGGTGCGTCGGTTCGCTAACGACATGGCGAGGATTTATTCTATCTCAGTGAGTAACGCTGTGGACGGAGCTTCCTCAGAGTGTCGGGCCTGCGCCCTCAGCATCCAGCCATCCAGCTCCACATGTGTACCGTGTCCTCCTGGACATTACATCGACCCACACAGCAGTCAGTGCTCCGAGTGTCCACCTAACACACACCTCCTCGCTCACACCACGCCAGGCCCAGACGCCTGCAGAGCCTGTGGCCCAGGCAGCAGGAGTGATAAGGTCAGCTGAGCTGGCTAATGCTCTACATTCAGCTGCTGTTTTCCTAATTGTTTATTATTGTTATTGTTGTTTTCCCAGGACCACAGTTTATGTTACAGCGACTGTCACTTCACCCACAGAGAAGGAAATATCACTCTGACCTTTGACTTCAGGCTCCTGGGGTCTGTTGGGGTCCTGATGAACAGGCCCAGCTTTACCTCCAAAGGAACCAAATACTTCTACCAGTTCAACATCAGTCTGTGTGGTGGACAGGTGAGAGACAGGAAGTAAGACGCAGGAAGCCCCTCCCCCTCTCAAGTTCACAAAGAACAGGCTTCATGCTGTTTCTGTTTTCAGGATCAGTTGGCTGTTTGCACGGACAACATCACAGATCTATCAGGTGACTCCCAGAGAGAGAAAGGCGACGCCGCTAGTAGTATGAAGACCTTTATCTGTCAGTCCACCATCATCCCAGCGACTGGGCGGGGCTTCCACACAGCGCTTGCCTCGCAGTCCATCAACCTGGCTGACATATTCCTTGGTGAGTGTGATGTCACTAAGAACATATTTGTGCTTTTAAGAACCAAAAATTGTCTGAACAAGTAATAATACTAATAATGAGCCTCTTCTCTGATTCAAGATGCAACAGTGGGTGATTTTATACTGTATTATTTTATAATGCTGATCAGGGACAGTCTGTTGTAGGGTTCGGGATGTCTCCTTAACTGGCAGTTGACAATGTTTACAGTGAATCATGGTGATGGACGAACATTGGGTGTTGGGTGAACATTGGTCTTGTCTCGTTTACTCGGGTTGCGGAGGCAGCAGCTTCAGCAGGGAAGCCCAGACATCCCTCTCCCCGGCTACTTCCTCCAGCTCTTCCGGGGGGACCCCAAGGCGTTCCCAGACCAGCCAAGAGACATAGTCTCTCCAGCGTGTCCTGGGTCTTCCCTGGAGGCGCCGCCCGGAGGGACGTGCCCGGAACACCTCACCAGGGAGGCATCCAGGAGGCATCCTCACTAGATGCCCAAGCCACTTCAACTGGCTCCTTTTGATGTGGAGGAGCAGCGGTTCTACCATGAGCTCCTCGCGGATGACCGAGCTTCTCAGCCTATCTCTAAGGGAGAGCCCAGCCACCTTGCGAAGGAAACCCATTTCGCCACCTGTATTTGCGATCTCGTTCTTTCGATCACTACCCAAAGCTCCTGACCATAGGTAAGGGTAAGAATGTAGACCGACTGGTAAATCGTCACCACGACGGACCGATGCAGGGCCCGCATTACTGCAGACGCCGCACCGTTCCATCAATCAATCTCCCCCTCCATCCCCCCCACTCGTGAACAAGACCCCGAGATACTCCTCCACTTGAGGCAGGATCTCATCCCCGACCCGGAGTTGACACTCTTGACCTTTTCTGGTCAAGAACCATCGCCTCAGATTTGGAGGTGCTGATTCTCATCCCAGCTGCTTCACACTTCTGAAGAGCTGAAGGTCACAGTCTGATGAAGCCAACAGGACCAGATTGTAAATAGCAGCGACCCAATCCCGAGGCCACCAAACCGCAGCCCGTCAACGCCCTGGCTGCGCCTAGAAATCCTCAGGCAGCCCTGACGGAGTCCAACCCCCACATAAAACAAGTCCGACTTATTACCAGCAATGGGGACCAAGCTCTGGCACCGAGAGTACAGGGACCAGACAGCCCTTGTCAATGGGTGCGGGACCCCATACTCCCGGAGCACCCCCCATAGGACTGCCCGAGGGACGCGGTTGAACGCCTCCTCCAAGTCCACAAAACACATGTAGACTGGTTGGGCGAACTCCCACGCACCCTCCAGGACCCTGCTAAGGGTATAGAGCTGGTCCACAGTTCCACGACTGGCAAACCGGGGTGGTGGTCTCCCTCTATAAAAAGGGGGACCAGAGGGTGTGTTCCAACTATAGAGGGATCACACTCCTCAGCCTCCCTGGGAAAGTCTATTCAGGGGTACTGGAGAGGAGGGTCCGTAAGATAGTCGAACCTCGGATTCAGGAGGAGCAGTGTGGTTTTCGTCCTGGTCGTGGAACTGTGGGCCAGCTCTATACCCTTACCAGGGTGCTCGAAGGTGCGTGGGAGTTCGCCCAACCAGTCTACATGTGTTTTGTGGATCTGGAGAAGGCGTTCAACCGTGTCCCTCGGGCAGTCCTGTGGGGGGTGCTCCTGGAGTATGGGGTCCCGGACCCATTGACACGGGCTGTCCGGTCCCTGTACTCTCGGTGCCAGAGCTTGGTCCGCATTGCCGGTAATAAGACAAACTTGTTTCCAGTGGAGGTTGGACTCCGTCAGGGCTGCCCTTTGTCACCGATTCTGTTCATAACTTTTATGGACAGAATTTCTAGGTGCAGCCAGGGCGTCGAGGGGCTGCGGTTTGGTGGCCTCAGGATTGGGTCGTTGCTATTTGCGGACGATCTGGTCCTGTTGACTTCATCGAGCCGTGTCCTTCAGCTCTCACTGGAGCAGTTCACAGCCGAGTGTGAGGCGGCTGGGATGAAAATCAGCACCTCCAAATCCGAGGCGATGGTTCTGGACCGGAAAATGGTGGAGTGTCGACTCCAGGTCGGGGATGAGATCCTGCCTCAAGTGGAGGAGTTCAAGTATCTCGGGGTCTTGTTCACGAGTGGGGGGAGGATGGAGCGGGCGATTGACCCGCGGATCGGTGCGGCGTCTGCAGTGATGCGGGCCCTTCATCGGTCCGTCGTGGTGAAGAAGGAGCTGAGCCGAAAGGCGAAGCTCTTGATTTACCAGTCAATCTACGTTCCTACCCTCACCTATGGTCACGAGCTTTGGGTAGTGACCGAAAGAGCAAGATCGCGAATACAAGCAGCCGAAATGGGTTTCCTTCGCCGGGTGGCTGGGCTCTCCCTTAGAGATAGGGTGAGAAGCTCGGTCATCCGCGAGGAGCTCAGAGTAGAACCGCTGCTCCTCCACATCGAGAGGAGCCAGTTGAGGTGGCTCGGGCATCTAGTGAGGATGCCTCCTGGACGCCTCCCTGGTGAGGTGTTCCGGGCACGTCCCTCTGGGCGGCAGCCCCAGGGGAGACCCAGGGCACGCTGGAGAGACTATGTCTCTCGGCTGGTCTGGGAATGCCTTGGGGTCCCCCTGGAAGAGCTGGAGGAAGTAGCCGGGGAGAGGGAAGTCTGGGCTTCCCTGCTGAAGCTACTGCCCCTGCGACTCGACAACAGATAAAGCGGAAGAAGACGAGACAAGTTGTTTTGGCTCATGTCAGGCTTTAATTGATGAATTCCTGTCATGAAGGAATCAGACAAAAGGCACAATCTTAAAAACATGAATGATGCATCCACAATTAATCTGTGCTGTGTTGTTTCACTGACAGGAGCAACAGTAGAAACTGTACTAGATGGAATAAGAGCAAGAACAGATCTGTTCCCTCCGAGCTCAGGGAAAGTCCCTGATGTCAACTTCTACTACCGGTAAACTTCTCCCCCTATTTAAAGTTAAAATAAATCCTCCATCTGAGGTTTATCTCATGTTTCTTTTCCCCTTTTGCAGTTTTTAATGGAGGATTTCTCGAATAACAGCTGATGTGTTGCTGCACAGACACAGACAAAATAATTTGACCTGACATCAGGTTCTGCTTACTTTGTGTCTTCAGGTCGTTGGAGGCGACATCGTCTTGTGAATCTGGTCGTAGTGCAGTGGTGATGCTCCGCTGTGACCCGGAGAGGAGCAGTAAAGGAGAGCTGTCAGTACCTAGGTCAGTCTCTTTATGGAAATGGATCAATCACTAAATGATGAATGACTGCTTTTATTTTGGCTCAGCAGCGACAACTCATTTCATATACATATATGCTTTCACCAATCAAGTTCACAGAAGCTTCCTTTACTTATTACATGATCATTGAAATTAATGTCACTCACACTTCCTCAAAATAATGGTTGTAAACAGCAGGATGGAAGTCTTACACTCAGATTCACTAATTCTAACTGAGTCAAGGTGAGGTTCCACAGGGGAAATGAAGGGTTGTTTGAGGCCTCAGTTCATGATTGAATAGGGACAATCAATTTAATAATCAATAATTAATTATACATCTTAATAATTTTTGTTATCAATATCAATAATTTCTTCTAGTCTCTGTCCTCATGTGTCTGTGTCCTTATGTGTCTCTGTCATTGAATATCTCTGTCCTTGTGTGTCTGTGATACCTGAGGAACTGACAGAGTGTGTTTGTGTTTCAGTAAGTGTCCTGCAGGAACATGTGACGGCTGCACCTTTCATTTTCTGTGGCAAAGTTCCAGGGCCTGTCCCATTTGCACAGAAAGGGACTTCCACCGGATAGAGGGGACCTGCAGGGGAGGACAGCAGGTAGGGGACAGGGGATGTCATCAGTTTCTCCTTCATGCAACAAACTGTTGCCTTTAATGAGATTAAAGGCAACAAAGTGGTGCAGTAGCCACTGCAAATCAGACAATGAAATTAATCTCATTGTTTGATTTTTAAATCCAGTGACCCACTGGGACCTTTCTATGTGGAGTTTCATGTTTTCCCCATGTCTGCGTGGGTTTTCTCCAGATTCTCCAGCTTCTTCCCACAGTCCAAAAATATGCTGAGGTTAATTGGAGACTCTAAATTGGTGTGAGTGAATGGTGTGTGTGCCCCATGATAGACTGGTGACCATCTGGGGTGTATACCTGCCTCTCACCTGTAATGTGCTGTGATTGGCTCCAGCAGACACCCGCGACGCTAATGAGGACTAAGTGGGTATAGAAGATGACTGATTGACAATGAGATTAAACTGCTACATTCAAAACACACACACATGCACACAAGCACACACACACGGCTGTATGCAGCTTTAATCTGACTATTTACAGGCACATCAGTAGGATTCTTTTCTATTATACACACACACACAAAGTTACTTAAATACTTTGTCACCTAAGTGTGTGTGTGTGTGTGTGTGTGTGTGTGTGTGTGTGTGTGTGTGTGTGTGTGTGTAGGATGTGCTATATGTGTGGGCAGAGCCTAAGCTGTGTATGGGGGGTGTGTTCCTGCCTGAGAAGCAGACCCTGATTTGCGAAGAGGTGGAGATGTGGATCCGGCTTGGTGTTGGACTCGGATCCTTCACTGCAGTGATGCTCATGTCCCTCACCTGCTACTTCTGGAAGAAGAACAAACGGTATCACATGTTTCTTTGCTTATTTTTTGCTGTAAACTCATGTTGTTTAATCGTCTTTCATAGTTTCCTGGTTGCAATTTAATTATATTTCTTGTGGGCGGCCTGGTGTATTTGCTGTTGTGCTGATTGTGTCTTGTCTCTGCCAGGCTGGAGTATAAATACTCGCGGCTGGTGATGTCTGCCAACAAGGAGTGTGAGATGCCAGGAGCTGACAGCTGTGCTGTGATGGAGGGGGAGAACGAGTGTGACGTGGAGGATGAGGTTGTGTACACTAAACCTTCTCTGTTGGACAAACTCAAAGCCATTGCATCCAAGGTTAGTCACTGCAGCTGCAGTAGAAAGGTGCAGTGTGTTAGCTGCAGCCGCGTCTACGCAACACACTCACAGGCAAGACTGGAATCTAATATTCAGAAGTATGATTTGATTAGTATATAATTTAATCAAAATAAGAATTATTGTGTTTTATCTACAGGTTATTGCTTGGTTTGTCTTCCACAATGGACAAACCAAACAATGACTTTAGAACAGTTTTTTGTGGTCAAATACAGTAGTGTTCAAAATAATAGCGGTCCAATGTGACCAGATTAATCCAGGTTTTTATTATATTTTTTATTGCTACATGGCACAAAATTTACCAACAGGTGCAGTACATTCTCATAAAACCAACAAGACCCAGCATTCATGATATGTACGCTCTCAAGGCTGTGACATCGAGCAGTTAGTTGAAAGGGATTTGTTCAAATAAATAGCAGTGTGGCATTCATTTAGTGAAGTCATCAATTTTGTGGAAAAATTTTGCAGTGTGAATCAGATGGAGTTGTAGACCACACCCCTCATTCCAAAACAAAGGGTCACATGGGTCACCCTTCAAGGTGTGAATTGGAATGAGAGTCGTTGTGGTCACATGATCCAGAGAAAGAGTCCTGCTCTGATGGTGAAGAGCAGTTAAACTTCCTGGGATGAGATCTCAAGGCAGGATGGTATGTAGCAGATAGATTATGATGCAGCCCCCCTCCTCTGTTCAAAGTTGGTTGTTCCAAATGGACATAGATGGCCTCTTTCACTCCTCTCTCAAACCACCTGTCCTCCTTGTCTAAGAAGTGTACATCAGTGCCTTTAAAGGAGTGTCCCTTTTCCTTCAGATGCAGATTTGTGCAGCTTAAAAAGCCAACACCAGACACTGCTATTGTTGTGAACACAACCTTTAAACTAATCACCCAATGTCACAACCTTGAGAGCATGATATCATGAATGCTGGGTCTTGTTGGTTTTGTAGACTCTACTGGACCTGCTGGTAAATTGTTTGGCATGAAGCAATACAAAATATAATAAAAACCTGGATTCATCTGATTAGTCACGTTGGACTTTTGTTATTTTGAACACTATTGTACATTTAAACGTTCTCAATTTTTTGCAGTCTGCAACATCACCACTAGGTTCCACCAGAAAAAACACACTGCATCTTTAATTCAGAAACTACACACTGAACCTTTAACACAGAAACTACACACCCCATCTGGAACACAAACTACACACTACAAACTGCACCTTTACCACAAACTACACACTGCAACCTGACCTATAGATTTAAAAAAAAAATAAATAAAATTTGTTTGGGGGCGACTCTGTGAACAGGGGTTAGTGCTGTTGCCTCACAGCAAGGTTGCAGGTTCAAGACCTAATTGGTCCTTGGTCTGGGACCTTTCTGTGTGGAGTTTCATGTTCTCCCTGTGTCTGTGTGAGTTTTCACCAGGTACTTCCTCCCACAGTCCAAAAACATGCTGAGGTTAATTGAAAACTCTTAATTGCCTGTAGGTGTGAATGTGAGTGAATGCTGTGTGTGCCCCATGATTGGCTGGTGACCATCTGGGGTGTATCCCTGCCTCTCGCCCATGATGTGCTGAGATGGGCTCCAGCAGACCCCTGCGACCCTAATGAGGAATAAGTATAATGAATGAATGAATAAAGTTTGTTTGTGTTTTTCAGGGAAATGGAGAAAAGTATGAAAACATGCAGCTAAACTCCTCCCACTCTAAAGCCCTGGTGTGGAGCTAAAGCAATGGAGGAGTGAAGAAGAGATGGGGCTTTGGTACCAAGAAAACTACCTGTGTACTCAGGAATACTACCTGTGTGTACTCGGGTATACTATCTGTGTGTACTTAGATATACTACCTGTGTGTACTCAGATACCTACACACATCACACCTGTACAATCAGGTTCAGAGTCACAATAACACAGGGCCTTAAAGCTCAGTGCAATAGAGCTGTCCAACTACAAGCATAGCGTGTGTGTGTGTGTGTGATGCTTACTGTTGTCTGACGGCTATATTCTTTGCCCATATGAAGGATTTGTTGATTGACAGTGATTGACAGAGGTCATGTGATGGAAGTTGTGTTGATGACTTTCCTGTACATCTAATAAATGATGTATTTATGTAAATGGACCCAGTTTGATTTATTTTAGAGGTTTTAACTCACAATCCAAATATAAGAAGCTTCACATCATTCAAGAAGATTCAAGGTAATACTGAGTATAAATGATTATAATTTGGGTTTATGTTTAGAGAAAATGCATGAAGTACACTGCTCAAAAAAATTAAAGGAACATTTTGAAAATACATCAGATCTCACTGGGAAAAATATAATGCTTGTTATTTATATTGATGTGGACCTAATGTATTAGGAACAAAGGATGCCAAAACATTTGATGGAAATGAAAATTATCAACTTACAGAGGGCTTAAAAAAATTATGCGTCAGTCCAGTCCATTTTGCTGAAATTTTATTGTAGCTACTCAAAATGGTTTTCAGTCGTCTGTATGACCCTCATGTGCGTGTATGCATGCCAACGTCGGGGCATGCTCCTAATGAGACGACAAACGGCGTCCTGGCGTATCTCTTCCCAGATCTAGTCCAGGCCCTCACTGAGCTCCTGGACCGTCTGAGGTGCCTGAACCTGGCGGCGGCGGATGGATCAGAACATAATGTCCCAGAGATGTTCTATTGGATTTAGGTCAGGTGAGAATAGGGGCCAGTCAATGGTATCAAAGCCTTCATCTTCCAGGAACTGCTGCATACTTCCTCCACATGAGGCTGGGCATTGTCGTGCACCAGGAGGAACCCAGGACTCACTGCACCAGCATAGGGTCTGACAATGGGTCCAAGGATTCATTCTAATACCTAACAGCAGTGAGGGTGCTGGTGTCTAGCCTGTAGAGGTCTGTGCATCCCTCCATGGATATGCCTCCCCAGACCATCACTGACCCACCACCAAACCGGTCATGCAGAACCATGTTACAGGCAGTATGATCTCCACAGCTTCTCCAGACCCTTTCATGCCTGTCACATGTGCTCAGTGTGAAACTGCTCTTATCTGTGAAAAGCACAGGGTGCCAGTGGTGGACCTGCCAATTCCGGTGTTCTGTGGCAAATGCCAATCGAGCTCCATGGTGCCGGGCAGTGAGCACAGGGCACACTAGAGGACATTAGGCCCTCGGGCCACTCTCATGAAGTCTGTTTCTGACTGTATGGTCAGAGGTATTCACACCAGTGGCCTGCTGGAGGTTATTTTGTAGGGCTCTGGCAGTGCTCATCCTGTTCCTCCCTGCACAAAGCCTCCTGGAATCTCCTCCATGTTCTTGAGACTGTGATGGGCGACACAGCAAGTCTTCTGGCAATGGGACGTAATGATGTGCCATCCTGGAGGAGTTGGACTGCCTGTGCAACGTCTGTAGGGTCCAGATATCACCTCATTCTACCAGTAGTGACAGTGACCCTAGCCAAATGCAAAACAAGTGAATAACTGTCAGAAAAGATGAGGAGAGGAAAAATGTCAGTGGCCTCCACCTGTAAAACCATTCCTGTTTTGAGGGTCGTCTCATTGTTGACCCTCTAGTTCACCTGTTGTTAATTTCATTAACACAGAAGCAGCAGAAACTGATTAACAACCCTCTCTGCTACTTACCTTATGAAATCAATATCCCAGAAGTGTAATTGACTTGATGCTATACTCTGATTATGAGGTGTTCCTTTAATTATATTGAGCAGTGTAGGTGTATTAGGCTCCTTATGATGATGTGGGGGAAGAAGATTACACCACATAATATTAGATAGTGATGGGTAGATGAGGCGTCATGAAGCGTTTTGACACAATGCCAAACTGTATTGATACTGTGTCGATACTGTGTCGCTGAATACTGACACCTGCTGGACCTTAAAAATCCCTACAGGCAACCTAGTTGACACTCAACTGACACTGATTTGATGAGCTAGTATATACAATAATATAATTCAAGTAATTGTATTATTTCATATCTTCATTAACATTTAAAATATTTGATCATTTTGATAGTCAATAAATAATGTGAACATGTATCATGATGTCAAAATTTGAGTGAACATGTTGTGAATGAGGATGCTTGTGGATTGGGATTTTTTTTTTGTTTACAAATTTGTATTAAAAAAAAATAAGTTTTTCCAATGTTTTATAGTTCAGTCTGTTGCGCTTCTATTAAATCACTTCTCCGGCAGTCGAAAACACCCGCTCGCACGGCACAGATGAGGCTGGAATACAGAGGAACTCTAATGCCAACTGGCAGAGGTTTGGATAAATTGGTTTCTGGTTCTCCCAGTATCTCAATGGATCCTGGGTCCTTGCAACATTTCCCTCTATATTTCCCTACTATATAATAGATACCGTATTTTCCGGACTATAAGTCGCGTTTTTTTCATAGTTAGTCCGGGGGTGCGACTTATACTCTGGGGCGATTTTCGTGTGAAATTATTAACACATTATTACCGGTATATCATTTCACATGTTATTTTCACACTAAGAGCAAAAACCGATAGACAAAAACAACACATTCCTTCCAGTCCCGGGGAGACCCGGGACATCTCGCGCATGCGCGGAAACTCTTCTTCAGTAAACCTTCTTACAATGATCACACAGCGCCACCCACTGGATAAACAACCAATTGCCCCCTAATTCCTAAAAAAAACAGGTAAAGAATAAATTAATATGAATTAATTATCAATAAAGCAACTGTGAGTAAGCTGTAGAATGGCTGTATACCTGAGTTTATCCTGGGTGTATCTGTCACTTCATTTTCATGCCTGGCCCTATAATGCCTCAGCATTGAGGAGGAAGATTTGTTTAAATAAGACAACTCTGTCGAACAAATGCGACATTTAACCTGCAGAAAAAATATCAATAGTGAACGAAGAGTCACTTCGAAATTAATTTGAATTCAGATAGGTTAGATCAAGTGGAAACTCTGAGAGGAACAGGATGAAACAAGGAAAACAAATTATTTAATATTATTTGCCGATACGACATCGAAGTGGTCCCACACGGCGGAAACCTTTCTTTTCGATTGAGGCTCCATAATTCTTGATGCGCTATTACGAGATTCAGTTGGCAGATACGTCCCATGAAAGATTCGCTGCCTTATACAGTTTGGCGCGTCAGCGTGTGTTCGAAACGTGACTTTGTTAAAGTGATACGCGCACCCGCGCACCGACACGGGGTTTCGCTCTATGAGCTCGACGCATGCGCCGACGCATCGGTGTTGCCGGACCCATCACTAATATTAGATGTTTAAAGGAACAGGACATTGAGTGTTTCTGTTCACCTGGTTTCATGTTGCAGGAGAAATCTAAAAAAATGACAAAGGGAGATTAAAATCATCAGGATTTGAACCTACATGACATCAAAATAAAATGTTCTTTTTTAGTCATTCAAGTCTCTGAGTCTCTTCTCACCTTACCTACTCACCTACTCAATTTCATAATAAAACAACATAAAATAAAATTAACAGGTCAATGCTGCTAATTTTCTTTATGCTTTATTTACTTAATGTTATTTCTGCACAAAATGAGATGGCAGTGTTTCTCTTTATTTTCAGTTTTTCAGACTGTATGTATGGTGTCACCTGCTATACACAGTATAAATACTAGTAGTAGTTATAATATTAATAATAACCAAATATCTGACTGGACATCAGAGTTTTTATGTCTATAAATTCTGCAGAATTTTCATCTTTGGGAATTTGGTCTGAGGTTAAAAACATAGCAACAACTTTTGAGGACAGCTATCGAGGTGGATTTTTTTTCCAATATCACAGCACATATTTCTAATAATTTTGAGTTTATGAATCCTCTCTACCACTGTAGCTCATTAAACATGCTGGACATTTCCTGTTATCTGAAGGTTATTTGTGGGATGACCTGATCTTACCACCAGAGGGCGATCAACACTAGGCCACAAGACAAGTACAAAAATGATTCACCTGCAGACATTTCACTGTTGTATACATTTTAACGCAGTTTTATTCCAACATATGTGAAGAAAGAGCATCATAATTTTTACTCAATATTGGAGTAACCAAATACAATAGATTTTCACCTGTTAGGATTTGGGAAAGTCTGTGAGTAAACATCACATCAGATGAAGGTTATTTAAAAGCATAGCCACAGCTAAAAAGGAAAAGATTTGAATCAAAAAATTTCTAGGGAAACACGACTCATTTTATACAGCAGCTGTGTACATGTGTTGCATATTCTGTGTTTGTTTTACCTGGTTCTTCCTGATCTCACCTTTTTCATCTATACTCTTTTGGACTGACAATCATAAAAAACCAGATTATATTCAACAAGATGAAAAATTACTTGATTATGAAAAGTGCTGGATGACCTAATTGGTCCTGGGTCTGGGACCTTTCTGTGTGGAGTTTCATGTTCTCCCTGTGTCTGTGTGGGTTTTCTCCAGGTTCTCCAGCTTCCTCCCACAGTCCAAAAACATGCTGAGGTTAACTGGAAACTCAAAATTTCCCATAGATTTGAGTGTGTGAGTGAATGGTGTGTGTGCTACATGATACGCTAGTACCTGTCTGGGGTGTATTTTTATTATATTATTCTAAATTATTTAAGAATTTTGACATTTTATTTTATATATTTGTCTTTTTTAATCTGATTTTTTTAAAATTAAAAAATATGATTTCACAATCATATTTTTAAAATTATATTTAATATTTTGGTCATTTCATCTCATATTTTACGTATCTTATATAATACCTTTTTATACTATTTATCTCATAATTTAGATTTTTTTAATCATATTTTTCACTTTTGATCAGATTTTTTAAAATCAAAAAAATCTAGGTACAGACCATTGACAGACCAAATCAAGAAAATTCTATATACAGACCATTGATCTGACTCTTACCTGAACCTAGCACTGAACCTGACCCCTTTGCAATGACAGGCTAAATTTTAATTTAGGGGTGCTTCACCCCAAAGAGGCCTCTGATTATTTCAAGAGCTTTCTTGCTTTTCTCTTGCACTCAGAAATTTTCATCTTTTTTTTGCTTTGTTCCTCTTGTTTTTTTCTGTCTTAAAGACACTTAGTCAAGTTCAAGTCACATTTGAATGTTCCCTAGATGTTATGACATAATGACAAACTGAAATTATTGTTAAGTATAAAGAATCTTTAAGGAAGGTTAGTTAAAAGTTTCCTCATTAATGTTCCCTAGTTTATCTGATGTAAAACCAACATTCTAAGAAAGTTTCCAAATGTTATGGGATTATTTTCTCTTTACTGGTTAGTGGTGACAAAATCTGTCTACACCTGCAGTCAGCATTTCCATTATAGATACTGCGTGCGCACACACACACACACACACACACACACACACACACACACACACACACACACACACACACACACACACACACACACACACACACACACACACACACACACACGACAGGCATAGAAGAAGAGCAGATGACACCAGTTGTTTGCTTGTTATTTATTATGATGTCTTTGTGTCATCACAGAGTCCTTATTGCATGTATCATAAACATGGAACTATTGCTTTGTGATTGGCCAGTTCCAGAGTTCAACTTGACCTTCGGGCAAGAGGAAGCCTTTCAGAGCACAGGGCAGCATCTGAACAGAGGAACAATGTCTGCAGTGAAAAGGATTCATGAGTAAAGCCAGAAAACTCAGACAGATTCTGGGTGTGAAATGATAAACTGAAAGGTGAAACATTTTCATACCCCCACACACACTCTCCAACTCCTATCCTATGTCTCTTTGATCCCTCATCGATGCCACCCGGTGGTGCTACAGTTCTGGTTCCAGTGAGGAGTTGAGAGCAGCATGCAGCAGGGTTCACACTCACAGACAAAGGTCTGAGGGCCAGAGGAAGAGTGTGAGACTGTTGTTGGAGACTTATCCCTGCACTAAATGAGGAGAATCAGGGTTAAGTGTTTTATTTGTGCAGCCATTAAAGCTGTGCAGAGTTTCGCCGAGCCAAATCTCATCAGTCACTGCCAACTTTAATCCCAATCTGCCGGCAGCGCCGGATGTCGTGCTGGTTGTCCATAGCAACCTGCCATGGGAGAATTTGTGGGAGCAGGACCACAGAGTGAATGACTGAGCCTCCTGTAACAAAGAGCCAGAATCACTCAGATCCTTTGAGCTTCATAGAAGTGCTGTGACTCCTGGGCTGTAAGAGTGATTTACATAATCCAGCAGCAGGTCTGTCACATCTCTCCTGTCTCCACCTCACACACACACATACACACACACAGACACACACACATACACGCATACACTCACACACAAATGTAGGACACCCTGTCTTGGCCCATTCACTGCTCTAAAAATTCTTTGAATCTATCATTCATGTGATTATCCCAGGACTCTTAAGGCTGGTAAGATCAATGTTTAACAGTTCTGCCTGAATGAATTTTGATATGGACAAATGTTGTCCGGAGAATCTTAAAAGAAACAAATAAGTGACTCTGATTACATATTATTAGTATAACAGGCACACTGTTGTTTTATTCACACATTGTTTTATTATTATGTTATTGTATGTAACCATAATATGTATTATTATGTAACCACTTAATATCATTTATTGATAATTGATGTCCTAAATGCATTACAGTTCTACACTTTAAAATTAAATATGCTGTAATTTCAATTTTGGTGCTTCCTAATTATGCCCAACAGTCTCTGTCAGAACTGTGTAGTAGAAGTTGTTCTCTAGCATCCTTTGTTAGATTTGCCAGCAGCTGACACTGTGCTGTGCTTCTCATGAGCCTCTGTGGAATGAAGCAGCAGCTGCTGCACTGAGCCTCTCAACACATTTGACACACATGTAAACTGCACACTTCAATAAGTCACTGAGTCAGTGACTTCATCTCCAGGCTGGCCTCCTCCCTCCTCCCCTGCCTGAACACAAACACAACTGAATCATCAATCATTTTTAAATCAGAGACTGGAGAAAGAAAAGGGAAGAAATGTTTCAGAGTCAGTGTTTCACATACTTGTGGTAAACAGGCAACAGCAGAAGCTCTGATAGGGAATTAAACAACAAGTCTATACTGAGATCCTCTATCAGGAGCCATATTAAACACACATTAAGGCACATAGCCATATTCAAAACATCACTAGAATATATCTATGGGGGAAAAAAACAGATGCTATTGCTCCCTGTTGTTTGAAAAATTCAACATGTGTTTGGCAAAGCAGACACTTCCCTCCCTGAGAATAAAGGACATTTCAATACATCAGCAGAACTTATGTAGCAGTGTCTGTATTCACAGTTTTGAGGCAAAAGAAATGCATTTGATGTACTCAATTGTTTCTGCTGTCCTATTAGCTATTAGCAGCCTTTACGAGAGGGAACGTATTGTTTCTTCGCTGAACACATGTCTTTTGATAAAGGGATTTGATGATTAGAAAGAGAAGGAAAAATATTTGTATCTAAAAGCAAAACATATTTTCCTGCAAAAAAGCCATGATGTCTTTCTTCATGGATCTCAGACAGAAACTTGTCTATCAAGATGTGAGGAGATGAATTATCAAACTGAAACAATAGTCTGAGTCTTTATACATGTCTGTTGGTGCTTTCTTCTCCATGTTACCTCCTCAGTACTGTCAACATTGTGCTGTTTGAACCATCAGTTATATAATATACAAATGTACAGATACACAATATTAATGCATACAGAATTAGTTATTACAATGAAAACGACAAAAAAATCATGAGAATAAAAAGTTGGTGGGATATTGCAGGCAAGCAGAGCCACAAATGTGCATCCAGACTGAGGGACACACACCGTCCTACCATGAGTCAGCAAATATCTATTTACACCACATCATAACAAAGCTAAAAAACAAAGGCTCCAAAAATTCCTCCTAAAAACTTTTTTTTGTTCTTTTGTTTCTCTAATTAGAACAATGTTGATTCCATATATGTACATCCCTAGAAAATAATTTATGTATAGTTACACACTTTCTACATCTGTGAGACAAAACAGTTCTAGTCCACAAGGAAGGTGTTTTTTTGTTTGTGTTTGTGTTTGTGTGTGTGTGTGTGTGTGTGTGTGTGTGTGTATTTGTGTATGTGTGAGTGAGAATGCTTGGAAAGGAGAAAGTTGATGATTGGCTAACAGTCGAGAGGCAGGTTAGACAGGGACTGGTGTCGTCACAGAGAGGAAGTGGTGGAGTCTACGATTTCTCTCCCATTACAGATTGTTGGAACGAAGTGAGCAGCTGCAAACAAACACAGGTCACACACACTAGGTCAGGTATGGCAAGCTGTCTGGATGTGTGATGCAGATATCTGTAATTCAGTTTTTCCTAGTCAAAAATAATATTTGAGATATCCGCAACTATATTCTTCCTAGGACAATTGACGTCACTTTTACTATTCATGTGTATAGGATTTGTCATTACAAATGTCTACAATTCACTTCCAAATATCCAACATGTAAATTACAGATAACTGATGTCTAATGTACAAATGTCTTTTTGTGTCTGACTAACAGTCCAAACCCAAATATTCAGATCTTTATGTATGGATTATAACTTAATTCATAAAGATATTTAGGTGATCATCAGGTTCATAAAGATATTCATAAAGAAAAGAATAAATCATCACACCCATAAGACACTCCTGGCGTGAAATGATCTAATAATCCATCCATTGATTAATTACATCATACCAATTACAAATAAGCTATTTGGTATAAATAGTTTTCAAGATCATGATGATTAAATAGGCTACTGTATACAGCTATTGGGAAAATATGTGATAAGAATATTATGGAGATGAAAACAAGCGCATGATAAATACAAATAGAAAAAATATAGTAATTTTCATATTCTGCACTATGTGATTAGATTATTTTTTAGATTTGAGCAGATTTATTCAAGACTCTGGAGGGTCAGTGGCCTCATGCCCAAAAGACAGGGGATGGAAAACCACACAGGATCCAGCTCAGAGAAATAGTAGTAATAGAAGTAGTAGTAATAGTAGTAGTAGAGAATTTCATCTCATTCACCAACTAAGCTGCCGATCCCAGTCGTAAAGGGAGGATCCAGATCGGAAAGACTGGATAAGTCTGAATCTGCTTCAGCACTGGAGCAGGATTCTTTAAAGTCTGGCTAGTCACCTTTAAACATGTGAGTCATGCATCAACCTCCGTTGCATATATAGCAGGGTGGTAGCTTTGAGGTTCCTTTTTGGACATGCTGTTTCAAAGCTGGACAAAAAATGAGCCTAGATCCTTTCAACTTCAACTCCAACCTGAACTAAGGTGGAACATGGAGATGTCCACGCTACTGCATTTAGTACTGTATCTTTAAGAAGGAGTTGACTGCATGTGACCTACCTTGAGATGTATATGTGGTCGCCGCCCCACTGACGCTGAAGCGGTTGAGGTTCAGCCTGTGGCTGGTCACATTCTTCTGGGGCTGGAACAATATGATATGGACCTTTGGAGCAAACATACAGCCCAGGACCACAAAGCCGCTCAGGCTGACTGAGATACACATGGTGGTGGTCTGGACCTGTAGAGGACACCATAACACTGGTTTTACTCCCACACTTTGATAGATATATATGCTAATTTTTAACAAAGCGATAGCTGTTGGTAATAATCCATTATAATGAACAATTTGTCAAAGTCATTTTTGAATGATTTTTACAGAGTCCTCTGCAGGAAATTAAGATAATAATAAGTCAAATTGAATATGACTCTTTATTGGTTTGTTACCTGGCAACACTTATTGACTCGATCAGTAAAACAATGAATCAACTTCTCATGATCTCTTCACAGGATTTCGCTTTACTTGATCTTTTGTAATTTATTGTATACAATAAATTATAAACAGAATCAGATCCTCATAAGTAAAGCTACTGCATGAATCATGTTAAGTCTCAGAGTGACATTACATGGCCAAAGAAATGGTGAGCAAGATGTGGATGTGTGGTAGCAGTTTGACAGAGTGACTGTCATCATTCTGCTGCAGAACTGGAACACAAGCCAGCAGGATTACACCTGTTTGTTTTTAGTTTTTATTGTGACTTGTGTGTGTGTGTGTGTGTGTGTGTGTGTGTGTGTGTGTGTGTGTGTGTGTGTGTGTGTACCCTATAGTCACTAGATGTAACATAGAAGATGGGGAGGAAGGCCAGCCAGATGATACAGGTGGTGTACATTGTGAATCCAATAAATTTGGCCTCGTTGAAGTTCTCAGGGCACTTCCTGGTCTTGAAAGCATACCTGTAGGTAGAGATTCATATTCATGATCAGACTACCTGGAAAAACACCTGGCAGTTCCTCTGATCTACATCACAGTATACACAAACATGTTGAACACAGCTGAAATAAAAAATAATAACAGCTGCAGCTGTGCTGCACCTACACAGTACACAGGACAACCAGGAGCACATCATATCCCAGCGACAGCAGCATGCTGGAGTCCCGCACATTACACTTTAGGATCACGGTCTGCCGTCGCTCTGGCAGTGTGAAGCGCCGAGTCCCAGGAACTTCCAGCAGCAGCCACACTGACACCATCACTAGCTGTACTGAGATCAGACTCAGACAGATGAACACCTGACAGAAAGAAGAGACGTCACCTGTCTGTCTGTCTGTCAGACCGATTCCGGCGGATGACGAGACGCTGCAATGGCTCACCTGAGAGGAAGGGCTAATGAATCGTGGCCGCACTGCACCCACGCCATCCTTCACCCCACTGAAGATCCTGGCAATCCTGTTTGTTTTGGTGAGGAGGGCAGAATAGCAGACTGCAAACGACGTGCCAAGGCCGAGGCGGCGCACGGCACAGATGGCAGGAGACGGCTTTGCCAAGAACAGGAAAGTCATGGTGTAGGACATGAAGACTCCCAGCAGCAGGATGTAACACAACTCTCTGCCTGATGCCTTCACCAGTGGCGTATTGTTGTGCTGGATAAAAACCCAGAACACTAGGCTGGTGCACAGGAACCTGCAGAAGAGTTTAAATATAAACTATATTTGATACATCTAAGCCTTAAATGATGTTCACAAATTGTGTCCCTGTGTAGAGACTTCCACCGGTACTTCCTGTTCACTTTCTGCAGACACACAAACACCACATGGAACTCCACACTAAACACTTTGATTTGTTCTGCAGGTTTTTTTAAACTCTAATTGCTACTGACAGTTTGTTGTCAGTCTGTAGCTAAGAGTTTAAACTGCTGAATCTAATAGATGCTTGTTCACATATTTAGTTCAGACATTTTGTTGTTGTAATGCAGCCGCAGATTATTGCCTTGTAGCGGATTTCTGAAACACTGCAGAACAAAGCAGAACAAAGCCGGGATGCAGCAAACAGGACCCAAGAGGAACGAGGTGGAAAACTCTTCAAATTAGGCTGGTTTAAATTTGAATAGTGTCAGTCTGCCTGACTATTTCAGTGACAGAGCAGAGAATATGGGTTATTCTGTCATAATATCAATTAATATCACACACATATAACATCATGGAATCCCTGAAGTGGAATGAATTGATTAGTTGCCAACTATCACATTAATCACTACCTATTTTGATAGTAAATAGGTTGTGATAGACATGCTCTATTTAAATTATTTTTCAAAACAAAATTGTCAAAATTTTCTGGTTCAGCTGCTCTTCTCTGATTATTTTCTTTAGTCTTCTATAATAGTAAACTGATGATCTTGGGGTTGTGGACTGTTGGTCTGGACAAAGAAAGACATTTTAGGTGGAATCTTCAGCTTTAGGAAACAGTGGTTGACATTTTACACCATTTTATGAACCAAACAACTAATCAATTAATTGTTTCATGTTGCTGCTCTGTCACATGATGCTGCTTTGTCACATGATGTTGCTGTGTCACATGATGATGCTCTGTCACATGTTGCTGCTCTGTCACATGATGCTGCTATGTCACATGCTGTTGCTCTGTCACATGTTGCTTCTCTGTAACATGACAATGCTCTGCCACAGGATGGCGCTCTGTCACATGATGCTGCTCTGCCACATGATGTTGCTCTTTCACATGTTGATTCTCTGTAACATGATGAAACTCTGTCACATGATACTGTTCTGTCACATGATGATGCTATATCACATCTTGCTTCTCTGTCACATCTTGCTTCTCTGTCACATGAGGCTGCTCTGTCACATATTGCTTCTCTGTCACATCTTGCTTCTCTGTCACATGATGATGATTATATGAACCAAATGACTAATCAATTAATTGTTTCAGTAATCAATATATCAATCAACTAGAATATTTGTTAGTTGCAGTTCTAAGATACTCACTCACCCCACACAGGCTATAGTAATTGGCCCAATGGCCCAGGCATCTTCCCACATAATGTAGTCCTCAGGCAGGTCGTAACAGGCTGTCAGATCGTCAGTGGGCCACTGGCCCGGGGCGCAGGGCGAGCAGGTGAACTCATCAGCCAGGTATTCATGAGGCTCGCAGGCTGTACAGATCCAGCAGCAGTACTCACCTGGGAAACAGGAAGAACAACAGTGTGACAGCCTGGGCTTTCTGCTGATCCTCGACACTAAGGGGCTGTGACAAAGAAGAACCTACCTGCCTGCATTTTCTTCATCTCGTTGCGCTCACAGGGGTCACTGCACTGAGAGGTAGGCACAACTTCTCTGGGCCAGTGAATCAGATCACTGCTCAGACTCAGACTCTCGGCCCATTCACCTATGGGCACATAACCATACCGGTCTCCAGAGCGCTGGTAGCTGAATATATTGTATCGGCCAATTCCATCACCCTGTGCATCAAACTTTACCACGGTCTCACTGCCGGGAGGAGAAAAAGGAGCTGGAATGAAAGAGGGAAACAGAAAGTAAAAAGAAGGCTGTAAAATGGAAATTAAAGCTAACAAATTACAAACAATCATCCCATTGGTTTCTGATGCCTCTTGAAAGAAGCAGTGAGGACAGAGACAAAAAGCTGTGAAGCACTCTATAAGAGTGCTTTCATGACTGAAGAGCAGTCACTCAAGTATTTGCTCAGAGGGTCTAAATGCCTGGTTTGCCTGATGAATGTTGCATATCAATGGCCTCCATCCATCACTCAGGTCACATAGGAACAAAACCACTGTTCTTAATTCCAATCTACCAAAGCTTATCAGCGATTGCAGAAGGCCTGAGTTCCTGGACAGTGCTATAGCTTTCTACACTGATGGAATTATTACATGCTGATGCTCTGTCACATGTTGCTGGTCGGCCACAGGATGACCCTCTGTCACATGATGCTTCTCTGTCACATGTTGCTCTGTCACATGTTGATTCTCTGTCACATGATACTTTTCTGTCACATGATGTTGCTCAGACAAATGTTGTTGCTCTATAACATGTTGCTGCTCTGTCACATTATAAAGTCTGTAACATGATGCTGCTCTGCCGCATGTTGCTTCTCTGTAACATGATATTGCTCTGTCATATGACAATGTCTGTCACATGATGCTCTGTCACAGGATGCCGCTCTCTCACAGGATGTTGCTTCTCTGTCACATGTTGCTACTCTGTCATATGACAATGTCTGTCACATGATGCTCTTTCACAGGATGCCACTCTGTCACAGGATGTTCCTTCTCTGTTACATGTTGCTGGTCTGTCAGATACCACTGCATCAGATGAAGTTCTCTCACATGTTGCTGCTCTGCCACAGGATGCCGCTCTATCACATGATACTGCTCTGTCATATGATGTTGCTCAGTCACATGTTGCTGCTCTGCAACATGTTGCTTCTCTGTAACATGACACTGCTCTGTCACATGACAATGTCTGTCACATGATGATGCTCTGTCACATGATGCTGCTCTGTAACAGGATACCACTCTGTCACATGATGTTGCTTCTCTGTCACGTGATACTGCTCTGTCACAGGATAGCAATCTGTCACATGATGTTGCTTCTCTGGAACGTGATACTGTTCTGTCACATGTTGCTGCTCTGTCAGATGATAATGTGATATGATACTGCTGTGTCAGATGATGAGGCTCTCTCGCATGATGCTACTCTGTCACATGTTGCTTCTCTGTGACATGATATTGCTCTGTCACATGACAATGTCTGTAGCAGGATGCCACTCTGTAACATGATGATGCTCTGTCACATGATACTGGTCTGTCACATGACAATGCTCTGTCACATGTTGCTTCTCTGTAACATGATGTTTCTCTGTCATGTGTTACTGCTCTGTCATATGATGATGCTCTGTCACATGATTATGCTTTGTCACATGATGCTCTTTCATATGATACTCTGTCACATGATTATGCTTTGTCACATGATGCTCTTTCATATGATGGCACTCTGTCACATCATGCTGCTCTCTCACATGATGTCTGTCACATAATGATGCTCTCTCACATGCTGTTGCTCTGCCACATGATGCTGCTCTGTCACATGATGCTGCTCTGTCACATGATGCTGCTCTGCCACATGTTGTTGCTCTGACAAATGATGTCTGCAACCTGATGATGCTCTGTCACACATTGCTGCTCTGTCACATGATAATGACTGCCACATGATGCCACTCTGTCACATATTAATGACTGTCAAATGATGATGCTCTGTCACATACTGTCTGTCACAGGATGATCTATCACATGTTGCTGCTATGTCATATGATGCTGCTCTGCCACATGATGTCTGCAACCTGATAATGTTCTGTCACATTTTGCTTCTCTGTAACATGATGATGATCTGTTACATGTTGCTGCTTTGTCACATGATACTGCTCTGTCACATGATGATGCTCTGACACATGTCGCTGCTTTGTAACATGATGTTGCTCTGTCATATGATGATACTCTGTCATATGATGATGCTCTGTCACATGTTGTTGCTCTGTCATATGTTTCTGTTCTATCACATGATGTCTGTTACATGATGATGCTCCATCACATGATGTTGCTTTGTCACATGATGCTTTGTCACATGATGTTAGGCTGTCAAATGATGCTACTCTGTCTATGTTGCTACTTTGTTACATGATGTTGCTGCTCTGTCACATGAAGCAGCTCTGTCACACGTGGCTTCTCTATCATGGCGCTCATCATGTGTCACATGATGCCTCTGCCACATGCTATCTAAAACATGTTGCTGCTCTGCCACATGATGTCTGTCACAGGATGAATCTGTTACATGTTGCTGCTCTGTCACAGGAAGTTGCTTTGTCACATGATCTTACTCTGTCACATGTTGGTTCCAAGTAATGTTCTGTCAAATGATATTGATTTGTCATGTGATGATGCTCTGGAACATGATCCTGCTCTGTCACATCATAATGTCTGTCAAATGATGATGCTCTGTCATATGTTGCTGCTGTCACATGATGCTGCTCTGTCACATGTTGCTTCTATGTAACATGATGGTACCCTGTCAAATTATACTGGTCTGTTATATGATGATGCTCTGTCACATGTTGCTTCTGTGTAACATCATGATGCCCTGACACATCATGCTGCTCTGTCCCATGATGGTGCTCTGTCACATGTTGCTTCTCTGTAACATCATGATGCCCTGACACATGATGCTGCTCTGTCACATGATGATGCTCTGTCACATGATGTCTGTCACATGATGACGATCTGTTCCATGTTGCTGCTTTTCACATGATGCAGCTCTGTCACATGATGATGCTCTTCCACATGTTGCTTCTCTGTCATGTGATACTGCTCTGTCATATATTGCTGTTCTATCACATGATGTCTGTCACATGATGATGCCCCATCACATGTTGCTGCTATGTCACATAATGTTGCTTTGTCACATGATGATTCTGTCACATGATGCTGCTCCGTCACATGTTGCTTCTATGTAACATGATAATGCTCTGTCACATGATGATGCTCTGTAATATGTCGCTACTCTGTCATATGGTGTCTGTCACAGGGTGATGCTCTGTTACATGTGGCTTATCTGTCACAGGATGGTGCTCTATAACATGATGCTGCTCTGTCACATGTTGCTGCTCTGTAACATTATGATGCTCTGTCACCTGATGATGCTCTGTCACATGATGATTCTCTGTCATATATTGCTGCTCTGTCACGATGTCTGTTACATGATGATACTCCATCACATGTTGCTGCTCTCTCACATGCTGTTTTTGTCACATGATGCTTTGTCACATGATGTTGGTCTGTCACATGTTGCGTCTCTGTAACATGATGATGCTCTGACACATGATGATGCTCTGTCATATATTGCTGCTCTGTCACATGATGTCACTCTGTTACATGGTATCTGTAACATGTTGCTTCTCTGTCACATGATGTCTGTTACATGATGATACTCTGTCATATGTTGCTACTCTGACACATGATGTTGCTGTGTCATATGTAGCTTATCTGTCACAAGATGTCTGTCACATGATGCATGATGATGATTTGTCACATGATGATGCTCTGTTACATGATTCTGCTCTGTCACATCATAATGTCTGTCAAATGATGCTCTGTCATATGCTGCTGCTGTCACATGATGCTACTCTGTCACATAATGTTGCTCTATCACATGTTGCTTCCATGTCACATATTGGTGCCCTGTGAAATGATACTGGTCTGTTATATGATGATGGTCTGTCACATGTTGCTTCTATGTAACATCATGATGGCATGACACATGATGCTGCTCTGTCACATGATGTCTGTCACATGATGATGTTCTATCACATGTTGATGCTCTGTCACACGTTGCTTCTCTGTAACATGATGATGATCTGTTACATGTTGCTGCTTTATAACATGATGTATCTCTGTCACGTGATGATGAGCTTCCACATGTTGCTTCTCTGTCACAATATATTGCTCTGTCACATGATGATGCTCCTTCATATGTTGCTTCTATGTAACATGATGATGCTCTGTCAAATGATACTGATTTGTCACGTGATGATGCTCTGTTACATGATCCTGCTCTGTCACATCATAATGTCTGTCAAATGATGATGCTCTATCATATGTTGCCGCTGTCAAATGATGCTGCTCTGTCACGTGTTGCAGCTCTATCACATAATGTTGCTCTGTCACATGTTGCTTCTATGTAACATGATGGTGCCCTATCAAATGATACTGGTCTGTCACATGATGATCCTCTGTCATGTGATGCTTCTCTGTCACATGATGATGCTTGTTCAGATATTGCTTCTCTGTAACATGATGTTCATGTTGTTCTGTTATGTGTTGCTGCTCTGTCACTGGATGCTGCTCTGTTACATGTTGTTGTTCTGTCACAGGATGCTGCTCTGTCACATGATGATGCTCCATCACATGTTGCCGCTCTGTCACATGATGTTGCTTTGTCACATGATGCTTTGTCACATGATGTTCTGTCATATGTTGCTATTCTGTCACATGATGTTGCTGTGTCATATGTTGCTGATATGTCACAGGATGTCTGTCACAGGATGATGCTCTGTTACATATTGCTGCTCTGTCACAGGATGCTGCTCTGTCACATTTTGATGCTCTGTCACATGTTGCTGCTATGACACATGATGTTGCTCTGTTACATGTCGCTGCTCTGTCACAAGACGCTGCTCTGTCACATGTTGTTTCTATATGATATTATGATGCTCTGACACAAGTTGCTGCTTTGTCATATGTTGTTACTCTGTCATATGATGTTTCTCTGTTACATGTTGCTGCTATGCAACATGTTGTTGCTCTTTCACATATGATGCTGTGTCATATGTTGCTGATCTGTAACATGGTGTCTGTCAAATGATGATGCTCTGTCACATGTTGCTGCTCTCAAATGATGATGGTGTGTAACATGATGATGCTTTGTCACATGATGATCCTCTGTCACATGATGATGCTCGGTCACATGTTGCTGCTATGTCACATGATTTTGCTCTGTTACATGTTGTTGCTCTGTCACAGGATGCTGCTCTGTTACATGATGATGCTCCATCACATGTTTCTGCTCTGTCATATGATGCTGCTCTGTCACATGTTGCTGTTGTCAAATGATGATGGTGTGTAACATGATGATGCTCTGTTACATGTTGTTTCTATGTCATATGATGCTCTGACACATGATGTTGCTCTGTTACATGTTGTTGCTCTGTCACATGTTGTTTCTATGTAATATGATGATGCTCTGTCACATGTTGCTTCTATGTAACATCATGATGCCTTGACACATGTTGCTGCTCTGTCACATGATGATGCTCTGTTATGTGATACTTCTCTGTCCCATGATGATGCTCGTTCACATGTTGCTTCTCTGTAACATGATGATGCTCTGTTACATGTTGCAGCTCTGTCACAGGAGGGCTGCTCTGTCACATGGCGTTGCTCTGTTACATGTTGTTTCTCTGTAATATGATGATGCACTGACACATGATGTTGCTTTTTCACATGATGCACTATCATATGTTGCTGCTCTGTCACATGATGTTGCTCTGTCACAGGATGACGTTCTGTCACATGTTGATTTTATGTCACATGATGATGCTCTATCACATGTTGGTGCTCTGTCACATGATGTCAGTCACATGATGCAGCTCTGTCACATGTTGCTTTTATGTCACATGATGATGCTCTGTCACATGTTGTTTTTCTGCAACATGATGCTCTGTCACCTGAGTCTGCTTTGTCGCAAGTTGCTTCTCTGTCACACAATGATGCTCTGGTCACATGTTGCTGCTCTGTAACATGCTGTTACTCTATCACATGTTGCTTCTATGTATCGTGATGATGCTCTGTCACATGATACTGCTCTCTCACCCGATGTTGCTCTGTCACATGATACTGCTCGCTCACAGGATGTTGTTTGTATTTGTTCACTTCAATGCGTCTTCAATGCATCAAGCCTCAGTCTCCATGCACAGTTGCACTGATACAGACACAATGCTGCATCCTCATATCCCTGAAATACTCAACAAATCACAGGTTAAATTATTTCTGCCAACACACAAATATGTCAGAGCTATTGGCTGTATGGTGTGCTCAAGGATGTGCATGCGCACATGTGTGGAAGCTCCATTAGGTTTTATTTTTACGAAGTGATGGTTAGTGTATCTGAGTGCCGTGGGAGTCTGCACTGACAAAAGCAAAGCTTCGACCCTACTGTTTGTGTGTGTGTCCAACACTGACAAGGTGCTATTGTTGTGAGAGCTCAGTGTGTTCAGAGGAGAATGGTGTGTCAGATAGAGGAGTTTAGGCCTTATGAAATCCATAAATCACAGAGACAGCAGAACCCTCTAATATTCTCTGTCACAAGAAATTCAAGCTGTCAAATCTTCTTTGAATTTGTGGGCTAAATGTTTTAGTGAAAGCTAAATGAAAATGATTCAATAAGATAAGTCTGATAAGAAAGAGATAAGAATCATTATAGTACAGATAATAAAATTAAAACCAGAGCAGTTGCCTCCTTACATCATAAACATTCTCACAAACACTTTGTGCCCACCTAATTATCATAGGCGTGAGCTGAAGCAGAATTAGCTGTAGATGGTAATTTCATTTAATGCAGACTAAATAGATAATGGCAGAATTGATCTTGACTTCCCTATAACAGACTACATCCATAGGGACTGTGGGGGCTCCTAGAACCAACACCATTGACCCTGCTGTCACCACAGCAGCTGATTAGAGAAATGTGTGAGCTGCATGTTAAGCTGGGTGAAGGCCTCTGACCTCTTGAGGTGAATAGAGCTGAGACAGAGGAAACAGAATCAGCAGCACCATTCCAACTGATCCTACTGATCCTAATGATTATATTTATTCAACTGATCGTTCTGATCTTACTGATTATATTGATCCAACTGATCAAACTAATCCAACTGATCCTACTGATCGTATTGATCCAAGTGATCCTTCTGATCTTACTGAGGGACGGAAACTGTCCTGGATCAATTTGAAACACTCCACTGACTTAACCACTAAACTAATAGGTTCATGAACAAATCTGTAATGCACAGCTGGATTCCTGATTTGTTAGGGACAGGTACAAGAAAGAGTTAGTTAAAGGTTAGTTGAGGATTAAGTAAGTGAATTAATTAAGGGTTGGATAAGAGTCAGGTAAGCATCGGGTAAGGTTTAGTAAAGGGTCAGGTAAGGGTTCAGTAAAGGTTAGTTAAGGGTCAGGTAAAGGTTAGGTAAGGGTTAGGTAAGGATTAGGTAAGCATTAGTTAAGTGTCAGGTAAGGCTTAGGTATGGGTTCAACTCAGTTAAGCAGTTGAGATAATCAATAAAATAAGGCAATAAAACATGGCAATAAATACTGACATTAAATATGTGAATTTCAGTTGAAAACATTTTAAATTAATAAAATGCATACTTCTACATAAAATTATAATGTTCAAGGTGTCAAAAACTTATTTCATAAATGTTTTAACAAGACATGCATTAAAACTTTATATTAGATAAATAAATATTAGTATAATATTACAAATATTTTGAAATATAAAATCACCAGGGTCAAGCTAAATTTTGTTTTATATATTTGTCCATATAGATATTTTTGTATTAGAATTTTAATTGTTATCAATATCATTCATATCATAAGTTAATTAATATAATAAGTTTGTGTGCCCCACGATAGGCTGGTGTACATCTGGGGTTGTATCCCTGCCTCTCACCTGTAATGCAACTGGGATTGGCTACAGCAGACCCCTGTGACCCTAATGAAACATATTATAAAAACAAACATCTCTAAAATTTATTACCATTATAAAAAAGTTTCTGTAAATTCCAGACTATAAGCCCCTACTTTTTCGCTACACTTGCGGCTTATACTATAGTGCGGCTTATTCTTTTTTTTTGTGGTGGGAAGAACATTTTCCCCAGAAACAGTAGACCATTTAAAGTGACAAGCGGTGAGAAATCTTTTACCAAAACAGGACGCATGTGAAGAGCATCTTTCTCTTAAGTCTGCCAGTGGAGCTGTGTCACAACATCAACCATCACCAATGGGTTTAGAAAGGCTGAGCTGCTGCGTGATGACGGTGTGCACTCAAGTGACATGGAAAGCCAGGAGACTGTAGTGAGTGATAAGATCCTGGGGCTGTTTAATTCAGACACTGAATTAGAAGACTTTGATGGTTTTATTGCGGAGAGAAAAATGAAGAAGGCGATGAGTGACTTTTTCTGGTAGGATGCAGTATGTGGTATATAAGTTAAGTATGTTATAAGTTAAGTTACATTAAAAGTTATTAGAAGAATCTGGAATACTGTTTATGCACTGTTGAGTAAAAAAAAACATCAGCAACCCATAGCGTACAATGTAGTTGTGATACAAACTACTCTGCTATATTTCAGAGTAGCAGCGTTACAGTCAGCGTTATAAAAAACACATACAATATGTAGGTATGTAATTCATTTGTTTATGTTACTAAGCAGATTAAATAAAAACTTTTTTACAAATCTCACCTGTAATATCTTTCTGGGTAAATATCTGAACAATGCTTAAGAAGAATAACACAGTGTTTTATTTTTTAAATCTAAGAAATGGGCTTGAATTAGATTTTCTTTCTTAAATTTAAGCATGCGGCTTTTAATCAGGTGGCCCTATAGTCCAGAATTCAAGATACTTGATAAGAGATAATAAAAAAACAATGAAAAGAGATCTTCCCCCGATCACTGTATTTGTTTTTATGATTATATTATGTCTTATTTTCATTAGCTTGGATGATCCAACCTTGATATATTATGGGCTAACATTTAAATAAAAAGAAGATAATTAATATTGTAAATACTACACAAAAATAATAAATATGTAATGCACATGTTGTGAAAACACAGCAGACGATTAGTAAAATAAATAATTTAAATAAGTGAGCAAGGAATAACTTAAAAGATGAACAGAGAAGTTGCATTAAAATACAAACAGAAAGAAATATCCATAGAGACCAGGAAATTAACATTTCTACGCTAAACTGTAATATAATATAATATTTTATATTATGTTATATTTTATTGTATTTATATTTTTTATTCAGATGAGATGGGTTGATCATTTTTAGGTAATGAATCCAGTTCCTCTGGGTCTCAGTTCACTTGTTGATCTTAAACTGTGAATATAAAAATTTTATATTCACAGTTTAAAACTGTGCTACTGCTCCCTTTATCCATGTGTTGTATTATTCTGCCTCTATTCTTCCATCCATTCAGTGTAATTCCCATCTGCAGCGACAATTAAACATATAGATGAAATCAATGATCAATACTAGAAACTCTTCCCTATCAGCACATTTTTGTTCAGATTAGTATGAATAAGAACATCCTGAAGGTTGTATTTCTTTTGTTGGCATCGACCAACCATGCATCAGTCCTTTAGCAGTTCCCAGTCCCCCGCCCACAACTCCCCTGCAAGTTAGGAGACCTGGGTTCCATGGAGGGACAGAACAGACGACACAATATCTTTACTACTTTAAATGTGCTGTCTGGAGTAACCTCAGAACCTCGAGATCTCAGCTCCTCAGAACTTCATGACCTCAGAACCTCAGAGAAGCTGCTGGGAGCCTCCTATGCATGATCCAGGAGGATGCAGAAAAATAACAGAAATACGTTATCGTGAAGACAGTGACAGTGGTATCAACTGATGAGGTTGAAAAGGTTCAGGTCAGGTGAAAGGGTCAGGAGTCAGGTTTAGGTTAAAGGGTCAGGGGTCGGGTTTGGGTTAGGGGTCAGGCGTCAGGGGTTTGAAGCCCATATAGAAGGCTAAGAAGCTTCAGTGAGAAGCTTGAAAGGAACTGGGGCAGACAGTGTTTTTCCTGGTCAGCTGCTCTCAGCCTTTGAGTCTGAATGGTGAATAATTAAAGGATCAACACTAAAATGACTGCACCCGTCTAAAAAATAATGATAAATATTTAAAGATATTTACATGTAAAAATAGAGTTCATGAATAAATTAGAGGCCCTAAAAGGAACATACACACATATATAAAATATAACTTTCCCCTACAACCATACACATACATCATAATTTTTTTTATTATTATTAATATTTATTTATTAGAACTATTTTATTGCACAGTTAAAGGAACTGACAGAATATCAATGTGATCACATGTGACAAAGATGGATTGAATGATTGATTGAACAGATGTTTGTACTATGCTACCTGCATAAGAAATAACAAAAGTCCAGACAATAGTCCAACAATCAAAAAGGTAGTTTGTATTTTCACAAAAGAGCTGGCAGACATGTGGAGCTGGGTCTGAACTCTGGATCTGATCCCAAATATGATGAGGGACTCATGGAGGAAGGTGCAGTTCCATTAGTTTCCATGAAGGCAGCTTTGAGACTTTCCTGTGGTATCTCATGGATGATTCTGACTCAATTTTCTGTTTCTCAGTGAAACTGTACAACTTCAACGTCTGTCACTAGAAACACAAATCAATTACAAATCAGCTTCTATTTAGAGCAACAGAATATATTGCATTAATCAAACACCTTGAGCCACCGAATATAAAACTAACAGGGCAAATAAAGTGATTACATTTCAGCATTCACATTAACTAAAGAAATACCTTATTATTATAGATTAATTAGAAGCACGGTGAAAACAGGCTTTTCATTCAGAAGCTGAGAAATTAATTATGTTCTCTGCCATGTCAGAATAATGCCAAGCCCAAGGGGATTCTAGGTATTAAAGTGTTGTGCCCACAAAGGTGATAAACATCTTCAGCCAGATGCCTGGCTGAGCCTGGAACTTGTGACCCTTCCCCCGACAGGAAACTCAGTTTCACACCTTCAAGGAATGTTACCAGAGGTATAAAGGCACCGGCCTTTCCCCTCTCAAAGGCTCTTCGACTTTGCTCTTTTTAAATTAATAGATTATTACAATTCATGAGACTAAATCAGAGAATTGACTATCTTTTCCTCTCAACCGAGAGGTGGTGCCCCGAAATTCTAAAACTTTTAATGAATACATAATTATTTCCAATAATTATTGATTCTTTCTTCTTTCACAACATATTATGGCTGCCCCGCGTGAGAAAAGTACTGTTGGCAATAATTCATAATTGTACAATATTAAGTTCAGCATAATTTTGACAATCAAAATTCTGAAGAATTTTGAAACTAACCAAATGCATTCACATTCAACACCTAGTCCTCCACAGGAGTAGACGTCCAGTTGTACTAACAAACTAGTACATTGTGTTGAAAACAGCTATTCATAAAGATAACAAAAGTAATTTATAATCCAATAACCCAGAACCTCCAGGGTATTGATAACTAAGCCCATAGTTTAAGAGTTTGCTGTTGCTGCTGCCATTGTTTGATCTAGTTTCCAGCTGTGTTGAGACACATCTGCATTGTTTCAGGACAGGCTCCAGCAAGAGCCACACCTAACAATCACTCTTTGATCAGCCAACTGTGGTCTCACATGACCCAAAGTTATCAGTCAAACTGATCAATCTGATCCTAAAATGTGTCTTTGTTAGACAGAGTACAGAACCTGTCTTTAATCAAGTTGCCAAAATTTGTTAATCGAATCAAAGTGTTCCAATTTCCCTTTAAGTTTATTCACAGCGTGCCACCGGCCCTGTGTCACAGAGAAATTATACCTGGTTGTCACTGCCATGCATGTCAACCTGAAGGAAGAATAGAGTTGAGAAAGAGCCACAGTTTGCTGTGAAATTACTTAGCTGTTACTGCCAAGCATTCCAGTTAAGTCAACTTTAAGACAACATCCTCTACCTGGATTCCAGTTAGTGCATGTTAAGATTTGGTAAGCAGACCCCCAAAGTCTCCTCCAAATTGTCCACTGGCCTCCTCCTGTTAAAGCCACCAGAGCTATCAGAAGGTGCCATACTGACCCCTCCCCCCACAGGTAGCTACCCCAACGGTGTAGACTCCCTGTAGTTATGTTGATACTCAATCAAATCATTTCATCTTTTCCCTCAGACAAGAACAATGGATAGCTCCTGCATAGAGCTGTTTATTTCCTCCATAGCTCAGAGTGTAGAAACCAGCTACCTGGAATTAATCAACATGATGACAACATGATGAATTCCGATGAGTGTAGGAAAGAAGTAGACTGTCTTCCACAGGCAAACAAAACTTGCTGTTCAGAACGAAGCAGTTATGGAGAAGCAGATTGAGTCCCTCAGAACACACAATTCCTGTCTCCTTCAAGAACTGCAGACAGCGAACAAGAAAGCCATGAGGTACTTAGAAGACCTGCATTCGGCAGAGTCAGACCTCTGCTCACAGAAGGAGGAACTGTTAAGGCTAAGATTTGAACATCTTTCCTCAACACAGTCCTTCAGCCGATGTGATTCTGGTTACACAGATTCACACTACACCCGGAGTGAAAAGCTAACTCCTTCTCCGGTCAGAGAATTTGCACACCCCCAAACTGACCCTAGATTCTGTGAAAGTAAGTCACCTCCTCAACCTCCATTGAGAGACAGAATTCACAGTTACCTGATTTCACACCTCTCTGAATCTGACACAGACATTGAAGAGCCACATAGCTTACCCCCCAGGGAGAGTTCTGCTCCATGTCCCCCTCAGTTACAAAGGTGTGAAACCTTCCTCTGTGCTCGACCCTTCAAAGGGGGGAGCACCATCCCATTAAACTGTTCAGCCCCTGACTCACAACCAGAGAGAACTGTAACACACAGTTCATACAGCCAGAGTAGGGATAGTTTAATCTCGCCTTCACTCGGAATGACTCCACAGGGTCCCCGCCTCGAAGTGCTTGAGTTTATCGCGAAAGATATTGAACAGTTCGATCCGGACACCCGTGATCATCAAATTGAGGATTATTTTGCAGAATTAGACAACAACCTAATTGACTTGCCCCAAGCAACCCAAAGGGAGAAAATTAAACTTGTGTGGAAGACCTGCTCCAAAGCCGCTCACAAGTTTATCCAAACACTACCTCCCGACGTCAGAAATGACTACAACCGGCTCCGTCATTCTCTGATTGAAGAATATTATTTTACAACCGATGAGATTACCTTCTGGAGTGCAGCCTCCCAAATCAAACACTCCCGTCGTGAGAATCCCAGAGATTATTACAGACGTTTTAGGCATGCATACACCCAGGGTAAGAATTCTCCAGGTTTAGAAGAAAACTCCATCTTCAAGTCTCTGTTTTTACAGAATTTACATCCGAGCATACGCTCCACTGTCACACTTTGTGCACGTGAGGACAGGTCCTCCATGCATCAGATCAGGAAGTTGACACAGGTGGCTTGGGAAACCCTTTTCCCTCCAACAGCAAGGGTGAGAGCCACCGGTCCTGCCAACTCCCACACTCAAGTGTCACACACATTGTCTACCTCTCCAGATCACCCTCAACACCGCCGAAAGGGGGTGAAAAAGGTAGACGTAGGGACACTGAGCGTTACAGCCATGTCCATCAGATCCCCAGAGATAGACATTCACACAAAAGAAGTGTTCGTAGGCCATATTCAGAAATATTGGCCCAGACATATGACCACCCAACATTTGGTCCAGATGATGGCCACAGCATCTCTGACCACCATTCAGAGCAGGATCACAGTCTGTCAGACAGTGATGGCTCTGAACTCCCTCTTCCCTCTGGCCATCTGGAGCGTTACAGCCCTGAGCCACAGGTGAAGAAGACCTCCAGGCGTAAGAGCTCCAGAGCTCCCTCTTTTTGGTCATAACTTAATCTCCAATGTGTACTAACTGAGAGACAGGTATGAGCGTGTCTTAGTTCTTGCAGTTACTTAGGCAACTTGAGTTTGTAGCAACAGCAGCAACCTCAACCAAACTAAACTCACTGATAACCAAACATCATAGTCGTTTAGAGCCTAAATTCTGATTAGACACAGACACCATTCTCTGACTTTGTAAGTACACCTGGACCAACTCCTTAGTAGTATTTATCAGTAGATCCACTATTGAAAAACACTATCTTAGGACACACCACAAATGATTTATCATTCAAGGTGCTCTCTCTGTCTCTGCAATTCACCCTAACCAATAATCCACTAACTTTCTTCTTCCAACTTACCATAATAAATAACCAGGAAACACAAGTTATTTATTTTTGGATTAGGATTTAGTCATTTGTATTTTGTTTGTAACCTGAACTGTTCTTGCTTAGCCAAGATAGTGCCCACCAATGCCCAGTTGGTCAACAAACTGCCCAGATGTTGTGGATTTAAATGGACTAACATGAACTCCTTCTCTGTGGGCCACTCATGGTCCCATGATTGCACATCAGGTGCATTCCTGAGACCAAAGGGGGGATGTTGTGCCCACAAAGGTGATAAACATCTTCAGCCAGATGCCTGGCTGAGCCTGGAACTTGTGACCCTTCCCCCGACAGGAAACTCAGTTTCACACCTTCAAGGAATGTTACCAGAGGTATAAAGGCACCGGCTTTTCCCCTCTCAAAGGCTCTTCGACTTTGCTCTCTCTCACTCCAGAGTCTCTTCAACTTGCAAGCTCCAAACTCTCTCCCGGGCTCCTGCTCATCAGCAGAGCACCGCTCTGTAGCAGGAGAAGCTGCAGGACAGAAGCCTTCAGCAGCTTCTCTGCTCTAGAAGGGATTATCCAGCTGCTTTCAGCGTCTCCCAGACCTGCAAGTGACCAAGGACTCCATGGCGTCCAGCCAGCAGCACTGAAGAAACTCAGGCCTGGTTCTACAACCAGACAAGGATTAACAAAGAGCAACACGACCTCCACAACGGATCTACTCCTCAACAAACACCACAGCTGCAACAACATCTCCAGCTACTCAAGGAAGCAGAACCTGAGAGCAACCCTTCTTCTTCCTTTCCACTGGTAACATGACTTGGGCAGAACAGAACATTAACAAACACGGTTAAGCAAGACTGTTGAACTTTGTTAATGTGATGAGATCATAGGCTACAGTTCACTGTGTTTTAGGTTTGTAAGAAGGTGTAGTTTGATGTTAGTGTCCCAACCTGCATGATACTAACCATTCTTTAACATGATACCTTGAAACACACACAAAGTGACATTAGCCCACACACACACACTCACACACACATTAACACGGTCAGCCATTTTCCCTTTGTTCTTAACAGACAAAGAGCCCCACATGGCCTGGACTACATAGAACAGCCACAGCCATCTTTGTAGTCCCCCCCCCCACAGATACACACATGCACGCACGCACACACATACACACACACAGCATCATTCACATGTACATAGATACATTTAGTTTAGATTGTTTATTGTGTGTTTTTTTTCTTGTATTTTTGTGAATAAATGCTTTTGAGTCATACATTCTGCCTCTTTAATGTCGTACAATAATGAATTCTGCCAACCTCTACTTTAGAACTCAGAATCCTTCAACTATTAATAGCTATTAATTGACCCTGGTTTCTATTATTAAGTTAATTGTTAATCAGACGTCCAAATTAATAGATTATTACAATTCATGAGACTAAATCAGAGAATTGACTATCTTTTCCTCTCAACCGAGAGGTGGTGCCCCGAAATTCTAAAACTTTTAATGAATACATAATTATTTCCAATAATTATTGATTCTTTCTGATAGTCAATTCTACCTGAAGAATTAGTGCAAGACACAACATATTAATGGTGCCGCACTTGAGGCAAGTACTGTGCACAACAAAAGGAAAGGAGAGAAAGAGGAGAAAATGGGGCTGGGGATGAACAAGGAAGAATAAGGAATCTGAGAGAGAGAGACAACGACAGAGGGGACAGAGAGAGAGAGAGACCTGAGGCCAGCAGCTAGTCACCCCCTGCCCCCAGACCAACACCCCCAAACAACTCCTTCAACAAGTCTGACACAGCCTGTCCCTCCTGGATCTGGATTTCACTGAGTTCGGTGAGCTGACTCTGGCCTAGCTGGATAAGGAGGACACCATCCAGTAGCTGAGACAGGAGCTCCAGGAGCTGAAGCTGGACACCCAGAAGGCCCTGAGGGAGAACCAGAGAACCAGCAAAGAACTGAGGGAGACTCAGAAAAGGCTGATCCAGCTAACTCAGATTATATGGGGTGAACGAGGCCCTGCAATCCCAGGTCCAGAGAGAAAGACAGGAGTCAGCTAAAATAGACGTGAGCTTCCACAGACAGCTGCACAAAGTCAGGATCATCTCCAGAAACAGACAGACTGCATCTGACGCTGGGGTGGGAAAATTTGCTAAAAATTTTCTAAAACACTGAAGAACATCAACTTCAATTGCAACCACACCGATCTGGCCCACACCACTACCCACCCAGGAACTACAGACACCCCAGACCCCAACCAAGCAACCAAATAGTAGGAGGACCCATCCCCCACCCTTCTGTCCCACTCAGACACAGTGGGGCAGACCCTCACCATCCACCTATGACACCAACATCTGAAATCAGGGAAATCATAGAGCTCCTCCACATGCTCTGTGACAGACTAGAGACATAAGAAACATGAACCAGAGATGGATCCTATGAAATATCAGCTCAGTGAGCATCAGCTGCAGCAGAAACAGACACAGACAGACATGGCTGTCCAGAGAAGACAGAGCATGTCTGACCTGTGTCTCAGGACAGGTAGAAAGTAAGGGACACTTCCTGCTCTCTTCTTGGTACCACACAGAGACATGGAGTAAATAAAGTAGAACTCTGAACTCAGGATGTAAAACTGTGTGATGAAGAAGAAGAACCAACTTTAAACTGCTTCAAATTGTATTGAAATCATTCATAAAACATTTATATGATAATCTTTATCTGATCTGACACCACTGTATTTATTATATGCATTATATAATAATTAGCGTCTCTCTGAAAGACACTGAACAACTTCTGTATTAATTTCCAAATGTCACATATCTCTGCTATTTCTTAAAATGTTATTTCCATCCATCCATTTTCTATCCCCGTTTATTCCTCACTAGGGTCACAGGGGTCTGCTGGAGCCACACTCAGCATACTTCAGTTGAGAGGCAGGATACACCCCAGCCTATCATGGAGCACACATACCATTCACATATCCCAGCCCAAGTACTGTCCCGCCATGCCACCTACATGTTATTTCTAAACATGTTATTTCTAAATGTCTTAGTTCTTAACGTGTTGTGTATAAACATGTTTTTTCTAAATGTGTTTGTTCTAAACATGCTGTTTCTAAACATGTTATTTCTAATCATATTAGTTCTAAACATGTTGTTTCTACATGTTATTTCTAACGTCATGTTTGAGGTGCAGCAAACTTTGATGTTAAAGTATGACTGATGAAATTTGACCCTTTAACAGCTGCTGATGTTTCTACCATCAGTGAGTGAATTTAAAAAAACGTCTTGATGATCAGTTTTGAAACATTGTAAAGACTCTGAATAAATGCTCCATTTACATAAAAGTTGCATGATGTAATGATACCATGCTGAAGTTTAGGCTGTTGATAAGTGACTGAACACAGCACATCTGTCCAGATGTTTCTGATCAGACATTTCTGCTTTCAATGGGGCAAAACTTTAATGGAGGATGTTTAAATCCCGTCCTGATATTTTCAATTTCATGTACTTTTCATGTACATTTGATGTACTAGCATCTGTGTACTATGTACTGAGCATCCAGTGATGAGAAGTGACGCTGTGACAAACATCAATATCTGCTGCCACTGAACTGTCAAGAGATATCGTCCCTGATGTTACACATCTGTGCCACACACACACACACACACACACACACACACACACACACACACACACACACACACACACACACACACACACAACTGAGCAGATACAGATGTGGACTCAGGAATCACAGTAGCTGTTTTTTTTTGTCTCCGGGGACAATGATGCCTGGGTCACAGAGCGACAGGCCACAGGGGAATGAAACAGGCAAAAGGGTGGAGAAGGAAGCTAGCAACACAGGAGAGAAATATAGGAGGAACTGAGGCTCAACTGAAAGCAAGGTGACAAGATGGAGGAGACAAGAGCGAGAAACAGCATAGTGAGACTGAGCTGGGAGACAAGATAACTGCAAAGAAAAGGCAGAAGTGACAAGAAAGAAGAACGCAACAGCAACAGATACAGGTGGACTGAGGAAAACCTTTAGACACAGGAATCCATAGAGAAAAGGTAAAGGAAAAGGGAGGAGGAGGAGGGAGGGAGGTGAGGGGATGAACAGATAGGCAGTGAATGACAGGAGAGTAACCTTGTGAAGTCTGAATGGGTTGTGCTGCTTTTGAATGTAGAGAGTAGAAGGACAGATTCTGCAGAGAGAGACAGAGAGACAATGAGAGAGAGAGACAAAGAGAGAGAGACAGAGAGAGAGAAGCAGAAAGAGACAGTAACAGAAGAGAAAAGCAGTGAAAGCAGCAATGAAGATTGTTGTGGAACATTTAAACATTGCAGTAAACTATGCTCAATACGGCCTTGAAGGCACAACGCCTCTGCTAGCACACACACACACACACACACACACACACACACACACACACACACACACACACACACACACACACACACACACACACACACACACACACACACACACACATACACAAGTAGGGACAGAGGTAGGGAATATCACATCTATCATCGGTATTTGAACTGAAGACTGCATGTGTGTGTGTATATACTGTATGTACTGAATGTGTATATGACTGAATGGCTGATTTTAATGTAGATCCAGGAAGGAGGGAGTGTGTGTGTATGTGTGTGTGTGTGTGTGTGTGTGTGTGTGTGTATGTGTGTGTGTTGGGGGGGGGCAGAGGCAAAGAAGGCGACGATGACGTGTGTGGGTTGAGGGGAATCTGCAATTTAATGCTACTGAAAAACATTTGAAGCCTCTTCATTTTCTATGTGAATATCAATCACACAATCATCACATTTCTCCTGCTGAATTTGTTGGGGAGAAGCTCCACCATGACCCACCAGATCGCTCCAACTATCAGTAGAGTGGTGGCTTCATTACCATAGCAACTGGAGAGATGGTACTGGATAAAGAGCAGAGAATAAAAATCACACAACAGACTCAACCTAGTCCAGGAGGAAATATGACACATCTACATTTGATGTACAGGAGTCAGTGTGCATGTGTGTGTGTGTGTGTGTGTGTGTGTGTGTGTGTGTGTGTGTGTGTGTGTGTGTGTGTGCGTGCAACAATTCAGTCTCAGAACACTGCGGATGTGATGCTGCAGTATTTATACCTCACATTCACCCTCAAACTCTTCAGCTCCTCACACTTAACATGATGAAACAGGAAACATAACTGCATCATTCACCATGATTCATTCACCCTCATTCACCATCATTCATTCATCATCATTCACCATCAGTCATTCACCATCATTCATCATTCATTAACCATCATTCACCATCATTCATCATTCATTCACCATCATTCATCATTCACCATCATTCATTCATCATCCATTCACCACCATTCACCATCACTCGCCATCATTCACATCATTTATAATCATTCATTCACTATCATTCATTCATCATCCATTCACCATTATTCATTCATCATCATTCGCCATCATTCATTAATCCTCCACTCACCACCATTCACATCACTCACCATCATTCATTCATCATCCATTCACCCTCATTCACCATCATTCATTCATCATCATTCACCATCAGTCATTCACCATCATTCATCATTCATTAACCATCATTCAACATCATTCATTCACCATCATTCATTAACCATCATTTGCCATCATTCACCATCATTCATTCATCATCCATTCACCACCATTCACCATCACTCGCCATCATTCAAATCATTTAAAACCATTCATTCGCTATCATTCATTCATCATCCATTCGCCATTATTCATTCATCATCATTCACCATCATTCATTAATCCTCCATTCACCACCATTCACATCACTCACCATCATTCATTCATCATCATTCACCATCAGTCATTCACCATCATTCATCATTCATTAACCATCATTCACCATCATTCATTCACCATCATTCATCATTCATTAACCATCATTTGCCATCATTCACCATCATTCATTCATCATCCATTCACCACCATTCACCATCACTCGCCATCATTCACATCATTTATAACCATTCATTCACCATCATTCATTAATCCTCCATTCACCACCATTCACCCTCATTCACCATCATTCATTCATCATCATTCACCATCAGTCATTCACCATCATTCATCATTCATTAACCATCATTCACCATCATTCATTCACCATCATTCATTAACCATCATTTGCCATCATTCACCATCATTCATTCATCATCCATTCACCACCATTCACCATCACTCGCCATCATTCACATCATTTATAACCATTCATTCATTCATCATCCATTCGCCATTATTCATTCATCATCATTCACCATCATTCATTAATCCTCCGTTCACCACCATTCACATCACTCACCATCATTCACATAATTTATAATCATTCATTCACTATCATTCATTCATCATCCATTCACCATTATTCATTCATCATCATTCACCATCATTCATTAATCCTCCATTCACCACCATTCACATCACTCACCATCATTCATTCATCATCCATTCACCCTCATTCACCATCATTCACCTTAATTAATCATTCATTCACCATCATTTATTCACCATTCATTCATCATCATGCATTCATCATCCATTCACGACCATTCACCATCAATCATTCATTCACCATCATCCACTATGATTGATTCACCATCATTCCCCTCATCCTCCTTCCTTTAACATATTTACCTCACCCTCAACGCTTCTGCTGTGATTCTGGTGGTCTTATATGTTTGTGTCCATCCCTTATGTCTACTTGTCCTCTGTCTGTCCCCTCGTCCTCAGTCCCCAGTGTCCCAGGCTGTTTTTCTGTCTCCTCCTGGTCACGGTTGGTGCAGGAATAACCAGATTTAAAGCTGTGTTTAGTTTTGTCTTATTGTTAGTGAGGTGTGTGTCAGTCCTACTGATCATGTGCTGCTGCAGTTATTATAACTCTGACTATCTCACTACAATAATATGGAGGCAGGATTAACTGAAGCTCTCTTTCCTCAAACTTTATAGTGTCACATCAATTACTCATGGTAATAGGTGTCAATGGCAGCTGACTCTGACAATACACAGCAATTAAGCAGATTTGTCTCAGTACCTTTTGTGTTGGTTACTTTGGCAGAACAACAACACACTGACTTTCCTGATCAGACTGTTAATGAGGCACCTCTTGCTTTTTCTGCCTGGTTCCCAGTTCTCTGTCCTTTCCAAATTTGTCTTGACTCACCTCAGACTGAGTCTTACCTGTGAAGCTGACATTAAGTATGTAGTCCCTGTAGAGGCGGCGGCCATCCAGCACCTTCATGGCGTCACAGAGCTGTGTGGTGTTGAAGCACAGGCTGCGCTGCATGTTGTGGAGAGCGTGAGCCATAACGTACACAGCGTTCACCACAAACATGATCTTAGATTCTGGTTCAAAGTTATTCTTGTCCATTGACAACTGCTTGTCACATGGCGGCAGAGGAATCTCCCCTCCTGCAGCAACACCTCCTGCTACTCCCCCGCCTAAGGAGCACTGGAACCGCTGCTCCCAGAATTCCTTGTACCAGGGATTGCGATGGTTTCTGATAGGGTTCAAGCTGAGGAAGTAATGGTTGAACTCTGGCACAGGATTGGCTGCCAGCTCCAGTGTGATGGCTCCTTCGGCAGTGACCTCATTCCCCTTGATGATGCTCTCCTGTGCTCCCCAGCCATCACTCGCCACCCAGATGAAGGTGGTGTTGAGCCTGGCGGCGGCTGCCAGCAGCTCTCTGGCATCGTCACTGCGCAGGAAGAGGACGGCCACACGGGCGTTGGGCTTCTGTAGCAGCTGACGGATCACAGCTTCATACGACTTCTTAGCATTCGAACGCCCCACCTGGACAGGAAGTGGATTGAATGTAAATACAGAGGAATTTCCTTCTACATCCTTCCAGTGGATGACACAGAACCTTGTATTTGGTACAAAAAAATATCTACTGCAGTTAACAGCCAGAGACAAACACTTCTGTGAATCTGTTTGAATTGTGCCATGAATTATGAAGATGGGGCCAAACAGATATTAGCTCTTTCTCTTCACTATGCTTTTTTTCAGGTCTCACCAGGTTCACAAGAAGGTAGCAGTACTCTATAGTCTCTCTATAGGTGCTCTATAATTTCTCTATATAGTCTCTATATACATGCTATATACGGTAGTCTCTATTCAGTCCCACCAGGATTTTAGGATCTTTTTGTGATTTTTTCGATCAAAACGACTGATTTCTTGGCTGTATTTTCTTGCAAGTTGCAAGGAATTTTGTTCCCTTTTTTAACTTTTTTTTTAGGGAAATTGTTTATCAACAATGCTTCTTCTTCTACAACTACTGCTTTTAAATACAACAGAAGATGGTGAAAGTTACATAGTGGCAGAAGCGAATAAGAAGCAATAACAGTGGCAGATGAAGCAAATGAGACACTTCTGTAAATATCTAAAAAAAAAAACTCAAAACAACGCAACAATGCAACACCAAAAAACACACAACAACAGTATAATATGTTGTGCCACGCTGATGCCAAATAAAATGTGTGGTTTTATTTATCCTCACGTAGAGAACCATAATAAGGTTGTGCCACAGTGATACCAAATAAAATCTTTGATTTTATTTAGCCTCACGTGGAGCACAATAAAAATGTGTAGTCAGCCTCGCTTGTGGCACCATAATAAAAGGTATAATGTTGACAGTACTTTGACTCCACGGGGGTGTCAGAGTATGTTATGTCTTACATTAATTCTTCAAGTGGAATTGGCTATCAGAAAGAATTAATAATTATTGGAAATAAGTATGTATTCATTAAAATTAGAGCTTAATTATTAAGTTCTAGAGTTTGGGGCACCACCTCTCGATTGAGAGGAAAAGATAGTGAATTCTCTGATTCAGTCTCATGAATTGCAATAAACTATTAATTTGGACATCTGATTAACAATTAACTTAATAATAGAAACCAGGATCATCATATTAAAAGCTGTTAATAGTTGAAGGAGTTCTAAAATAGAGGTTGGCATAATTCATAATTGTACAACATTAAAGAGGCAGCATGTATTACTCAAAAACATTTATTCACAAAAATATAAAAGTAAAAACAACACAACAAACAATCTAAACTAAATGGGTCTATGTACATGTGAATGTGTGTGGATGGATGCTGCGTGTGTATGCGTGCATGCGTGCGTGCGTGTCTGTGGGGGGGAACTACAAAGATGGCTACCGTGGTGGCTGTTCTATGTAGGTCCAGCCACGTGGGGCTCTTTGTCTCTTGAGAACAAAGAGAAAATGGCCTTAGTCCATGCTAATGTGTGTGTGTGTGTGTGGTGTGTGTGAGTGTGTGTGTGTGTGTGAGAGAGAGTGTGTGTGTAGGCTTAATGTCACTTTGTGTGTGTTTCAAGATATCATGTTAAAGAATGGTTAGGTTGGGACACCAACATCAAACTAAACCTTCTTACAAACCTAAAACACAGTAAACTGTAGCATATGATCTCATCACATTAACAAAGTTCAACAGTCTTGTTTAAAAAGGAAGAAGAAGGGTTGGTCTCTGGTTCTGCTTCCTTGAGTAGCTGAAGATGTTGTTGCAGCTGTGGTGTTTGTTGAGGAGTAGATCCGTTGTATAGGTCGCCTTGCTCTTTGTTAATCCTTGTCTCTGGTTGTAGAACCAGGCCTGAGTTGCTTCAGTGGCTCGCTGGACGTCGTTGAGTCCTTGGTCACCTGCAGGTCCATAAGATGCTGAAAGCAGCTGGATAATCCCTTTAAGAGCAGAGAAGCTGCTGAAGGCTTCTGTCCTGCAGCTTCTCCTGCTACAGAGTGGTGCTCTGCTGATGAGAAGGAGCCTGGGAGAGAGTCTGGAGTTGGTGTTGAGAAGAGAGAGCTGAAGAGCGATAACGAGGTGGGAAAAAAGGCCGTGCCTTTATATCTCTGGTGATATACCCTGAAGGTGTGAAACAGGGTTTCTTGTCGAGGGAAGGATCACAAGTTCCAGACTCAGCCGGGCAGCTGGCTGAAGATGTTTATAACCTTTGTGGGCACAACAAATACAATGCTTGTTTTGATCATCTACCAAATGTCGGTGATCAAGGCTCCAATAATCGGTTGTTGTCTTTTAAAAGTAGTAGAAAAAGAAGAAGAAGCATTTATGGTAAGAAGAAATCACCTGTGGTAAATTCAGTTGATTGGAAATGATTTGGAAAGGCACATACCTATCTACAAACAGACAATGGCTACAAAATGAAAATTATTTGTTAAATAAAACATTGCCTTACCTGCAAGCGACACATGGACATTGTTTTGCTTTCTCTTCTTTTCAACTCCTGACTCTTGATGCCTTTTGAAGGCCAGGTTAACACAAATCTGACAAACTTCAGTTGAAATTTAAGGCATAATCTAACAGACTACTGGGAGGCGGGAGGGAGGGTGGGAGGCACCAGGTGGAGGCTGGAGATGGGGCCGCAAGAAGATCCATCATTATAGTCTCTATAATGCTATATAGACTCTCTATAGGCGCTATATAGTCTCTATATAGTGCTTTATTGTCTCTATAGGTGCTATATAGGCTCTATATGAGCTATATAGTCTCTATATGAGCTATATAGTCTCTATATGGGCTATATTATCTCTCTTTTGGTGCTATATAGTCTCTCTATGTGCTATATAGTCTCTCTATGTGGTATATAGTCTCTCTTGGTATAGTGCAGCAGATGTGTACAGGTGAGCACGAGAGAGGGGGCAGGCCTGTCCTGATAAAATGAGCAGACAGGTGGGCATTGTCTGATCAGTTAGGTGTGCTGTCACAGTAGGAAACAATGCAGATAAGAGCAGAGACACTATTGGTATGTAGACAACCATTTTTATTTTTTGTTGCATTGGCTTTAAGCCGTTTCATGTCTGTTAGTCATTCATACATAGCGATATATTGTGATTCACTATGTGGGGCTGCGCTATAAAATGTTTGTGTGGTGTAGCCTGATCTTGTTAGTGTAGTATGTGGCACATTCTGATTTCTGGATATTAATAGAGATATGAAGACATGAATCAATACAATGTATAAATAATAAAAAAAAAAAAAACATAATTCATTGGTTGATTTTTGACGTTAAAATCCTTACTTGACATTGTTTGTTGTTTGAATCCAATATGAATTCCTACCCCTAAAGGACCAAACTTAATTGTTACAATTTGGTCAGTTGTGAGAAGGTATTGTGTTTAATGGATGATTGGTAATTATTAGTTGAAGAATTTGGATTGAAGGAAAATTAAAACCACTTTGGTAGATAATGAGGAGTAGAGATTTATTTATTATATTAATAATTAATAATGATAATTGATTTTTAATTTAATTTCATGATCTGTCTCTCCCAACAGGTCACTTAAAAAAAAGAAAAACACTACAATCTCTATAGATGCTATATAGTCTCTGTTTTGGTGCTAGACTCTCTGTAGGTTTTGTATGGTCTTTTTATAGGCTCTCTATAGGCTCTACAGTCTCTATAGGTGCTATATCGACACTCTCCACCCAAAGAGTTTTGGTAGATATAGATAAGTAGATGAGACTTTATTGATCCCTTTTTAGGGTTCTCTCAGTAAAATTAAATAGTAATTTGTGGATTTTATTCATATGAAGAAACAAACCACACCTGCAATTTAAACTCACACCATCATGCTTCTCCAAAACAAATCAGGCTAAAAATGGAAAGTAGCCAGTAGGAGTTGTTGGAGATAAGCTTTCATTGTCTGGTTCACGGATAACAGTAGTGTGATAAAAACTGTGTGTAGGATAAGATAAGACATCAAGACAAATTCATATAAGCTCAGAGATTTAGTGGCTGCTTCATTGTTCCTGCAGCTTCGGGCCAAACATCAGTGAGATGATAGATAGATAGACAGATAGAAGTGTTTTTGGTATCTGCTTTGAGCAACATGTACTGCTATTACACATATGAACACAGAACAGACTATTATATTGTTTGGATTCTGTTGTCTTCCATGCTTTACCTTTTCTGAAGTGGCGATACAGATGTTCCTCATCCGGGCCTCTTGTTCAAAGGCCTCTATGCCTGTTTCCCCATAATCCCCCTCTGACGCCACCGTGGACACGTACGTCCAGTTAAAGAAACGGAGGATCTCAGCCATGGCTTTTGCCTGATAGAAGTCAGGGGGTACAGTGCGGGCGAAATAATCATAGCGGCTCTTATCGCTGAGCTTGGCACTGGTGGAGGCGTAGCTTATTTGAGGAATTTGGAAGAGCCTAAGAAGATTGGCGACCTGCAGTAAAATGAGACATGATAGACAAGAAATTAGTTTTTAAGCTTTTAACTTTTAGGAAAAGGATGGACATGATATGTAATTTTCTGCTGCTCTGACTGCTTAATTAAAACAATGAGAAGAGAAAATGTTGATGATGTAATGAAGCAGAGTGGGATCATGGGAGTGATATTCTCCAGGTTAAGATTTTTGTCAGTGTTCATAGTTCAGTAGGTCTTAATCCTCAAAAACTAATAAACCTGCTGATTTAAACCAGTAAAACACAGAATAACCACTGTCACATTAACAATCTGTGTTTCTGTGACACTGTTCATTGCTGGTACAGAAGCTAATGCTAACATTAGCTCTGGTTGTTTCTCTGACAACTTACAATTCAAACATCTGATGACTAAAATTTTTCATCTGGTTAAAAAAAAAATAACCAAGTTGCAAACAAATATATCATAAAAATGTGACTTGGATAAAAATACTGTACTTTTAGGAAGCCTCAGGATGACTGACACAGGTACGGAGAGGTAGTCAACCTTGCTTCTTTAGATTAAAGTTAGTGTTAAAATCACAAATGTCTCAAGGTTTAACACAGGTCCTTATAAAATATTTTAATCTGGAAAGTGTGAATATGAGAACATATACTAAGATAATACAATGTGATGTTTCAGCTTTAGAATATACGGTACTGTATACTAGGATTGTAGAGGAGTGAAAGATGTCGTTCATAGACAAACAACATTGAGTCCGTAACAACTCACTCATCATCATCTGAATGTGATGTGATAAATGTGATCTGATAAACTGTGTGAATTAGACTGGATTCTGTCAATCTTACTGTTGATTGTGAGATTCATTGTGAAAGTGAATAAACCAGAGTTCCATGTAGTCACAGTGCTGACAGCAGACAAGTTTCAATCTCTGCACACCATAAATGTCTGGAGAGGTTCCAACTTCCAGGAACTACTGTACAACTCATTTAATGAAGTGAAAAGCAGGAAGCTGAGGATCCTCAGAACAGATGAAGTATGTCAGAGTATGTATGTTATTATACAGGATGAAAGAATTATTAATCCTCTCATGTTCATCAGACAGTTGAACTGAACTGAATTGAATATTTGCTCAATACTGGGCACTGGCAGCTTTACAATAAAGTAGTGAACCTTTAGTTTCTAGGGAGCTCCAGTCTCAATATGACAAAAAAGGGTAAAAAGAGACTGGAAAATCCACAGTGCCTTTGTAATGATGATATTTTCTTCATTGCTGAGAAAAAGATTTCAGTGGAAAGAAAACAGCCAGCAGAGAAATAATGAAGTATGTAAGTAATGTCAAAACAGATTATATACAGACTCATTAACAAAGATTATGACATCTTTCTTTTCAACCACAGCTATTTATGACATAGCTGACACACACACACACATAGATATCTCTCTCTCTTTCTCTCTCTCTCTTACAGATTTTGTAATTAATTCATCACAATTAATTGCATAAAACATTTCTCCCAAAAGCAACATGTATTATATGTAAATGAATTTTACTCAAAATATGCAGCACATTTTAAACCCTTATCTTCAACCACTGATAGTGGTCTACAGGGAAACTCTTAAGTGTTTCTGATGTTGACTTACCATAAAATGCAAAATAAATGCAGGGTTTCAACTGCCCCCCCCCCTTTAAAGTGTGGGTGCAGGTGTATAGTTCCAAATAATTGCAGAGTCTAATTCATTAAAAAATCAAGACCACTGACCACAGACCATAGCTGAATTCAGACCAAAATACATGTCTGTGTAGAATACATGTCTGTGCAGCATGAGACCACCCCTCCCCCACACTGCAACTAGAGAATAGAGGTTTTTCAAATTCGCTTTGGTGATGGTAAGTGGGATCATCATCAGAGGATACACAGTGCTGGAGCACTGGAGTCAAACCTGGTGTCAATACACACACACTTCCTCACTGCTACTTTCTTCAATGTCTCAGTCCTGATGCATCATCATCGTGCTTAAATGACATTAAAGAACACCCTCAGAAATTCACCGGCCTGTAGAGTGCTTTCATTGTTGTAGCAGCAGCTGTGATGAACCAACACATGGTGACTGACAAAGGTTCCGTGTGGTTTGGCATGTAAACTGCGTCAAAATGTGATATTGTAATGTGTAATGTAATATTTTTAACACGTCATTTACTTTATAATTAATTGCTACTTTATAATATTGCTATCACGTGAAAGTGTTTTTCGACCCTTTAAATGTTTTCTAGTCATGGAAAGTTTGATCAAAAATCATCAGAAACAGCATATTGAAGGTGCTGGCCTCCCCAATGAGCCCGGCTGGCCGAGAACGCAGAAGAGTTAATGGACACAGTTACCCTCCCAGTGGCGTTATACAACTCGGCGAGTGGTCCAATGCCTGTGGCAGACTGCTCTGATGCCTGTGCCAGGCTGCTTCGGACCTGAGCGGCAAGGGAGGGCACTGGCGACGGTGGCAACCGACACTTCTTCACCTCCAGAGGCAGACATTGATTCTACCCCTCCTGCTGCCGTCCTCTCTCCGGGCTCTTACCTGGATGTCTCCTGGGCACGGCTTGGAGCAAAACCCAAATCCGTTGGCAGCTCCTCTCCAGCCTTCTCCAAGCCATGGAGTCTCACCGGGGCCAGGGAGATGCTCTACGCGAGTGCCACTGAGCTGTGACATCTTGTTGAAAAACAAATTTGATATCTTCTCCCAGTGTGACTTCCCTTCGCTGCCTGAGAAGGAGACATCACCTCCACATGCTCTGCCACCTCGTGGGTCCTGGCTCCATGTCAACCCCTGCCTTTGCTCCAGCCACGTCTCAGTGTGGCACCTCCTCAGAGGCTCCAAATCTCCTGCTAAAACTCCCAGAACTGCTCCATACACTCCCATCTTCCATCAAAAGACTGATTATTCACATAGATCATAATGACATCCCCCTGCCAGTCTGAGGTAACTAAAAAACACTGCTGAACTTTTTAACCTGCTGAAGGACCATGACAGGACCGTATACCCACCCCTCTTTTGCATGGCATGCGACGCTTCAGCAGGCTACTACGCAGCCTAAACACCTGGTTCCAGTCCACCTGCGGCCAATTGAGTTTCAGTTTTATAGACAATTTTAATAATTTCTGGAACTGCTCTGAGTTAGGCTGAATGGAGTACACCTGACTAGGCTGGGCAGCAGGGCAATAACATTTAATATCCAGCATGCTGTCCAGACCACAACTTGACCTGACGATGCTTTTATTTCCTGTCGCCTGTCTCGTCTCGTCTTCTTCCGCTTATCCGTTGTCGGGTCACGGGGGCAGCAGCTTCAGCAGGGAAGCCAAGACTTCCCTCTCCCCGGCTACTTCCTCCAGCTCTTCCGGGGGGACCCCAAGGCGTTCCCAGACCAGCCGAGAGACATAGTCTCTCCAGCGTGTCCTGGGTCTTCCCCGGGGCCGCCGCCCGGAGGGACGTGCCCGGAACACCTCCCCAGGGAGGCGTCCAGGAGGCATCCTCACTAGATGCCCGAGCCACCTCAACTGGCTCCTCTCGATGTGGAGGAGCAGCGGTTCTACTCTGAGCTCCTCGCGGATGACCGAGCTTCTCACCCTATCTCTAAGGGAGAGCCCAGCCACCCGGCGAAGGAAACCCATTTTGGCCGCTTGTATTCGCAATCTCGTTCTTTTGGTCACTACCCAAAGCTCGTGACCATAGGTGAAGGTAGGAATGTAGATCAACTGGTAAATCAGGAGCTTCGCCTTTCGGCTCAGCTCCTTCTTCACCACGACGGACCGATGCAGGGCCCGCATCACTGCAGACGCCGCACCGATCCGCCGGTCAATCTCCCGCTCCATCCTCCCCCCACTCGTGAACAAGACCCCGAGATACTTGAACTCCTCCACTTGAGGCAGGATCTCATCCCCAACCTGGAGTCGACACTCCACTCTTTTCCGGTCCAGAACCATGGCCTCGGATTTGGAGGTGCTGATTTTCATCCCAGCCGCTTCACAATCGGCTGCGAACCGCTCCAGTGAGAGCTGAAGGTCACGGCTTGATGAAGCCAACAGGATCGTCCAGATTGTCCGCAAATAGCAACGACCCAATCCTGAGGCCACCAAACCGCAGCCCCTCAACGCCCTGGCTGCGCCTAGAAATTCTGTCCATAAAAGTTATGAACAGAATCTGTGACAAAGGGCAGCCCTGACGGAGTCCAACCCCCACTGGAAACAAGTTCGTCTTATTACCAGCAATGCAGACCAAGCTCTGGCACCGAGAGTACAGGGACTGGACAGCCCGTGTCAACGGGTCCGGGACCCCCCCCCACAGGACTGCCCGAGGGACACGGTCGAACGCCTTCTCCAGATCCACAAAACACATGTAGACTGGTTGGGCGAACTCCCACGCACCCTCAAGCACCCTGCTAAGGGTATAGAGCTGGTCCACAGTTCCACGACCAGGACAAAAACCACACTACTCCTCCTGAATCTAAGGTTCGACTATCTTACGGACCCTCCTCTCCAGTACCCCCGAATAGACTTTCCCAGGGAGGCTGAGGAGTGTGATCCCTCTATAGTTGGAACACACCCTCTGGTCCCCCTTTTTATAAAGGGGAACCACCACCCCAGTTTGCCAGTCCAGAGGCACTGCCCCCGATGTCCACGCGATGTTGCAGAGACGTGTCAACCAAGACACCCCTACAACATCCAGAGCCTTGAGGAACTCAGGGCGAATCTCATCCACCCCCGGGGCCTTGCCGCCGAGGAGATTTTTGACTACCTCGGCGATCTCAGCCCCAGAGATAGGTGAGTCCACCACTGGTTCCCCAGACTCTGCCTCTTCAACAGAAGACGTGCTGGTGGGATTGAGGAGGTCTTCGAAGTATTCCCCCCACTGATCCAGGACGTCCCAAGTCGAGGTCAGCAGCACCCCGTCCCCTCTGAACACAGTGTCAACGGTGCGCCGCTTTCCCCTCCTGAGACGCCGAATGGTGGTCCAGAACTTCCTCGAAGCCGTTCGAAAGTCTTTCTCCATGGCTTCACCGAACTCCTCCCACGCCCGAGTTTTTGCCTCGGCGACCACCGAGGCTGCGATCCGCTTAGCACGCCGATACCCGTCAGCTGCTTCAGGAGACCCACAGGCCAAGAAGGTTCTGTAGGACTCCTTCTTCAGCTTGACGGCATCCCTTACCGCCGGTGTCCACCAGCGGGTTTGGGGATTGCTGCCACGACAGGCACCGACGACCTTACGGCCACAGCTCCGATCGGCCGCCTCAACAATAGAGGCGCGGAACAAGGTCCACTCAGACTCAATGTCCCCCGCCTCCCCCGGGAAGTTGAGTGAAGCTCTCCCGGAGGTGCGAGTTGAAGCTCCTTCTGACAGGAGATTCGTCCAGACATTCCCAGCAAACCCTCACAGAACGTTTGGGTCTGCCAGATCTGACCGGCCTCTTCCCCCACCATCGGAGCCAACTCACTACCAGGTGGTGATCAGTTGACAGCTCCGACCCTCTCTTCACCCGAGCGTCCAGGACATGAGGCCGCAAGTCCGACGACACGACAACAAAGTCGATCATCGAACTGCGGCCAAGGGTGTCCTGGTGCCACGTGCACATATGGACACCCCTATGCCTGAACATGGTGTTCGTTATGGACAATCCATGACGAGCACAGAAGTTCAACAATGAAACACCATTCGGGTTCAGATCAGGGGGGCCGTTCCTCCCAATCACGCCTCTCCAGGTCACACTGTCATTGCCCACGTGAGCATTGAAGTCTCCCAGGAGGACGAGGGAGTCCCCAGAAGGGGCGCCCTCCAGCACCCTATCCAAGGACTCCAAGAAGGGTGGGTACTCTGAACTGTCATTTGGCGCATAGGCACAAACAACCGTCAGGACCCGTCCCCCCACCCAAAGGCGGAGGGAGGCTACCCTCTCGTCCACCGGGGCGAACCCCAATGTACAGGCACCGAGCCGGGGGGAAACAAGCATTCCCACCCCAGCTCTGCGCCTCTCACCGGGGGCAACTCCAGAGTGGTAGAGAATCCAACCCCTCTCGAGGAAACTGGTTCCGGAGCCCACACTGTGCGTCGAGGCGAGCCCGACTATATCTAGTCGGTACCTCTCAACCTCGCGTACCAGCTCAGGCTCCTTCCCCGCCAGAGAGGTGACGTTCCACGTCCCCAGAGCCAGTTTCTGCAGCCGGGGGTCGGACCGCCAGGGTCCTCCCCCAGGCCTGGCTCCAGAGGGGGGCCCCGGTAACCCACACCCGGGCATGGTTAAAGCTGGCCCAATGTTCTTCTTTATCATCAGAGGGTTTTGAGCCGCTCTTCGTCTGGTCCCTCCCCCGGGACCTGATTGCCATGGGTGACCCTACCAGGGGCATAAGCCCCTGACAACATAGCTCCTGGGGTCATTGGAACATGCAAAGCTCTCCACCGCGATAAGGTGGCAGCTCCAGGAGAGGCCCTGTCGCCTGGATTATTGTAATGCCCCTGCCCTCTGGTCTTCCCAAAAAGACCATTTACAATCTCCAATTACTACAAAACTCAGCCACTCATGTGCTCATGAGAACCAGAGGGCGGGAACATATTACACCAGTTTTAAAATCACTGCAGTGGCTCCCTGTGTGTTTCAGGATCCATTTTAAGGTATTTTTACTAGTTTTTAAATGTCTTAATGGTCTTGGGCCATCCTATCTTTCAGATATGCTTTTATCATATCTATCCTCGTGGGTCCTGAGGTCCTGGAGAGGCTGGGAGGCTGTGGAACAACCTGCCACAGGACATCGGGACCGCAGAGTCGGTTGATATTTTTAAAAGATGGCTCAAGACTCACCTGTTTGGTTGAGCGTTTAATTAATTTATTCAGATATTTCAATTATTTATTTATTTTTTTTTAGATGTATTTTAGTTTTTTGTCTTGTCATGCCTTTTTATCTTTTAGTACTTAATTTTGTTGTATTCTGTGTTTTTTATCCTTTTACTTTTAAATTATTAGTTTATTCTATTAATTTCTGGCTCCAGTGTTTCCTCATAAATCCTCCCCCTGGTGTCTCCTCACTAGGGGGAGAGCTCCTGATTTGGATCCTTGGTGCCTGACCGTCTCTCTGTTCTGTTCCATCATTTGTTGATTATGTTTGTGTGTGTGTGTGTGTGCATGTAGGTGTGTCTATAGGTGTCTATGTGTGGAAAAGGGGTGAGGGTACTATAGTTATCTGTCTTCTGTTTTCTGTTTTCTTTTGTGAAGCACTTTGTGCTATGTTTTTAAATGTATCAAAATCGCTATATAAATAAAGATTGAAAGATTGATTTGTATACACCATGCACCACAAAGTAAACGTAAACATATATGCACAAGTAAAAACAAACTACAGACATTGTGTTGTTCTCTCCTTCAACAGCCAATGTCTGCTTTCATCAGGTCACATAGATTAAACTGAAACTGTAGAAAAGTAGAAACATGTATAATATGACAGGAACACATACACATGCACACTAGAGCATTGCAAACCAATCGAAGCCTGATGGGCCCAGTCAGAACCCGATGGACTTTCGGATAAAAATTTAGAATATATGCACACACATTGAGAATTTTTTAATTTTTTTTAAACAAAGCTATTCATTCATTAATTGGTTTATTTAGAACTGAGTTAGCTTACATGAGCCCGGCCTTTTGTTCAAACTTGCGCTTTCTCCTCGGAGCGCTGATGGGCTCCTGTGCCCTTTGCAGCGCTGATGCGCTGTGTAGAAGTTTAGGATGCTGTTTTCAGTTGGTGGATTACACCACATAAACTTTACACACACAAACAATCCAACAACACAAAATGAATAATAGACCTATCATTGGAAAATAGTGTGATTTCAATAGTTTCGGGCTTCCTGCAGGCTCGAACACAAATATTTTAATTCACATCAGGCTCGGGTCGGTTTCGAGAAGAAAGCTCTCGGATGCGGGCTGGACTCGGACAGAAAAAATCGTCCCGAGCCACGCTCTAATGCACACATGCACACACGCCCTGATATTCACACACACATACACAAGGCAGGTTTATGGTTTTGAGATTGCAGTTGACTTAAATGTCAGAGAAGGTCATGCTGCAAATCATAACCATTACTGGAGTACTATTACTCCATTACCTGAGAGAGACAGAGAGAGTGTTTTTTCTGTTCTTTATGAATCAATGAACTGGAAGATCAGTTGGAGTGTTCAGCAGCTCCTCTCACTCTATGGCACTTTAATGAAGTTCCTGCTCTATGAAGACAACCTCAACCTACTGTCCACAACCAGAGAGGCTCTGCAACGCCACCTGACATCCTGGACCAGTTCTGCTCCAACTGTGAATTTGAAACAAATATCATTTCACATTGAACAACACTGAAATTATACATACAACCAACTGCAAATCCCTCTGTGTCAGGAAATTTCAATTTGGCCACAAACGAAAAGCATGTAGATCTATGTATTCAATTAAATCTAAATTATCCAACATTAGCATCCCAATTAGAATCTGGATGAAACTACTTGACTGTGTTATTTTACCCATAGCCTTATATGGAAGTGAGGTCTGGGCCCTCTCATTGGACTGGAGTTTGGTTCACGGAACACCAATTGAATCCCTCCACACTGAATTCTGCTGAATAAGTCTCATTGTCCAGAGAAGACTTCCTGCATGGTTACAGTGCCAAAGATTGCACACTCCAGGGAGCCAAACCACTACTGACCTGTGGCCCTGACTTCTCATCTCCTGAAGACCTTGGAGAGGCTCATCCTGCACCGCCTTTGTCAACTGGTAAGCTTGTTTACCGGCGTGGCATCGGGGTGGATGATCTTCTCATCTACCTACTAATCAGATGCCTCTCTCATCTGGAGCAAGTGGGGAACACTGTGAGGGTCATGTTTTTTTACTTCTCCAATGCTTTCACCACCATCCTGCTTCCACTGTTGAGGGGGAAGCAGGAGGCAGCTGGAGTAAACAACTCTCACCTTTTCTGTTCAGTCTGTACACCTCAGACTTCTCTTACAAATCAGACTACTGCCACATTGAGAAGTTATTGGATGATACGGCCATCATCAGATGCATGTCAGATGGTGATGACCATAAATACAGGGGGGGTTATCAATGACTTTGTAAAATGGTGTGTGATCAATGCTCTGCAGATCAATACCAGCAAGTCAAAGGAGATGATTACAGACTTCAGGAAGAAGTCACCCCTTACCACACCGGTGAACATCCAGGAAAAGAAAATAGAGACAGTGGACTCTTACAAGTACCTAGGGATTCACTTCAACAATAAACTGGACTGGACCACAAACACAGATGTCCCGTACAAGAAGTGGAGTCCATCTGCTGAGGAGACTGAGGTCCTTTGGAGTCCACAGGACTATACTGTTATATATATACTGTTATACAGTGGTCTGCTGGGGGAGTGGATGCAATGACAGGGACAGGATCGACAAACTGGTATGAAGGTTCATGAGCCAGAGATTTAAACACCCTCGCTGCAGGAAGGAGCACTTTTGCAGATCCTTTATACCTACAGCAGTTAGATTCTTTGACACATCATGATGTTGAAAGTCACTCGGACCTTACCCCCACCATGCACAATCCACTTTGGCCTACAGAGCAGAACTGGCACATTTCCCATTGCTTCTTAACATATAGAAACATCAATTATATTTTGGACACATCTGAATTTAATCCCAAAAGACTCACTTCCATACCACACTTTAAAAATCCAGCAGCTGAACCATAGGACAGTCCCATCTGTTGTGCCCACAAAGGTGATAAACATCTTGAGCCAGCTGCCATCTTTTTTCCTTTTTCATTCTCCCTCCTCTCTTACCTTGCTCTTCTCTTCTTCTTCCCCCAACTGTCCTCACCAATTCTACACTCTCTTCCAGCCGTCCTGCTCATCAGCAGAGAACCGCTCTGTGGAGGAAGCTGCAGGCCAGAAACCTTTTGCAGCTTCTCTGCTCTCAAAAGGATTACCCAGCTGCTTTCAGCCTCTCACGGACCTGCAAGTGAACAAGGACTCAACAATGTCCAGCGAGCACCATTGAAGCAACTCAAGCCTGGTTCTTCCAACCAGTACCAAGGATTATCTCAACAATGTCTTCAGCCATCAAAAGGAAGCAGAACCAAAGAGCAACTCTTCTTCTTCCCAATCCATGGACTGGTTATATAACTTGGGCAGAACAGTTCAAGTTCAACAGCCTTGCTTAACCGTGTTTGTTAATGTTCTGTTCTGCCCAAGTTATATTACCAGTCCATGGATGGGAAGAAGAAGAAGTTGCTCTTTGGTTCTGCTTCCTTTTGATGGCTGAAGATATTGTTGCAGTTGTGTTTATTGTGGAGTAGATCCTTCAAGACTGTCTAACTTTGTTAATGTTGAGATCATAGGCTACAGTTCACTGTGTTTTCAGCTTGTAAGTGTTAAGTTCTACGCCAGAGACTGAGACCTAAATGCAGATCTGGTTTGAGGGCAGCTTTATTCAAAGTTCAGAGAGTCAAAAACAGGGCATCCAAAGTAAACGAAAACTGCTCATATGGTTGTAGAAAAAGTTAGTAACTAAAGGTATCCACACAGGGTAATAAGGGTAAAAAAATAGATAAAGATAGAAAAAAAAGAAATCAAGAAAGCACAAAAAAAACAAAAACAAAAAAACACTTCACTGGCCGGGAATACAGAGACAAAGTCCTTTTTCACACAGGGGGAAACAACCAGACGATCAGACACAGAACAGAGAAATGACAGGGCTTAAGTACAGACACACAGGCAAACGAGACACAGGTGGACGTAATTACAAGCAATTAGGTGTCACACAGACGAGGGGCAGGGTAGACTGAAGCAAACATGGGGAACCAAAACAAATAAGCAGAACCGAGGCAGTACAGTTTAGATTGTTTATTTGTGTTTTTACTTTTGTGTTTTTATAAATAATTGCTTTTGAGAAATACATGCTGCCTCTTTAATTTTGTACAATAATGAATTATGTTCTAAAGTTCTTTAGAACTCTGAATATGAATAACTTTATGAGATTGAATCAGAGAATTGACTATTTTTTCCTCTGAACTGAGAGGTGGTGCCCCAAATTCTAGAACTTAATAATTAAGCTATTTTTTATTTTAAAGTCAATTCCACCTGAACAATTAGTGTAAGATACAACATACTCTGACACCCCGTGGAGTAGAAGGACTGTAGACATGCAAGACTGTACCCTTTTATTCTGGTGCTCCACATGAGGCTAAATAAAACAAATTTATTTGGTATGACCGTGGCACAATATTTATGGTGCCACGAGCAAGGCTGGCACAACACATCTGTCAAACTGTCAAACCACCAGGTCTTTATCAGCACTGCTTCAAAACACCAAACTAAACTCATCATGAAGAAATCAAAAGGTCTTTATTTAGAACATTGTTAACACGAAACAAAAACTCAACTAAATTGTTACTTAACATTAAACAAAGAATACAAACAGGCTAATTATCTCCACACTGTCAGAAACATGAAGCATAGATAGATCCTGATGAAACAGAGACAGAAACACAGACAGACATGGCCATCCGAGAAGACAGAGGCTGCATCCTAACATTGGTAACACTGCCTACTAACCAGTAGCTATTACTAGTTACTAGTTAGTATCACTGCCTACTAATAGCCAGCAACTAGTAGCAACTAGATAGCTAGTAGTTACTACTCCAACACCACAGTAGTAGCTTCTATGTAGGAAGTTAGCCAGTAGAAGGAACAATACTACTACGACATACAGCAGCCAGCTTGGCCAACCTTTGTGAACATTTGGGTTCAAAGGACCAAGCCAAAGATGGCTGCAACTACAGCTCTTAAATAACATGGTAATATGTCCTTAAGCATCATTTTCATGTGGTTAAAATGTGAATGATTTGACTTGCTTGATTGCTCCTTCTGACTTGCTCAAGTTTATTTAGTATGTTATGTAAGAACGCAAAGTAGAGATTCTTACTTGAATTTGTCAGTCACTCAATCATCTTCTAAACCTGCTTATTCCTCATTAGGATCAAAGGGGTGTGCTGGAGCCAATATTACAGGTGACAGGCAGGATACACCCCAGTGATTGCCAGATTGCGATGCACACACACCATTCACTCACACACTTACGTACACCTATGGGCAATTTAGTTTCCAATTAACTTCAGCATGTTTTTGGACTGTGGGAGGAAGCTGGAGAACCTGGGGAAAACCCATACAGACATGGGGAGAACATGAAACTGCGACCTTCTTTGCTGTGAGGCAACAACGCTAACCATGTCGGTCTGCTTTAATTGTCATTATTATATTGTTCATTACAGTTTTTGGGGAAAAGTTATTCTTCTATTGCAGTTATTGACCTCCTGTTAACTTCTGGGATAGTGTAATGTGATTCGCTTGCATACTGCAAAATATTACCAGATGTAGTAAACTGTCAGGGTACCATTCACGTACTAGTTGAAAGCTGACTAAGGTATTTCTACGTTCTACATCGTGGATTCATTGTTCACTTCCTGCTCTCTTCTCAGTACCAATACATCAGGATCACAGAGATTAGAGAATTTTCAAAACTTAAGTGTTAAAATGTGTCTTACATGGAGAAAATGTGGAAACAGTAGAACTCTATGCTCAGTATGTCAATCTGTGTGATGAAGTCAGCTTTAAATTGTATTGAAATCATTCATAAATCATATCTGAAGGCTAGTCTTTATCTGATCAGACACGACTGTATTTAATATTTGTATTATAATATACTAATAACGGGGTGACACAGTGACACAGGCGTTAGCCTCACAAGAACATGCCTCACAGTAAGAAGGTTGCAGGTTCAAGACCTCCTTGGTCCTGGGTCTGGGACCTTTATGTGTGGAGTTTGCATGTTCTCCCCATGTCTGCGTGGGTTTTCACCGGGTACTCCGGCTTCCTCCCACAGTCCAAAAACATGCTGAGGTTAATTGGCGACTCTAAATTGCCCATAGGTGTGAGTGTGTGAGTGAATGGTGTGTGTGCCCCATGATAGGCTGGCGACCATCGGGGGTGCATCCCTGCCTCTCGCCGTAACGCACTGGGATAGGCTCCAGCAGACCCCTGCGACCCTAATGAGGAATAAGCAGCTATAGAAAATGACTGACTGAATATACTAATAACATAACAATGATATGAATATGAATATGTGACTGTTACACCACTGTATGTATCTTATATGTATTTTGAATTTAATGTATTATATTGTTTTGGCCACAACATTTTTATTTGTTCATGCCAATAAAGCTAATAGAATTGAACTGAAACTGAGAGACTGAGACAAACTGTATGATAGTAAGAATGAGCTGAATATAAAAGATGAAAAAATGAGATGGAAAAAAATTAAAGGGAAGAGGGAAAAAATTGGTGCAGTGGAGGGTTGCTGTGTGTTTTCTGCTTGGAATGCTAGTCACACATGCGCACCCACGCACACACACATACAAACACACATAAACACACACACATGCACTTGCAGGGAGGAATGATGCCTGCTATGTAAATGCCTTCCAGGCATTGGAGTTCAGTTGTGCATGGTAAAACATAAAAAAAATCACAATTTTTACATTACTTAATTTGGAAGCAACTAATAGTCCAAGGCTTGGATCCAGATTCACTGGATCCAGATCAGAAACCACAGAACAGAGCTACCCTCACAACAACATACAAACAACAGCTACAACAATGGCTGCTCCAGGAGGGAGGAGGAGCAAAATGAGGTGGAAGAAGAGGAGCATGGATGTATCATAAGAACTGGATACTGGACCGAAAAATGGCCGCCATTTATTTCAATGGAAGTTGCTCACCTGGCGCATGCACTCAAAAAGTTCCTTACTTCCAGGTTTACTTCCACGTTCTGTGATCTCTAGAGACTGATCAGTAGAGTCACCTTTCATGATGCTCTTGGGCCTCTCATCATACCCGATGAGAAATCGCAAAAAAACTCACTTTTGAGTTGTTTAATTCACTTCATGTTTAATTCACCACATTAAATAACATTTGGAGAAAAAAAAATCAAATTAATAATAAAATAAATATAACCCCCATTAAGTTAACAAGCAGACATCCCTGCTCCCGAAACACAGCATGACCACTCTGCCTCACATAACTGTGACGTCACGCAGAGAATAGAACTTTTCTGACCATTAGAAAGGTTTTTGACAAAAATAAGGATAAAAGTACATGAATTAAAAATATAAAATACGAAGATTAGTAATTATTAGTAACTATTGCAGTCTATGGGAAAAATGCTTTTTGGGTCACATGGGATTTTTTTGTTGCAGTACCACAAGTGGCCAAATCAGTGGAAAGTATAAAAATCGGCGTACTACTGAGAGGCGGAGGTGGAGGAGGAGGAGAAGGAGGAGCTGAGGTTAGTATATGCTTCTCAAACAGTGGGGAGGGAGTAGCTCAATATATTTAAAAAAATAAATAAAAGAAAGAGGAAATGATGAGGAGAAAAACCAAAAAGGTTTAAAGGACAGGAAAACGCAAAGAAAGATACAGACAGAAAGACAGAAAAAGAGCGATCGACAGACAGACAGAGACAGACAGATAGATACAGACCAGGGGAGATGAGGGATTTCAGGACTGATTGGAGATAATGTGGCAGCATCACAGGAGGTTTATGCTAAACTATGCAAATCGTCCAGTTCTGTGACAAGAGCTACAAGAGAATCAGAATCAGAATCGCCTTTATTGTCACTGTATTTCTACAATGAGATTAGAAGTGCCACTCCTGTGTGTAAAAACTAGTACAAAATTTACAAGTACTAAATATACGAATATACAATATAAGAAAAGATAAAATAAGATAAAGATAAAATACTACTGTCAAAAAGCTTGTTAGTTGTACGTTTAAAAAAAATTAAAAAAAAAAATAATATATACTGTATATATATATATATATATATATATATATATATATATTTTATATTTTTTTTTTTTACAGTTACATTTTTGCATGTTTCCTGTGGTCAGTTCAATTTCCCAATCTTGTGATACCTAGAACAGTCTGAAATGCTAGGATTTGCTCAGTGTGGTGATGGCTCTTGGGAAGAAGCTATCCCTCAGTCTGTTTATGCATGCCTTGTGAGACCTGTACTGTTGGCCCGAGGGTAGCAGTTCACGAAGGTGGTTGCTGGGGAGAGAGGAGTTGTTAATGATGTGTTAATCTCTGCTGAGGTAGCGAGAGCTGGCGATGTCCGCCAGGCTGGGCAGGGGGCAGTCGGTGATCTTCTGGGCTGTGTTGATCACTCTCAGTGGTCTCCTGACCGTGGTTGTGCACATGTGCATGTGCCACACATGATTTAGACAGGATGCTCTCTATAGGCCTTGTAAAAGGATACCAACAGCTTCTCCTCCAGGTTGTTTCTCCTGAGGACTCTCAGGAAGTGGAGTCGCTGCTGCGCCTTCTTCACAGCCACCGAGGTGTTGACAGTCCAGGATGACCTCTTTAGTTTTTGTGGTGTTCAGTGGGAGGTTGTTCACTGAACACCACGCTGACAGTCTGTCCACCTCATCCCTATAGTCCGACTCATCCTCCTCTGAGATGAGCCCAACCACGGTGGTGTCATCAGCGAACTTGATGGTATTTGAGGGATGGGTCAGAGTGCAGTCGTAGGTGAGAGTGTAAAGAGGAGGGGGCTGAGTACACAGCCCTGCAGAAAGCGAGAGCTTAATGTAATGGTGGAGGAGAGGTGTGGGCCAAGCTTGACGGACTGTGGACGGTCTGTTAGAAAATCCTTTATCCAGATGCAGATGGGGATGGAGAGGCCCAGCAGCAGTTTCTGCACCAGGATGTCAGGAATTATGTTGTTAAAAGCTGGGCTGAAGTCCAAAAAGAGCAGCCGCACGTAGCTCTCTCGGTGCTCCGGGTGATTCAGTGCAGAGTGAAGCCCGATGGTAATAGCCTCATCTGTTTGCCCTGTAGGCAAACTGATGGGGGTCCAGAGTGGATGAAAGACTGTCCCTGATGTGCTGAGAGACCAGTCTTTCGAAGCACTTCATGACTACAGGCGTAAGTGCCACAGGCCTGTCGTCATTGAGGCTGCCTGCTGCCGACTTTTTGGGAACAGGGATAATGGTTAATGTTTTAAGGCAGGCAGGGATGTTTCCTTGTTCCAGAGACTGATTCAAGATTTTCAGCCAGTTGGTCAGCGCACACTTTGAGTACCTTTCCAGCTGCCTTCCTGGAGTTCACTGTCCTCAGCACACGTCTCACTTCATGCCTGTCTATCTCGAAACCCGGCAAAGAAGAGGTTAAGCTCCTCTGCCAGTGAGGCATCAGCCCCAGCAGCCACCTGGTTTCTGCTTCTGTAGTTCCTGGAGTCATTTTCAGTGAAGTAGTCCTCAATAGTCCCTCTTGTAGGCCTGTTTGGCCTCCCTGATGCTTTTCTTTAGGGCTGACCTGGCAGTGGTATATAGAGGAAGCAGTGGAGATCCAGGCAATCTCGCTATGTCATCTAGGATGTTGTGTTCCTGGTGAAATTTACTGGTAACCGGCAAATTGAGCCCAACAAAAACAGACACCAAACTGGAGAGCTAAGCTGCTGCACCCGTGTATGCTGCCATCTTGGAATCCAGAGAGCCAGGGAAACACACACACACACACACACGCGCACACACACACACACACACACACACACACACACACGCACACACACACACACACACACGCACACACACACGCACACACACACACACACACAAGCAAGCTAAAGCAGTGAAAGTGTAAGGAGTGTGGATATGGCTGCAGGTGTGATGTCACACCTGTATAGAGACGCTGCTAAAGGAGCCTCCAACGACAGCAGCGATGGCGAGTGGGCTGTCATCCTGCAGGGCATAGGACCCATCTGGACAGATGAACTCTGTGTCGTCTACCTTGGTGAGGGAAGCTCTCACAAACTCCAGGGCCTAAACACACATAGGAATTGTTTGCTGTTATCTGTGCTGCATATCAAACTGTAATAAAAAATAAAACAATATTCAGACAGATTTATTTGTTTTTGTTGGAAAAAAAACTTAAACTTCAAATTACTTTCAAACTATAACCTGAGATCATAAAAAAGGTCCAGCAATTCGTGGAATTTGCTAAATTTTGCGTTCATCAGAAACAACAAGCTCCATCCCTGCGGAAGCTTTCACCAGCTGAAAGGAAGTAGAAACAGGAGGGTGTGCAGAACCTTGTGGTATGGACTATTAATAAAAAATGTGGTGCTCCCTCTGGGCTGATTGTGTGTCTAGGGAGGTGTGGGGAGGTGTTCTGAGCTCTGTGCAGATGTGGAGAGGTGTAGGGAGGCGAGGGAGATGTGGTGAGATGTGGGGAAATGAGGTGTGGTGAGGTGTACGGAGATGTGGGGAGACGTGGTGAGGTGTAGGGAGGTATGGGGAGGTGTGTGGAGGTGTAAGTAGATGTGGTGAGGTGTGGGGAGGTGTATGGAGGTGTAGGGAGTTTGGGGAGATGTGGTGAGGTGGAGGGAGGTGTGGGGACATGTCGGGAGATAAAGGATGGTGTGGGGAGGTGTAGAGAGGTGTGGTGCCCTGTGGTGGAGGTGTAGGGAACTCAGCGAAGTTTGGGGAGGTCTGGGGAGGTGTAGGGAGATGTCTTCTGTTCCCTGGTCCCAGAACAAACTAAAGAACATAGATATTCTCCTGGCAGAATTCCAATCATTTTATCACAAAAATTCTGGGTTAGTGATGTGAAAATGAAGCAAACAGGCTTTGTTTTGATTCCTATGTGTACGGTTCTTCCAGTTTCTTTGTGAGTGATGGATGCAGGTGTTGGAATAGAGAGGAATTCCCCATATAGATGAAGCAGCATATACCTGCTGGTCAGTGATTGGCTGTCGACTTTGAGGTGTGTTCAAGTGCTGTTTTTCAGGGCAGGCGCAGGCCACCAGCAGCAATGCAGCAGGACCTTCATTACTAGTTCTCTGATGTCAATTTGGTGTGTTTGGTGGGCCTGTATATGTTTGTCCAGCAGTTACAGTTTAGTTTATCAGTACTGATATTTGTAAGTCATAACAACAAAAAATTATGTTGTATCTATCTATCTCTCTCTCTCTCTCTCTCTCTCTCTCTCTCTCTCTCTCTCTCTATATATATATATATATATATATATATATATATATATATATATATATATATATATATATATATATATATATATATATATATATATATATATATGAGTTTGGATGCAGTCATTGGATACAGTCACCTGCTCACCTGTTCCAGGGCATAGGTGTCTCTGGAGCAGGTGTCCAGGATGTGGACTCCGAGTGAGACCCCAGGCAGCAGAGTTTTGTCGGTATTGATTCGATCTATGGCGAACAACATGGCCTCTAGCCTCTGGATCCCTCGGTCTTCATTCACACGCCCACACTCCTCCATACCAGCTCCTTTTTCATGCACTGGAAACAGGCCACCCAGCACCAGGTCACCCTCGATACGGATCTCCCGCCGGGACAGAGGGGGATCTCCTCCAGTGGACAACAAGACTTCAGGACATGTTATAACCAAGACCAGAGCAGGAAGGCAGGACACCATGATGGACTCAGGAAGGAGGAGGATCAGGAAATAGGTGGAAGAGTGAGACACAGTGAGGGGAGGGGCTGAGGGTGAAGAACAGGTGTCAAGATGAAGGTCAGGGGTCCAGGTGAAGGTCCGAGTTTAAGATTAAGGTCAGGGTCAGGAAGAAGGTCGGGGCTTAGGATGAACGTTAGAGGTGAATGAAGCAGGTAGTGTGGATGCTTGAGTTGATTTGAAGCCCATGAATCAGTCAGAGAGAAGACAACTGGACACATGGAGGAGACAACATCTGGACATCAGTCCTGAGGAGAAGAGGAGGAGAGGAGGAGGAGGGGAGGAGGAGAGGTTGAGAGGTGGAGAGGAGAAAGTAGATATAGATGATGTTAATCCTCTGCAGGATCAGCAGTGGAAAGGTTCCTGCTGGTATAAAAGTATATGTTTTTATTGTATTTCATCATCTAAGTAATTTCTGATATTACCATATATAAGCATTTTTTCTGAGAACTGCTTCACATCTATGTTGCATGGAGTAGACCAACTTCTGGCACCTATGAACAGGTATTTCAGCCTCACAATATTCACGATATGCAAAAAACGTCACATTTGGTCTTCAGTTTATTGAGTTAAGGGGTGTTCACACTGGACAAAAATTTGTGTGACAGTGCGACGCGATTACATGTTAAGTTAATGGGAAGACGCAAATTTTCGCAGTCACATGACACTCTACTCAGTTGCGTCCTGCGGTGTTTAGACCCGAGTGAAAACAAAAAGATATTAATGCAAACTTCAGTTCAAAAATGAATCAAAAGTGATAATTTTCACATCCGATCCACACCACATGGAATCTGAATAATTTGGTTGTGCATCATAAAAGCCTGCTCAGTTTCCTTTTCTTTGCTCAGTCTTGACCTTGTCATTGGTAGAACCACTTGAATGTTCAGAGCTCTAGTTTTTGGCCTGTTCAGTTTTGTTTTCTGGATTAAGTTTTCTTTTTGGGACCCTTGTTCTTCGACCTTCTGTTCTTGGATTGTGACCTTGTTTTTGAGAAGTGTTTTTTGGACTTTGGACCTTTGTTTTATTTGCTATTGAATCTTCTGAGCGTTGGATTTTGGATTGTTATTTTTGTTGTCGCCTTTGTAAGATCTCCTATATTTTTGACTCAAGTAAAAGACTCTTGAACTGACTTGCCTTGTCTGCCTCGCCTTGTCTGCCTCTCTCTGCGATTGAGTCTCCTCGTTGGCCTTGTGGTTAAGAATCTACCTGCCACACCGGAGACCCGGGTTCAATCCCCGGGCCGTCCGGACAGCAAGACTGAGCCATGGAAAACGACTCAGCAGAGTTGAGGGCTGCACAAGCAGAGAGAAATGCTCTTTCCCCATTACCCACAAACCTGTACGCTGCTTTAGTTAGCCATGAGGCTACTGTTTCCCGCCATGAGAGCAAATCCTCCAAGAACTGCAGCAGAACATCTCTGCGCTCCTGGCACGTCCTGGTCCTACTCCCATAGAGCCCAGACTCCCTGCTCCAGAGAGGTACGATGGAAACCACAGAGACTGCCGGGGATTCCTGAACCAGTGCTCCCTTACCTTCGAACTACAACGCACCTCCTTCCCCTCTGATCGCTCCCGCATCGCCTACATAATCACCCTGCTGACTGGCAAGGCCCGTGCATGGGCCACATCCATCTGGGAACAACAGGGCAGTGCCTGCTCCAGCTATGCAGGATTCACGGAGGAGATGCGCAGAGTCTTCGACCACCCAGTGGGGGGCAGAGACGCTGCCAACCGACTGTTCCAGCTAAGCCAGGGTAATACCAGTGTCGCTGAATATGCTGTCCTCTTCCGCACCTTGGCTGCTGAGAGTGGATGGAACATGGAGGCTTTGATGGCAGCCTTCCGCCATGGTCTTTCTGGCTGTATAAAGGATGAATTGGCAGCAAAAGATCCAGCGGAGGACTTGGAAAGCCTGATCGACCAGGCCATCCGGCTGGACAACCGGCTGAGGGAGAGGCGTCGTGAGCAACAGTCATCCAGGGATTCGATGCCCGAGGTGCCAAGCCACGGCCTCTCACCAACACCCCCTGCTCCTGAGGAACCAATGCAGCTCGGAGGGTCTCGCCTGTCTCAAGCTGAGAGATCTCGTCGGAGGAGAGAGCGATGTTGCATCTACTGTGGAATCCAGGGCCACTTCAGATCCACATGTCCGGAGATTGCGGGAAATGCCAAGCCCCGTCCAGGAGGAGAACTGTGACTGGGGCGACAATCACTCCTCACGCGTCATCCCCCTGCATGCAGCTTCCTATTACCATCACATGGGGGCAAGACCATCACTCTCTGCTGGCCCTGGTGGACTCTGGTGCTGCTGGTAACTTCATGGATTCCTCCCTGGCCAGCAGACTTCGCCTTCCTCTCATTAATCTCAAGTGCCCCCTCTCTGTCACAGCCCTGGACGGAAGACCCCTTGGAAAAGGTACTGTGACACACTTAACCTCCGCTGTTAATATGTCCATTAATGACAGTCATCATGAAATCATCCAGTTTAACTTAGTCTCCTCTCCTGAGTTCACTGTTGTTCTAGGCTTTCCATGGCTCGCCAACCATAGCCCCCATATAAACTGGTCAACCGGGAGGATTGTTGAATGGGGTCCCAGCTGCAAATCCTCATGCCTTCTCTCAAGACCCAAGCCACCCGTTTCTGGATCTCCAAGCCCTCCCGAGCTTTCCCAAGTCCCTTCCGAGTATCACGATCTGAGTGAGGTTTTTAACAAGACCAGAGCCACTTCATTACCCCCCCATAGACCTTATGATTGTGCCATTACTCTCTTACCAGGAACTTCTCCCCCACGAGGACGCATCTTCTCCCTGTCACCAGCAGAAACGCAGGCAATGGAGGCATACATCAAGGAGTCCCTGGGCGCTGGCCTCATCAGACCCTCAACCTCACCTGCCGGTGCTGGCTTCTTTTTTGTCGGAAAAAAGGACGGGGGGCTGAGACCATGCATCGACTATCGGGGCCTGAACAAGGTAACCATTCGGAACCGCTATCCATTGCCTTTGATGTCCACTGCCTTCGAGTTGCTCCAGGGGGCAACCGTCTTCACGAAGTTGGATCTCCGAAACGCCTATCACCTGGTGCGTATTCAAGAAGGTGATGAGTGGAAGACGGCATTTAACACCCCTACGGGGCATTACGAATACCTGGTTATGCCTTTTGGACTAACTAATGCCCCTGCTGTCTTCCAGGCACTAATCAATGATGTACTAAGGGACATGTTAAATTGCTATGTCTTTGTGTATCTAGATGATATATTGATTTTTTTCAAAATCCCTCCATGAACATGTACACCATGTAAGATCAGTTCTCCAATGCCTCCTTAACAATAACCTCTTTGTCAAACCAGAGAAGTGTGAGTTCCATGTCTCCAAGGTTTCTTTCCTGGGCTTCATCCTGGAGGGTGGGAGCCTCCACATGGACCCCAAGAAAGCAGCGGCAGTGCGGGAGTGGCCCCAACCCACTTCAGTCAAGGAGGTCCAACGCTTCATCGGATTTGCAAACTTCTACCGTAAGTTCATCAGGAACTTCAGCACTATGGCAGCCCCGTTGACCAACCTCACCAAGAAAACATCACGCGCCTTCACCTGGACGGCTGAGGCTGAGAAAGCTTTCCAGGACCTGAAGGTGAGGTTCACTTCTGCACCTATACTTACCTTGCCTGACCCCAGTCTTCCCTTTGTGGTGGAGGTGGATGCTTCAGATGTGGCAGTGGGGGCAGTTTTGTCCCAACGACGAGATGATGGCAAACTCCACCCGTGCGCCTTCTTCTCTTCACGACTCACGGATGCCGAGAGGAACTATGACGTGAGGGATCGAGAACTCCTGGCAATCAAGAAAGCCCTGGAGGAGTGGCGCCACTGGCTCGAGGGGGCCCAGAATCCATTTGTGGTATGGACGGACCACAAGAACCTCCAGTACATTCAAGGAGCTAAGCGCCTCAACCCCCGGCAGGCAAGGTGGGCCCTTTTTTTTTTAATCGCTTTGATTTTATCCTGTCATATCGACCTGGCTCAAAGAACCACAAACCAGATGCTCTATCCAGGCTCCACCAGAGATCTGTAGAAGATACAACTCCTGTCACCATCCTGCCACCTGCTAAGATCGTGGCTCCAGTGCGATGGGGAATTGAGGCAGTGGTGCTCGACGCCCAGCAGAGGGAGCCCGACCCCGGAAATGGACCACCCAACCGCCTCTATGTGCCATCCGCTGTGCGAAGCCAAGTCCTTCAATGGGCACATTCCTCTCGTCTAACCAACCACCCTGGCTCCCGCAGAACTCTGGAATTCCTTGGAAGGCGGTTCTGGTGGCCCCAAATGAGTACTGATGTGAAGTCTTTTGTCGCTGCCTGCATTATCTGTTCACAGAATAAGAACTTGCACACTGCACCCCAAGGCCTCCTCCATCCCCTGCCCATCCCCAGCCGTCCATGGTCTCATATCTCCATAGACTTCATCTCGGGCCTTCCACCATCAGAGGGTAACACTGTCATTTTTGTTATTGTGGACAGATTTTCCAAAGCCTGTCGTTTTATCCCTCTGCCCAAACTCCCCTCTGCCCCTGAAACAGCAGAGATTGTCTGTCAGCATGTTTTTAGAACCTTTGGCCTACCTGTGGATGTGGTCTCGGACCGAGGCCCTCAATTCACCTCCCAGTTCTGGCGGGCCTTCTGCAAGCTGATTGGAGCCAAGGTCAGCCTCTCCTCTGGTTTCCACCCAGAGTCCAATGGACAGACGGAGAGGATCAATCAGGACCTGGAGACCACCCTCCGCTGCATCGCTTCCAGCAATCCCTCTACCTGGAGCAGGTATGTCATCTGGGCCGAGTATGCCCATAACACCCTCTGCTCTTCTGCTACAGGCCTGAGTCCTTTCGAATGCCAGTTTGGGTTCCAGCCCCCACTGTTCCCAAGTCAGGAGCCAGAAGTTGCTGTCCCCTCTGCCCAGAGGTTCGTCGGACGGTGCAGACGCGTGTGGCGAAAGGTCCGATCTGCCCTGCAAAGATCGTCACATCAGTACCGCCTCCAGGCCAACCGCCACCGCCGTTGCGCACCATCCCTACGCCCGGGGCAACGTGTCTGGCTCTCATCACGTGATCTTCCCCTACGGGTGGAGTCCCGCAAGCTGGCTCCGCGGTTTGTGGGGCCTTTCAAGGTGCTTCGGAGAGTCAACCCAGTGGCCTACCGCCTGCAGCTCCCCCGGGCCATGCGGATCAACCCCACCTTCCATGTGTCCCGTCTACGCCCGGTCATCACCAGCCCTCTGGCTCCCCCCACGAAAGACCCACCTGCCCCAAGAATGGTGGATGGTGGGCCAGTGTACACCGTCCGTCGCCTGCTGGATTCTCGCCGCATCGGGAGGGGTCAGCAATATCTGGTCGACTGGGAGGGCTACGGGCCAGAGGAGAGGTCCTGGGTGCCAGCCCGGAACATTCTCGACCCTGGCCTCATTGCGGACTTCCATCGTACTCACCCAGATCGTCCCAGTGGGAACGTCCGGAGACGTCCCTAGAAGGGGGGGGTCCTGTGAGGTTTTGGAACTTTTCACCACTAGAGGTCCTCAGCCATGTTTTGTTTGTCTCTCGTTAAGTTAATTATGGCCACCTGTGTATCGTTTAGTTCCCTTATAAAAGCCTGCTCAGTTTCCTGTTCTTTGCTCAGTCTTGACCTTGTCATTGGTAGAACCACTTGAATGTTCAGAGCTCTAGTTTTTGGCCTGTTCAGTTTTGTTTTCTGGATTAAGTTTTCTTTTTGGGACCCTTGTTCTTCGACCTTCTGTTCTTGGATTGTGACCTTGTTTTTGAAAAGTGTTTTTTGGACTTTGGACCTTTGTTTTATTTGCTATTGAATCTTCTGAGCGTTGGATTTTGGATTATTTTTGTTGTCGCCTTTGTAAGATCTCCTATATTTTTGACTCAAGTAAAAGACTCTTGAACTGACTTGCCTTGTCTGCCTCGCCTTGTCTGCCTCTCTCTGCAATTGAGTCTCCTCATTGGCCTTGTGGTTAAGAATCTACCTGCCACACCAGAGACCCGGGTTCAATCCCCGGGCCGTCCGGACACAAGTTTTGCACACACAAAAAAAAATCAAGGCACGCCCGATTAAAATAACTGAACGTGCTATATATACTATATTTACAGTTTGGAAAATAATGAAAAGTATGATTACAAAGAAAACTGTCTCTTGTCAACATTTTAATTATTTAAGCTTTTTTGACATTAAAAAATGATTTAAGGTACCATTTCATGCTTTTTTGGGGTTGGGGGTTGGTTTTGTTTTATTTATTTTGGTATCCTTAACATGATAGATTTGTAGTCTGAAGTACAAAAACTTTACCAAATGCAGTTTTACAGCTCTCTCTCAAGTCCCTCGCTGCCACTCCAGAAAACAAACGTCATAGTTAGCCTGTCTTATTAATATTCATTAGCCTCTCTTCTGGTTTGCTGGCTGTTTGCTGGCTAAGTGACAGATGGCTGAGGCCAATCATAACAGCTCACTGGCCCTGAAAGTAACGCAGATAAAAGCTAATCAATTTATATATTTATGTATATATTTATAATTATGTACAATAATATTTATGGGCACATATGTGTTGAGCTGGGCTGTGTGCGTAAAGCTGTTAATATATAAGAATAAGTTCATCTTATAGAGACAAGCTTGGTACCTCTGTGTAGAGTGTGAGCTTTTACTGGCAATACAGTGTTAATACAGTGTTGGAAAAATATGATCACAAAATATGCAGAAAATTACAGATTTATGTTTTCACTATATGCTCATATTATTGCTTGGGGTTGAAATTATGTTTCATTAAGATAATTGTGATTGAATTGATTGATTGGCATATTGGTGCTTGTTGGTTGGCGTAACAAGAAGGATTAATTATTTATAAATGAAAGCCTCCATCGGTGGGGGCCTTCAGGGGAACAGGTTAAGGTTCCTACCCACAATATGGGTCACACCCTTGATCTGGCTATTACCAACTCACCCCCCATCAGCAGCCCTGAGGTCTATGATCTTGTTGTCTCTTACCACAAGGTGGTGTCCATGACCTTGACCTTTCTACTGACATTTCCAGACATAAGCGACAAAAAAGGTTCTGGAACTGGAAATGCATCAACCCGCATCATGACCCCAGACCTTCAGTGAATCAGCTGTCCATCTTCTGCAACGATGGATGAGCACATCACAGAGCAGTGTTTTTCACCACCATGTCCCTATCCAAACGAAAAACATCAAAATACACAACTTTGAACACTCTGCCCCCTGGCCTACACAGGAGCCTTAAAGCTTGAAAGAATGAAAAAATGGTTGTGCTCTAGAATGCTGAACTAGGCACTCTGGGCTCACTGTCCACAAGCTGGCCTTTAACCACCATCAATCATCTTCTCAGGCCACAACTAGCTTCTTTCACTGAAGCCAATGGAGTGATGCAACAGCTTCACTGTCTTTTTCAGATCAAAGCTCCTCCACTTAGCTTCTTCTGGCCTCTAATCCCTCACCTGGGAGTTTGGGTCAATTTAAAACCTCACCTTTCTCTCCAAGGTACTTGAGAAAGTTGTTGTCTCTCAGCTCCAGGACTATCTGATCAAAAGTGACCTGTTTGAGACAACAGGTCACTGTCCCTTTGTTTATATCTGTTTAGCTAATTGAAAATCATTGAAGAAAAGAAACGGCAGAATTGTGTGCCATATACATATACATTGCAGACATATACAGTGTGACCTGAAAGTTATGCTACAGCCTTATTCCAAAATGGATTAAATTAATTTTTTCCCTCAAAATTCCACATACGACACCCCATAAGGACAACATGAAAATGTTTTTTTTTTTTTTTTTTTAGATTTTTGCTAATTTATTACAAATAAAAAACTAAGAAATCACATCTACGTATTCACAGCCTTTGCCATGAAGCTCAAAATTGAGCTTAGGTTCATCCTGTTTCCACTGATCATCCTTGAGATGTTTCTACAGCTTAATTGGAGTCCACCTGTGGTAAATTCAGTTGATTGGAGGTCTGTGTAGATTCTCACTCAAGTCATTGTAGTCAAGGAGTTTAAAAAGTAAGCAACTGGGCTTTTTCTTTGAGCTTGAAGAAACAACTCTGTGAATGTATTGAGCAAAGGCTGTGAATACTTATGGACATGTGGTTTCTTGATTTTTTTATTTTTAATAAATTTTCTAAAAAAGAAATAAGGCTGTAACATAACAAAATGTGGAAAAAGTGAAGCGGTGCATTGTAGTTGTATTCTTTATTTATCAGGGTGCACCAAAAAGTCTCTAAAGACCCTCCAGCTGATCCAGAATGCTGTTGCACATACAGTCACCGGCCACTTTATTAGGTACACCATGCTAGTAACGGGTTGGACCCCCTTTTGCCTTCAGAACTGCCTCAATTCTTCATGGCTTAGATTCAACAAGGTGCTGGAAGCATTCCTCAGAGAGTTTGGTCCATATTGACATGATGGCATCACACAGTTGGCGCAGATTTGTCGGCTGCACATCCATGATGCGAATCTCCCGTTCCACCACATCCCAAAGATGCTCTATTGGATTGAGATCTGGTGACTGTGGAGGCCATTTGAGTACAGTGAACTCATTGTCATGTTCAAGAAATCAGTCTGAGATGATTCCAGCTTTATGACATGGTGCATTATCCTGCTGAAAGTAGCCATCAGAAGTTGGGTACATTGTGGTCATAAAGGGAGTATTGTTGTGTCAGCAACAATACTCAGGTAGGCTGTGGTGCTGTGGTGTTGCAACTATGCTCAATTGGTACCAAGGGGGTACCAATTGAGCCCAAAGAGTGCCAAGAAAATATTCCCCACACCATTACACCACCAACACCAGCCTGAACCGTTGATACAAGGCAGGATGGATCCATGCTTTCATGTTGTTGACGCCAAATTCTGACCCTACCATCCGAATGTCGCAGCAGAAATCGAGACTCATCAGACCAGGCAACGTTTTTCCAATCTTCTATTGTCCAATTTCGATGAGCCAATTGTAGCCTCAGTTTCCTGTTCTTAGCTGAAAGGAGTGGCACCCGGCGTGGTCTTCTGCTGCTGTAGCCCATCTGCCTCAAAGATGTTCAGAGATGCTCTTCTGCCTACCTTGGTTGTAACGGGTGGTTATTTGAGTCACTGTTGCCTTTCTATCAGCTCGAACCAGTCGGGCCATTCTCCTCTGACCTCTGGCATCAACAAGGCATTTCCGCCCACAGAACTGCCGCTCACTGGATATTTTTTCTTTTTCGGACCATTCTCTGTAAACCCTAGAGATGGTTGTGCGTGAAAATCCCAGTAGATCAGCAGTTTCTGAAATACTCAGACCAGCCCTTCTGGCACCAACAACAATGCCACGTTCAAAGTCACTCAAACCACCTTTCTTCCCCATAATGATGCTCGGTTTGAACTGCAGGAGATTGTCTTGACCATGTCTACATGCTTAAATGCACTGAGTTGCCACCATGTGATTGGCTGATTAGAAATTAAGTGTTAACAAGTAGTTGGACAGGTGTACTTAATAAAGTGGCCGGTGAGTGTATATTAACAGGCACTAGAAGAAGGGATCACATCTCACCTCTTTGTCCTGGCTTCCTGTGAAATCAAAAAGAGAATCAAAATCCTCCTCCTCACCTACAAAGCTCTTAATGGTCAAACTTCATCCTATCTTAAGGATCTTATAGTACCATATCACCCATTGAGAACACTACACTCCCAAAATGCAGCTTATTAGAGGTTCCCAGAATTTATAAAATTAAAATGGGAGCCAAAGCCTTCAACTTCCAGGCTCCTCTCCTGTGGAATCATCCGGGGGGCAGACACTCTTCTACATTTAAGAGAAGGTTAAAACTTTCCTTTTTGAAGAAGCTTATAGTTAGTTAGAACATTATTATTGTGTTAGATTTAGACTGCTGGGAACTCCTAAGATACGCTGCGCTTATATTTTTTTCTTTCATTTGAAGAATATGTGATTTGTGATTTTAGGCTATTTAAATGAAATTGCCTTGACTTCATATTTCTTGCTTTATTAGAAAGTCAGGATTAATTGGAACATATGGAATATCTTCATTAATTATGCTAAAGTATTTATATATGCACATATATTTGTAAGTATATATGTTGTGCATATATATGTATATATATGCGCTATATATATATATATATATATATATATATATATATATATACTGAACATGAGGATTCAAAACTTCATACTGACAGCTGTTATCATTGTCTATTGTCCCCCTGTTGGTTGCTGCTTCTGACTATTTACCGGTAAAGACAAGGTCAACACTGTAGATCCAACTTAAAAAACTTATGTTTTTATCATTATTATAATAATTCACTTCAAAACACTTATTTTTATACTGTGCATTAAAAATTTAATGAAAAGAAAAAATCTTTTCATTAGATTTCAACAATTCAACTTCAAACCATAAAGTATTACAAGAATCTCTCTAGCTGTGGTTGACATGTCAATGTCGATGGAATGAAGTACACAAAGAAGAGAATCCCAGAATTCGACCCTGTATGCGTCTGTTCTTTCATTTCATTTCATTTTTGCTTGTGTGTGTGTGTTTGTGTCTGTTCTTTCAACTGCTCGTGTGTCTTCTTTCATCTGCTCATGTGTGTTTATCTATTGTGCAGCTCACAGAACCAACAGCTGCAGCAGATGACATGAATCTCCAGTAGTTTCACTGTGAGATTTTCTGTTTGTTTTATTGGAGACACAAAGGCTCCAGAAACCACAGCTTTGTTATTAATGAACAACACAGACCTCTGACCTTCCTTAGACCTTAGATCACTGTCTCTCTGTTTATCTGTTTAACATTTAACCATTTAACATCTGTCATTAGTACTGGGGGACAATTATGGCTGTAAACCCCTTTTTTCCAAGTGTGTGACCATCACAAAACTATATATATATATATATATATATATATATATATATATATATATATATATATATATATATATATATATATATATATATATATATATATATATATATAATAGGTGACATGATGGTGGAGCAGTGGTTAACACTATTCCCTCACAGCAAGAAAGTGTTCAAGCCCTTGGTCTGGGACCTTTCTGTGTGGAGCTTCATGTTCTCTTTGTGTCTCGGCTTCCTTCCCAAGTCCCAAAACATCTCATCTTCTATACCTGCTTATTCCTCATTAGGGTCGCAGGGGTTTGCTGGAGCCTATCCCAGCACATACCAGTGAGAGGCAGGGATACACCGCAGATGGTCGCCAGCCAATCGTGGGGAACACACCGGGTGAAAACCCACGCAGACACAGAGAGAACAAGCAAACTCCACACAGAAAGGTCCCAGACCTGTGACCTTCTTCCTGTGAGGCAACAGCACTAACCCCTGCCCCACTGTGTCACCTGTCCCAAAACATGTTGAGGTTGGAGTCTAAATAGTTGCAGGTGTGTATGCGTGAGTGAATGGTGTGTGTGCTCCATGATAGGCTGATACCTGTTCGGCATGGATCCCTGCCTCTCACCTGAAGTACACTGGGATTGGCTCCAGCAGACCTAGTGACCCTAGTGAGAAATAATAGAAAATACCCGGCTGACCTGTCATCAATTCTGCATAGTTAAACACAAGAATTTGCTCACTGACACATACATACCCACAATATCTCATTTTCTGTTGTTTGGGGTCAAACTAAACAAAAACATCAGTCGAGTTTATTAGTAAAGACCTAAATAAGAAACCACACATTCATCTATGGAGCCTAGCAGCAACATATTAGATGTCTACAGACCCTCCAAACCAATAAAAATCACTAAATCATCACTAAAACTCTTTTAAGACAGTCTGACAGTCTCTCTGGTAACGTTTCTGACTTAAACCCTTCATCTGATTAAAGAATGTGAAGAAAAATCTAACTGGATAAAAATGGAGTCATGAAGCTTCAGGAGCACAGGAGGCATTTCATTTATATTTAAATTAAAATTAATATTAATTAATTGATTTCTCAGGTTTGGAAATTGGATAATGAAAGAACACAACTCAGCAACGTATTTAATGTAGATCTTGACCTTACTTGTCATTTTTAGACATTTAATCTGGAAACGTTTAACTGAACCTTTAATTATCTACTTTACTCTATTGTTGATATTGTATATGGTTGTAATGATAATTGTTCTTGTCCTGTTGTCACAACAGCTTGTCCTGTCACAACGGCGAGGTTGTCTTGTCTGGGTTTTTATCGTGTACATTTCCTGTTTTATTTTGAAATCCTAACTCTCCTCTCGTTTCAGGTCACTTGCCCTTCCTCATGTGTCACCACTCTGATCGTCTGCCCTGATTCTTGATTGTGTCCACCTGTTCCCAATTTCTCCCCCTTGTGTATTTATAGTCTGCGTTTCCCTTTGTCTCGTATCAAAGTGTCTTTGTCCGTCATTGTTCATCACACCCAAGCCAGCCTTTGTCTCACAGCCTTTTTGCCTTGCCCTTGTATTGCATCTTTTGTTGTAAGTTTCATAGCCTTTGTTTAGACTAAGAATAGATAGTGTTTCATAGCTTTATTTTCCTATGGGATGGTTTTTGGTTTCGGTTGTTATTTTTTTGGTAGTTTTTTCATCCTTCAGGATTGTTTTTGTTTTTTATCCTCAAGATTATCGATAGGTATTATAGTGTTTTTCCTCCTTCCGGAGCGAGTTTGTGTTGGTTAACCTTTCTAGTCAGTCCGTCCCACTTTTGGTGAAGCGCTTTTCTTTTGATATTAGTTCCCCTTTTGTTTTTTGATAGCGCAAGTGTAGTTAGACCTCTCGGTAGAGAGAGTATTTAGTTTATAGGAAAGTAGGGGTGTGATGAGACACTCAGCTCACGAGACGAGACCTGAGATTGGGTTCACAAGATCGAGATGAGACGAGATTTTAAGAAAACTAAATGACAAATTATATGAATGCCTGGACAACAGACTTTTATTTAACTGAGTTGCACATGGATTTTATAACTCTGTAAGCATTAACTTTTAATGAACTTCTTCCTTTTAATGAACTTCTTCCTCTACAAATTGAAACTAAAATAAAATGTTATAAGAGTTAATATTTTTAGAAAAAAAGTATACATTTGTCCTTTTTTCAAGAGCAAACAATATGTGCAAAACAAAAAGTTCTTCTCTGTCAGCAGGCACAGTTGTTGATTTGAGTACTGAGCTGTGGTAGTGCTGTAAATGTCTCTGCATTGTGCTCGTATTCGCCGCGCTGTACAGCATTGTTTGCATACAGTGTCTGCATATTGTCTGTGTCTTATCAGTCACTCTCTTACCATTTATCATTTCTGCCGGGAACCCAAAATGCTGCCAAACAAACGATTTAAAAGCGGCGGGGGCGTCGTCAATAGTAATACCTGTGTTTTCCGTCATTCTGGCTGCTTGCTGGATAAATCTCGCGAGACAGAATTTTAACGTGACGAGCAATCTCGTCAAATCACATCTTGTGAGATCTCGTCACACGAGATCTCGTCACACGAGATCTCGTCACACTCCTATAGGAAAGTGTTTGTTTTGTTGTATGTTTTATAGCTGCAGTCCGGGAACAATAAAAGCAGTATCCCTGATTTCCACATCTGAGTCCTCCTCTCCTTTCGGGGCCTGACACCATTTGTTATTTATGGATTTTCCTCCATAAATAAACTTACTCTGTTCTGTGTAAACTGGAGACATATGAGGTAAAGGGGTATTAATAAGCTCTGTCACCATTTACCAATCAAATCAATCACTGCTCCTCTGATCTCAGATCCAACAGGAAATATGTTTCTGAATTAATTCATCAGTGCAGTCAACCTGCTGTTGTGCCCACAAAGAGGATATAGGCAAAAAATCTGGTCAACTGCCTGGCTGAGGCTGAAACTTGTGACCCTCCCCCCAGGAAACCTTGTTTCACACCTTCAATGTGATGTCATCACATCATCTCTCTCTTCCCTTACCCTCTCACTGTGCTTCTGGTCTCCTCCTCACCAGCAGAGCACCGCTCTGTTCTCCTGCTCCCCACAGCAGGGGAAGCTGCAGGCCAGAAACCTTCAGCAGCTTCTCTTTTCTCAAGGAATTATTCGTCCACTGACTGAATCATAGAATTGTCTGTCTTTTCCTCTCAAGCGAGAGGTAGTACCCCGAACTCTAGAACTTAATAATTAAGCTCTATTTTTAATGAATACATATCGGTCTGACCCCTGGCTGCAGAAACTGGCTCTGGGGATGAGTAACGCCACCTCTCTGGCTGGAAAGTAGCTTGAGCTGGTGCGTGAGGTTGAGAGGTACCGACTAGATATAGTAAGGCTCACCTCGACCCCCTTCTGGGAACTCTCTCGTCCTCCTGGGGGACTTCAGTGCTCACGTTGGCAATTACAGTGTGTCCTGGAGAGGTGTGATTGGGAGGAATGGCCCCCCTGATCTGAACCCGAATGGTGTTTCGTTGTTGGACTTCTGTCCATAATGAACATCATGTTCAGGCATAAGGGTGTCCATATGTGCACTTGGCACCAGGACACCCTTGGCAGTTCGATGATCGACTTGGTTGTTGTGTCGTCGGACTTGCAGCATCATGTCCTGGACACTAGGGCGAAGAGAGGGGCGGAGCTGTCAACTGATCACCACCTGGTAATGAGTTGGCTCCGATGGTGGGGGAAGAGTCCGGTCAGACCTGGCAGACCCAAACTTTCTGTGAGGGTTTGCTGGGAACATCTGGATGAATTTCTTGTCAGAAAGAGTTTCAACTTGCACCTCCGGGAGAGCTTCATTCATGCCGTGGGGGAGGCGGGGGACATTGAGTCCGAGTGGACCTTGTTCCGTGCCTCTATTGTTAGTAATAGGCGGCTGACCAGAGCTGGGGCTGTAAGGAGGAAGTTCTGGAACACCATCTGGCAGGTCAGGAGGGGAAAGCGGCGCACCATTGACACTGTGGTCAGTGGGGACGGGGTGTTGCTGACCTTGACTTGGGATATCCTGGATTGGTGGGGGGACCAGTGGTGGACTCACCTATCTCTGGGGTTGAGGTCGCCCAGGTAGTCAAAAAACTACTCTGCGGCAAGGCCCCGGGGGCACGTTGACACGGGCTGTCTGGTCCCTGTACACTCGGTGCGAGAGTTTGGTCCGCATTGCCGGTAATAAGTCTGACTTTTTTCCAGTGGGGGTTGGACTCCGTTAGGGCTGCCTTTGTCACCGATTCTGTTCATAACTTTTATGGACGGAATTTCTAGGCGCAGCCAGGGCATTGAGGGGCTGCAGTTTGGTGGCCTCAGGATTGGATCACTGCTATTTGCGGAAGATCTGGTCCTGTTGGCTTCATCGGACCTTCAGCTCTCGCTGGAACGGTTCGCAGCCGAGTGTGAAGAGGCTGGGATGAGAATCAGCACCTCCAAATCTGAGGCCATGGGTCGGGGATGAGATCCTGCCTCAAGTGGAGGAGTTCAAGTATCTCAGGGTCTCGTTCACGAGTGAGGGGAAGATGGAGGGGGAAATTGACCGATGGATCGGTGCGGCGCCTGCAGTGATGCGGGCTATGTCTCTTGGCTGGTTTGGGAACGCCTTGGGGTCCCCCTGGAAGAGCTGGAGGAAGTAGCCGGGGAGAGGAAAGTCTGGCCTTCCCTGCTGAAGCTGCTGCCCCCGCAACCCAAGGACGGATAAACGGGAGAAGATGAGACATAATTATTTCAAATAATTATTGATTCTTTCCGATAGTTTCATCTGAAATTTTTGCAAGACACATGTTCTGCCCCTCCCATGGAGGCACTACTCTTTTTATTCCCCAGAGGGAAATTAAGGTGTCAAGTAGCTTACACAAATACACATAATGCCCATATGAACAACATTTCAAGACATTCATACACAACAGGCACAACAGGAATTAACACAGGTCAATCATGAGACATTCAACGAATATTGAAGTGATCAAGATGCAGTATTAAGTGGACTATGCAATTGGTAGAGAGTGAAGACATCTCATCATCCAAATGCACGGTCCTGAGTCTCTAACAGTTCAGTAGAAAGTGTAATTGCACAGCCCCCAAACACACACACACACACACGAGTTTCACAGTGCAGTGATTATCTTAGGTAGTGCAGTGCAATGGTCTCTGGTAGTGCAAAACAGTGGGGTTAACACTGTTCTAGAGTCTTATGATGAAAAATAGCATCCTTGAATAACTGGGAGACATGGGGTCTTAGGCAGCCCAGTCCCCAATGATGATGTCCTTCTTAGTGTCCTTCTGTGTGTTATTAAACAGTTGAATGGCCCATGGGACAAAGGTCTACCAAAGTCTGTCTGTCCTGCAGGAGAAGGAGTCTCCATGGAGTCTGTGGTTAAACAGACTCATCTGGTTAGTGAAGGTGGTGTGCACGGGGTGTTTCTGATTGTCCATTATAGAGTCCAGTCCGCTCAGGGTTCTGTTCTCAGCTGTTGAGTCTCAAGCTCCATGCCCACCACCGAACCTGCCTTCCACACCAGTCTGTCCAGACATCCGTAGTTGCGTCTCTCTTCCTAACACTACCACCCCAGCACGCCACTGCAGAAGGACCTCAGCTGAGGAAGTAGTATTGTCCAAATGAGTGTACCCTGTGGAGAAGATACAGGATAGCATCCTCCACTCCCATGTTCTCTTGGTAGGAAAACCGCAGAGGATCCAGTGTGTAGTGTACCTTGGGGTTTGAGAAGATTAAGCAGCAGCACACAAATGTTTTTATTAGGTGTGAGGTGAGGGAAACTGGTCTGTATTCATTGAGTTCTTTGGGGTGTGCTTTCTTCAGAAATGGTATCAGGCATGAAGATTTCCAAATTGTAGAGACCTTGTCTACCTGCAGACTCCTATTGAACAGGTGATGAATCGGGATAGTGTTAGGGTCGATGTCCATGAAACAGGGTGGGATGATACTGGAAGTGGGGGTAATGAGTAAGGGGGATGGGAGCTGGCTGAACAGTCAATGTCAGAGTCATTGTCCAGTGAAGGAAGGGGGAGTGGGAGGACTTTAGAGGTGATGTTACTGGCGCCAGACCTAGGGGGCTCTGGTCCAGCAGCATGAGTCACTCAGGTGGCGGACAGTGAGCGGCTGAGCAACAGTGTAGCTAACCGTTACGCTCTGTGGAGCACAACACCAGAGCTGTTAGCTCATACTACTGCTGCTCAGCAGGTTTATTCTCTGCACATGCGCTTAATATTCACATGTCAGAATACACAACATTGTAAATACCATAACAGTTTCTTTCAGAAAAGTATTAATGAACAACAACTCAAGGTAATGTCCCTAGTCAGCACCGTTCACACACACACACACACACACATACTCACTCTGGTTCAATCAACCCACATGGGCGGGAACACCCAAATAACAAATAGACCATAGACAGGTCACCCTCAGCCATGCCTCTCTTTTTCCCACACCCAGTGATGTTTTTGATTCCCTGCCATGCCCCTTTGGTGTTGTTGTCCTTCATTTTCATTTCCACCTTCCTCCCATAAACCACAGGCAGCTTTTGAGTTTGTGCTGTACACTCCTCAGCTGGGTCAGGATGCCCTCCTTAAAAAGCTTCTTTTTGTTGAAAGCATTTTGTTATGTTACATCCTCATTCCAAAATGGATTCAATTCATTTTTTTTTAAGTATTCACAGCTCATTACTTTGTTGAGGCACCATGGCAGAAATTACAGCCTCAAGTCTTGTTTTAATAAGATGCCACAAGCTTGACACACCTATCGTTGGACAGTTTGCCCATTCCTCTTTGTAGCATCTTTCAATGGTACAATGCTTTCAATGAAGCATGAGTGAACAGCCATTTTCAGATCTCTCTAGAGATGTTACATCGGATTCAAATCTGGGCTCTGGCTGGGCCACTCAAGGAAATTCACAGAGTTGTCCTGAAGCCACTCCTTTGACATCTTGGCTGTGTGCTTAGGGTTGTTGTCCTGCTGAAAGATGAACCGTTGCCCCTGTCTATGGTCAAGAGCACTCTGGAGCAAGTTGTCATCCAGGAAATCTCTTTACATTGCTGCATTCAAACACATCCCCACAGCATGATGCTCCCACCACCATGCTTCACTGTAGGGATGGTATTGGCCTGGTCACGAGCGGTGCCTGATTTCTTCCAAATATGACACCTGGTATTCACGCCAAAGAGTTCAATCTTTGTCTCATCAGACCAGAGAATTTTGTTACTCATGGTCTGAGAGTCCTTCAGACGCCTTTTGGCCAACTCCAGGCAGGCTGCCATGTGCCTTTTACTAAGGAGTGGCGTCCGTCTGGCCACTCTACCATACAGGCCTGATGGGTGGGTTGCTGCAGAGATGGTTGTCCTTCTGGAAGGTTCTCCTCTCTCCACAGAGGAACGCTGGAGCTCTGACAGAGTGACCTTTGGGTTCTTAGTCACCTCCCTGACAAAGGCCCTTCTCCCCCAATCGCTCAGTTCAGACGGCCAGCTCTAGGAAGAGTCCTGGTGGTTCTGAACTTCTTCCATTTACAGATGATGGAGGCCACTGTCCTCATTGGGACCTTCAAAGCAGCAGAAATTTTTCTGTACCCTTCCCCAGATTTGTGCCTCAAGACAATCCTGTCTCGGAGGTCTACAGACAATTCCTTTGACTTCATGCTTGGTTTGTGCTCTGACATGCACTGTCAACTGTGGGGAAAAAAAGAATTAAATCCATTTTGGAATATGGCAGTAACATAACAAAATGTGGAAAAAGTGAAGTGTTGTGAATACTTTCTGGATGCACTGTATACACGATCAGTCCGCCTCCTTTCTTTTTCCCCGAGTGAAAATTGTCTCTGTCCAGTCTAGCTATGCTGAAGCCTGGCAAGTCAACAATAGCAGTAGGAGTAAGTATGGTTAGTAAACCACATTTCCATGAGGCAAATCAGACTTGACTCTCTAAACAGCTTTTGATTTCTTACCAGGGCAGTCAGCTTATCAGTTTTGTTTGTCAGTGAGTTCATGTTTCCCATCACGATTGCTGGGACAGAGGGCTTAAATCTCCACTTCTTCTCATTTCGCCTAGCTCTGACTCAGACTCCAGCTCTGCATCCATGAAAGCAAAACAGTTCCTTAGGGACCTTCCTGGGAACTGCTCCGTAGGCAAACTTGTGTAACGTGAACAGCTGATCCCTATTGTAAACAAGTTTACTGTTGACCGAATTACTACTGGTGCCAGAAGTTAGATTTGTGTGTATATTGGTTTTAATGAGTTGAATTAACATTGCTGCTCTTAGGATCAAACAAGGATTCTCCATTGAAAGACACTAAATCACAGAGCATTTCATCACTGAGTCAACTAAACATTCGAAACAATTAAGTGAGTAATTGGCCTTGATTTATTTAGCAGTGATGGGAGAATTATTCTCATCCTTTACTAAAGTAAAAATAGACAGTTTACTATGATTACTAGGAGTTGATCAAAGTCACAAAACAAATCTGTAACATTCATTTCTGCAGAAAATGTTTCTCTCTTTGCTGGTGTATTTGTCAATTTTATTATTTTTCATTTTTCTTTTTGAGTTTCTTGTGGAGTTTTACATCTTTGAGTTTTATGTGAAACCAAGTCTAGAGTCTAGAGAAAATAAAAAGTCACAGATGTCTGAAACATGATGAGACAAACCACACATTGACTTCAGGAGACATTGAGAACTGCTTCCTTCATCTTTAATACCAAGAAATGTAATCACTCATCGGATAAATGTACTAAACTGTAGGAGAACATTTAAAGTACTCAGAACTTTAGCCACTACACTTTGCTACCATCAATGTGTTTTGCTGAATCATGTTGTCCACAGATCATGTGACTCAGTGAGATTAAAACAGAGCTTTAACGTGAAACAGACACAGCTGAGAAATGGAATCATCCATCAGATGAGAGCCTTATCATCCTGTCAGCAGGAGAATTAGATGTCCCATTCACCTTTGTCGCTGTCAGGTAACGACTCAGAGTCATCAGGAGCATCACTGAGACACCACCAATGCCTGTTCAACCTGCTAACAGGCTAGGAGCTTCACCTCAGTTGATACACAGCTGCAGCGAGAGTGATGTCCACAGAACCTCAGAAACACAGAACACTGCAGAACCACAATATCTAAGAAACACAAAACCATACAGCATCAAACCCACAGAACCTCACAGAACCCCAAAACATCAGGAACACAGAACACTGCAGAACCACAAAACCTCAGGAACACGGAAGACTGCATGACCACAAAACCACAGAAATACAGAATCACAGACCATTGCAGACTCACAAAACCTCAGGGACACAAAATCATTGAACCTCAGAAACACAGAACCACAGAACCTCTAAAACAGAGAACACTGCAGAACTACAAAAACACAGAATCTCGGAAACACAGAACCATAAAACATTGCAGAGCCACACAACAGGTCTAGGATCAAACAGCTGTTGGAGTAGAGGCTCTGGTCTCATGGTTATCCTGTCAGTTCCTGTGCTGAATAATTTCAGAGGTTAAATCATCAACCTACTGTTAAACACAATGAACATGCCGCACTAAACTAACTCAGAAAAACTGAGAATTATTATCTTAAGGCAGCGGTTCCCAAACTTTTTTAGCTGCGCACCCCCATCTATATCCCTACCTGGTTGAAGCACCACCTATTTCCCACACCTTCCAAAAAACACAACAAAACGTCTTAAGGCAGCATGTTTAATTCTGCCAACCAGAACACATCATCAAACGATCACCAGGGGTGAAAGTGGTTCAAAACTCTTGCCGGAACTCTTTTACGGTTTTTAATTGATTTCGGGCAATTTTTAGCAATTTCAGATGCATGTCACTTAGTCAGGCATGCATATATGAAAAAACAGATTATCAATATCTCTCAAAGATTTATTAAGCAAAATATCAGTTGTTTCTTCAGCTCCCGGTTGAGCTCTTTCATATTTCCTATTAAAAATGTCGTATAATTTGCGCTGCATTGTGCCAACATAATTTTGCTCAGTGAGAGGTGGTTTGAACCAATCAGAATTAACGATGCTGATAACGTGACCACATGTCCATTGGCCAACCAGAAACGCATTTGTTCAGCTCGGCTCGCCTCACATTGCATAGCAACCAGAGACGCGCTCAGACTTGTCGCTCTGTGCCAAACGGCAGACACCAAAACAGTGTAGATTACACTGAAACGAGCACACTGGAATTATTCAACTCGGATAATGTAACTAATCTGACTTTAGTACATCATTTTCTTTATTTAACATGGGATTTTGACAGGGAGCTTCTTCTCCTTTTTTAACGGAACGCTGTTCCGGTCGTGAATCTTTTAACGGAATATAGTTCCGGACAGTTCCGGCTCACCCCTGATGATCACATTAACAAAAGAACATCTGAATTAAATTGAAATGTAAGAAAGTTTTAAAATAAGCACAGTACAATTTATAGCCGGAGATGACAGGCTTAGCAGCAGGAAGTATGTTGGGGGGGGAGCAGGGTATTTAAACCACAGCAACACTAGTCTGACAGGATATTATGGGATATTATGTTATGGCTGCTGTTTGGTTGATGTTTTTGAATCAATGATCATTCTTGTTGTTGATCATCTTGTTAAAAGGATGAAACAGAGGGGCTTTCACACGTTTCACACAGTGTGAACGCTCACCGGACCAAACACAGTACGAAACATCTTATATTCATTTATATTTCAGAGCCGGCATTTGTACAGAGGGAGAGATGGTTCTGATGCACTGGTGTTCACTTTCTCTCTGAGCGTCTCCGCCTCAGCTGAGAGAATACAGTCCTCACTGTTGAGTCGAATATCAGGAGTTTTTTTTATAATATATCAGGTCTACTTTATATAAACAACTTAACATCTCACCAGCGTGGAGTCTCTGCTTCAACCACAACCACCACGACTTCCGTGTCGCCTGATCCAGGAATAATGACGCACCAAAAAAATAAAAAGTGTTAAACCGGCATGTCTAAACAGAGAGAAGTTGCATAACAGGATGTTGAATATCCATTTAATATGACAAAATTTTTATTTAGATGTCTTTATTGTGTCGGAAAATCCCACTTTGAAAAAAATTGATTAAAAACACTCCCGACAGCCATTACATTTTTTAGCTTGTGCACCCCTGAGTGGGCGCTCGCGTACCCCTGGGGGTGTGTGCACCACACTTTGGGAATCCCTGTCTTAAGGCATCAAACAGGGAGGAAATTTGTTTTAAGTTAGAATTTTAAGAATGAAGTTTAAATGTGGGGAATGAACTTGTTATTAAAAATAAATTCATATTGGGTCACGTGGCTGCTTCTCCTAAATAACTAGTGAAGAAGAATCAGTGATATCCTGCAGAATCAGTTTCTTTCTATCTCCAAGTGGTAATCAGTGTGTGAAGAGCTGAACAGAAACCTCAAATCATGCAGAGAAACCTCGTTCCTGCATCCTGAAATAGCTGTAGTGGACAGACTGGTGGTTTCCATGGTAACACCTGAGAGCAACAGAGGATGAGTTCAGTCACAAAACATAATAACAGTTGATTTTATTCTCCACAATTACATTTAATCCTCAAAATGCCAAAAAACTGTCTTTTTCTGATTTATTCATGCCACTTTAGGTTGGTATATTGTAAAAGATCCTTATATAGCTAAAGTTTAGATAAGAAATTCACACTGGAAATGTAGTAAATCCATAGAAGCTGAGCAGCAGATTGTTGATTGTTGAGTTGACTAATATTGGATGTGTTCTGTATCTGATACTGGAGGATGTTCAGGCTGTTTCAGGTGAATCTGATTCAGGCTTTTTGTTTCAAGCTGTTTCAGATGGTTTCAGGCTGCTTCATACAGTTTGTTTCAGGCTGTGTGTTTCAGGCAGTTTGTGGCTATCACCATGACCACAACATTCTTTGCGTTGAATAGATTACCACACACAGTTTTCCTCCTTGATGTAGCAGGATGAACTCATTAGTCCTAAGGACGTTCAGCTGTGTCGCAGTCTCAGCCAATCATGAGGGGGAAAAGCTGCATAAAGGTGGGCAGAGAACACCTGTCTCCGTGTGGTAGGTGAACTGTTGACAGCTGTAGTTCCCCGATGTGGTCTGTCCAAGACAGAATGTTTGTATTTTTCTTCGTTCTGTAGAGGTCTGCTTGGATGTTCTGGCTGCATGCCGCTCACCGCTCTGCTTACCGCTTGCTGTTGCTGCTTGTTGTCCATCGCCAGTGCGTTGCTTCCATGCATCCTCCCACTCCTGTGTGTGCTGTCCAGGACTGCCCGACCAGTATGTATTGCAATGGCCTTAGCTTCCTTCTCCAGCTATTCATAAGTTGCTTATCCTGTGTTTGTTGTTGTAGGGCTGAGAACTCCTGTACAGCAGCAAAGCACCAGTACTAAGCCACTGCTGCTTTGCTGCTCAGGTATTGCGTTGCTTCACCTTTTTCTTTATACTGATTGTTCACGTCCACCACTATTGCTTGGCCTGCCTTGCTGAGAACTGGAGCTTTGCTCCTGACTGGTTGTCGGCTGGTTAATTGGTAGTGCTGGTGCTTCGGCGAGACTGTGATTCAGTCAAGTGTTTGTGTGTGCATGTGTGAGTACTGTGTGGCACTTAAGTTTGTTTAGTTTTATTTGTTTCTGTTCTTTTAATTTTCTTTGCAGAAATTGGTTTTGTTCTAAGTATGATTATTTTGTTTTTTTTCTTTTATATGGATTTTGGTCAACTTGTCTTATCAATCTTTTGTTTTAAATTTTGATTTATTTCTTGTGATTAAGTGCAATTGTTTTCCTAATCTGTTGCTCTCTGGTTCTCCCCATCCAGGTGCTGACCCTATGGAGGTGGATTGGTGTCCCGTTTAATGTTTGCACTCATCCTTTTTGTGTTCGTTTTTTTTTTTATTTACTTCACATGTGGTGTCCCTGGGATCCCCATTCTTTTGGATTCATTTGTCACAGTAGGTTTCAGCCCTGGTTGGTTTTCTATCTCCATAATGATTTTAGTGCAGTTTAAAAAAAGATAATTTGTAATAAAAATATTTGTATTTAAATCTCTGGGTGAAATTCCCAGGGTGGCGTTGTCAGGCAATTCAATTAAAAATGTACTAATAGTGCCCATTTTCACCTCTCATACCTTGTGCCACCACATCGAGCTCATACTTAAAGAGTATGATCTGTGATTTTGATCATTCACATCTGTACCTTGCACTGCCCCTTCTCTGCTTTCTGTGTGTGAGAATGTCTCTATACATGTAGAAAAGAGGGTTGTCAGCAGTGAATAGTGTGTGCATGTGATGCACACACACTGGCAATTTAGAGTCCCCAATTGACCTCAGCTTGTTTTTGTGGGAGAAAACCAACACAGTCACAGGAAGAACATGCAAACATAGAAAGGTCTCATACCAAGGTCGTGAACTGGTTTGAGTACTTTAACTTGTTCAATGTGTACCTGAATGATTGAGTCACCTACTTTGTTGGTGCAGACTCCTGCTTGAATCAGATCCCATGTATCATCCCTTTGATTCCAGACATGTCAAAACAAAGGTGAGAAGTTAGTTTAAAGATTAAATGATACATCACATTCACACCTCATCTGTCTTCACTGCAACTTTCCCTCATGGTGTTTGTATATCAAAAGTTTGGGATCACCCAGTCAATTTTGTGTTTTCCATGAAAAGTCACTTTTATTTACCACAAGTTGTAAAATGTAGAGAAAATATAGTCAGGACATTGACAAGGTGAGAAATAATGATTTGTATTTTAAAGTGTTTTGCTTTTGTCAAATGAAGGTCAGTTTTATACTACTTTAACCAGATTACAGATACTAACATGATTGCACCGGGGATTTCTATTCATCCATTAGCCTTCTTACGCAATGAGTATACACATTGCAACATCAAAACAGTGTAGTTACAGTTGCTGGAAATGGGCCTCTATACACCAATGAAGATATTGCATCAAAAAAAGTTACAATAGTCATTTACACATTAACAATGTTTAGAGTGTATTTCTAATTGGTACGTTATCTTCATTGTAAAAAATCTCCTTCTCGCCCTCCTGGGTGGTATCTGTGTGTTGATCCTTCATGGTCATTTTCTTAAGGTATTCTTGGATGTTCGATGTTTCATCCTGGATTGTGGCCTTGATGCTCTTGAGGCCTCGGTCTCCTTCTTTCCGCTTAGCGTACATCCTCAGGGTGCTGGATTTGGGGTGGAACCCTCCATGCATGGTGAGCAGCTTTCTTGTCTTGATATCAGTGGCTTCTATCTCCTCCTTTGACCAGCTTATGATCCCAGTAGGATATCTGATAACCAGCAACACGTACATGTTGATGGCTCTGACCTTGTTCTTGCCATTCAGCTGACTTTTCAGAACTTGCCTTACACTCTGAAAGTATTTTGTTGTGATTGATTCATGTTGTGGCCTCCCCGTTGTTTTCATTAGCTTGTGGGATACCAAGCTACTTGTAGCTCCCTTGCCATCACCTATGTTGCCCTCTTGTAGGTCAACCCCTTCAGTTCTGAACATCTTGCCTCTTTTAGAGACCAGCCACACTTATCCAACTTAAAGGACATCCTTATGTCATTGTTGTAGATTCTGATGGTGTGGTCTCGCTCATTCCTGGCGTACAGCTTGATGTCATCCATGTAGAGCAGGTGGCTGACTGTTGCTCCACTTCGGAAGTGGTAACTGTATCCACTCTTTGTCGGTTGCCTGAACACAAACGAAAAATAGTTCAGGCTGAATTGGCAGCAATGCTGGAGATGGGAGTAATAGAAGAGTCCAACAGTGCCTGGTGTAGCCCCAATGTTCTTGTCATCAAGAAGGATGGGTCTATACGGTTCTGTGTGGACTACCGCAGGGTGAATGATGCGTCACGGTTCGATGCTTACCCAATGCCCCGGGTCGATGAGCTCCTGGATGGGCTTGGTACTGCTCACTTTTTCACAACACTGGATTTGACGAAGGGCTACTGGCAGATTCCCTTATCCAGAGAGAAAACGGCCTTCTCCACTCCGTACGGTTTCTACCAATTCGTTACGCTTCCTTTCGGGCTGTTCGGTGCCCCGGCCACATTCCAACGGCTCATGGACTGAGTGCTGTGGCCGCACGTTGCATATACTGCCATCTATTTGGATGACATTATCATCCACAGCAACAGCTGGGCAGAGCATGTGCGGCAGGTGGCCTCGGTGTTCGAGTCACTGAGACAGGCTGGGCTCACCGCCAACTCAGGGAAGTGTGCAGTTGGATGGAGGGAGGTACGGTATTTGGGGTAGACAAGGTAGACAAGACCGCAGCAATTGCAGCTTGTCCAAGGCCCAAGACAAAAAGAGGTGAGGCCGTTATTAGGGCTGGCAGGTTACTACTGGCGGTTCATGCCCGGCTTTGCGGACCTGACCAGCCCACTAACTGACATGACCGAAAAGGGTGCCTCAGATCCGGTCCAGTGGACGGAGCAGTGCCAGCTGGCGTTTGAGAAGTTAAACAGGCCCTCTGTGGGGAGCCAGTTCTCCACACACCACACACACTCTCCTCTTTATCTTGCAGACCGATGCCTCGGGCAGGGGATTGGGGGCCGTTTTGTCCCGGGAGGTGCGGGGGACGACTGCCCAGTGCTATACATCAGCTAGAAGCTGTTGGAGAGGGAGACACGATACAGCACAGTGGAGAAGGAGTGTCTGGCTATCCGGTGGGCAGTCGATGCCCTGCGGTACTACCTCCTGGGGCGCCCGTTCACCCTCTGTTCGGACCATGCCCCGCTCCAGTGGCTCCACCGCATGAAAGACACCAACGCCAGATCACCCGTTAGTATTTGGCATTACAGCCTTTCAAATTTAAGGTGGTTCATAGGCCGGGGGCGCAGATGGCTGTGGCTGACTTCCTCTCCCGCTTACAGGGCAGGGGGGGGAGTCGGTTAGGCCGGATAGCTCCCGGCCTATATCGGGCGGTGGGGGTATGTGGAGAGGGGCATGGGTTGCGCTCAGCTGCAGGGGAGAGATATGTGGGAGTGGCCAACGGGAACAGCGTCAGGTCGGAGAATTTGCTGTTGAGCATCTGCTAATGATATTCTATATGTAGACCTGCAGTGACAGCCTGGGCGGAAGAGAAACGGACGGAAGGAGAGGGAAACTGAACGTAACCCAACTGAACTGAACTGAATTAAACTGAACTGAACAAAAATAAAAGCTGTCCAGTGTCCTTCATAGGAAAATCATGGCTGTTGGTATTTGCTAGGGCTTGGTACCCAATCTCTGGATGTGGGGGGGACTGTGACATCTGGCCTGGTGTCCTGGCTAGTAGTAGTTGTGATAGTAATTTCTGGTTATGGATTTTTGGAACACTGAGGTAACAGCTGTTTCTTTGTTAGCTTAGATTATGGGTTTCGAAGTGGTCATTGTACCCACATTCTCTGCATGTACCCCCTCTCTCTACGGTTGGTCACGTAGAGGATTCCAACAATCCTTTTCCACCTTCGTCCACCTATGTCTTGTTCCAGTAGCCCACTTCTCATCAGGTTGCCTTGGTTCCCTAGCTCGTGACGTGGACCTTGTTGACCCGGGCTAGGATGCAGGATATTACCGAGGTCAGCCTTGTATCATTAAGGACCTTGGCCACGGACCCTCACTGGATGGTGTTGTCAATTGTGCCATGAGCAGGATTCGTGGTAGTCAGAGGTTTTAACTACTCGGCTATCCAGCTGAATATATATATATATATATATATATATATATATATATATATATATATATATCGTCGCTGTCCAGCGGAATCCTCTCAACTCCACTTTTGTTTTGTTTTTTTTGTTTTTTTTATTCGCCCCCTAATTACTTTACAACACCTCCTCTTCGTATTCTTCTTCTTCTTCGCTCACATAAAAAACTACAGGTGCACCGCCAATAATAGTCCCCGGTAATTCACTTCTGTTTTCTTTTATTTGTAGCACTGTTTATTTTAGTTTGCAGCGGCGTTTCTTTTATTTGCATCACTGTTTCTTTTTATTTATTTATATTTGTCAAAAAAGAAGAGGTCCGTGCAACAAAGGACACCGACAAGAGCAATGCCAGTGACAGGACCATGGTGATCTGCATGGACCTGCAAGCCCTGCTTCTCTACCCCAGACTGAAAGCTTCCACCCTGTACTACAAGACGAAGCTTTGTGTACACAACTTCACCAGGTACGATATGGCAAAGCACAATGCCACGTGTTATGTCTGTAAAACAAACCATTTTTAAAACTCAGAATACAAATATAAGTTGTAAACTTTGATAACTATGATAACTACTACAATTTCAGCAAAAAACAAAGTAATTGACAACTATTTACATTAAATTGCATGGAATTCCTTAGGCGTATTTTGTACAATATGTCACGCCCCAACCTGCCAGCAGATACCATGGGCTCCAAGACCACCTCAAAGATGCTCTTGTCAACCAAGAGTGAGGCCGTGATGTGGAGGAGTTGATTCCCCTCACCTCTGAATTGGACCTGCGAACTCGTGAGCGCAAACGGGAGCGCACCTCCAGCATCCAGTTCCCGCTCCGAAAAAACCCAGCGACAAACCAGGACCAGAGCTCCAGAGAAGCAGAGTAGCCCATGCACCTGGGGCGGTCACAAATTTCCCAAAAAGAGAAGGCAAGACGAAGACAAGAGAACCTGTGCCTGTACTGTGGGGAAGCTGGTTACTTCCGGGACCAATGCACAGAGCTTTTGGGAAAAGGCAAGGCTCCCTAGGACCGAGAGGATGCCTAGTGAGCAGGGCAGCAAGGTCCTCTCAGCCCACCTCACGATTGCAGCTCCTTGAGACACTCGAAGGGAAGAGCAGGAATGGCAACACCTCACTCAAGGCACTGGTAGACTCCGGGGGTGAGGAAAATCTAATGGACATCACCCTGGCCAAACAACTCCACATCCCCTTTGAGGTGAGTCCCTCCCCATATTCTGTTCAGGCTCTAGATGGCCAGCCACCAGGGTCTGGTAAAATAGAGTATGTAACCAAGCCTCTAAAATTGAGAGTGGGCAATGACCATGTAGAGTGGTGTATGTTTTTTTCTAATTTTATCACCTGAAGACACTGTAGTGATGGCTCAGAGCCCACTCCCCCCAGTTTGACTGGAAAAAGGGAACATTGCTATCCCGGAGCCCTGAATGTTCTAAGACTTGCAGAAGTAAACCTCCTGGAATTCATAGTGCATAAGGAGCCACTGCTGAAAGAATTCTTAAGCCACCATCAGACTTCCCAGAGGTAGACCTCACACTCGTTCCTCAGCAATACCATGACCTCACGGAAGTTTTCTCTAAAACCAAAGCTTGTGCTCTCCCCCCTCACAGGCCTTATGATATGGCAATTGATCTCTTCCCAGGAACCATGCCACCAAGAGGCAGATTGTACCCATTGTCGGTGTCATTGTCTGAAACCAAAGCAATGGAGGAATACATCCAAGAATCCCTCAGTAATGGTCTGATTCGCCCGTCTACATCCCCAGCCTTCAGCAGGATTTTTCTTTGTGTCCAAGAAAAACGGGTGTCTCCGTCCCTGTATTGATTATCAAGGCCTAAACAAAATCACAATCAAAAATAAGTACCCACTGCCCTTAATGTCCACAGCCTTTGACCTGCACAGAGGGGCAACAATCTTCTCCAAGCTTGACCTGCGTAACGGGTATCACCTAGTACGCATCAGAAGTGGGGATGAGTGGAAGACTGCTTTTAGCACCCCCAGTCACTATGAGTACAAAGTCATGCCTTTCGGCCTGTCTAACTGTCCCTCTGTCTGCCCTAGTGAATGATGTGCTGAGAGATCTCATCAACAGGTGCGTCTTTGTATTTTTGGATGACATTCTCATTTTCTCAGAAGACATTGAGTCTCATGTTCTGCAGGTCTGCCAGGTGCTCAAACTTCTGTTACAGAACCACCTTTATGTCAAGTTGGAGAAGAGGCAGTTTCACGTGATGGACACAGCTTTCCTGGGATTCAACATCTCTCCCGAGGGAGTCTCCATGGACCCAGGAAAGGTGCAAGCTGTACTGGCCTGAACCTACATCCCTGAAGCAGGTACAACGCTTTATTGGCTTTGCTAATTTCTATAGCAATTTCAGCAGCATTGTAGCCCCTATCAAAGCACTCACCCGAGGCACTTCACCACTGCACCCATCCTATGGCATCCAGACACCACACTGCCCTTTGTGGTGGAGGTGGATGCCTCCAGCACTGGTGTTTGGGCCATCCTATCCCAAAGATCTGCCCAGGATAATAAGGTCCATCCATGTGCCTTCTATTCCAAAAAACTGACACCCACCAAACAGAGGTATGATGCAGGGGACTGAGAGCTACTGGCTATCAAGCAAGCATTGGAAGAATGGAGGCACTGGCTAGAGGGGGCAACTCATCAGTTCCAAGAGCTTACTGACCATAAAAACCTGCAGTATCTGAAGGAAGCCAGGAGACTTAACCCCCGTCAGGCCTGCTGGGCACTGTTTTTTAACCGTTTTGATTTAATACTCACCTACAGGCCAGGCACCAAGAACACAAAAACAGACTCCACAGAACAGCCTGGCCCCCCTAAGACCATTATTCCCCAAGGCCGGGTGATCGGGCAAGTGTGTCTGGCCTTGGAGACCTCCAGGAGGTGGACCCTCAGGACGCCTCTACGTACCCTTGTCTATGCACTCTGAGGTACTAAAATGGGGTCACAATGAACATTGGGTTGGGCACCCAGGGGAGCAGCGAACTTTAGATTTCCTCCACCACTGTTTTTGGTGGCCGGGCATGTGTAAACAAGTCACTGACTATGTTAAGGCCTGCCCTGTATGTGCCACACAAAAGTCATCACACCAGGCCCCAGCGGGTCTGCTACATCCACTCCCCATCCCCAGTTGCCCATGGTCCAACCTATCCATCACAGGACTGCCAGAGTCTGAAGGAAACACTGTGATTTTTGTGACTGTTGATCGTTTCTCTATAGCTTCTCACTTTGTCCCTCTCCCCAAGCTGCCCACAGCCAAGGAAACTGCTGACGTCATTCTGAGGGAGGTGGTACAGTACCATGGGGTTCCTGCCAACGTGGTATCGGACTGTGGCCCACAGTTTATGTCCAGGTATTGGAAAGCCTTCTGGTCCCTCTTTAATAGGTCTGTACGTATGTCAGTCTCTCTTCAGGATTCCACCCCCAGTCAAATGGGCAGACTGAGAGGATCAACCAAGAGCTGGACAAGTACCTGCACTGCGTGGTCTCTGACAACCCTAAATCCTGGAGCAAGATGCTTCTCTTGGCAGAGATAGCTCATAACCAACTGACCTCTACCTGTACTGGTATGTGCCCATTTGAAGTCTAGGCTAGGTGCAAGCGAGCTTGGAAATGGGCCTGGGCAGCTCTGAAACATTCTGCAGTACAGGCCCAGCATCAGGCCAACCACAGGAGAAGGGCAAACCCGTCATTCAGGCCCCCGCCCCCCCCTTTTGGCAGATGATCCTGTGTACATGGTCAAGCGCCTCCTTGACTCCCGACGAGTGGGCCGGAGTGAACAGTTCCTGGTCGATTGGCTCGGCTATGGTCCTGAAGAGCGCTGCTGGGTGCCGTCACGCTACATCGTGGACATATCCCTCATCCGTGACTTCCGCCGTGATTGTGCTGATGCCCCTGGACTGTCAGTTGATGGTCATGGAGAGGGGGGTACTGTCACGCCCCAACCTGCCAGCAGATGCCGCCAGTCTGCCCAAACCCCTGGAAATCAACCCAGGAAACCCCAGACACCCAAGGCAGGCCGGGCCCCTGCCAAACACCCTGGGAAGCCCTATGGCAGGTGATCAGTGGAATCACCTGCAGCTCATCATACAGGCCCTACTTAAACCATTGACTTCTGTGTTACTGTGCTCGGTCATGAGGATTTATTCTGGACTCAAACACTGAACCTTTGCCTCTGAGAAACTTCCCTTTTGAAAACTTTGCCTGCCCGGATCGTAAGACTCCTCCTTTTTGCTTTGTTGTGGAAGCTGAAAAGACTTTGTGTTTTAAACCTGAGAAAAGGAAAAAAAAACAACCAATGGAAGAAATGGAAGAAATCTTGTGTTGGAAAACTTACCTTTATTAGTTATAAAGACCTGTGGAAACAAAGATTTATGTTGCCTTGTTAAAATACTTACCTGAGTTGAATTTTGAAGACTTGTGAAAAGAAAAGTAAAAACCTGTTGATTGAACCTGATCTTTTGTCTCCTGCGTTAGTGCTCTGCAAAGAGTGTAACACAATATTTACAAAAAGAGTCAGTCTTTCTCGTGACACACAAATTATTTGTGCCACACAGAAGGCAATTTCTGTCCACTGTAATACAGAGGGGCACATCACAGGCCTGGCACTTCCAAGGTGTGTCACTTTTCTTTTTGTCAACCTGGAGGCAGCGTCTGCATTTCAGCCTGCCTTTGGTGGCTTTTTCACCTGCATTTGCATCTGTGACGATGAGTACAGGAGCGTGCTCAACTCATCTTCTCTGGGGAACAAGTTTCTGATTGATGCCACAAAGCTGAGACAACACCTCCACCATAAAGTCTTTGTGTGTCTTTGTGCGCCTGGCTTTGCTCAATTCACGGTGCAGGATGTAGGCATTTGTGGACATAATGTCCAAAAAGTGCAGCATCATGGTTTTGTACCAACGAGCTGTTTTTCGATGGGTGGAGTAATACTGTATGAGTTGGTCTGACAGATCAACTCCAGCCAGCGGAGATTTTGATCTGGGGGCGGCGTGGCACGCTGTCCCATCCGTGTGGGCACTTGTTTTTTTTCTAAAACTTTACGAGGCGCCAGCATCTTTTTTCCCGTCTCTTCCCGCACCGAGCGTGCAGCGAATGTTTGCAGAACGAGACTATGTGAAATAATTTATCATAACTCTGGATTTACTTGGCTTATATCAACACAATCGGTACAAACTGGTATAAAGTTTGAGGTGTTTAGTATGGACATGAACTGAAACCCGACACCAGCGGGAGTGCACCTTGTTGCAATGACGTCCCAATGACGGTCACGTGATTACGACACAAGGGCGCATCCATCGACCCATGAGTGTTAAGCATACTGAAATATTTTCATATATATTGTTTTAATAATGTTTTAATCCCATCTCTGAGACCTGTAATTTTAGCAGCTCGGGGCAAAATTTGGGTAGGTTTGGGAGGGCTTGGGTGTGGCAGTCAAATCACACAACACAAACACATTCAGTCTTACAAATGGGTTTGAGATCTGTAAGGAAATGTTTAAGCACAGAGTTATACTGAAATATTTTCATATTTATTGTTTTAATTCAATAATTACTTAATTTAATTTAAAATGTTTTAATATATTATTTATTATTGTCATTTATTAATGTTTTAATAAAAAAATCTTTTCATTGTTGTATTCAATCGAGCCCAGCTGCTGTTTTTACTCCTTATAGAAAGATGGCGCTATTGAGCTAGTTAGTATCTAGAAGAAGAATTTCAGTGATGCTTTTATGATGCATTTCAAAATTACCGTATTTTCCGTCCTATAAGTCACTCCGGCATACAAGTCACAAAAACAGATATAAGTTGTACTGGAGTATAAGTCGCATTTTTGGGGGAAATTTATTTAATAAAATCCAACACCAAGAACAGACATGTCATTTAAAATGGAAATGACGAACAGTTTAAAATAAAAATAGAATAGAGGCAACAACAGGCTGAACGGTATGCTGACGTTACATGACACAACTGAAAGCATGCCTGGTATGTTAACAGAACAGTTATTCTGATAACTATAGCATCAATAACATGCTAAGAAGTTTACCAAAACCATCCGTGTCACTCCAAATACTCGCTAAGTAAAATCCAATGAAATCTTCATCCTCTGTGTCACTTTTCATCAACTCCTCTAACTCCAACTAGAAGATGCGGCGCTTCCTCTTCCTCTTCGCTGATGTCATATCTTACTACTTGCAGCTTGTAATCTGCAGAATATGATTTTCTTTTCGGTGCCATTTTTGTTAAGCCCTTCTCAGTTGTTTATAAAAGCCAATTACCGCCAATGTCGAAATTATCAACACAGGCCTAGTGTGAAAATAACATGTGAAATGATATACCGGTAATTTCACACCGGTAATTTCACACATAAGTCGCTCCAGAGTACAAGTCGCAACCCCGGCCAAACTATGAAAAAAAAACGCAACTTATAGTCCAGAAAATACGGTACTTCCTTGCAAATAAATATTAGCGACAACACAATTGCATTTGTTTTTGAAGAAAAGTATTTTGACTTAAATGGGCCCAAGATGTTGATGCAGATGAGTAGCCTACAAGAAGGTAAGTTTGCAGTTTAACCATTTCAGTCTTATTAGGCTTATGCTATTTTTGACAGCCCTTTGATCCACGTCTTGAGGGAACGAAGTTTAATCAACCGTGTTAGGCAAGCTGTAGGCTTAAATAAAGTGGTGTATACAGTTAGTTGACCCCGATACAATGATTGTTAGCAAACAAATATTACAAGGCCATCTAGACGCAACGCATCCGCAGTAATCAATGACGGAAAAAACTCGCAACTCCTATATAAACCGAAGAAAATTCTCATAAATCCATTTAAGAAAGATTTTGGAAAAATATTGGCAACATAACATGACACACGGTTATGTAATCACATAGAAGGTCAGTCAGTCAGTCATTTTCTATACCTGCTTATTCCTCATTAGGGTCGCAGGGGTCTGCTGGAGCCTATCCCAGCGCGTTACGGCGAGAGGCAGGGATACACCCCAGATGGTCGCCAGCCAATCGTGGGGCACACACACCTACGGGCAATTTAGATTCACCAATTAACCTCCGCTGACTGTGGGAGGAAGCCGGAGTACCCGGTGAAAACCCACGCAGACACGGGGAGAACATGCAAACTCCACACAGAAAGGTCCCAGACCCAGGACCAAGGAGGTCTTGAACCTGCGACCTTCTTGCTGTGAGGCAACAGCGCTAACCCCCACGCCACCGTGTCGCCCCACATAGAAGGTGTTATACAAATTTTGACCACACAGCGTTCATTTATTTAGAAAATACAAGGTTACACCTTCTCATTTAATGTGTTTCAGATTCAGATTCTCACTGAAGGCATCAAAACTATGATTGAACACGTGGAGTTGAGTACTTAACAAAAAAGGTGAAATAACTGAAAACCTGTTTTATATTCTAGTTTTTTCAAAATAGCCACCCTTTGCTCTGATTGGTAAAGCAAGAAATTCCACCAATTAACCCTGATAAGGCAAACCTATGAAGTGAAAACTGTTAAAGTGACTACCTGAAATGGTATTTCAACAGATTGCCAAGAGTGTGCAAAGCAGTAATCAGAGCAAAGGGTGGCTATTTTGAAGAAACTAGAATATAAAACATGTTATATTCACCTTTTTGTTAAGTAAATAACACCATAAGCATGTGTTCATTCATAGTTTTGATGCCTTCAGTCACATCAATAAAACAGTACAGCTATCATATATAGTAGTGATATCATGTAAATTTTTGTCTAGTGTCTTTGTGATTGTTTTGTATTTTGAGTCTTGTATGAATTTGATGCTCACTGGAGGCCTATATATTTGTTCATTTTACTCAAATATTTACTTGTGTCAATATACATGACTTATGTATAATAGGCAGTGGAATCTAGATAAACTATAAAGTGCCACCTAAAGTATTACTGCATGTGCTACAACTCAGCTAAATTAAATGTTTTCTATGATACAGATACCACTGGTGACTCTACAGGACCATCACCACCAGCTTCATGTTGTTCCCCTAACTGCCACCCACACATTGTTATTGACATTGTAATACTGTATTGATACAGAAATATAAATTAAATGTACATAAGCACCAAAAATAATGTGCCTGTGTTTATGAATGACAGGTTATAAATTCATATCATATTGTGAGACAATAGAGCTTTAACATATTTCCCCTGAGGTCCCCCTCCGGCAGGGGATTTTGTTTATAAATAATTAATCCTTCTTGCTACGCTGATTAGCAAGCACCAACATGTAACTAAAATAACACCATGACACCAAAATGTCGAACAGAAACTCAGCTACAAGTCCATATCAAAGATTATTAGTTTAACAAAACATCATTTCAATGACAAGCAATAATATGAGCACATAGTGAAAACATAAATAGGTAAGTTTCTGAATTTTTGTGATAATATTTTTCCAACACTGTATTGTCCGTCAGTAAACCAGGTGTCATTAGAAAGCTCACGCTCCGATCTACAAAGAGGTACCAAGCTTGTCTCAATAAGATAAACACATTCTTTCCATTAATCGCTAAAAACCTTTTTCTTTTTACTGATACAACAATAAATTATGTCGTAGCTATGCTATTTTTAATAAAATCTTGTGTTGGATCTCATAAAAATGCTGCAATCTGCTACTTCTAAACCTTCTTTTTTAGTTGTTTTTACAATCCACACCGTTTATGAAGTTACAGACCATGTTATTTACATAGTGTGAAGTTGCTCCATATAACCTATCTTTGTAAATCACATCCTGAAATGTCACTATAATGCGTATTACATAAAATTAGACCACATGACTCGATTCTATTAGTTTTGACGGTTCCATAGAGCTGTCAATCATCTGAACTGACGAACAGGGGCTCCAGATATCACTGTGAATGTTGCTCCTCACGTCCAGCTTTACACACACAGCCCAGCTCAACGCATATGTGCCCATAAATAAAATTGTACTTTTAGATAATTATTATTTTGCAAATTGCAAAGTGTCCCACATAATATTACATTTTTTTTATGATTATAGGCACACATAATCATAGCATTTAAATTCATATAAGGATAAGTTTCTTTTCTAGAACTTCAATTTTGAAAAAAATTAAGTTTTGTTTATGTTTATAACCTCTGCACAGCCAGAATCAAAGTTACAGTACTATGGGAGGAAGAGAGGGAAAAAGAAAAGAATGAAAAGCAGAGGAGGAAAAGGAAAAAGTAATAAAAAGCAAATAAGAAGAGGCAAGAGAAGGAAACAGGAGAGATAAGAAAAAACAAAACAAGAGGAAGAGAAAATGGGAGAAAGGAGAGAAGGAAAAGGTGGAGGAGTCTGTTGACAGACAAAAAGGCAAATCAGATGAGTGTAGTCTGGTGATAAGTGAATTTCTCGCTGTCATTGGGACACAGACTGACACAGTCAACGGTGACGTCAGGAGAATCTCAACTATGATAGGCTGTCTCGGCACGGTGTCACACAAATTCACCTGGAAAGTTCAGTATTTTCAACTTGACACGATGGATGTGAAGAGATTTTCACGTCACAAAGGGTGATTTTTTTCAGATTTTCGCCTTAGCGCCTCTTCCGTTGGCATCATGCTTACCATGTGCCCGCCATTGAGCAAGGACCCTTCAATACTGCTTGCAGATTTAATTAGGGCCCAAGCAACGATTGCAGCACAGTCAGTGCCCTATTGAAACTATAACAATTATTAAGGCCTGAGGGACAACTGCGCAGAAATCAGCGAAGGCCCTATTGAAATGCGATGGATTATATATTCTATCTTATTCATTTTATTTCATTTTTATTTTTGTTCATGAAGTGTCTTTTTGAGGGTCTGAACATGCCCCAAAACTCACCAAATTTGGCGGATGCATCGGGCCTGGTGAAAATTTACATATCTATCATAGGGATTCATCACAGCCACGTCACCTTCTAGCTGTGCCATCCAAACACCTTCTCAAAGAAAAGTTATCAAAATGGTGGGTTTAGAGTTAAGGGATTGGCCATGGTGTTTTATGACTTCAACAAACTATCCTATCCTCACCACATTTCACATGCACAACCAAATTGATTCTCTTGTAGAACCATCCGCTGGCAACAGAAGGTAATCACAAGGTGGCAAACATTTGAATCACATGAAATGCACTTGTAGTGTGTTCCAAATCATGTACTTTCGCAGTCAGTGCACTGAATTTGAGACGGTAATACTGTCCCAAATTAAACACTGCCACTGCTTACTTACTGGAAATGACTCGACAGCCTTTTCTCTATACTATTTTTTAAAGATAACGGACTGTTGGAGCCCCGATCACTGACACTTGACAGCTGATTGAAATGAGCATTGTGTTTTACGATTGCTGTGTGTATTTGTTACAATGAGTGTTTTTTTAGATATTCTGGCTGGTATCAGTTTCACCTGCTTCCATTATTGCTGCTTCTGAGTAATCTCTGCTATCTTCTGATAGGCAGGTCCAGCTACGTCACTAAAATAGCGGCTGTTTAGAGTGGAAAGTGTAGAACAATCCACACTCAAAATTGTGGCCATTTAAGTGTGCCAAGTAAGTGTACATAGTACACTACACATGCATGCACTCACTTAAAATATTAAGTGTAAGTGCGCAAGTACGCTATTCAGCTAGTTCCTGCGCTGGTGGCTAGGTCTGCTGAAGAGTCTGGTCAAGGTCTTCCTCTCATCAGCAAGGAGCTTGGACCAATTGGGACCATGCACTGGCTCGAAAAATCACCTAGTCAGAACGTTGGAGGTCAGAGCCAGCTAGACTCAAGTTCCTGACCCAATCAGTGTACAATGTCCCCCCGAGTCCAGCTAATCTGCATTGCTGGGGTCTGGCAGAAACACCAGTATGTCTACTGTGCTGCTGCCCGAAAGCACTAGGAGAGGGGGGATACCGATGGTGCCATGACCAGGTGCTGAAGGCAGTAGCTGACACCATCTACGCTGGAATTCTGCAAAGAATGCACACACATCGCAGGGCTGGTGAGACACCTTGGTTACAGCAAAGGTCCCAGCAGGTCTTTTATCCGCAGCAGGTGACTGCCAGCTGAAGGTGGACCTGGGGAGGCAATTGAAGTTTCGAGAGCACATCACCAACAGTGTGGCCAGACATGGAAATTACAATCACCTGGGAAGACCGGATCAAGGTTGCCTACAAGCAGAAGAAGGCAAAATATCTGGAGCTTGTAGAGGACTGTGTGATGTGTTGGTGTGGATAAAGGTCCCAGGAGCAGAAGCAGTGCAAGTGACAAGTGATTTATTGAGAATGCTAGGGAATGCTATCAAAAAACAGGGGGTGCAACAATCCTCGGGAGGAATCCAGAACCATGGAAAACGAGACGATGGGGAGTGCTGGGTGGTGTGGTCAGTGGGAGGCACTGGAAGAAAAGGAGCAAGAGAGAAATACATTAATCACACAAACCATAAAAGGATACAAAATGCTATTTTTAGTATTAAAATTAGCATTTTAGCATCAAGGAGTGTCACCACTGGCTTTAAATAGCAGGTCTTGATTGTTAATCAGAAACAGGTGGAACTAATCACTCCTCAACACCGTGGGGGAAGATTGGCCAATTGAGGTTGGCTGCAGAGGATTCCCAGGACAGAGCCTGCACCAAACACTCAGACTGCTTGGCATCAGAGTGGCTTAAGAGAGAAAAGCCACCAGAAACATCTGTGAGGCAGCCTAGAAAGCCTCTTGGTGGCTGTGGATAAAAAGGGGCGATACATGGTTTCGTGCACTGCTTGGACACAAGTCGGGCTCTGATCAGCCCCGGCTAGGTTGCCCAGGTGTGGGTGTCTGATGATCCAAGACCCAAAACACCCCGTGTCCCTGGGTTCATCACTGAAAATGTGTCCAAGCTGCACCACCAAGGTATTTCTTAAAACTATCTACCTCTGGCACAGCCAGTGGCCTCCAGGAAAGGCTGGATGACCACTATGAACAGTGTAGTGATGACTGGAGAGACACTGGATAGCTTTGAGAGATGGCAACCAGGGCAGCGAGGGTTAGGACCCCAAGCTGCAGCTCCTGCAAAAGAGCACCTAACTAAGCTCAAAAAAGCCCTACTGAAAGATAGATTACCGACAAGAGTAACCTGTATGTGTGGAAAAGCTGCAACAACCTGAAGGGTCTGAAGATCCATCAGATGAGGATGGGCTGCACAAGGAGGAAGCAAGCTGAACAACGCATGGCCCCTGGTGAGATGGAGCCAGACCCAGAGTCAACCCACAGTGTCCAGAACCTCCAAGCTCAGCATGCTTCAAAGGGGGGAGGAACCATCTGCACTGATTCAAAGTCACACTGGTTGGTCCACGACTGGTGACCGGACTGCAGTGGCAGATGAGCAAGGGTCCTTCAACCACTGCATGGATTTTCTACCAAATTCACTTCATTTGATATAGGGCCTCTTCTGATTACAGGTCAATGTGGGGTGGCTTATTACAAGATAAACTACAAACTTTATTATCAGCCAAACTATTGTACTAAGGGCTTTGGAATTTTAAGGGTAAATAAAGAATAGGATAGGACAGGATAGGATAGGAAAATTCCCATTAAAGCGAAACCAGTAGTTCAGAAGTCAGCCCACATCCCTACACTCACCCCAAGCCTGGTTTCCCTCAGGACCAATGTCCATGAGCTTCGACAGGTGCAGGGGTGAGTCATATGGGGAAGCTTGGCCCCCATTTATCACTGCCTACAGTTCTAGTTATTATTACTATTATTATGGAAAAAAAATGTTTAAACCCAACTCAGTTTTCTTGGGAAACTGCTGCTCAAAATATGCTGCATCATAGCTTCATGTCCCCGCTCTTAACGACTCCAACCAAGTGTAAATAAGACACGTTAGCTACATGCTGCCTTCATGTTGGTTTTCTGTCTACCTTCCTTTTCTTGTCCAGTGCAATGTTACTAATGGATATTACCGTAGCTCAACATAGCCTGACAACTGAAGCATGTCATGTGCATTCAGTGTTGCCATTGTTACATTTTAATCTTGGCAAAATTTATCAGATTAATCTAAAATATGTTTTCACAGAACAAATGACTTGTTCATGAAATTAATCAAATTGAAATTGTTAATTTCAATTTAGTAAACTGGATTACTTAATCCTTGTCTATGATCTTTTTTCCCAAAATTAGTGAGAAAATAGAACATGTTGAAAAATATAATTTAACTGTTCAAAAAATTCAAACTGCAACAGTAATGCAAAAAGCAAAAATATAAAACATAAGATATACTTTGCCATAGAAAAAAAAAACTGTTTTCAGGTCTATTATAGACCTAAAAATAAATCCTAGTGCAAACATATGGTCCAAACTGTCTGTCTGATTTTAAACAGTATTGGATTGATTTTCCATAATATTTATGAAGTTAATCATGTGTATTTTTCCCCTGTATTTTATCATTTTTCCAGAGACCAAACAATACCATTCCTCCAAAGCATAATGAAAATCATGTCAAAATTATCTGAAATAAAATAACACAATTTTTGCCAAAAATGTCTTTTAATAGGGTAAAGTGAACAACAGTCTCTTCATGGTTAGCACAGAAGCCACAACTCAATTACCTTTTAAAATCGTTTTTATCATATAGTTGAAGTTGCACTGAAAAAAGATACCAAACAAAGGTATAATAAACATATTTCTATGTGATATATAAAGGAATAATCTAAATTATTCAAAAACAACTAAAATAGGCTAGGGTTTAACTTAATTTATTTTTAATATAGTGTGCAGGCTCGGTCCAAGATCCGAACCTAAGACCGGACTTTGAGAATCCCTGACCTACTGCTGTCCTGCTGCAAACATTATTACATATATCACTTTCTGTTTTCCTCAGAAGAAAGTAACATATTAACTAAAAAGATCAAGGGAAATTGTTAAAATTGTATGTTGAATTTGGAACAAACAACTGCTGTTGTAATGATAGGAACTGTATAATAACATAATTTGGATAATAACATAACATGGATAGTGTCCTGAGTTATTTATTTAGTCAAAAGGTAAAGTTATTAATCTTTTCTTTTCCAGGTACATCCAGACAGAACTGCACCATGAAAGTGACATTTCCAGGGAACTAATCAAAATATTCTATAACTGTTACACCGTTAAATCAACATATACTTCATATTGATGGGTTAAAGCAAAGACTAATTTTTATAGTGATTTTTGGAAAGGTACACACCCCCAGTACTAGAAAAATCAAGATAGGAGTGCAGGGGTGGGAATACTACTCCATGCCGCAAGAGAGGGATACCAATCGGAAGTCACATTTCAGGAGAGACAGATGTCTTTAACGTGTCTTTAGCATTCCATGACAATATTGGTAGCTATCAGGAAGGATGTAGCCACTGTTGGCATGGACACTTGTAGGGCTCTAGTTGAGTTGCATGCCTACACCAGATGTGACACTGTAATTACTTTCTCAGGCAAAGGGAAAACAAGGGCACTTACACTCCTGATGAACAACAAAAAAACACAAGACACACTTTTGAAGTCAGGCCAGGAACGGGACCTCTCACCAGAACTGAGCAATAAACTGGAGGCATATTTCTTCTGTGCCCCAAAACCATGCTCAACAAGCTCAGGCACTGCCTTTTCTATACAAAGAAAGGTGAAATTGAAAATCATCAGCTCTCACCAAGCAAGGATAGCGTAAGGCAACACATGTTGTGAGCTAACTATCAGGCTGGTATTTGGAGATGTTTAATAAAGGACTCACACGTCAAGCCCTGTTGGCAAAGGATGGAAGATAGACACAGAAGAGGAAAGTGAACAGTTGGTGCTACACTGGATGGAAAAATGGAAAATTTACTCCCACAATGTGTGTCTTGCAAATGGCCTCAGCTATATGGATATGTGTAGGATACGTGTAAACTAAGAGAGTGTGAGAACTAGGCAACCTGTCTAGAAAGTTCAGATGAAATTGAGGACGACATGGAAAATGATGATTAGATAATCATCACCATCACCACCATCAGCACAATTATCATCATAATCACATCATTACCATCACCACCACCACCATCATCATCATCACCACCATCCTCATCATCATCATTACCATCACCACCATCACCATTATCATCATCATCTCCATCATATATAAATAATAACACAGTTTACCCTTTAATGATTCATTCATTACTTTTCTTTATCCACTTTTCTGTACCCACTTATTCCTCATTAGGGTCACAGGGGTCTGCTGGAGCCAATCCCAGCGCATTACAGACGAGAGCCAGGGATACACCCCAGATGGCCGCCAGTCTATCGTAGGGCACATACACCAACCCTTTAATTGGTTTAATTAAAATATATAATATAATATGCTGTAAGGAGAGTTTCTTTGAGTCTCAGTCATCAATAAAAGCCTAAAAAAACATTCTAAATGATAGCCTATAAATATGTCTATATCTACCCATATCCATCCATAGATATAGACATATATCCATATTTACCTATATGGTAGATATGGATATATGTCTATTTCTATATCTACCCACAAATATATATATATATATATATATATATATATATATATATATATATATATATATATATATATATATATATATATATATATACACACATACATATACACACATAGGCATTGATGGTCATGATGGCCAACTTATTGCAGAATTGCAGTTGTTTAACGAAGTCCCTGATCATCCACAGATAGGATCCACCTGTTCGTCTATTCGTCGATTCCACATAAACACACACACACACACACACACACACACACACACACACACACACACACACACACACACACACACACACACACACACACACACACACACATCCAATTCCTGAGGCTGAAAGCTGTGGGAAGCTGCGGGACATGTCTCTGTGCGGTTCTGTATGAACCAACAACTTCTCCCGTTTGCAGCTTGTGAATGTGCATCGGCTGTAAAGAAGAAACACCTGCAGCTAAGTGATTAGCTGATCGATATATTACAGCAACACGTTCACGCAACGCAGGGGCTACACATCTTGCGCAAAGTTTAAAGCAGATTGTTCCTACCGGAGGACTTAGTGACGGCCGCAGTTCCCGCACCGACTCTACAGCACCGCACTGCCTCCACCAGGAATAACGCACGTGCACCTAGATATGCTGGATGTCTCCGAGACATGTGTGTGTCTCGGGGACATGTGCGTGTCTCGGTCCTACCTGCTTGCTCCTTCAGTGCCGCTGCTGGTGAAGTTTGGCTCAGTCTTTCCTGGTCTACTCCGGATCCCTCCGAGGACTCTGATAGGATGGAAGCTACCGCTCTGCGCGCAGCGTCCGTGGATGTGTGCGTGTGAGCGCGTGCGATGAAAAGTGTGCGTGGGCGTGTGTGTGTGTGTGTGTGTGTGTGTATGTGTGTGTGTGAAAGAGAGAGAGAGAGAGAGAATGAGAATGACACACACACACAGATAGAGAGAGAGAGAGGACGAGAAAGGGGGGAGGGGGCAACAGACGCCAAAGGATGCATCAGTCTCCTAGCAACAACAATCGATCTGGCAAGGAGACATTTTTATTGGATAAAAAGAAAACTTAGACATTCACCCTCCTCAACACATGTTTACCTCTAAATAACGAGTCAGCTGAACGAGAGGAAAACGGCAAACAGAGAGAGACAGAAAGAGAGAGAGGAACAGAGAGATCGAGACAGACAACGTGAGAGATGAATATTTCAGGTGCACAATGACAGATCATCTATTCAGCACATAAATACTTTTATAAATAGTATTATTATTATTATTTCACAGACTGTTTCTTTTTTGTAAAAACATTATTGTTTTCAGAAAATTATAACATGATGTTAACAGCTGTAAATATGCTATAAACATGATGTAGAAATAGTGTAAACATGCTGTAAACGTGGTAAAATATACACATTCTGTCTGTAAAATTGTAGTAAACATGCTTTAAACACCTTTTAATGTTATGAAGTTGTTATAATGTAAACATGCAGTAAATACCTTTTAATGTGATGAACATGAACATGAACATTTTTGATGTTGTGAACATGATATCATGTAATCATGCTGTAAACAAGTTGTAAGCATGTCAAAAGCATGCTGTAAAATGCTGTAAATATGTGAATATACTATATACATGTAAACATTCTGGAAATATGCTGAAATGTAAAATATGTTGTAATGTTGCCATGCTGTGTTAACATGCTGTAATTTTGTAATCATGCTATAAACACATGCTGTAAACATCTTTTAATGTTATGAACATGCTGTAAAACAATGTTGTAATGTTGCAAAGATGCTGTAATGTTGTAATTGTGCTGTAAACATGCTGTAAACCTGTTTTAAACATATTCTAAAAAAGGATGCAAGTTTGTAAACATGCAGTAAACATGTACACATGCTGTAAACATGTTGCAAACATGCTATAAACATGATGTAATGTTTGAACATGTTGTAAACATTTAATGTCAACATGTTGCAATATAAACATGCAGTAAATATACTATAAACATGCTGTAAATATGTTATAAACATGTTGTAACAATGTAAACATGATAGTGTTTTAATGTATGTAAATGTTAGCATGCATTAAAGTAGTAGTGGTCATAGCAGTGGTAAATGTAGTACCACATCCTCTGCAGCCATAAGAGCTGAAACACAAAAGGCTGCGCTCATTGCACATGCTGCAGCTTTAAAGGAAAAACATGTACTAGAGGAACAGGAACAGCAGCTGAGGAGGAAAAAGAGAGCAGCTTGAGGTGGAAGCTGAAATAGCTGCATCGACTGCTAAGTTAGCAGGACTACAAGCTTCAGATATGAGACATTGTTCTCAAGGATCCACCAAGGGCATGAACTCCTATTTTGAGAGGGAGCAAAAGAAAAAGGAAACTGTCAACACAGTAAACCCTCTGGCAAAGGAGTAGGAGCCTGAAAAATGGAGATCAAGACATGATTTGACAAAGCTGTCAAAGTCATCCAGCTGAAACATATTGATGGCAAACCAAGGAAGCAAAGCAATGGATTAAAGCTGCTTCAAGGAATCAACACAAGCTTAACCAACAACAACAGGGAAGCAGACTATTGGTATTATCACAGCATGTCCAACGCTATTTCATAGTACCTACACACTATTACTAAAGTCAATATCAGCCTGGGGACATACTTGCAATTATGCACAGGAAGAATGTCGTAACACTCCACACTCTTCTGCAGCAGCGCTTAGTTTCACTCCCATCATGAGATATTCGCACATTTAAAAGGGACCCACTCCAGTACGGTCAGTCAGTCATCTTCTATACCCACTTATTCCTCAATAAGGTCTCAGGGGTCTTCTGGAGCCAATCCCAGTGCATTATGGCGAGGGGCAGGGATACACCCCAGGTGGTTGCCAGCCTATCGTGGGGCACACACACTCACACATTCACACCTACAGGCAATTTAGAGTCGCCAATTAACCTCAGCATGTTTTTGGACTGTGGGAGGAAGCTGGAGTACCCAGTGAAAACCCATGCAGTCACGGCAAGGAGGATTTTCATATTGTCAAATGTCAGTCACTGTTGCTAATATAGTGAGACCTGAAGAACTGTCAAAATGGCCACATTTGTCAAAAGTAAATGTTCCAAACACAAAAGCAAATGTCAGCCTGCTAAATGGAACCAATACTCCCAGGATATTGGAACCTTGGGAAGTCGGTAACAGTTGTGGGAGTGGCCTGTATAATATTAGGACAGTGTTGGAGTGGGTTGTGAATGGTCCACTGATTGGAAACAGTGGTGCATTGGAGGTGGAGATGCCTTTGATCACAGTAAATAGAATTTACACAGAATCTGCGTGTGACCTGTAAGAAATGTTGTCCACACAGTACAACCACAATTTTAATGAAAAGGACACAAAGTAAAAAAGAAATGTCCAGAGACTTCATGTTTCCGGAGATCATGGATAACTCAGCAATACTTCAAGAGGGAAGGTATTGTTTGAAATTTCCCTTTAAGAACAAGGAATTCTCCATGCCTAACAACTTTGCAGTGGCTAAGCAAATGATCCAGGGTTTGAGGAAAAGGCTCCTGAACAACAGAGACTTGCACCAGGAGTATGCTGGATACTAGTGGTGTGCTAAAATCTCGATACGGCGATATCTTGTATTATTTACTATTGCGATTGATTCTCGATACACTCTCGACAAGTATTGATCTGTTATGTTAGTATTATGCTGCATTCATCATCCCTTGGTGAGATCTACTGTCTATGGGTGAGATGCTTCTTTGGAGGTATATAGGAGGCGCGCGGTTTGCGAGATTGGCTGTGAAGCATCAGTAGAAGAAGTAAACGCAGACCGGAAAATGGCGGAGCAAAGGGAAGAGAGTTGCGGGAGCAACAAGTTAATGGACATGCCAGCAACATTTAAATCCAAAGTCTGGGCTCACTTTGGATTTTACCAAAGTGAGCCCAGACTTTGGAACTGATGGAACAAAGCTAAATAAGGACTATGCAATATGCAAGAACTGTTTTTCAAAAGTTCGGTACAATGGAAACACGACCAACATGCACAGCCACATGTCGCGGCATCACCCGGAGCTGTGTGAGAAAGCAGTGGTGGTTAATGACCCGAAGTCGACACAGCCTGGCGTAAGCACTTTTTTCCAAGCAAAGCTTCCACAGTCTTCTGCAAGAGCAAAGGCAATTACAAATGGTATTGCTGTTTACATGTGTAAAGGACTCCGTCCGTACAGTGAGGTGGAAAACGAGGGCTTCCACTTTTTGATGAAAACCGAAGAACCACGATTTGATATTCCATGTCGGAAATACTTTGCTGAAAAATAATTCCTGCCCTTTACACCCAAAGCAGAGCTGAGGTTGAGTCGGCACTCCAATCATCAGAAAGAGTGGGCATAACATGTGATGGGTGGACATCAAGGGCCACAGACTGCAAACCCGAGCAATGCACGAATCTCACACCGGAGAACACATCGCAAATGTATGCAGATGTATGCAGCCTGTGGTTGTCACGGACAACGCGTCAAACATGTGCCTAGAAATGGATCTAATGGGATACCAGCATGTCAGATGTTTTGCTCATGTTTTAAACCTTGCTTCCCAACATGCTCTGAAAGTAGCTTCTGTTGCCAAGGTACTTGTAAAAGTCAGAAGGGTCACTGCATTTTTCCATAGAAGTACAACTGGAGCAGAAGCACTGAAAAGAAATCAAAAACTCCTCGGTCTCCCCTATCATAAGCTCATTACAGACACGCCTGTTCTGCATATGAGATGGTTTCTCGCTTCCTTGAGCAACAGCCAGCTGTCTGTGGTGCCCTCTTATCACCTGAGGTAAGAAAAGTTTGTAATGTAAGTCTAATGTAAAATGTAGCCTAATTCAGTAAGTAAGTATTTTACTGTATACAATAAATCAGTTGGTTAATAATTGCCAATGCACTTAAACCTATCCTACATAATGATTAAATGCATGGAATTGCATAAAAAAATTATACATTTAACCTAAACTATACAATAATATTTATTTAAATAATACAATTCATAACTACTTTAAAGTGAATTAAAAATGAATAAAATGAATTTAATTTATATATATTTTATATATATATATTTTTTTCTGAAGGTGAGAAAGAATGTGGCTTGTGGCTGACTGTGCACAGAGAACGACATGTCAAGCGCTGAAGAGATGGTTGAAGCTCTTAGATCAAGCATTGGCTTGTGGCAAAAAACATTGTTTCAGCGGTTGCTCCTCTTCATGCCCAACTGCTGAGAGACTCAACCGGCACTGAAGATGATTCTCCACTGGTACGAGAGATTAAGGGAGTCATCCATCAAGACCTTTCAAAGAGATATCAGTCTGGTGTGGAAAAAAATCTCTTATACATGTCCTCAGACCTGGACCCTAGATTCAAATCCCTTGTATTTCTTTACATGAAGAAGTACAAGAGACCTATGCAAAACTACAGTCAAAAGCAGCAGCTCTAAAGGAGGCTGATCCAGTGACCTGTGGCGAGGTACAGGCACATTTAGAAGAGGAGGTGCCTCAATCTAGCGAGTCCTGCACACCAAAGAAGAGAAAGTCAGCATTTGTTGATCTACTTGGTCAGACCTTCAAGAAGACCTCTGTCTCCATATCTGCAACCTCCATTTCCACTGCAAGCTGGCGCAGAGGCATTTGTGTATTCCTGGGACCAGTGTAGCAGCTGAGAGGGTCTTCTCCACTGCAGGGGATATCATCAGTGCTCAAAGAAACTCACTCACACCTGACCAACTTCTCTTTCTCAAGAAAAATATGAACTTATAAATTACACATATGTAGCTGTTTTCTACTTTGTTTTGAGATTATGGATTATGATTATGATTATGGATGATGCACTTTATGTTAGGCACATTTAGATTTATTTTACCTGATATATTTATTTTTATTTGATGGTTTATGTTCCTAAAAAAGCGATGTGCATGGTAGAGCTTGATTCTATTTCAGTTTCAGCTTCTTTAGGAGAATGTTTACTGCAATTTTGCACCATATTTTGCACTAAAGGTGCCATTTTTCTTTATTCTTTCCTTATCAAGGACATTATAAAATTGTTTACAGATATCTCAAATAGATATTTTAAGCAGTAGCTCAGTGGTGGCTAGCTCAGTGGTTTTGTTTTACATTAGTTGAGATAAACTGAGATAAACTAAGATGCTTGGCTGCATCTTACCATAGCCAGTCTTTTGCCTGAGAGATTTTTGTTGTTACAATAGTCTTGCACCAAATGGTGTGAGTTTTGTCCATGTTCATAAAGGACATAGAATTGTTTACACTCAGTTTTACAGCCATATTGAACCCAATTGTGTCACTGTTTGTCAGAGACTGTCATTTTCTTTCTTAAAACATGACCGCTATATTGTGAGTTATTGTAGTCAATATATTGATTATCGCAGTATCACCATATCGCAATATTATCGGTATCGTGAGCCATGTATCGCGTATCGTATCGTACCAAGTGATTCCCAGCCCTACTGGGTAGATGAACACACTCATAAGCAAGAATTATGCAGGGCAAGTGCCTCAGCAACAATTCCACTCTAAAACAGGGAAGGTGTGGTACATCCCTCACCATGGTGTCCAGCATCTGAGGTAAGGATCTTTCCGTGTGATGTTTGACTGTGGAGCCACATTTCAAGGATCATCATTGACTAGTTAACTTCTGCAGAGGACTAACCTAATCAGCTCATTGCTTGGAGTCCTTGTGTGCTTAAGAAAGGAACTGGTGACATTCATGGTTGACATTAAAGCTATGTTCCATCAGGTGAGAATCCCTGAGGATGAAAGAGACTTTCTTTGCTTTCTCTGGTTCAGATGGAGATGTCACCAAGGAGCTTTTGGAGTACGGGATGGCTGTAGGTAGCTGCTTCACTGGATGCATACACATGCATCAGTGCTCTGTGGCATTTTATCAGCAGGAGAGGACACTGTATATATATATATATATATATATATATATAGATGTTTGTCCCTTGTGGTGCCATGTTTGTGGAAATAGAGGGTAAAAAGTTGACAATTGGCATAATAAGAACAAATGATTTTCCCTGAACACAGCAACCAAATAGCTTGCACATCAACCAGGTAACTCTGGGTCAAACATCTCGGTAGCATTATTACTAGAATGTATTAGGCTTAGCTCCTACATATGCTATAAATCATATGCATCATACATATACATATATATACATATACTACATATGCATCTTTTTCAGTTAATCTGGTTTGGGTCATGGGTGTAGTAGCCTTAGAAGAGAAGCACAGATTTACCTCTTCCCGGCCACTTCATCCAGCTTTTCCAGGGGAGGACTTTCCCAGGGCTGCTGAGAGATATAAGCTGTGTCCAAAACCTTCGTAGGATTTGCGTAGCTACAACTCGATTGTCATAGAAGTACTTTCTATGTAGGAAGATAGTCAGGAGAAATCACATTTTGGACATACTACAGCACCATCATCTTGCCTTCCTGGTGACTTCCAGTATGATGTTGTGAGGTTTGCTTGCACAATGCAAAATATGACCAGATACAGAAAACCATCCAGGTACAGTTTGCCAACCTGTTGAAAGCCTACTAAGGTATTCGGACGTACCAGATGGTGGATTACTCACTTTTACCTACGACATAGGCATGTATTTGCCGGGTTCAAATTCAGTGATAGTCTTCCCAGCATGTCCTGGGTCTACCCACCTCCAGGAGGGACATATCTGGAGCACCTTACCAGGAAGGCGCCCGAGGCTTCCACGCTAGATGCCCGAGCCAGCTCATCTGGCTTCTCTTGATGCGGAGGAGCAGTGGTTCTACTCTGAGCTCTTCCCGGATGACCAAGCTTTGCACCTTATCTCTACAGGAGAGCCCGGGCATGCTGTGAAGGAAACTCATTTTCCGTGGCTTATATTCACAACCTTGTACTTTCATTCACTACCCAGAGCTTGTGACCATCAGTGATGGTAGGAATGTAAATTGACTGGTGTGGAGGGGGCCGTGGTGCATCAGCTGTGGGAGAGAGGTGTGGGGAGGGCTCTGGGGAGCAGCACCAGGTGAGAGTGATTGGGCAGTTGGTTACAGGTGTGCTAATTACTCTCACCCTCTCTTTAAAACATGGTAGCAGGCTGGACCCGAAGTGAAGGAGGACCACGCAGGGAGGAGACCCAGCAGACAGCAACGTTAACCTGCAATTGGCTGCAGTGGGTCGGTGTGCAAGTGTGTGTGCGTGTGTGTATACAATAAAAAAGACAGAACCTCCTTGAAGCTGTTTGGAATTCATTCTCGATGGCCTCACCAAACTCCACCCACTCTTGAGATTTTGCCTCTGCAACTGCTGAGACTGTTCTCTCGTTGGCATACCCATCAGCTGCTTCAGGAGTCCCGCAGGTTACCTTACGGCCACAGCTCCAGTCGGCTGCCCCGCTCCGCCCTGGACATGGCTGAGAGGAGATTCAGTCAGATGTTCCTAGCAAACCCTCAGAGAACGTTTGGGTCTGCCAGGTCTACCAGGTGGTGATCAGTTGACAGCTCTGCCCCACTGTGTGTGTGTGCAGAGACTTCGGGACTAGGGGTGCTGAGGATGCACCCGCTTCCATCTTTATATCTGATAGCGGATGTCACAGTGAGTTTAATGAATACAGCTGATATGTCACAGAAAAGGATTTCTGATTTTTTGACCAAACCTCACTCATTGCAGTCACGATATATGCACTTTGACACTTGAATGCCTATTTACATCATTTGTTTGGTAGAGCAACTTCATGGTAGATTCAAGCGCATCTTGAAGAAACATGAATCAATGGTGCATTTAAATGCACCTCGTTGCAGCAGGATCTAATGATGTTTTTTTTTTTTAACCTGTGCTGAAATCACCAAAATATACACACTACAATGAGGCAGATTTAAAAATGCATTAAAAATAAAATAAAATTCTGACAATTCCACTGCATTCTTGTCAGTTGACTGTACCATTTTTTATAAATAATAATAAGAATTTAGGATTATTTTAAGATGGTACATGTGCAGTCAAAAGACTCCACAGACGCACACATGTAGAACACGAATACAATAGAGTTTGCTGAAACAATCTGCGAATAATTAGATTCTATGACATATTTAATTTTTAAAATCTGACGATACAGAATTGAATCTGGATAGATGATTGGTTTGATTACAACATTTTTACTATTTTGTTTTGATCCTTAAAAGGTCTGTAGTAAAACAAGATTTAATAGATCATGATGCAACAAGGTGCAATTAAGGAGGAATGGCTAGGATATTCAAATAATATTTAGAATAGATTATTTTTTAGATTAAATTGACTATTGTACTAGACTATATATATATATATATATATATATATATATATATATATATATAGTAGAATAAAGTATTATAAATAGCAGTAACTACTATGTTGACTATTATAAAATATATATAAACAATAATATAAACAACAATGTAATAATAATATGGAAAATGTGTGTCTTGTATGTTTTACACTGCTCAGCTGTTCAAGGCACCCATATCAGATATGGTCAATGATATGATATGCCATATTGCATTTTTCATGAATATGGGTTCCTACAGTAGGGTATGGTTCCAACTCTTGTTCCATGTGCCCTATTTTAACCTTGAGCATCTGCCCCTCCAAAAGTCTCTGCATGGCCCTGGAAGAGAGTAAGAGCATCACTTCACACCTCTGTGACTCACACACATGCACACACACACAGACAAGTGGCTAGTGTCAGTCACAGCTTTCATGGACCCTGTTCTTCGTCCATCTGTCCTATTCCAGTTGGAAGATGCTGGTGACTCATGAAGGCTTCATTGTTTGCATGGCTGCATATATGCAGAAAGACCAGGAAGCAGCTTTCTACCATAAGGTCCATCAGCAAGAGAGCTTTGTGTCCTTCAGACACAGCCACTATAGAGAGGGAAATAAATAAATAAAATAATAAATAATAAAAGAAAGAAAGAAAGAAAGAAAGACATTAAATAAACTAAATAAACATCTCATTCTGCAGAGGGAAACATTGACAGTTTATTTTTCCGATGATACTACATATTCCTTTTTTTTCTACATGCATATTCTCACAAATTCTGTATGATGGTGTAACTCTATGATTAGGTTTAGGTTAATGTTAGAAACAGATTATGTTTTTGTTAGAATGATCAATGACCAACAAATGTCAGTTAACAGTAATGTTAAACAATCATTTGCTACAACTTTTGCAATGCCAGATATGATAAAGAACACTGATCCATCCACATAAAATCCTCTTCGTGTTAAGAGAGAAGAGGAACTGAAGAAGAATGTTGACTGAACTATGTCACCATATCTAAACCTTTATTCTACATATCTGAGGTTACAGAAACATAAACTGTCAATGTTTCCTTCTCAGCTGAAGTTTCCCTTGGAGTTAGAAAGAAAGAAAGAAAGAAAGAAAGAAAGAAAAACAAAGAACTAAATATGAAGTGCCCTACAGGAATCCATGCGGGCCATTGTACACGCATGGAATGTGCAGGGCTCCAGCAGGAAGTGGCTCTGCTGGGATTCTGTTTCCTCTTCTGATTCCCCACAGATTGCTTGTGTCCCTGCACTAATAGAATTATCTTTGCTTCATTTCCCAGGGTCCTGTGTCCTGTTGGCTGGTGATGGATGCAGCCAATCAGAGCGGAGTGTGTGACAAATGTCCAGTGTTAAACACAATGAGCCAGTTTCACTACGAGCAACGTTTGCAGTGGTCACTGAATCACTGAGACGAGGCCAAGTGACAAAACAACACTTCACACAATCACCCTGTGTTCTGCTGACATGATATGATCAAAGAGTGTGTGTGCATGCTTCTGACAGAGGCCACATTCAGTAAAAAATAAACAAAAACACTTCACATCCTTGAAATAAAGATTGTTTAATTTTAACCTTGAGCAGTTTTTCTTGTTTCACTATTTAGCGTCAAGAAACAAAATGATTTCCAAACATGATGATTCATTTCTCAAATTCCTCAACTACAAGTAAAGTTGTTATAAATTATATTAACAGCTGTTTTCCTATTGACTTGACTTGTCTTGACTCTTTTTTTTATTTCCATGAATGTTGTTTTTATAAGTGTGTATTGACCTTTGTTTTACATATGTGTGTGTGTTAATGCATGCTATCATATGGTTGGTGATGTGGCAGTTTATGGCTCCTAACAGGGGGTGGACTCTAATTATCCTGGTTACAGAGGCATGACAACAGACTGCAGGACACACACGTCACAGAACACGCACTGACCTGTCCCATGTTCATCTGCTACAACACACACACACAAACACACACGCGCGCACGCACGCACACACAAGAATTTTACTCCGCACAAGGTTAAGTCCAGTCAAGTGAATTTTATTTCTATAGCCCCATATCACAAATCACAGGTTCACCTCAATGGGCTTTACAGTTTGTACAAAAGCAACACAGCATCCCCTGTCCTTAGACCCTCATATCGCACAAGCAGCTTTCAGGTGAACCAGACCCTCCAAAAACAGAAGCTCCTGCATGTTGTGAAAATGAGAAAACGCAGGACAGGAACAAAACTGATTTAAAAATAGTACATCAGTGGGTCATGAGTGTTACAGATGGAAATAAAGAGAAGCTCAAAGTATTTCATGAGGTCACAGCATAATAATGTTCTAGGCCAGCCATGACCAGTCCTAACTATAAGCTTCTGGAAAAGGAAAGTTTTTCATCTTTTAGAGACAGGAAGTGTCTGATCTTTGCTAGGTGAAAGAAAGCAGTTTTAGACATTTGTGAAGGCAATGAAAGACATATCTTGATCAAAGAATACTCTCAGATTTCTTATAGTGGTGCTGGAGGCCAAGGAGATGCCATCCAACGTAACTATGTCACTGGATATTGAATTAACAGTCTTTAAACTGCTGGGTTAAAAGTAACCCAACTTGGGTCAAATTCAAGTTCTCATAGCAACAGAAGACATCTACATCGGACCAGCAGGTGTTGCAGCTACAGTAACATTCCCACCCCTCATGGAGCAGTGGTGCCTAATTGTAACATGTAACTCTAGTGATTGAACAAGAACATGAGTCTCAAGACTTAGGACAAATGGTCAAACAGGCAAAGCAAATCACAAAATTGTTTGCTACACAAAACCCATAAATACACACCTCAGAAGATAAACAAATAATCAGAATCTCAAATAATAATGGTGACCAGGGATTAGCAGAGAGAGTATTGCGAGATGACAGACCAATGGCTCCAGTGCTAAATTAATGGAGTGCATCAAGAATTTCTAGACCAAGTGCCAGAGAAGTTATTGTAACCCAGGTTACCAGGCCTTATCAGCAGTCCAGCCCACCAGTTAATTTATTATAATAATAAAGTAATGAAGTCATAAAATTTGTTCATGCAACGAATAAATAAGTAAATAACTAGTTGATTAAACAAAAAAGAAAAACAAACTTCCATAAGATAGATAAATAGGATTTATGGTTAAATATATTATTAATAATAATTAATAAATAAACAATTAGTAATGAATAGAATAAAAGGATTAACACCTACAAGTTCGCTCATCTGTTAAAGTGGGGTATTTTATTTTATTTTGGTGTGGCTAAAGTGCTTTTTTTTAATGTAAAAGATCCGGGTAACCAATCAGAGGCCATGAGTGGCGTACGTGCCTGCGTACTTCATTTTTTTTCTATCTGTGGTTCGTCATTCTACCTTCTAATTCTCTTTTATAGCAAGAGCAGAGAGCGGAGCCTTTATTTTTGTTGTCAGTCGAGGAGCAGACCTGTTAATTTACGCAACAAGCGAGGAACACACTGTGAGTATATTGATTAGCATTCAGCGCTAACTTCAGCACTAGCTCCAGACATTAGCCACATCCATTTCTAAATGAAAAAAACCTTATGCTTTACTGAACTCCTGTGTCCTGTTTCTTAAAAGCAACTCCCCGGGTTGAGGAGGGACCTGTACTGTGCCTGTGACTGGAATGTATGTGTGTATGAGCTGTGTATCTCTGTTGAGTAATGTTTAAGTTGTCTGATAAATGAGGTTGAATGTGTTAATGCTAAGGTTAATCTAAATAAGTTATTATTTCGTGACTGTGTTTTGTTTATATTAAGTTCGATATCCTGAAGTATTTTATATTATTATTATATTTTTTAGGCGAGTGGCGTGTTAAAAAAAAAAGGAAATGTTCAGTTGCTTCATGTTGATGTTTAGAAGTGGTTAAATTATTTAATTAGAAACTGTCAGTCAGTCATTTTCTATACCTGCTTATTCCTCATTAGGGTCGCAGGGGTCTGCTGGAGCCTATCCCAGCGCGTTACGGCGAGAGGCAGGGATACACCCCAGATGGTCGCCAGCCAATCGTGGGGCACACACAACATCCACTCACACACTCACCTACGGGGAATTTAGAGTTGCCAATTAACCTGAGCATGTTTTTGGACTGTGGGAGGAAGCCGGAGTACCCGGTGAAAACCCACGCAGACATGGGGAGAACATGCAAACTCCACACAGAAAGGTCCCAGACCCAGGAGGTCTTGAACCTGCGACCTTCTTGCTGTGAGGCAACAGCGCTAACCCCTGCCCCACCGTGTCGCCCCTTAATTAGAAACTGTTACAGTGTTATATGTATCAGCATAGGAAAAAAACAAAAGCATGTGGTTATTTAGGTTAAACAGTACAGTCACTCTGTTTCTGGCTTTTACAGGCTGGGTCTTTTTGTTTGCCCTTTTCTTCTTTATAGATGGACTTCTGTGCTGCTTCAAGCGCCATCTTCTCCTACTGAGGACCTTCCCTGTATCAGTAAGGTAGTGAGGGACCTATTGTAAAGATTGTTTATTATTTTTGTAAAAACTGTTTTACTTCAAGTATTGACTGGCTGGAACTGTGATTTATGTTCATATTTCATTACACGTATTTATTCTCTTACAATCTCTTATTCTCAATTGTTATAATACAAGTACCTTGAATTGTGTGAGCTTTCTTTTACTTGGCCACTCAAATCTATTTTATAATGCACCTTTCTCCTGTTGCGAACAAGAATCTCCTGATCCCTGGTCCATGAGCTTATTGATATATATGTGGTTTAAATAAATATATGTATCTCCCAGATGGATGTAGGATTGGTAAAGTCAGCACAGCCAGTAAAAATCCATTAAGACGAAATGTTAGACTGCCATATCAGAGGCAGTATCCCCTCTCCGCACCAGCAATGACAGGGATAAAACCCACTATTGATGGCGTAAATGCAGTACTCGATACAGAAACTCCTGTGGTTCCAGAGACACATAATTTTGTCAAACATTCCACCAACGACATTTTTCCAACACCAGAATGCCTCAAAGGTATTGGGAAAGTCCACTGGTGTTCAACAAAGTATTGATACACATTTAGATATAGAAAGTACTGTAATTCAATATGTGGATGATGCAATGATGCTATGCAGTTCCACAAAAGAAGGCTGTGAAAAAGGCACAATCATAGTGCTAAAAGTATTAGCAGATGGAGCCCACAAAGTGAGTAAAGATAAACTGCAATTTTGTAAAAAAATACATGGCCTGTATCTAGGCAGAAAACTGTCAGGTGAAAATAGATACATAGCTCCATCACAAATTGAAGCCATAATCAAGGCTCCAAAACCTTTAACAGTGACACAAACACTGTCCTTTTATAGGAATGGCAGGCCAAAGCAGACAATGAATTTGTGATTATGCCCTTAAAACAGCACCCTTAAGAGCTATGGTAAAGGAAGTAGGAATGGGAGGGAAATCAACTAAATTAATGTGGACAGAGGATGCGGAAGGAGCATTTTAAGCAATAAAACTGAGCTACAGAGTGCACTTGCATTGGGAACACCTTACTAAACCATTTCATGTATCAGAAAGAGGAGAATATGCTAGTGCTATCCTCATGCAAAACACACCAACAGCCATTAGCCTATTATATTACAGAACTTGACACTGTGTAGCAAGGGTTGCCACCATGCTACCAAGGGTTAGCAGCAGCAGCTTTTGCTTATCAAAAGGCCTGCATCATCACAATGGGGCATCCTGTGACCTTATATACTTCTCATCAGTTACATGCTCTGCTTACAAGTAACAGATTTGTGTTCAATTAAGCCAGAAAAACTAGATATGAGGTGATATTGTCTACACCAGAACTAGATATCCAAAGATGTCTAGTTCTGGTGCAGAACACTCAATCCAGCCACAAAATTAGTGCTGCAGCTGAGGGGGAACCACATGACTGCACAGAACAAACAAATGACTTCTTACAGGCAAGAAATTACTTATATAATGAACCAATAGAAGCACAAACAATGCTATTTGTAGATGGTTCATGTTTTAAAGAAGAAACAGGAAGACATACAGGTTATGGTATTATGCAACTGAACCAAAATGAGACGTTCTCTAAGGTGATGACACAAGGGTTTGATCAACCCTGTTCAGCACAGTTAGCCAAAATACAGTCTAACAGCAGCATGTAAACTTTCAGCAGGGAGAAAAGTTAACGTCTACATTGACTCAGCATATGCATACGGATTATGCCATGTACTGTATATGTCAACATATGGAGACAGAGATTATCAAAGAGCTGATGACACATCAATCACTCATGGGGCTGTAATAGCACATCTTTTAGAAGCCATGCAGGAACCAGAAGCATTGGCAATAATAAAATGTTCAGCTCATCAAAAAGCTAACACGTTGGTAGCTAGACGCAATGATATGGCAGATGAATTGGCCAAAGAAGCAGCCATTAGCACAAAATTGAAAGTCAAATTGGCTGAGATACAGAATCCAACATTAGAACAAGAGGAACAGATCAAAAGACCATAATAAACCAACCAGAAGCTCCAGATGGAGACTTAGAATCGTTAATCCAAGCACATGCAGCTGCCTCAATATATGAAAAAAATGTATGGCTAAAAAGAGGAACAATTAATAAAGACAGAGAACTCCACACGGGCCTACAAAGAGGACCTAAAGGCCATTTTGTGGCACCGGTCAACAGTGCAAAATATGATAAGACAAGCCCACGGAGTAGATCACTGCACTGGAGGGGAAGTTGTTAGAATGATCCAACATGCATGGTGGTCAATGGTGAACAAGTTTTTACATGACTGTGGGTTCTCTGCTACTTGAAACATTAGAAAGCCATTCACAGATCCAATACGAGACATTCCGGCACCTGGACACATAATAATGGATTTTGGGATTTTGTCGATATGCATCCCCAGTTTGTAGGAGGCAAGCAAAATACAGTGCATCAGGAACGTATTCACAGCTCTTCACTTTTTCCACATTTTGTTATGTTACAGCCTTATTCCACAATGGATTCAATTCATTTTTTTCCTCAAAATTCTTCACACAACACCCCCATAATGACAACATGAAAATTTTTTTGCAAAAAAAAGTAAAAAAACAACAACTAAGAAACCACATAAGTATTCACAGCCTTTGCTCAATACTTTGTTGATGCACCTTTGGCAGCAATTGCAGCCTCAAATCTTTTCGAATAAGATGCCACAAGCTTGGCACACCAATTTTTTGGAGGTTTTGCCCATTCCTCTTTGCAGCACCTCTTAAGCTCCATCATGTTGGATGGGAAGCGTCGTTGCACAGCCATTTTAAGATCTTTCCAGAGATGTTCGGATTCAAGTCTCAGCTCTGGCTGGGCCACTCAAGGATATTCACAGAGTCGTCCTGAAGCCACTCCTTTGATATCTTGGCTGTGTGCTTAGGGTCATTGTCCTGCTGAAAGATGAACCATCCAACATCCCCACAGCATGATGCTGCCATCCTTCAATGTAGGGATGGTATTGGCCTGGTGATGAGTGGTGCCTGGTTTCCTCCAAACATGATGCCTGGCATTCACGCCAAATAGTTCAATCTTTGTCTCTTCAGACCAGAGAATTTTGTTACTCATGGTCTGAGAGGGGCGACACGGTGGCACAGGGGTTAGCGTTGTTGCCTCACAGCAAGAAGGTTGCAGGTTCAAGACCTCCTTGGGTCCTAGGTTTGGGACCTTTCTGTGTGGATTTTGCATGTTCTCCCTGTGTCTGCGTGGGTTTTCACCGCCACAGTCCAAAAACATGCTGAGGTTAATTGGAGACTTAATTGCCCGTAGGTGTGAGTGTATGAGTGAATGGTGTGTGCCCCACGATTGGCTGGCGATTATCTGGGGTGTATCCCTGCCTCTCGCTGTAACGCGGGATAGGCTCCAGCAGACCCCTATGACCCTAATGAGGAATAAGCGGGTATAGAAAATGACTGACTGACTGGTCTGAGAGTCCTTCACGTGCCTTTTGGCAAACTCCAGCCTGCCAGGTGCCTTTAACTAAGGAGTGGCTTCCTTCTGGCCACTCCACCATGCAGGCCTGATTGATGGATTGTTGCAGAGATGGTGGTCCTTATGGAAGGTTCTCCTCTCTAGGAGAAGAGTAGGGACATCACACCTCCCAGAGTGACCCAGGCCCTCAAGTGAAGCGATTCCAACAGATTGCACAGAGGCAAGGGAAAGAATCAGGGGATCTGCAGGAAGGCCCATCCACAGCATATCGCAAACCAAAAAATAAGAAAAAACATAGGATAAAATAACCATGTTGACACGCACTCATTTCCTGCACATAACTGTAATAGTGTTACTGATAGGAAGATGGCAGCCTGCTAACAATACTTGGCAATCGATCATGTCCACCACAGAGTTAGACATCAAGCCGGAGGACAGGTTGCACTGCTTGCAAACACTGTGGGATAGGAAGTGGTAAAACAAGCAATTCAGGGACAATACAATTTGTTTTACGATTGGCTAAACTACTGAGAATTACATCACATGCTACAACACTAAAAAGACACCGTTACTACAGCACTGTTACCAATCACCTTTGATTATTGCAACCACAATCAACATTCCAAAGGGCGCAAATGCCACCTGGTTTGCATCCTTTGGTACATGGCCCAGAGTGATGCATCTCCGGCCAGAACCAACTCAATTAAACGCACCTCTCACACCACACCTGCCCCCACCAAGAAAAGATAAGTGTTTGAGTGATGCACGTAATTCCATATGGCAGTCGGAGATGAAAATGATCTAATACCCCCTGTAGTTATTGTTCCAATAAGTATAACATTCCCATTCTGTATTACTTGCAGTAAGAAATTTGTCAAAGAAGCGTGTGACAATTGGTCTACATCCAAGCGACCATGCAATAGCACAACACCCCAAATCTTACGCTGTGATAAAATAATAGTTAATGGTGTAAACATTCCCACAAGAAGGGTAAACAGCACTATGTTTGATGCAGGAACCTTGTCTGTTGCTGATATTTTCTGGTATTGTGGGGATCATGGTTGTATCCATAATACACTTACACCAGAATAGGAGGGAATATGCGCACCTGTAGTTTTGATGGGAACATTTTCAATAGTCACACTTAAAGAAGGGCGACACGGTGGCGCAGGGGTTAGCGCTGTTGCCTCACAGCAAGAAGGTCGCAGGTTCAAGACCTCCTTGGTCCGGGGTCTGGGACCTTTCTGTGTGGAGTTTGCATGTTCTCCCCGTGTCTGCGTGGGTTTTCACCGGGTACTCCGGCTTCTCCACAGTCCAAAAACATGCTGAGGTTAACCTCTTAAACTCTAAGGTCCCCCCAGGGGGGGACCCTGGAGTTTTAAAGTTTAAATCCTTCTTGTTACGCCGACTAATAATCACCTATATGTTCATGTAATACACCAAAATGTCGACAAGAAACTCAGCTACAAATTTATTTTAACCATTATTAGCTTTCAGTATTAGTAATTTTCAACCCAAATAGATGATTTTTTTGTTGGGCGGAGCAAATTTTTTCACTTTTTTCCTTCATTCTACCTGGATTTACTTTAACACTGTACATTTTAAATTGATTCTGGGACTTCTACAACTATCCCACAGGTGTTAGCTTTATTTTAAGCCCAAGATCATTCAGAAAACCCCTGTAGTTGTGGAGATATACTACATTAAGTATGGGCATGTAATTTTCGGGAGGTAGACTGATAAATAGGCCTAGAGCTTAAGGGGTTAATTGGCAACTCTAAATTGCCCATAGGTGTGAATGTGTGAGTGAATGGTGTGTGTGCCCCACGATTGGCTGGCGACCATCTGGGGTGTATCCCTGTCTCTCGCCGTAACACGCTGGGATAGGCTCCAGCAGACCCCTGCGACCCTAATGAGGAATAAGCAGGTATAGAAAATGACTGACTGACTGACACTTAAAGAAATCACTGTGGAAAAAACAAATGTTGCATTTAAGTCTAAATCATGAAAAATCATCAGATAAATCTTCAGCTAAGTCTAAGCCCACGTCAGAAAAAAAAATTGACACACATACACCACACCATATTATGACAACATTAATGATGATAACTGGACAAACAACACACAACACAACGCAAGCACCGAGGCATATGAAGTTATGATATTCAGCAGCAAGGCAGCAAGGACACCAAGGTAGAGACCTTGACACAGTCACTGATCTCATTCTCCACAGCCAACACATACAGAGTCACTAGAGCTATAAGAGCCAAGAGAGATACTGGGAGCACAGGAGAAGGTGTGTACAGGAGTGGCAGAGCTACATGGTGTTCCAGATGAATTCTGAAGTAATGTTGGAGGCAGGAATAATATCGAGCCAGGTGTTTGGAGTTATACCAGTGTTTGGAGGTGTAGTAACCACCCAAATGGCAGCACAATAGTCCAGATGGGTAAACGTGTTGTGGTACAATCAACAGAGTTTTGTGAACTGGATTATGGTTGGCATTGCAAGAAATAAAACTCAGTTGCATGCCACCTCACTTAAGACCCTGCAAAATAGGTTTGTTTTAGACACCATGTTAACAGAAGAAAGAGGAGTGTTTGAGAAGATAGGAGAAGAATGCTGCTCAGTGATAGAAATGCACACAGGAGACAAAGGAAAGCTAGCTTCTACTTCCCCCGGATTTACCCACCACCCTAGAGGTACCGATTACCGGGTATGGGAGTTACGACAGCACCAAAGCAGCTGTCCCATTCTTCCACAGACCCAGGTTCGCCCCAAAGACCTCCTGCAGGAGAACCCATGCAGCTGGGGAGAGCACAGCTAACTCCGGAGGAACGATGACAGGAGGGTACCTGTTTTTACTGCGGGGAGTTGGGTCATCAAGTGACGTTCTTTCCCATCAAGAGACCTAAAGTGAGCGCCTCCACGTATAAATCACCCTGCAGCCAGATCCAGGGTTTTGGACCTCCACCAAGACGGTGGGGGTCCTCATAGACTCAGGGGCTGACGAAAGTTTCATGGACTAGAAGTTAGCCCATGAGCTCCAGACACCGACCCACCGCATCGACCAACCCGTGAGGGCTAAGGCCCTTAATGGGAAGGACCTTTTCTCCATCACCCACAGCACGGCGCCAGTCAGATGGTCATTCAGGGACACCATGCCCTTTTTTCTGTGTGACTCCCCATCTCAACCCTTCGTGCTAGGGTTTCCCTGGCTTGTGTAGCACAACCCTGTGATAAACTGGGAAACTGGCCATATACAGGGATGGGGAAGAAACACGTTTCTATGATTAATCAGGTGTCTGTTTCCTGTGCGACAGGTTCCCAGATCCCGGACCTGAGTCTGGTACCCCCATGCTACCATCATCTCAAGGAGGTGTTCAACAAGGTCAAAGCCACGTCCCTGCCACCACACATCTCCATCTCAGAGCCTGAAAGGGCAGCCATGAAGGAGTACATTGAGTCCTCACTTAAGGCAGGTTTAATTAGACTTTTGTCATCTGCAGCTGAAGCAGGTTTTTTCTTCATAGGGAAAAAGGATGGGTCCTTACGACCCTGCATAGATTATAGCCCCCTCAACGCAATCACGATTAAGAACAGATACCCCCTGCCTCTCGTGACCTCTGTATTTGATCAGCTACAGAAATCCAAGATTTTCACTAAACTAGACATCCAAAATGCGTACCACTACACTCTGAATAAGGCAGGGGGATGAGTGGAAAACTGGGTTTAATACTCCTACTGGCCACTACGAATACCCCATTATGGCCTTCGCCTTAACTAACGCCCCAGCAGTTTTTCAGAACATGATTAACAAGGTCCTCAGAGACTTTTTTGATCACTTCGTATTTGTTTGACTTCTTTATTTATTCCCTTGACCTAGAGACTCACAAGAGCCATATTAACTAAATACTACGCCGCTTACTAGACAACCAGCTATATGTTAAAGCTGAAAAGAGTGAATTTCATGCCACCTCCATCTCCTACCTGGGCTTCATTGTATTCTCTGGAAGAGTTCAGATGTACCCGGCTAAGATCAAAGCGGTAGTCGACTAGCCTACTTCTGATAGTCGCAAAAAGGTACAGCAATTCCTGGGTTTTGCTAACTTTTACAGGCGATTTATCAGAGGGTTCAGCTCAATTGCGGCCCCCCTACACACACTGACATCTACCAAGACTCGATCCCAGTGGGCTCCAAAGGCTGAGGCTGCATTCAATGTCCTCAAGACCCATTTTACCACAGCACCCATTCTCACGATGCCGGATCCTCGACTCGACGCCAGTTCGTGGTGGAAGTGGACGCCTCAAACGAAGGGTCAGGGCAGTGCTTTCACAGTGAGCGGAACAGGACAGCAAGAGGAAGCAAGAGCGGAGAGAAACTATGACGTCGGCAACCAAGAGCTCCTGGCAGTCAAGGTGGCACTGGAAGGTGGAGACACTGGCTAGAAGGGTCGGAGGTGCCGTTCATAGTCTGGACTGACCACAAGAATATAGAGTAACTACACAACGCCAAAAGAATCAACTCACACCAGGCCAGGTGGTCACTCTTCTTTAACCAATTCTCTTTTTCTCTCTCTTACAGGCCAGGGTCCCAGAATACCAAGCCCGATGCCCTGTCTCGAATGTACAACCCCAAGCCTCTTGCAGAGGAACTTGAACCCATCCTTCCACGAGCCTGTGTGGTTGGAGTGGTAACTTGGCAAATAGAAAATGACGTGCGACAGGCTAACGGTGATAGCCCCCCACCTCAAGGTTGAGGTTGAGAACCGACTGTATGTTCCGGTGGCTCAGTGACCTCGGGTGATTCAATGGGCCCATACTGCCTGTCATGTCATCCGGGAGTATAGCGAACTATGTTCACTATCTCCCAGAGATTCCGGTGGTTAGCTATGGAGCGGGAGGTCCAGGAATATGTTGAGGCTTGCTCAGTCTGTGCCTGCAACAAGACCTCATCCGGAAAAAGGATGGGACTCCTGCAACTGCTTCCCATCCCCACCAGGCCCTGGTCAGATATATCCCTAGACTTTGTCACGGGGCTCCTGGCTTCTCAAGGTAATATGACAATTCTCACTGTGGTTGATAGATTTTCTAAGATGGTCAGATTCATAGCTTTGCCAAAGTTACCCAAAGCCAAGGAAACCGCTGAACTCTTAATTAACCACATTGTCAGAGTGCATGGCATTCCCAGGGACATTGTTTCAGACCAGGGGCCCCAGTTCATCTCAGGGTTCTGGAGGGAATTCTGCCGACAGATGGTCGCCAGCCAATCGTGGGGCACACACATCATTCACTCACACACTCATACCTATGGGCAATTTAGAGTCGCCAATTAACCTCAGCATGTTTTTTGACTGTGGGAGGAAGCCGGAGTACCCGGTGAAAACCCACACAGACACTGGGAGAACATGCAAACTCCACACAGAAAGGTCCCAGACCCAGGACAAAGGAGGTCTTGAACCTGCGACCTTCTTGCTGTGAGGCAACAGCGCTAACCCCTGCGCCATCATGTCGCCCCAGATTCACTTGTTATCATATGAAATTTACATAGGCTATGTTATATGAATTAGGCTTTAAAGGACTGATTTTTGTAAGCATGAGTTTTACTACTGGTCAGAGGAGGTTAAATGGCAACCATCTGGGGTGTATCCCTGCCTCTCGCCGTGACGTGCTGGGATTGGCTCCAGCAGACCCCTGCGACCCTAATGAGGAATAAGCAGGTATAGAAAATAACTGACTCACTATGTCCACAATTCATTAGTAATTGACCGCAGCAGCTTCACTCATTAAACATTAACAGGCTACTGCTGATTAATGATATTAGGCAATCTTATTCTGACAGTAAGATGTATACACATACACACACAGGTCAAGTATTAAAACATGCCAAGTCATTTTGAGTTTAGCTAATGTAACTGTGGAAGAATAATTTTCTTACTTTCAGAGCACAGGTGGAAACTAAAAGAAAACATTTAGTGTTAGAATAATATATTTAAGTCAAATAATCAGAGTACTACATGATGGGACAAACAACTGTCTGACAGAGATAGAGAGCAGAGTAGCTGAACTGATTCAGTTATCCAATTACCCAGATAGAATTCAATGAAAAATTGACGAAAAATTGTCTGCGTTATATAGTTTTGAAACCTGTCAGTCAAACTACATTCTGATTTTCTTCCAATCACCATACATCACCACTACATTCTGATTTTCCTCCAATCAGCATGCGGACGCTCAGTGTACAGGCCCCGCCCACACTCCATTGACTCCCAGAGACGCTCAGCGTCTGGGCGAGCTCTAATTTTCAGCATTTATCCAATGGGCGCCGAGTTTGGAGGCGATGAAAAAAAAAAGCCCCATTCACTCTCAGAGACGCTCAGCGTCTATGGGGAAATGCATTGACCAGAGACCAGGAAGCGGTATGGGAATGTACGGACATGTAATTTATTTATTTATGATAAGTACAGCTGCACAAATTTGGCCATTTATTTTTTGAGGAAGTTCAGCTTCCCTTGTAGTCTTAAAGAAATCGCCACTGATATAATTCGCTACATTGAATTGAATTTTGCACATGAATTGCACATGAAAAATTATTGTACAGAAGCAGTAACAGTAACAGTCTCAGCAGCAGTCTAACAGCAGCAGGAAGGAAAGACCTGCCGAATATCGATCAGTCGGTCAGTGAAGCTACTCTCCAGACCAGACAGTATGTCCTGTAGGGGCTGAGACTCCTTGTCCAGAATACATGTTAGTTTTGCCAGGACCTGTCTGTCGGCCGCCTCCTGTACTGACTCCAGAGAATAACCCAGGCCTAAGCTGGACTTCCTGATCACCTTCTCCATCCTCTTCCTCTCCCTCTCAGTGATGCTGCTGTTCCAGCTGACCACATTGTACAGAATGGTTGATGCCACAGAGTCATAGAAAGTTTTTAGGAGTGCCCACTGCACTCTAAAAGACCTCAGTCTCCTCAGGAGGTAGAGCCTGCTCTGGCCTTTCCTGTACAGTGCATTTGTGTTATGTGTCCAGTCCAGTTTGTGGTTCAGGTGAACACCCAGGTACTTATAGGAGTGCACTCTCTTCATGTCAATTCCCTGGATGTTCACCAGTGAGGAGGCAGACTGCTGTTTGCGGAAACCCACCACCATCTCCGCGGTCTTCCCTGCGTTGATGAGGAGGTGGTTTGGCCGTGTCCTGTGTCAGGTTCCTGTACTCCACATCATTCATTGATCAGGATGACAATAGCAGAGTCACCGAAAAACAGCTGTCTGTGTTGTGTCTGAAATGTGCAGTATAAATCGTGATGAAGGAGGGTGCAAGCACCATAGCCTGGGGTCACCCACACTGTGATGTGATGGAACAGATAAAGGACCTAGAAGCGGAAACGGTACAGTTGACCAGTGTTTTATTGTGGAAAATGGAGTGCAAACAAAAATCAGGGAGTGCAAAATCTTCGGTGGTAAGGGGGAATCCAGAACCACGATAGATAAAGTTAACAGGGAATGCTGGGCGTTGTGGGCAACGGGAGGCACTGGAAACAAATTACAATACAGTCTACAGTACGTAGAGCCAGGTAGATACCACAACACTGGACAGGATACTTTGGCATCAAGGACTGTCACCGCTGGCTTTAAATAGCAGGTCTTGATTGTAAATCAGGAACAGGTGGAACTGATCACTCCTCAACGCCGTGAAGTGACGTTCTGGGAAATGGTGAAGCTTCCAGCAACACACACAACCCCGGACACCAAGTCACTAAAATAAAATAAGTGGAAATGTGGGGACACCACAAATACTGCAGGTCAGGGGGTCAGACACACACTCCCTGGCCCCACAAACAAACCCAAAAAGTAGTCCAGGATCCATTCTGCCAGCTGTAGGTCTACTCCAGCCCACTCCAGCTTGTCCCTCAGAAGTACCAGCTAGAAAGTGTTGGAGAAGTTAAACAAGAGAATCCTCACAGTACTGCCGGGCTTTTCCAGGTGAGCTAGAGTGCGGTGCAGTAGGAAAATCACAGCGTCCTTCCATCCCAATCCCAGGCCAGGAGGCAAACTGCAGCGGGTCCATAGTTGAGCCCAGGAGTGGCCCAGGAGCAGTCTCTCCAGTGTCTTCATCAGGTGTGATGTTAGGGCCACCGACCTGAAATTACTGAACCTCTGACCATCTATACACTTTACACACTTTAAGTAACAATCATGTCCACCAAAAAAAGGGAGGTATCTTCACTTGTTTTGATTAAAAAAAGCCTTTTATTCCATCTGGCAGGAAGGACTTTTTATACAAAAATTTTGAAAGTGGACTCAGTGGTAAGGTGTATGATCAGATTAATTGCATGCAATGCAAAACAAATGTGTTGTAAAAAAACAAAAAAACAAACAAACAAAAAAAACAACAAGGAAGCAGGGTGAGTCCTACACGTGTCTCTTGAGTCCTGCACTGTTACAGAGATTAAATTGCTGCTCTATGTCTCTGTGTAGACAACCTCTTCCTACTGTCCCCAACCAGAGAGGCTCTGCAGAGGACCAGTTCTGCCACGGCCTTGGATGTATGTTTGAAGAGAACATAAATCATGATCTTTCCAAAAAAAGCCTGGATTTCTAAAAAACAAATAGCATTTCACATTGAACAACACAGAAAGTAAACATACAAATAACTACACATTCTTCCAACATATCTGAACATATCTGCACCAGAAAAGTTTTAATTGACCATAAATACCCTAGCCTTGTATGGAAGTGAGGTCTGGACCCTCTCAGTGGACTGGAGTTTGGCTCATGGAACACCACTAGAATCCCTCTACACTGAATTCTGTTGAATAATTCTCATTGTCCAGAGGAAAATTCCAAACAACACCTACAGAGGAGAACTGGGAAATTCCCCATTGCTTATAAACATACAGAAACCATCAATTAGATTTTGGACACATCTAAATTTAAGAGCAAAAGACTCACTTACATACCACACTTTAAAAAGCCAGCGGCTGAACCCCCAGGACAGTCCCATCTGTCTCCCGATGGACAAACTGACCAACCAGGTCCCTGTCAGCACTGCTTCAAAAGACCAAACTCATCATGAAGAAATCAAAAGAATAGTGGAAACACAAAACAAAAACCCAAAGTCGACTAAATTGTTACTTAACATTAAACAGAGAATACAAACTGGCTAATTAGCTTCACACTGTCAGAGACATGAAGCAGAGAGAGATAGATCCTGATGAAATATCAGCTGAGTGAGCATCAGCTGCAGTGGAGACAAAAACACAGACAGACATGGCTGACCTTCAGACTATATTTAATATATATATATATATATATATATGTAGCAGGATGGACACCTCCTCTGCTTAAGTGATTGGGGCTGTTTTATTGGCCCTCTCAGCTCCATTCCGAGAGGGGGCGCTATATATAAAGAGGACAGGTGTGTACTACTGTCTCTCACTCGCTTGCTTTGGGGCACGCCCACTTCCGGCTGCCCGTGCCGGTGTTGCCTCTCCCCAGCCGCAGGTATGTTGGTCGTAGCGGAATTTCTGACTTTTTGGGTCATGTTGTAGCGGTCGGAACAGGACTCAAGCGCAGAACCACAAGAGACGGTAGAGATGTCTTTATTCCCGGCAGGTTACAACAAAAAGTGTCTGCAGGTCAAAAATACAGCTCTAAACAAAGATCCAAACTTAAAGTGTCCGCAGGTCAAAAATACAGTTCTAAACGAAGATCCAAACTTAAAGTGTCCGCAGGTCAAAAATACAGTTCTAAACAAAGTTCCAACTTAAAGTGTCCGCAGGTCAAAAATACAGTTCTAAACAAAGTTCCAACTTAAAGTGTCCGCAGGTCAAAGTACTAAAACAAGCAAGCAAAACTCTATTCAAAGGCAGGCAGATACTCAGGCTGGTAGAAGAGGTCAGGAAGCACATACACGGAGACGAACATACAAAGAGTGTAGTGGGAGTGGGGTTTAAGTACACAGGTGAGTTTGGGAGTGATTAGGTGGTGATTGGTAACAGCTGGCAACAGAGGAGCAGAGAGCAGTGACATCATACATGGGGAGGAGTTGAAGGTCAACAACAGAAAACACCTGGAAGGCTGTAGTGTCCTTAACTGCCCTTAGGGGCATGATGAGCACAGTCTTTATTCAGAAACCCTAACAGTACCCCCCCTCCTACGGACACCTCCAGGCGTCTCAGCTGAATAGTCTCTATGAAAGTCTCGGATTAGTGATGGGTCAAGAATGTCCCTTGCTGGAACCCAACACCTCTCCTCTGGTCCATACCCCTCCCAGTCCACGAGGTATTGGACACCGCGGCCCCTGCGCCGCATGTCCAGTAGGCGGCGTACAGTGAAAGCCTCAGAGCCCTCGATGAGGCGGGGGGGAGGGGGGGGGTACCGGGGCTGGGCAAAGGGGGCTGTTGATGACGGGCTTGATTCTTGAGACGTGGAAGGTGGGGTGGATGCGGAGTGTAGGGGGTAGCTTCAGGCGCACCGCCACCGGGTTGATCACCTTGGTGATGGGAAAGGGTCCTATGAATCGGGGCGCCAGTTTTCGGGACTCCACCCTCAGTGGGATGTCTCGGGTGGACAGCCATACTTGTTGCCCCTTGCGGTAATTAGGGGCTTGGGTGCGGTGACGGTTGGCCTGTTGTGACATCCTGGATGCTGCTCGGAGAAGGCACCTCCAGACTCTCCTCCACGTGCGCTGACACCTCTGAATGAGTCTCTGGGCGGATGGAACACCAACCTCCTCCTCCTGGGATGGAAACAGGGGGGGCTGGTAGCCCAGACAGCACTGGAAGGGAGACAAACCAGAGGCAGCAGATGGTAGGGAGTTAATGGCATACTCAACCCATGATAGTTGCTTGCTCCAAGAGGCTGGTTCCTGGGATGTCACGCAGCGGAGCATCGTCTCCAGTTGCTGGTTGGTCCGCTCGGCCTGACCGTTGCTCTGTGGGTGGAAGCCCGACGAAAGGTTGACGCTGGCCCCAATTAGCCTACAGAATGCCCTCCAGAAGTGTGAAGAAAACTGGGGGCCCCTGTCCGACACCACCTCCACCGGGAGGCCATGGAGCTTGAAGACGTGGTCAAACAGCAGATGGGCCATCTCCTCAGCTGTGGGGAGCTTAGGGAGGGGGAGCAGGTGGACAGACTTGGAAAATCGATCGACAACAGTTAAGATGGTGCTGTTACCGTCTGATAGGGGTAGTCCGGTGATAAAGTCCAGGGCGATATGGGACCAGGGCCTCCTGGGGACGGGTAAGGGGTGTAATAGTCCGGCTGGGGGTTGACTTGAGGTCTTGTTCCGCGCACAGGTTGGGCAGGCGGAGACAAAGCTACGGACGTCCCCCTTCATCGAGGCCCACCGGAACCTCCGACCGATGAAGTCTGTAGTGCGCCCGATGCCTGGGTGACTAAGGTGCCTGGGTGGCTAAGGTGGAAGAGTGCCCCCACTGGAGAACCTGAGTGCGGACAGACTGGGGAACAAACATACGGTTAGCAGGGCAGGAGCTGGGAATGCACTCACCCCGCTGTGCTGAAAGGACCACTGATTCGATCCCCCATTGGGCCGTGGCCACCAGACATCTCTTGGGGAGGATGGTGGCTGGGCTAGGAGGCTCCTCGGAAGCCCCAAATTGGCGTGAGAGTGCATCCGGTTTCCCATTCTTGGAGCCAGGGCGGTAGGACAGGGAGAAGTTAAAACGTGACAGGAAGAGTGACCAGTGGGCCTGGCGGGGATTGAGCCGCTTGGCAGTCTTTATATACTCCAAATTCTTGTGGTCACACCATACCAAAAAAGGAGACTGGGTACCTTCAAGCCAGTGGCGCCACTCCTCTAATGCCAACTTCACCGCGAGCAGTTCCCGTCCCCGATGTCGTAGTTGTGCTCCGTCGGGGTCAACCTGTGTGAATAGAAAGTGCACGGGTGTACCTTTCCGTCGTCCAATGAACGCTGCGACAGCACAGCTCCTACTCCGACGTCCGAGGCATCTGTCTCCACAATGAACTGACGGGCGGGATCTGGTCGGATCAAAATGGGGGCATTAGTAAAAAGTCTTTTTAAAACCAAAAACGCCTTGTCAGCTGCAGGATTCCAACAGAATTTTAGCTTTGTTGAGGTAAGGGCAGTGAGAGGTGCCGCCACTGAGCTGAAGTTCCGGATGAAGCGGCGGTAGAAATTAGCAAACCCCAGAAACCCCTGTACCTCACGGCGTGAGCTGGGTCTGGGCCACTCCACCACTGCCTTTACCTTCTGGGGGTCCATCTGAACGCCATTGGGTGTAATGACGTAGCCCAGGAACCCAATGGTGTCTCTGTGAAACTCACATTTCTCTGCTTTTACGTACAGCTGATTCTCCAGAAGGCGCTGGAGAACCCGCCTGACATGTTGGACATGCTCTGGCAGAGACCTGGAAAATATCAAAATGTCATCCAGAAAAACAAAGACAAATTGGTTTAGCATATCCCTGAGCACATCATTTACCAGTGCTTGAAACACCGAGGGGCTATTGGAAAGGCCGAATGGCATCACTAGATATTCATAGTGTCCTGAAGGGGTATTAAAAGCAGTCTTCCACTCGTCGCCCTCTCTAATGCGCACCAGGTGGTAAGCATTTCGGAGGTCCAGCTTCGAGAAAACTGTAGCCCCATTGAGCATCTCGAAAGCAGAGGCCATCAATGGGAGTGGGTAACAGTTCTTGACTGTTATATTGTTCAACCCTCTGTAGTCTATGCATGGGCGCAGGGTGCCATCCTTCTTACCCACGAAGAAGAACCCCGCCCCTGCTGGGGACGAGGATGGTCTGATGATTCCGGCTGCCAGGGAGTCCTGTATGTAAGTGTTCATGGCCTCCCTCTCCTGTGCCGACAACGAGTACAAACGCCCCCTGGGTGGTGATGTTCCTGGAAGGAGATCAATAACACAGTCATAGGGACGGTGGGGTGGTAATGATGTGGCTCTTGTCTTGCTGAATATTGGCCTGAGGTCCTGATACTCGGGGGGAACCGTGGAAAGATCGGGGAATTCCTCTGGGGTGGCGACCGACTGGCAGGACGGAGCTGGGGCAGCTTGTAGGCAGTGCTGTAGACAAGACTGGCTCCAACCTAACACTCTGTTACGAGACCAGTCAATATGTGGATTGTGTTGGGTGAGCCAGGGATGGCCTAGGACAACGGGGGACTGCGGGGAGTCGATTAGATTAAAAACAGTTCTCTCCCTATGATTGCCTGAAATGATAAGGCTGACAGGTTCTGTGGCGTGGGTGATCTGGGCGAGCAAACCCCTGTCAGGGCATTTGCCTCTAATGGCTGCTGTAATTGCGTGGAGTGGATGCCCAGACCGGTGGCAAACCCTGCATCCATAAAGTTGCCTTCAGCGCCTGAGTCTAGTAGCACCGACACAGTATGCCTGCAATTGTCCACAATCATAAAGGCTGCTAGCTGAGTGCGTGTGGTGGGGGATCGGGGGATAGTGTTGCTCACCTGTGGTCCCCTCTTCACGGGTGAGCGCTGTCTTTTACTGGGCATGTGATGACGTAATGTCCTGGTTGGCCACAGTACAGGCATGAGTTGGTGTCTCTCCTCCTCCGCCTCTCTGATTGGGTCAGGCGGGTGCGGTCCACCTGCATCGGTTCGGGGGCCGAGGAAGCAGGAGCCGGGGGCTCACGCCGGGATGTCTCCGGGACTGGCAGATGGTGGAGTGCCCGCCCGGCCGGTTCTCGAGGGCTGTAGGTACCATGCTCCCGACGACGCTGCCTTATTCGACCGTCTATGCGGATGGCCAGATCCACCAGGGCCTGAAGGTCTGAGGGTAATTCGCGAGTGGCGAGTTCATCCTTAATGACCTCCGACAGGCCATTGGGGAAGGCGTCGTACTGGGCTTGGGTGTTCCAGTCAGTGGTGACAGCGAGGGTTCGGAACTGAATCGCGTAGTCCGAAACCGAACGCCCTCCCTGTCGGACTCTCAGTAGTTCCCTGGCTGCCTCTCGCCCATGTTGAGACCGGTCGAAGACCCTCCTCATCTCGTCGCAAAACTCCTCGTAGGTGCTGCAGAAGGGGGCCTGCGCGTCCCACACCGCTGTGCCCCACTCTCTGGCCTGCCCCGACAGCAGGGTGATGATGTAGGCGATGCGGGCCCTGTCCGTGGGGAAGGTTGCAGGCTGGAGCTCAAATACCAGGGAGCACTGTGACAGGAAGGCCCGGCAGGTACCCGGCTCACCTCCGTAGGATTCTGGCGGTGGCAGGCGTGGTTCTCGAACTGGCGGGACCGGATGAGTTGGTAGGGGGTCCCGAGTGGCGTCCGGTGATGATGACATCCGGTGGCCGATGATCGAGCCCAGGCCAAGCTGCATCTGCTGCAGCTGACCGGTTACGCTGCTCAAAGTCTTAGACAGCTGCTCCATGCTCTGGTCGATGGCAGTGAACTGGTTCTCATGTCTGCCCAGCATCGCGCCTTGTCGGGCGAGAATCTCCTTCAGGGGGTTGTGGTCTGCTGAGTCCATCTCTTGGTCTGTTCGTACTGTAGCGGTCGGAACAGGACTCAAGCGCAGAACCACAAGAGACGGTAGAGATGTCTTTATTCCCGGCAGGTTACAACAAAAAGTGTCTGCAGGTCAAAAATACAGCTCTAAACAAAGATCCAAACTTAAAGTGTCCGCAGGTCAAAAATACAGTTCTAAACAAAGTTCCAACTTAAAGTGTCCGCAGGTCAAAAATACAGTTCTAAACAAAGTTCCAACTTAAAGTGTCCGCAGGTCAAAAATACAGTTCTAAACAAAGTTCCAACTTAAAGTGTCCGCAGGTCAAAGTACTAAAACAAGCAAGCAAAACTCTATTCAAAGGCAGGCAGATACTCAGGCTGGTAGAAGAGGTCAGGAAGCACATACACGGAGACAAACAGACAAAGAGTGTAGTGGGAGTGGGGTTTAAGTACACAGGTGAGTTTGGGAGTGATTAGGTGGTGATTGGTAACAGCTGGCAACAGAGGAGCAGAGAGCAGTGACATCATACATGGGGAGGAGTTGAAGGTCAACAACAGAAAACACCTGGAAGGCTGTAGTGTCCTTAACTGCTCTTAGGGGCATGATGAGCACAGTCTTTATTCAGAAACCCTAACACATGTTTGGTTGCTTCTGTATGCTTGTGTTGTAATCTTAGGCTGATGATCTTGGGTTGCTCCTCCCGTTCTGCGCTGCGCCACAACTCGTTCGGCGGCGCTTTATTATCGCCTTATTGTGGTATGTATCTCTTGCGTGCTGCCTGCTCAATTCTCTCCTGTAATAGCCACCTATTTGCCTGCTCTTATGTTGCGTTTTTATTACTAGGTGGGATTAACTTCTGCTGCAACCACAAACTCACTCCATCAGCCCGGCCTGGTTGTTGCTCTGCTGTTGTTCTGCCTGTGTTCTGCCGGCTGCATGTCCGATGCCTGCTGTTTTTAACCTGTCCGCCGCTGGTGCGGCGCTCCGCTCCGCTACGACCTACTGATCGCTCCCATTGCCGACTCAGCGAGTTGGCCGTTTTATCATTTATTTCTATTGTGTTTATTTCGGGAATAATTCGTGGGTTGGGTCTTTAACAATTTTATGTACTGTGACCGATCATGTTACGTGTGATTGTGTTTTTGTTTTGGTTTCTCCGTTAGTCATATCCGTTAACTTTATATTTGGTTAAAGTTATTGTTTTTCCTTCATTGATTATGTTAGTAGGTTGAGTTCAGTGTGGGTCTTGATTGTCCTTGTATTATTTGTTGTGTTCGTTCTGTGTTAATTGTATTTGATTTCTGTCGCAGTGCTGAGAGCTGCCGGTGGTGGTCCCTGGCGTCCTGGTGGTGGGTTCTGTGTGTGTGTGTGTGTCGTGCACCCCTCTTTTTGGTTTTGTTTTGGTTGTTTTCTTTTATGATTGGGGTAACTTGCATTGTCCAGAACCCCCCACACCTCCCTTCTTTGGCCTCACACCCCCCTGCCGGTAAGTCTCAGCACCTACAGTTTTCTCATCCCGATTGTTTCACTACGCGTTTCACTAAGTGTTTGTTCTTTTTCGGTCTTATTAATAATTGAAATAAATAAAGTGTATATATTAACTTGAATTACATCCTGTCTCTTCTTCTAGCAAACGAACCTTTGTGCCCTTCTGTTTGTTCTATACAAACCTTTAATCTTAGGGTGAGATTCCCTAGGTGGCGTTGTTGTGCAACAATTACTAAATTCTCATTGTCCCCTTTTACGATCGGTGTTCCTCTCGCCACATATATATATATATATATATAAATATATATATATATATATATATATATATATATATATATATATATTCTTCATCTTATATATTATTATTATATAATATACTAATAACATGTACTACGATTATAATAATATGTACTATTAACATAATAAGTAATATGTAACAATGTATTGTATTACTTTGTCAACAACATTTTTTTTAATATAATGACTGGGTCGATGTTAACCCTGCCCAGGTGTGGGCCCACTGGGGCTCTCCCCTGGAGCCAGGCGTGGGGGAGGGGCTCACTGGTGACCGCCTGGTGGCCAGGCGGGGCAAAACCCAAAGGAACAACATGGGCCCCCATCCCTATGGGCTCACCACCTATGGGGGGGCCACAGGGATTATGTGCAAAGAGAATTGGGTGGCAGTTGGAGGGGGTCCAACCCCCAGTTGCAGAAGCTTATGTGGGATGTGGAATGTCACCTCTCTAGCAGGGAAGGAGCATGAGCTGGTGCACGAGGTACCAGCTAGATATAGTCGGTCTCTCACAGTGTGGGCTCCAAAACCCGTTTCCTCAACCCAGGCCAGGGGCAACTCCACTCTGGAGTTGGTCAGTGACTGGAGCTATGGTCAGTGCCTGTTGTGGCTGTATGCACTGGCAGTAAGGGATGCTGTCAAGTTGAAGAAGGAGTCATACAGAACCTTCTTGGCCTATGGGACACCTAAAGCAGTGCATCACCACCAGTGGTGGACTTGCCTATCTCTGAGGCTGAGATCACTGAGGTAGTCAAAAAGCTCCTCGGTGGCAAGGAGCCGGGAGTGGATGAGATTTGCCTGGAGTTCCTCAAGGCTCTGGATGTTGTAGGGCTGTCTTGGTTGACATGTCTCTGCAAAATCACGTGGACACCGGGGGCAGTGCCTTTGGACTGGCAGACCGGGATGGTGGTTCGCCTCTTCAAAAAGGGGGACCGTAGGGTGTGCTTCAACTAGGGGATTACACTCCTTCCTCCCTGGGAAGGTAAATTCTGGGGACATAGAGAAGAGGGTCTGTAAGATCATTAAAACCTCTGTTTCAGCAGGAGCAGTGTGGTTTTCGTCCTGGTCGTGGAAATGTGGACCAGCTCTATAGCCTTAGCAGGGTCCTGCAGGGTGCATGGGAGTTTGCCCAACCAGTCTACATGTAATTTGTGGACATGGAGAAGGTGTTCGACCGTGTCCCTCTGGGAGTCCTGTATGGTTTGCTCCAAGAGTATGGGGTTCTGGGCCCATTGACAAGGGCTATCCGGTCCCTGTACACTCAGTGCCAGAGCTTGGTCCACATTGCCAGTCAAACTTGTTTCCAGTAGGTGTTGGCCTCCGTCCTCTGTAGGTGTTGGCTGCCCTTTGTCACTGATTCTGTTCATAACTTTAATTTCTACATAATTTCAAGGTGCAGCGAGGGCGTTCAGGGGCTGTGGTTTGGTGGCCTCAGGATTGGGTTGCTGCTATTTGCGGATGCTCTGGTCCTGTTTGCTTCATTTGCCTCAATTTACCAGTCAATCTCCAATCCTACCCTCACTTATGGTCATTGTGGTAGTGACCGAAAGAATGAGATTTTGAATACAAGTTACCAAAATGAGTTTCCTTTGCAGGGTGGCTGGGCTCTCCCTTAGAGATAGGGTAAGAAGCTTGGTCATCCACGAGGAGCTCAGAGTAGAACCGCTGCTCCTCTTCACCATGAGGAGCAAGTTGAGGTGGCTCTGGTATCTAGTGAGGAGCCTCCTGGAAGCCTCCCTCGTGAGGTGTTTCGGGCTCGTCCCACCAGGCATCAGCCTGGGGAAAACCCAGGAAATGCTAGAGAGACTATGCCTCTCGGCTGGCCTGGAAACACCTTGGGGTATCCCGGGAAGAACTGGACAAAGTGGCCAGGGAATCGGAAGTCTGGGCTTCCCTGCTGAAGCTGCTGAAGCTGCTGCCCCCATGACCCGACCTTGGATAAGAGGGAGAACACAATGACAACAAATTTTATTTGTCATGCCAATAACTGAATGCCAATTACAGCTAACTGAATTGAAAATTGAGAGAGACAGAGGAAGACAGACAGAGACAGAGATGTCCACTCTTAGTGTTAATGAAACTCACAGGACTTGGCATTGGAGGTAAAGCTACAGAGCTGCAAGATGATGAATTGGAGCAGTCTCACCCCTTTAAATCAATTAATGGTGTGTGTGTGTGTCTGTCTGTCTGTCTGTCTGTCTGTGTGTGTGTGTCTGCCTGTCTATGTGTGTCTTATTCTTGTCCCTGACACTAGGAGCAGATAATCGTTATCATACCAGTTAATTATGATGTTTTAATATTTAATTTCTAGATGTGAAGTGATGTTTCACTAATGAGCTGATTTGTCTCAAATGAGTCGTCATGTCCAAACAGAGAAACTGTGATAATCAAACTTCTCCAGTCTGTTTCTGTGTTGACATGCAGCATGTTGTTTTATATTTTTAGTTCAGCTCTTAATCACTGTCATCCATCATGAGATTGTATCTTCTGCTGGCGCCTGTTTGCTTTAAATAGCACATAAACTATTAAATCTATGTCTGTATTCATTTGGTTAATTATCACAGTTGCTAATTACAAACCTCTCAACCTGCTCTGCTGCTTCCTGTTTGTCTTCTGCCAGTATCTCTGCTGCCAGCCACAACTTTCTTGATTAAAATGTCTGGGAAACAACCCAAAACGGGTGGCAGTGGATCACTAACATTAATTCCCCCCCACCATCTGAGCTGCTGCCACTCGCTGTTCTCTGAGCTTTGATAAACCATCCAGGTGAAACTGGCAATGATCGAGTCCCCCACCACCACCACCACACACACACACACACACACACACACACACACACACACACACACACACACACACACACACTTCTACATGTATTAAAATAGCAGTTGGATGAAACCTTTGTGGTTTCAGTCAGTGCTGTTATTGTCATCTTTCAGCCCTTCTCTCAGTCAAACTCCTTCCTATTGTTTCTTTAGTTTCTCCTCCTTCATCCTCAGTGAAAAAGATCCAGACTACAGATGAGACCATATGTGCCTGTATGTAATTGTGTGTGTCTAATTATGTGTGTAAGTCTATTTGAAGACACTTAGCAGTAGCAGCAATGGTTAGACAAGTGAACTCTCCCTCGAAAGATTGTCAGACTGCTGTGAAATAGTCGGATGTGTCTCTTGACTTCAGGCTCAAAGGTGACTGACACCAGCTGCTGCAGGATCCAGCTCAGTCCACCAAACCTTTCTGAAACAACCGGGAAAGTGCTGATTCTTGATTGATTTTCTATACAAAACTTCTACACAAAGCACAACTGCTGCCATTTGTCTGAGAACTGCAGTGAACCTAAATGCACAACTTAGGAAAACTCTTGAAAAACACCAAAACCAACTCTCTTCCCCCAATTCTCTTCTCAACAACTCTCTCCTGCTCCTGCTCATCAGCAGTGCACTGCTCTGTAGCAGGAGAAGCTGCAGGACAGAAACCTTCTGCAGCTTCTCTACTCCCAAGGGATTATCCAACTGTTTTCAGCATCTCACAGACTTGCAAGCAAGGACTCAACAACGTCCAGTGAGCACCACTGAAGCAATTCAGGCCTGGTTCTTCCAACCAGCAACAAGGATTAACAAAGAGCAACGCAGCCTGCATGAAGGATCTACTCCACATATAACTTGAGCAGTTCAGAACATTAACAAACACAATTAAGCAAGACTGTTGAACTTTGTTAATGTTTAGATTTTAGGCTAGAGTTCACTGTCTTTTAGGCTTGTAAGAAGGTTTAGTTTGATGTTATTGTCCCAACCTGCATAATACTAACCTGTCTGTAACATGACTCATTGAAACACATGTTTTTATTTTTGTGTTTTTATGTATGAATATTTTTGAGTAATACATGCTGCCTCTTTAATGTCGTACAATGATGAATTATGCCAACCTCTTCTTTAGAACTCAGAATCCAACCATTTATAGCTATTAATACGACGATCCTGGTTTCTATTATTAAGTTAATTGTTAATCAGACTTCCAAATTAATAGTTTTTTAATATTTGTGAGACTAAATCAGAGAATTGACTATATTTTCCTCTCAACCTGAGAGGTGGTGCCCCAGAACGTAAAAATTAAGCTCTATTTTTAATCAATAAATAATTATTTCCATTAAATATAGATTATTTCTGATAGTAGATTCCACCTGAACAATAATGCAAGACACGACATACTCTGATGCTCCATGGAGTCAAAGTACTGTAGACACTACCCCTTTCATGTGTGCCATAAATTAGGTGTAGTAGGATGAACTGATTGGTCCTAATGACATTCAGCTGTGTCACAGCCTCGGCCAATCAGGGGGGCAGAGAACACCTGTCTCCCACTGCTTGGCTGAGGTTTGGGTGCGTCACATCTTGCTGTTCATCACTTCCTGGTGTCTGTTACTTCCGCTTCCATGTGAGGTCCACTTGGGTGTTCTGGCTGCATGCCACTCACCGCTCTGCTTACCGCTCACTGGTGCTGCTCGTGCTGATGCGTTGCTCCCACGTGTCCTCCCACTCCTGTGTGCTGTCCGGGACTGCCTGACTGGGCTAAAGACTGCCGTACAGCAGCACAGTGCAGGTGCTGAACCACTGCTGTTTTTCCTCCCAGGAATTTGCGTGGCTTGGTGGCTGTTTGGTATTACTGTGGCACAACATTAACAAACTGCAACAAATACTGTGACATGTTTACAAAATGCTGCAAATACTACATGTTAAACTGCTGCAAATACCCCCTTCAGGAAAACCCTTTTCACACCTTCAACTGTGATGTCATCAGAGATGTAAAGAAAAGGGACCATTCTTTGTTTTCTCTCCTTCCGTCTTTCCAGAAGACTCTCTCAGTGGCTCATCAGCAGAGAAGCTCTGTTCTTCTGCTCCCCACAGCAGGAGAAGCTGAAGGACAAAAGCGTTCAGCACCTTCTCTACTCTCAAGGGATAATTCAGCCACTGCAATTGAACCTGCAAATGACCAAAGACTCAACAACGTCCAGTGAGCACCTCTGAAGCAACTCACGCCTGGGTCGTACAAGAAGGAACACAGTCTTCACGATTGATCTGCTTTGCCACACCAGAGCTGCAACAACCTCCTTCAACCACTCAATAAAGTGGAACCAAAGAGCAACTCTTGCTCCTTCCTTTCCCTGGACTGGTAATATGAGTTGAAGAACATTAAAAAAACAAGGTTAAGCAAGAATGTTGAACTTAACGTGTTTAGATTTAGGCTACAGTTCATTGTGTTTAGGTTTGTGAGGTTTAGTTTGATGTTATTGTCCCAACCTGCATGATATAAGCTCTCACTAACACAACACCGTGAAAACATAGAAAAAGTGATTTTTGAACCTACACAGACACAAATTTGCATGGGTAATTGGCCATTTTGCCTTTGTTTTCCACAGACAAGGAGCCACACATGGCTTGAGAACAAAGAACAGCCACTGCAGAGCCATATTTGTAGTTCTTTCACACCTCCACACGCACCTCCACACACAACATACATTGACATGTATATAGAACCATTTAGTTTAAATCGTTTATATATTTAAATCTTTCATTTTTGTTTTATTTTTTTTTTTTGTTTTATGAATAAATGCTTTTGAGTAATATATGCTTTAATGTTATACAATAATGAATTATGCCAGCCTTTTTCAAAATCTCAATCTTTTTTTTTTTTTTTTTTAACCATAACTAGCTATTGATAAAATAATCCTGGTTTATATTATTAAGGTATTTGGTAATCAGCCCTCCAAACTCGTAGTTTGATATAATTTGAGACTAAATCAGAGTCTGTCAAGTTCTGCCCACACTTCCCATGACCCTCCTTATGCTCTGTCACAAACCATAGCTTCCTGTGCTGGCTGTTTTGAAGACTGAACAATAGTTAATGATGAGGTGATTACATCTCTGTCTCCTTCTCTCTGTCTCTGGTTTCCTCCGGTTGTCTCTTGATGGCAATGTAGGCTGCTGCAGGAAATAGTTTCATCATTGCAGGAAAGTTGTGATAGAAATTGCCATGAAATAATAATCTGAGATTAGAAGAAACGTTTGTTGAAAATACACACATAAACAAATGTTGATTCACCCAGAGTGAGAGTGTTTCATAACAAGAGGTAAACTACTCTGCTCATTTAAGAAAATGTTGCGAATACAAACACAGTGTATCAGAGGTTTGACCTGAGACACAGTCCTATAATTCATTTATCTCACAAAAAAACACACAAACATGCACAACCACACTCAAACTTCAGAATTTACCAGAGGAGTCAGAGATCAGTCATAGAGAGGCAGAAAAATCCAGTCACAACACAAACACTACATGCAGGGGACCACCTCTGAAGAGCAGGAACACAGAAACACACATAAGCACAAAGATACACACAGAAACATGGGAAGAAACAGAAATAAACAGAAACACAGAAATGCAGAGACACACACAGAAACACACAAAATCATAGTAACCAGGATGATTACTGTGAGAAGAATTGTGTCAGCATGTTAATGTGTTGATTGTGTGTTATGCTCTATGATAAGAACAGACTGTCGTTGTTATGAATACATTCTGTTAAAAGATATGTGTTGTAAGACTGATTATGAAAGCTATGCTGTGCTCACATTCAGAAGGAAACTATAGTTCTGCACGCTGTGAGATTATGGAAAAGACTCATGTATTGTACTGTATTGTACTGTATCTTATGAGAGCAACGTGTTCTGTCTGTTCTCTGCTTGTCATGTATTAATATGATGTAATGTGTTACCCCGCTTGTTCTGTGCTTTGCAGTCCGAGATCTCTGGTGAACTGGCAGTGCAGCAGATGTCAGTTTGAGTCTCTCTTGCAGCAAATAAAACTTACAAGATGTCTGGTGTCTGGTTTACTTTTTGGTATTACTGTGGCAGTAAGTTAACTCTGACAGTTACTGACTCTGTTATGTTATGTGACTCCTACTGAGAATCTACAGAGAAAAGTGGACCTGCAGTGCATGTGACAGCAGAATTTACAATTGTGTATTTCTTGTTGTTTGCTGTTTACAGAGCTCCAGATCATGCACCAGGAGGCTTTTTTTTGAGTTGCTGCAAACTTTAGCCAGGCCAAATTGACTGACATTTTTACCACACCTCTATAGCAACCATGAGTATACAAACAAATGGGTACATACAGAGTAGTGCTGCACCCCCACCAGGGTTTCTCTGACCACATCTCTACCCTGCTGGTCCCTGCTTATCATCTTGTGTTCAAAGACAACAAGCCCACACAGAGGACCATTGCTGTGTGGTCCAGTGGAACTGTCTCTAGGTTCCAGAACTGTTTGGAGTGGACCAATTGGCAGGTATTCAGCGAAGTAGCAACTGGCAAAGGTGGAGTGGACCTGGAGAAGTATGTGTCATCTGTTTGTGGATACATCACAAACCCCACCCAGCCACTACATAGACTGGTTACCCCGCTCTCCTCAGGCAGCAGGTTGCACAGCCTCAGAGCTCAGCTAGGCACTTTCAGACTGCTACAACTGCTATCTATATATTATTATTATTACTTTTTAATTATTACTATTATTATTATTGTTAGTATTATTACTCTGATTATTATTATTATTATTACTATGTTAGTAGTAGTGGTATTGTCATTATTATTGTTAGTAGTAGTAATAGTAGTAGTAGTACTGGTGCCTCAGGGATTCATTTCCAGCTCAGCCTTCAGGCATCTCCTCTCCGATACAGTTAAATAGTGTTTGTACTGATGAAGCTGTGAATTTATTGGCTGCAGTAACATCAGGATTAATGTTCTTACATCATAACAGTTGCAAAAAATAATAATAATACAATAAAAATACCCCAAAATACCCCAACCATTCCAAAATTGGTTATTTTGAAAAAAAAAAAAAAAGAATCTATTTTGCAGTTTAGGTCAGTTAATCTATTCAATTGATGAAGAACAGTGTGAATATTATTTTCATAAAGAGAGGGAGCATCAGATTTATCAGAAAGCTCATTTCCATCTGTTGTCCTTCAAACATAAAATATAACAGTTGAACCAAATAACACATTAAACACACAGCGATTATTTAGTGATGTCATTGATTCAAAAAAAAGTTACTAGCAACAGAAGTAAGTGAAACTGAAACTTCATTTCTGCAGATATGTCGAGTGTCAAGGTTTAATTCATATGATATGAACATGTTTTCATATGTGCATTGTGTGTGTGCAGCAATAATCATCTCATGACTCATCTGAATCCTAAATCTGTCTTTTGACTTTTGTCTTTCAAACAAACCACATCAATCCCCCAGTTTACTTCTAAACACAAAAGCAAAATCATGCTTGCTTTTGATTTTGATGAACCGCTGACAGCATTTTGGCCTGAGTATGTAGGCGGATCATAACGGCGGTGAGCAGTGACAGATACTCATATACATTACATAAACACATGGAACGGGGGATGACTCCAAAGGATGTTTCATAAAGAATGAATGATGCCAGACAAGAAGCACAAATATGTGCATGTGAGGAGCTGGATTATTATCCAGACTGTAAACAAGCTGTCATCTGACTATGGGTCACTCACACATCGCTAACTCTTAGCTGATCAGCTGGGTTGATGTCTGAGTTCTTAGTCTTTGTTTACTAGATCATTAGAGAGTTAGACAGTTGGCTTCCTGTACAGTCACCACCATCAAGGTTTGAATTTGTGTAAAACTCATGCACCAGCTTCCTGAACCAATTCTGCTAATCTACAAGTGGTATTCCTGCTTTACTCTGCAGTTCTAAAACAAAGTGTTTTCAAAACACTACATAATTCTCTGCATTTGACACAATGTTCATGAAGAAAATATCTTACTTTCACAAAGAACACACTGTCATTCAAAATGATCATAATGCATACTGACTCAACACATGGAAACACATCTGTGACACAATTTTACAATCAGCAGTCAGAGCTTTAGCATAAAAGGGCAACAGGTGAGCTCTTCTGTTTTGGAGTAATGTATGCCAACACTGGAAATAGAGGCAGAGCCACAGGAGTGAGAGTAAGAGGAGCATAGGGATGAAGACTAGGCCAAGGAAGGCCAAGGCCCATAATCTTTGAGGAGATCTGAGCCATGCTGGTGGACCATAGTCTAATAATGAGGGCAAAGGTTACAACCTAATTTAAGTAGAGTGGCAGAGCACCTGGTTGTCACCGTCTCCCTCGGGCCCCTCCCCGACCAGAAGCAGGCTCATCAGCCAACTCTCCACACCTGAGAAGAGGGAGGAGCCGGGAAATCGCAGCTGCAGCTTGTTCCCGGCCCCAGAATAAAAAGGCTCACTGCCCTCTCATCAGGAGCAAGCAGAACAGTGAGTCTGCTGAGCAGCCAGATTACATGTTTTTTTTTTTATCATTTCCCTCACTCTGACCTCTTTTCTTCCCAGATTCGGAAGCGAGTCGTGGAGGAAGCCCCGACACTCTGCTGTCGGTGCTTTAAACCCCGGCTCCCTCTCCACTCGGATGACCACCTGACACTGCAGCCTACCTCTCACCTGGAGCAAAACCCCTGCACCTGCCCTGAGCCCTCACGTAGCTTAGACTTTCTGTTTGAATTATAACACGCCCTTGGGCATTACACCTCACTTGTATCTGCTCTCTCAGTGTACTGGCCAGGTGGCCTTCCCTCTGTACCACAGTAGGAACACTATAGCATCCATCATCTAAATTTTCCAGTATGGGAAATGGGTAAGAAATCTACTTTCATTGCAGTACTGCATGTCAATAGAGTACTCAATGGATCAATAGTAAAGTGCTGCCTGTGGATGTATATTTCAAGTATTTGGGAAATGTGGGAAAAATCCTACACATTATTCACAGCATTTTGCTATCTGTATTCCAGAACTGAACGATTACCAACACAAGGTGGTTGGGAACATCTTCTGACTCCTGAACAGGAAACTGAAATCATTAACACAGTCCCAGTAAATAACACCATACCATTACAGCAAATGCAAAAAAATAATAAAAACAATTGTTCATTCATTCGTCTTCTTCCGCTTATACATACACTGCTCAAAAAAATTAAAGGAACACCTCATAATCAGAGTATAGCATCAAGTCAATTAAACTTCTGGGATATTGATTTTGTAAGGTAAGTAGCAGAGGGGGTTGTTAATCAGTTTCAGCTGCTTCAGTGAAATTAACAACAGGTGAACTAGAGGGGCAACAATGAGACGACCCTCAAAACAGGAATGGTTTTACAGGTGGAGGCCACTGACATTTTTCCCTTCCTCATCTTTTCTGACTGTTTTTCACTAGTTTTGCATTTGGCTAGGGTCACTGTTAGTGGCACTGGTAGCATGAGGCAATATCTGGACCCTACAGAGGTTGCACAAACAGTCCAAGTCCTCCAGGATGGCACTACTCAATGGTCAATACGTGACATTGACAGAAGGTTTGCTGCATCTCCCAGCACAGTCTCAAGAGCATGGAGGAGATTCCAGGAGACAGGCAATTAGTCTAGGAGAGCTGGACAGGGCCGTAGAAGGTCCTTAAGCCATCAGCAGGACTGGTATCTGCTCCTTTGTGCAAGGAAGACCAGGATGAGCACTACCAGAGCCCTAAAAAATTACCTCCAGCAGGCCTCGAGTGTGCCCTGTGCTCACTACCTGGCACCAAGGAGATCGATTAGAATTTGAAGGAAAGGAAATTTGAAGGAAATACCCCAGGACGCCATTGTTCGTGTCATTAGAAGCATGCTCTGATGTTGTCAGGCATGCATACACACACGGGGGCCATACAAACTACTGAATGCCATTTTGAGTTGCTGCAATAAAATTTCAGCAGAAGGAGGTAGGATCTCATCCCCGACCTGGGGACTTCACCTATTTCCGGCAGAGAACCATGGCCTCAGATTTGGGGGCACTGATCTTCATCCCAGCCGCGTCACACTTGCTGCAAACTGCGTTCTGTGGGTTGGGAAGAAGAGCGAAACGTCCTCACTGTTAAAAAAAAAAGTTCCGTTACAAAACGTTATTGTACGGGCACTTCCGTAAACCTTAAAATGGATATTTCCATAGATTTACCTGATTCTTTTCTGTACCATTGACGGACACTTCCGTCAAACCTAAAATGGAAAATTCTGTATTTTCCATAAATTTTTGTGTTATTGTACGGACAATTCCGTAAACGCTATAACACATTTCCATAGATTTACCTGACTTTTTCTTTACCATTTACGGACACTTCCGTCAAACCTAAAATGGAATATTCTGTATTATTAAAGTACTCAATCTGTACCATTTACCGACACTTATGTTATCCTTGTTTAATTCTGTACAGTTCTCTATACCATTTACCATCAATAAAGCACAAATGCAGAATCACAGCAATTATTTATTTCCTTTAACAGCTGCCAGTGCTTTAAAGTGATTTCACTTTTTGTGGTGAATGAATTGCAATATTTATATTGAAACCATTAAAACATTCAGAACATCACCTTCACATTCAGAGCAATTTTACATAAATAAACCAGCTGTTCTCTCAAAGAACTACAGCCATGTCCTTTAACAGGGAGCTGCCAAACCTAGTATCTTTTTAGCACCCACAGGCTGACAGGCATTAATAACAAATGGATTTGTTAAAGACATTGACAAAATAAGACAGTAAAACTGCCAGCATTGCTGTTGCTGTCTCACCTGTCAGTGTAAAATGAGGAGCCCCCTCCAGGAGGATGCAGAAACCTACACCTCCAACTCCACATATCACACCGACAGGCAGAGCCCTGCAATCAGTGTCTGACCTTTCTACAAAAAACAAATAGAACATTAGAAGTATTACATTATACAACCTTTCTATAAAACATCAGTGCAGCAATAACAACCTTGAACTTAGAAGGATGACTCTGTGCAACATGCCATAAAGAGATTTCTGCAAAAAATAAAACTTTAAACTTACACATCCAACTCCATATTGACAGGCAAAACTCTACCTGCAATGACAAATATCACCCATTCCCTCCTCCTGAACATGGGGGATTTGAAACTACAGCATGTGTGTTGTGGGCATCTAGTTAAAACATCTGATGTCACATAATACTGTAAAAATCTGTATTTCTACTCCCGAGCCCCATGGTTTTGGATTTGTGTGTGTGTGTGTATTCAGTCCAAAAAGGTATTTTCTGAGCTTTGAGCAGCTCAAATGGCCCACTCGGTTTCCTTCTGCTTGCATTCAAATTCCTTCAGCTGAGAAACCAGCTTGCACACCTGTGGAGGAATGAAGTGCTGTTTTTTCCCCTTCTTCTCTGCCTTGGAGCCTTGCTCAGGATTGATCCCAAAGAAAACTCTGAGAAAAAAATAATAATAGTGAGATGCAGACATAGTTTGCACGTTTAGTGTGGCTTGACAGGAGTGGAGCAGTTCAATAAAATCATAAATTTGTTTTCTTGAATATGCCCCTATGTGTGAACCTCTCTATTATTCTAGTTGACCATCTGTCTAGTACCCAATGTTGCTGTGGTGCTGGTGCCAGTGGCTAAGCTTATCTCTTCCTTTGTCTTTTCAAGACACATGCATTCACACTGCGCATATACAGAAATGTTTGCAAGGGTGAGAAGTCTGCTTATCACCAACACATGACAGCATGCATCCTCAACGTGTGTGCAGGGATATTATAAATGCACAGAACACAGAAGGGGATAGAAAACACAGTTGACATTGTCCTATTAAAAGGTGTAACACTGTCCTGGGGGTTATTCAAACATGGAGTGGAACAAATTTGACATTCAGTGCATGTTACACATCAAAGTATTAACAGTTGGGCATGAATCCAGCATGTATTATTCTTTAAATTAATATGTTTCTTTGCTTCTGGGGGGGGGGGGGGGGTGTCTCTGGAAAAACATATTTTGAGGTTCAGTTTGTGTTTGACCACCACTGACATAACCTGGTCTTAGGTGCAAATGGTTTTAAAGAGATAGCTCAAACGAATTTTGTGCCAAGAAACCATTCTAAGAAAAATATGTTTTTGCTCCATTTCTCAACTAGAATCATGTTATGTTTGTTTTGTTTTTGGTTGACTTAGGACACTATGCAAAGCAAAAAGCATGTTACCTTCCATTTAAAAAATATGACACATTTATTCCAACAATAGTCTTCAACAGGGAGCTACGAAATCTATGAACAAATCCATATTCAGGGGGATCATAAGCCAATAGCAGCTGATCTAAAAGCTTGTGGCAACACATTTTGAGCTTGTACATCTCAGACAAAGGGGTTTGGTGTAGATAAAGCAGTTCAGGTGCAGAAAGGCATAGCAAAGTCACATTTACAAAGTATTTCCAAACAATGAGTGCTTACCTTTGCATGAATTCGAGAGTAAAAGCCATCTCCGGTGGGTATTGGACATTGCAGTGGGAGAGGTGATGTGGTTATTGACAAGTAACCCATCAATAGCAATCTTGAATTGCTGGTCACCTTAAACACAGATTAAAAAAAAAAAAAGATAAAGACCAAAAAAACAATTCTGAGCACCATGTACAAAAAAAATCCTATATTTTAAGGCAAGCAGAACATTTGTTTAACAAATACAATAAAACAACATCTTAAAAAAGATTCAACTACAAACTTCTGACTAGGATGCAGGGGGTCTCTGGAAGTTCGACTTCAGGATCTGCAGAGATCTGTTTTGGTATGAATTAATGTTTATAGTGCACACAAACATGCTGGCAAAATGACTATTTGCTAGTGTCTTCATCAGACATAGGTAGCCATTAAGCACAGACATTAATGTAAATAGTTTATAGAGAGAGTTTATAGAGAATATCAGCAGCACAATTAGGGGAATCTATACTTCATACTGTGGTAGGTTACTTGGTTCACCACTGGATGCAAATAATTATCTTGCACACACAATTTGAAATTTACATCTACCTCTTTTTTGTCGAAGAGTTCATAAGTGTCTTCCTTGAAGTATTTTGCAATGCCACAGATGAGCTGTATTGGACCTTAGCCCGTCTTCATCCCTTTGGAGTCAAGGAAGTCATTGATCCCCTTTTCTTTTTTGCAAAGTTCCTGTTCAAGCTTCAAGGTGTTAATTTTGTACAGGTACATAAGACTAACGCTCATTTTTGTTTGGCCTCCAAAAAATGCAGCTATGAAGAGAATTTAGAAAAAAAATCCAACCTGCAACCTGTTTTGATCTCAAATGTTCTGCTTTTTTGGTTGACACTTTCTGATTTTTGGTCTAATTTATTCTATTTGATTGTTCATAATTTTTTAGGATCAGCATATTCACTGCTGCAAAAATTAAACAAGCACTTTAACTGTACAGACACATTACGGTTCCATGTTTGTGTGCTCCTTCTGTCTACATGTGCTTGTGACATATGCACAGCAAGGCTACTGTATGTGTTAAGCTTCCGTCTGCACTCCCTATGGCCACATAAAAAATACATTATTATTATTATTTCTGTGTTTGGCAGTGTTTCAAGTAATCAGTCGAAGACCGGGCGTTAAAGCCACAAATGTTACAAGTCAACATGTTTAAGAGATTGAATTTGCCAAGTGAAGGATAGACATAATCAGAACAGAATCAATATGAAAACAATAAAATCAGATCAGCACAATGAAGCACATTCACTTTTCAAATACCTTAAAATAAGCAATCTGCTTTGGGCTGCATGGGCCACTCTCTTTGGGCTGCAATGCTGCTCACTGCTTTTCTCACTTTGAGGAATGGAAAGTCTTATAATGCACAGGGGAAATCTGATTTTACTTAATCATCACCCCTTTAAAATCTTGCCATTTTCAGTTGTATGGTAACGTAACACAGCGAGCTATAACAATACACACACATGTTTCTAATTTACACACACACACGCATGCACACACGCCCAACTTATGGGCTAACTTTAGCTGGGCCGTCGTCCACCCACGCTTCAAAAAAACGCAAACACACCATCAAATGTTACCATGAAACACACACGGCTACCAATAAAACTTGGCCTCTGACATACTTACGAAGCGCAGGCAGCGGGCTAATGCTAATACAGCTAGCAGCAAACGTCCACTCACTTCAAAATTACGCGAAACGCACACATTCAGAACAAAAAATGGGCTTTTGACGTACTGGTACTTAGGAAGCGACGCCGACATGCTAATGCTAACGCAGCTAGCAGCAAAAGTCCCGTGCTCAGTTTCGAGCCACAGTACCTTGTATAGCTACCTTGTATAGCTTCGAGACAAAACACACGCACACACACACAAACACACACCTCAAAAACTAACCAACTAATAATTTGTCCTACTTTTCACGAGGGAAAGGCGACTGTCTAGCGAGGGGTGCCAGAACAGAACGCCCGCCATGCAGACGTAAATCAACAGAAAACATGCTTATTATGTTTTTAACATGTTTAACTCAATATATTTTGTTTGAGAGGTGGCACTCAATTCCTATTATTATTACGCACAACCAACCTGTTTGCAACTTTCCATGTGACTCGCAGAACTTCAGGCAGGCACTGATCACACTGAGTGTAATGGCGTTGGTTCAGCAGGAAAATTTTGGGCTGGGGGAGAAAATTCTACCCATACTGCCTTGCACAACAGCAAACTTACCATATTTCGCAAAATGGAGCGAATCTGTAGCAAATTCACAGTAAAGGGACCCCTAAATTTACAGATTTTTAAAACAGCTGCTCAGCTCAGCTGACTGAAAGAGTGAGAATGAGGGTGGTGACAGAAGAGCAGGACTTCCTGAAGACCATCCTTCTAGACCTACCAAAAGTTCCATCACACTACTGCAGGTCCTCTTCTTCCAAGATGTATCTGGAGCCTGTGTTCAAGTCCATCAGTCACCTCCACACACAGTATGGGCTATGAACAGTGATGCTGCCATGCTGAGAAAAGCACTGCCCTAAAAAAGACAGTGAGCCATGAAGCAAAAAGACAAAGAAGAGGCAGGTGAGAAGACCTTATTGATTTGATGCGATGGATTTGCAGGGGCTCCTCCCAAGCCCACACCCTCTTTTATAAGAATAAGCTTGATTTTTATAACCTCACCATCTATGCTATGGCATCACATGATGCAACAAATTACCTGTGGCATGAGGGTGAAACAGGTCATTCTGCCAATTAGTTTGCTTCATGCATTTTTCATTACCTTGAAATGCTCTTCTTAAATTTGGTACTGGGAAGCAGAAGCCAGTGACACAGAAGTTTCTTGAAAGAGGTCACACACAAATGGAGGGTGATTCTGTGCATAGTGTGAAAGAGAGAAGACTGGAGCACAGAGACATCCATCTTTCAGACAAGTATGTTGCAGTTATCCAGGTGGATGGGATGCTTGCTCCAATCCTAGGCCATACCAGATGAGGTATTTGGACCACACTTTTTTCAGAGGCTTCAGCCAAGGGAACCTCTGCAAGTCCATCTGAGTGGGAAAAAAAACGCTGGCGATCCTACATTGCATGACCTGCGAGCAATCAGGTATTTTATTATTCATTCATCTTCTATCCTCATTAGGGTCACGGGCGTCTGCTGGAGCCAATCCCAGCACATTTCAGGTGAGAGGCAGGGATACACCCCAGATGGTCATCATGGGGCACACACACCATTCACTCACACACTCACACCTATGGGCAATTTAGAGTTTTCAATTAACCTCAGCATGTTTTTGGACTCTGGGAGGAAGCTGGAGTACCCGGTGAAACTCACACAGACACAGGGAGAACATGAAACTCCACACAGAAAGGTCCCAGACCAAGGATCAAGGAGGTCTTAAACCTGCGACCTTCTTGCTGTGAGGCAACACAGTGTTGCCCATATTTTAGCATGAACATATATTTTTAAGGCGTGACAGGGTGGAGCAGTAGTTAGGGTGTTGCCTCACAACAGAAGGTTGCAAGTTCAAGACCTTCAGCTGGGACCTTTCTGTGTGGAGTTTGCATGTTCTCCCTGTATCTGTGTGGGTTTTCTCCAAGTTCTCCACCTTCCTCCCACAGTCCAAAAACATGCTAAGGTTAACTGGAGACTCTAAATTGTCCATAGCTGTGAGTGAATGGTGTGTGTGTGTCCCACGATAGGCTGGCAATCATCTGGGGTGTATCCCTGCCTCTCACCTGTAATGTGCTGGGATAGGCTCCAGCAGACCCCTGGGACCCTAATGACAAATAAGTGGGTATAGAAAATTACAGACATACTGTATATTCTCACAATAGGTTGCCTTCTCTTTTCAGATATCACATACAACGTAATGTACTACCACATTAACCCTCTGGAGCCTAGGGTCAAATTGGCCGTTTTTGACTACTTTTGATTATACCTTTATATTTCACATTAAAAACTGCTTTACCTGGCATTGCTTGGTATCCTTTTTTTCAATTATTCAATTTTTTTTATTATTTTGACATACTATATTAACACAGTGGACCTAAAATCACACAAAAAACATAAAATCCAAGTAGAACACAGTTGTATTTTCTACTGTGAAAATCACAAATATGTATAACGAAACATTTTTCCAACTTAGAATGTAAATATAAACTCTAAATATCAAAATGTATGTACAATAAGTAATAATAATAATAATAGTAATAAGTAATTTACCACTATTTACAATAGAATGCAGGCAATTCCTCAGGCGTTTTTTATACAACTATTTACAAACAATTTAATGACACACAAATTAGCAATGCCACTTGAAAAAACAGTTCCTGTCAATAACAAGACAGAGGGGCATATCACAAACACTTCCAAGGTGTGTCACACCTCCTGTCCACCTGCTGGCAGTGCAGGCACCTCAGTCTGCCTTTGGTGGCTTCTGTGCCTGTGATGACGGGCACAGGAACGTGTTCAGCCCTCATGTCCTGGGTGACACCTCTGTTGTCTGTGCCACACAGCTGAGACACCAGCTCCACCATGAAGTCCTTGTGTGTGATTGCCTGCTCCTGCCTTGCATTTCACATCTCACAGTGCAAAATGTAAGCATTTGTAGTTGCAATGTCGAGGAAATGCAGGAACATGGTCCTGTACCAGCGAGCACTTTTTTCTGTGGGTGGAGTAGTATTGGATGAGTTGGTCAGACAGATCAACTCCACCCATATTTTTTTTGAATTCTATGACCGGGAATGTCTCTCACAGCCCAGCGTTCCTCTCTCTCCTTTACTCTCCTCTGCACTATCTCACCTGAAAATGCAGGATGGATGATGGAGCAGACACACACCTCCTGTGTGTCCATCCACTTCACATATACAAGTGGGCCCTCCCTGATCTACCTCACCAATCCTCTTTCACACCTTTTGTTGAAAGCATTTTCCCTCCCTCTGGGGCATCCTTTTCTGCTCTCACTGTAAGTGCCACATGCTCCAAACATCATGCTGGCCAGGTCCATGAACAGTTTGGGACTCGTGTAGATATAGTCTTTGTAAACATGGTACCCGGGGTTGAGAGAGGATGACTGAATTAGGTCCATTACCACATGATATGACAGTCCATGTTCAGATTGCACTCTTGTCAGTGCAAGGTGAATCTGATGGTGTAGCCACTGCTTGACTCAGCCAAGACAAAAAGTTTCATCCCCCATTTAGTGGGCTTGTCTTTCATGTACTGTGTCATACCAGTCTTTGCCTTAGTTGCCACCATCCTTTCGTCCACTGACAGCTCCCTCCTCGGCTGGTAATAAGCCTGGCAGGCACAGAGGCTTGACTCTGAACAGTTTGTCATGGCCTGGTGTTCCCTTTTTCCAGACATTTTCTTCATCCTCGTCGGGATCAGTGAGGTGGATGTTCCAGAAGATGGACCTAAATCTGTCTCTGGTCATCACTTTGTGTGGAAGGAGCACAGACAAAATGTGGTTTTCTTTCCAGTAGTCCTGGAGACTCAGCAACGACACCAATGATATGTAGATTAAAAGGCCAAAAACCTTGTGCAGGTCCTCCATCTCTATGTCAGCCCACTTGTATTTTTTTCCAGATTCTTTGTTTTTTGCAGCATTTTTGTTGGTGTTACTGCAGATGGTCCTGATTGTGCCACTTGCAAAAAACAAAAAAAGGTCCTTTGGACTGTAGGGAAAATGTGTCTCTACCTGCAGAACTGGTGGTCTGCAAGGCTGGAACCTGCTTACTGCTGGGGCAGTGTCAGCATCCTCCTCAGTTTTCCATGGCCCAGGTTTTCCATGGCTCAGGTCTGATGCGTGCTGCTGCCTGAGCCAGCGGTGTGTCACTGTGGTGTCACATCCTCCTCTGGCCGGACCTCTGACCCCACACACACGTTGGAGGCTCCTCTCCCTCTCTTTCCACTTCTCTCTCCTCCTCCAAAACAAATGAGGGACCATCCACCACGTTGTCAAAGTCTTCATTCTCCGGCTCAGACTCCGACTCTGCTGCTGCTCCCTCCAGCTCAAAGAAGAGCTCCAACGCTCTGTCGACGTTCAGCAATTGCCACGCTGTACAACACACTAAACACACTACACCACTACACTACAACGAAACACTCAAAACACGCAAATATGTGAAACAATGACAATGTGAACTGGAGAGGTGTGACTGGGAGGAACCCCCTGATCTGAACCTGAATGGTATTTCATTGCCTGTGGATCTCCTGAAGCAGCTGACGGGTATCGGCGCGCTAAGCGGAATGTAGCAAACTTTGGCATGGGAGGAGTTTGGTGAGGCCATGAAGAAAGACTTTTGAACGGCTTCGAGGAAGTTCTGGACCACCAGGCTCAGGAGGGGAAAGCAGTGCACTGTTGACACTGTGTTCAATGGTACTTCGACTTGGGACGTCCTGGATCGGTGGGGGGAATACTTCGAAGACCTCCTCAATCCCACCAGCATGTCTTCTGTTGAAGAGGCAGAGTCTGGAGGACCAGTGGTGGACTCGCCTATCTCTGGGGCTGAGATCGCCGAGGTAGTCAATAAGCTCCTCGGCGGCAAGGCCCCGGGGATAGATGAGATTCGCCTTTCCTCAAGGCTCTGGATGTTGTAGGGCTGTCTTGGTTGACATGTCTCTGCAACATCGCATGGACATCGGGGGCAGTGCCTCTGTGAGGGTTTGCTGGGAACGTCTGGATGAATCTCCTGTCAGAAAGAGTTTCAACTTGCACCTCTGGGACAGCTTCACTCACGTCCCGGGGGAGGTGGGGGACATTGAGTCCAAGTGGACCTTGTTCCATGCCTCTATTGTTGAGGCGGCTGACTGGAGCTGTGGCCGTAAGGTCGTCGGTGTGGTCCGGGGGACCGGGGTGGTCGTTCCCCTCTATAAAAAGGGGGACCAGAGGGTGTGTTCCAACTATAGAGGGATCACACTCCTCAGCCTCCCTGGGAAAGTCTATTCGGGGGTACTGGAGAGGAGGGTCCGTAAAATAGTCGAACCTCGGATTCAGGAGGAGCAGTGTGGTTTTTGTCCGGGTCGTGGAACTGTGGACCAGCTGCTAAGCTATACCCTTAGCAGGGTCCTGGAGGGTGCGTGGGAGTTCCCCAACCAGTCTACATGTGTACATGTGTGTTGTTTCCAGTGGGGGTTGGACTCCATCAGGGCTGCCCTTTGTCACCGATTCTGTTAATAACTTTAATGGACAGAATTCCTAAGCGCAGCCAGGGCGTTGAGGGGCTACGGTTTGGAGGCCTCGGGATTGGGTCACTGCTATTTGCGGACGATCTGGTCCTGTTGGCTTCACCGGACCATGACCTTCAGATCTCGCTGGAGTGGTTCGCATCCATGTGTTAAGCATCTGGTGGTGTGATTGGTGTGGCATCTGCAGTGATGCGGGCCCTGCATCGGTCTGTCGTGGTGAAGAAGGAGCTAAGCCGAAAGGCGAGGCTCTTGATTAACCAGTCGATGTCTACATTCCTACCCTCACCTATGGTCACAAGCTTTGGGTAGTGACCGAAAGAATGAGATTGTGAATACAAGCGGCTGAAATGAGTTTTCTTCGCAGGGTGGTTAGGCTCTCCCTTAGAGATAGGCTGAGAAGCTCGGTCATCCGCGAGGAGCTCAGAGTAGAACCGCTGCTCCTCCACATCGAGAGGAGCCAGTTGAGGTGGCTCGGGCATCTAGTGAGGATGCCTCCTGGATGCTTCCCTGGTGAGGTGTTCCAGGCACGTCCCTCCGATCGGTGGCCCCGGGGAAGACACAGGACACATTGGAGAGACTATGTCTCTCGGTTGGTCTGGGAACGTCTTGGGGTCCTCCCGGAAGAGCTGGAGGAAGTAGCCGGGGAGAGGGAAGTCTGGGGTTCCCTGCTGAAGCTGCTGCCCCCGCAACCCGAGAAAAACGGATAAGCGGGAGAAGACAAGACAATAATCACATTAATGTCCACTGTCTGTCTTTTCTTGTTCATTTCCTTCTATCGACTAAGGTACAAAGTGGATAGCACAATGGATGACAAGATATGCCACTCAGACAACTGGGAACCCTGTCCATCCCCATCTCTGAGGAGGAAGAGGAGCATCACTACAGTGACCCCACTGTACACATCCAGCCAGAAAATTAAAGAGATGTTCAAACACCTTCAAAAGCTGAAGAATGTTTTGCCACAAGACTTCCACACAGTTTGCCTGTATTTGGTCATCGATGTCTGCTAATATTCACAGAGTAAAAGTATAGAATTGTAATTAATTAACATGTTTAGCAAGGCTTATTATTTAGTTTAGATAGCATCCATATAGATGTGCTGATAAAAAGTATCCCATAAAATGCACCTTGTTAGTTGTGGGGATAGAGGTGTATGGCTGTCAAGAAAAGCATCCCCCAGCTATCTCCCACTAGTGCATTTTTCACCTGAGACACAACCATTTCTTGTAGTACCCTTATAGCTCATAGATCCACACAAGTCACAAGGTGTAGTGTGGTGTTAATATAAATAGAGAAATTATGTTGATGTCACGTGGTGAGGTCAAGTTGGGTTTTGTCTTGTCATTTTGTCTTGTCACTTCCTGTTTTATTGTGAAAGATAACTCTCCTCTCGTTTCAGGTCACTTGCCCTTCCTCATGTGTCATCGGCCTGATTGTCGGCCCCGCCCTGATTGTTTCCACCTGTTCCCCATTACCCGGTGTATGTCTTGTCTGCGTCTCCCCTTGTCTTGTGCCGAAGTGTTTCGTTCTTCCATTCAAAGCCCTTTGTCCCAGTTTCCATAGCCATAGCCTTGTTGTGTGTGTTTCTTTGTTTTTTGCCTCGAAAGAGTGATTTTCTGTTGTAGCTTTTGTAGCATAGCTATTTGTTTTCTCGCGTTTAGTTTAGTTAATGTTTTTCAGCCTTTTGTTTTCCTCGTTAAGAGTGATTTTGATTTCGATAACTTTTACAGAGCAGATTTAAAATTAGGATATATTCAGTTAATGTTTTTCAGCCTTTTGTTTTTCCTTGTGAAGAGTGATTTTGAGTTTGATAAATTTGATAGAACAGATTAGCGTTTTTACCTCTTAGGAGTGATTTTCATTTTCCCTAGTTTAGGCCTGTATTTCATAGCCTCACTGTCGAGGGATCTTGCTACCTGAAATAAAGAGACTCACCTACACCTCTGCGCCTGAGTCCGTGTTTAAGACCGGTACTGACAATTGAGTCCAGAAGAATAACTGGATGGGCAAAATACTTTATAAGCCAAGGATAAATGAATAGACTATCGGCAGCAAAGTTGCAAAATGTCCAAGCATCACAAGCTACTTTGTTGCAGTAAGTGTCACTCAAGCACTCGTTGACATTATGTTGTCACATGATTTAGTATTTATTAATAAATCATATATAAGGTCAAGGCCTTATTGACCTTACCAACTTAGTGTGACATAAAAATGAGACTAGAGGCCTGCAAATAACTGGACATTATTGGAACGCATATTTAAAAAAAAAAAAAAACATGTAATCCTCACAAACAATACACATAAATCCTTTTCAAATAATTTAAATAGGTTGCTGATGACTGCAAACATTGTTTTATTCCTAAATATGTATATTTACATAGATTTGGGTTTACTTTGTAAGTTAGTTTCATGCTGCTGGAAAAAAGACATTTAGAGGTACATGCTTTTCATTTGACAGTGACAATATATATTTCAGTAATGTAATAATAATGATTGTGCTTCACAACAGTGAGAGAGAGTCCTGGGGGTAGCTGTAGTGGAACACCACTTCTTTTTCACTGATAAGGTTGGATGCGACCTCACAAAAAGACAAAGGAGGGGAAGGAATATCTTTGGCCAGCATGCCATTGTTAAAGTCCCTGGTCAGCATGGAGGAAACATCACAATGTGTGCAGCAATTATCCACCACAGCGCCATCCATCACCATGCTACCCTTGGCCTCTACAACAATGGCCATCTGATCACCTACACAATACACTCATTCCACCAGATCAGGTCGATCGCCCAAAGAAGCTCAGTTATGTTATTTGGAACAATTTAAGTTTCCACTAGGCTGCTCTGGTTCATAACTGTTTCAACGCCAACCCACATTTTTGGGTGTTTATCTCCCTCCTTATTTTCCATTCCTCAATCCTACTTTTTTCTGCTTGGACCTGGAAATTTTATGATGGAAATCCACAAATGTGTATACCCCTTCTCCAAGATATGAAAGACGCATGTGGAGATATAGTAGTTGATTCTTTTGATGGCTGGATTCCCCATGCTAGGCAATATTTCCCCCAGTGCTTGACCAGGAAACATTGCTTATGATGTGGATATGGTGCTATGGCCAGACAGAAACAGAAAAGAGAATTTTGTTTTGTTTTGTTTTTTGCAACAGTTTGCTTTGTTTTGTAATTTAGTATTGGTTGGGATGTACACAGAAACTAAGTAAAATATATTTGTTACCATGTGTAGCAGGATGGACACCTCCTCTGCTTAAGTGATTGGGGCTGTTTTATTGGACCTCTCAGCTTATTATCGCCTTATTGTGGTGCGTATCTCTTGCGCACTGCCTGCTCAATTATCCCCTGTAATAGCCACCTATTTGCCTGCTCTTATGTTGCGTTTCTATAACTATGTGTGATTAACTTCTGCTGCCACCACAAACTCACTCCATCAGCCCGGCCTGGTTGTTGCCCTGCTGTTGTTCTGTCTGTGCTCTGCCGGCTGCATATCCACTGCCTGCTGTTTTTAACCTGTCTGCCGCTGGTACGGTGCGGCGCTCCGCTACGATCGATCCTGTTGCCGACTCAGTGAGTTGGTCGGCCTGTGCTCGGGACGGTGCATGGCTGGTCCACCGTCAGCGGTGGGATTCAGCCGTTTTACCACTTATTTCTATTGTGTTTATTTCAGGAATAATTCGTGGGTTGGGTCTTTAACAATTTTATGTACTTCGAACGTTCATGTTACATGTGACTGTGTTTTTGTTTTGGTTTCTCTGTTAGTCATATCCGTTAACTTTATATTTGGTTAAAGTTTATTATTTTTTCTTAATTGCTTGTGTTTGTAGTTTGAGTTCAGTGTAGGTCTTTTTTTTGGTTCTCGTATTGATTGTTGTGTTCGTTCTGTAATAACTGTTTGATTTCTGTCGCAGTGCTGAGAGCTGCCAGTGGTGGTCCCTGGCGTCCTGGTGGTGGGTTCCCTGTGTGTGTCGTGCACCCCTCTTTTGGTTTTGTTTTGGTTGTTTTTCTCTTATGATTGGGGTAATTTGCATTGTCCAGAACTCCTCACACCTCCCTTCTTTTGGCCTCACATCCCCCTTCTGGTAAGTCTCAGCATCTACAGTTTTCTAATCCTTGTTGTTGTGTGAAAAGCTGTGTTTTTGGTCTTTAATAATAATAATAATAAAGTGAATAATAATAATAAATAAAGTGTGTATATATTAACTTGAAATACATCCCGTTTCTCTTCTTTTAGCAGAGAAACGGGATGTCACGGGATTGTCAACTTTTGGCTGTTTGTTCTATACAAACCTTTAATCTTAGGGTGCGATTCCCTAGGTGGTGTTGTTGTGCAACTTAGTTACTACACTGTAAAAAAAAGTTTGTAGAAATTACAGTTTATGGTTGAAATATGTAGAAAACATGGAATTTTTCTGTAAGAATGGGGGGGAAAAAAGGTAAAATTCATGAGAAAATACTGTAAAGTTACAAAACAGTAATTACCCTAAAATAAAAGGCATGATTATGCTGTACTTTGAGTTTTATATTCTGCAGTCATACCTTATTTTTTTACGCAAGAGGATTAGAGCTATATAATGAAAAAATAATGTACAAGTTTCCATTTCCATATATACTTTGTGTGTGTGTGTGTGTTTTTTTTTTTTTTTCCTCTCATGTGTTGAGCTGGTCCACAGTGAGGAGGAGACAGAGTGTTAACGTGAGTTAACGCAGTTATTGTTTCAATAGTTGAATGCTGCGCTGGCAGGCTAAAGCGGGATCGGTGTATGTGCTGAAGCTCCTGTTTGCCTAACCGTGCAGCAAGGACTGTCTTTCCAACCGCGCTGCTCGTCTTTATTGTGAATAAATTAAAACAAAGGGAGATGGGGGTATTTTAACATAAAGATGTTGTTTCATTATTTGACTGCCATATGAAAGATGCACTGGGGGGAGAACATGGGATCAGTCTATATGCCGAAATCCCTGGTTCCCTAACCACGCAGCAGAGCTGTCTCTCCACCTGCGCCGCGCGTTTATTGCGAGTTAACTCGGTGTATTTGAAAATGTATTTTTGAATACTGAACCCCGACGTATTTTTAAATGTGTAGATAGAAGTAGTAGTTGGGTTTGTTCAAGTTATGCAGCTCTAAATTCACACTTCTATCGCCACCACAACAGTGACATTACGCTGGCAGGGGCTCATGTCAGTGGATCCTAATAATGTTTCCAAAACCAATGTTCTCTATGACTGTTGTGATGGTAAGATGTTTATGTCAAACACATTTTTTCAGGAAAACCCAAGCTGTCTCAAGCTGGTTTCATACCAGGATGCTTTCGAAGTTGTGAACCCTTTGGGATCTGCAAAAAAGAAGCACAAAGTTTTGGCTGTGTACTTCTCTGTACTTAATGTGCCCCCTCATGTACGATCAAATACTGACCACATGCAGCTGGTTTTATTGTGCACAGAGAATGATTTTAAGAACTTGCCAAAATTTTTTCTGAACTTCTTATTGATCTGAAAGAACTGGAGGAATATGGGATAACAATGGGAGATGAAGTTGTAGTAAAAGGAGCTCTCTCCTGTATTGCCGGGGACAACCTAGGCTCTCACACCATTGGTGGTTTCACAGAAAATTTCAGTTCATCTCAGTACTTCTGCAGATATTGTCTGATTTCTCGAACTGAATTTCAAGGCGCTGATCCTAACATCTGTGGACTGGAGCGGACTCCAGAAACGTACACATCTGCCATCGAACAGCTGGAGACAGAGGATGCTCCACAAGTACAAGGGTTGAAGTTCAAGTCAGTATATAACACACTACAAAACGTTGATGTTTGTTCACCTGGCATGCCACCCTGTCTTGGTCATGACATCTTTGAGGGTGTCCTCTCATATGATGTTGCTCTTTATCTGATGTACCTAATCAACAAAAAAGAAATGGTTCACGTACACAATTTTGAACAGGCAAATCCAGCAGTTCAAATACAAAGCAACAGATGCTTGCTCCAAACCGCTGTCCAAAATTGGAACTTCTTGAGATTGTTACCTCTGATAATTGGAGACAAGGCGCAGGACCCCCAAGATAATGTGTGGCAATTAATTTTGCAGCTTAAGGACATTGTTGACCTTATTTGTGCTCAGCAAATTTCCAAGGCTCAGGTCGCCTATCTGGATGTTCTCATCCAAAAATATTTGGAAACTAGGAAGGCACTCTTTCCAGATATCAACTTGAGACCAAAACACCATTTTTTTTCGGCATTATCCAGGACTAATCCTGAAATTTGGTCCACTCATCAGACTATGGACTATGCATTTTGAGACACACAAACACAGTTACTTCAAAAGGTGTACAAGGCATCTTAAGAATTTCAAAAATCCTCTTTCAGAGAGGCATCAGATGTTCCAGGCCTTTGTCTCTGCTGAGTCAGTGAGTCCTCCAACCTTGCATATAAAAGATGGCCAACCATTTTACTCAGAGCTTTACAGTGAGCAAGTTAAAGGAGCAATCCTACATTTTGGCTTCATTGAAAGAAACAAAACAATTCCTGTTGATGTGCAGTACAATGGTATACTTTATAGGAAGGGCCAAATTGTTGTCACAAAGCATGATGATTCAGTGAAATTTGGGGAAATAATTCTCATTCTTGTAAAAGATGATTTTGCACTTCATTTTCTGATGAGAGTGTATGATGGGGAATTTCTTTCACACTACCACATGTAATAAAAAAGGAAACTGAAAGATTAGAATGCAGAGTTGTCAGTGAACTGAATGACATGTGGCCTCTATCATATTACATACACAATGGATACCAGATTGTCCCATTGAAGCACAGTCTCTTGTTACACTGACTAGTCAGTCAGAAACACATATTACATACACAATGGATACCAGATTGTCCCATTGAAGCACAGTCTCTTGTTACACTGACTAGTCAGTCAGAAACAAAAAGAAAAAATGAAGACATTTGAAGAGATGAACTTCAATTCAGATGCAGTGAAAGAATTAATCAAGTCCACCTATTTCACAAAGCGTAAAGATATCAATAATGGGGAAAGCATCAAGAACTTAAGCCAGGAATGGCCATTTGTGTTCTAGGAAGTTGGCATGGCAGCAGAGGAACTGACTGGCGTGTGTTTGATTGAGTCCGTCCTTGCCAATGTGGAGAAAAAGGGGGCACGTCTCTTAAACTTCTTCAAATGTGTTGATGCACATAAACACAAACAAGTCCTGGATGCTCTTCTCAAAGTTCAAACTGAAATAGGTCAGTCCACTGGTTGCTCAGGAGAAGTCATACAGATGGTGCTTCTTTTACTGGCTCATTTTGATGAGAAGGAGAAGCACATATTCCATTTTGTTGAGAATAAGAGCCTTGCTGAAGAGGTTCAGATGGACGGGGTTCCCCCAACACCGTGCCTTCTATATTGCTATACTAACACCCACTTATACTCTTGGTGTGTTTACATTCATGTTTGCTTTTAGCCTATTTTGAGATGGTGACAAATATTTTAACTGATAACAAGTTCTGCCAACAATAGATTGGATGACTCTTATCTTATATTGAAAAAACATCATTGAATGTCTATTAATGTTTTTTGTTTTTTTTATTCATGTTTATTCTTAGGGTCTTCCTGCTTTGCTGCTGAGACATTTATGTTGAGCATCGACTGCATCACTTCCTTCACATCTGCCATCTGCCTGATGTTTGGCAGTTACTATTGCTTCAACGTACACTACCCAGTGGAACTAAGGTCTACACTGGAGTTCCTCCAACGGTAAAATGTCTTACTTTGTGTCATCATAGAAAATCAAAGGCATTTGATATCCCACCTGAAGTTAACACCCCCCCCCACCCCCCCCTCTCTTTCTCATAAAGGTGTTTCTTCTCAGTCAACCCTTAGAAAGGCACCAAAGTCGAGTGGATGAAGAAGAAAAAATTATTCTCAGTCAATCCAAGAGTCTGCACTCTGATCTCAGACCTCGCTGACCACGAGTGGACCTTCCAGTGATGTTGAGGGATGATGTGATAAAAGGTACACTGAATGTATACACTGCAGCTATTGTCTTGTGTAAAATTCTGAAAGTTTTACAAGAGAAGTTTGTTCATGTTCAGCTTTACTGCACTACTTTTGTACTGTAAACACGTGGAAGTAAACTTGCTATTTCTAGATATGGATGCAGTCACAGAGGAAGTATTTCTTAATATTTATTATGCAAGTTTTGAGACTTTCGCTACCCTTCAGTTATGATTTTATTTTGTTCATGTTCAGCATTACTGCACTACTTTTGTACTTTAAACATGTTGAAGTAAACTTGCTAGTTCTAGATATGGATGCAGTCACAGAGGAAGTATTTCTTATGCAAGATTTCTTATGCAAGTTTTGATGTGAATGTGAAAATGAAACACTGTACACTGATAGATTTGTACAAAAATGTTTATTTTGTCCAAATAAAGACTTTCTTTATTTGAAATTTCACGGTTGATATTATTGAGACTGTTCTGGTAACAATTGTCAGGTAAAAAAAAAATTCTTTTTAATGTCAAAACTTTTGTTTTTACGTTTAAATATCAAATTAAGCAAATTTTTCAGTTGCAAAAGCAACAGTATCAATACATTAAATTTTCAGGTAAACAATGTTTTTTTTTAACTTTTTTTTTACAGAATAACATTGAATGAAGCACATATTTTAACTGTAAAATCAACAGTACCAAGACATTTTTTTCCTGTAAATGAAGAAACGATCTTACGTACTTTAACGGTAGTGTGTTGGCAACTGCTGCTGCCGGTACTATACCGTAAAATAAAAAAAAAATTACAGTGTAAATTCTCCTTTGCCCCCTTTTCCATTTGTGTTCCTCTCACCACACATGTATTTGTGTGTTTTGAATATAAAATCAATATTCTGAAACACATTTATGTACTATTATATATATATATATATATACATAATAGTATGTAGTACATACTATGTACTATGTACTGTCTGATGGTGTAACACTGGAAAAAGAAAGGCCTATGTCATTATGAATGGAGAAGAAGTGTTTTTAATTCATCATAATGTTTTTATATTGATGACATCAGTACTAATGAACTAATTCTTATAAAAGTCTGTTTATATGATGGTTTATGTTTGCAATTTGAAAACAAAATACAATTTTGAGAAGAAATAACATTGTTTTGAAGGTAAAATTTCATTTTGCAGAATTGTGGGGTTTTGCCCATTGTGTGTATCTTTTTTTTATGTGGAGAGAACTGAGAGTATGAGGCATGCTTTCAGAAAATGTGTTAACAAGCCGGAAAAAACAGAGCAGGTGAAAAAGAGGAACAGGAGAAGGAGGAACAGGAGGTGTTTGTGCTGCAGTGTAACTATCAATAATCAGTACACTCCAAGAAGCTTTTATTTGGTTTGTTTTTCACAAAACACAAAAACTGATGTTTTATTGGACAGATCCACATGAATCATCAAAGGTTTTCTAATGACACAGGATTCAGTTACTCCACAGTTTGAACCATTGATAAATCTTAAAATATTTGGAATCAGTGTCATCTCTTGAGTCTCTGTGTGTCGCTGTTTGCTGCTCTGACCTTTTCTGGCTGAAATATTTAGCAAAAACACTTCAGACATGAAACTCACAGAAAACCACTTTGTCTTCACCTCCCTCTTTGTCTCCTTCACCGTCTCCTGCCTCTGCCACAGCTCTTATTCTTCACTTCCACGTTCCTCCTCCTTCTCTTCCTCAGTACAGGGCAGGGGAGCAGATCTGTCTCGTCTTTGAGATGTGAAGAGTTTGATCTTCAGAAAGTAGAATCTACATAGCATGTCTCGCTGTGCTTCAGGGATCTGTGTGGTTGTGTGTGTCTGTGTGTGTGCGCACACATGTACCCACGTGTCTACCTTACAATCAAGAAAAAGCATGAAGTCAACCCCTAACACTGCTTAGTTCTGCTGAGAGAAATCAACAGTCATCTGTTTATTTTTCTTATTAGTGTACAGCAGTTTTGCAGCTTCTGTAATGTGATGCAGAAACAAACAAGGTACAGATTGATTGATGGGTGATGTCATGATGTCATTGGCTGAAATTGGTTATTTTACATGAAGAAAACATCATTCAATTTTGTTATAAGAATACAAAGAAAAGTATTTTTTTTTTTGGCTTACAGTTTTTCTCAGTTGTTTACACACAACATAGACCAACCCCCTGACTCACATTTCCTTATCTGCATAAACAATTATTGATTTACATCTAAATTGCAGTTCTAAAACACATTTTTTCCACACTATACACAATTCTCTGCATTTGGCACAATTTTTATAAAAGGAAATCTTATGTTTTCACAAGAAACACACTGTCATTCAAAATTCAAAATGAATTGCTCTACTATGGACACTGACTGGTCACATGGGATCACATCCCATATTCTCCATTCCTCAGTTATATTGTAGTGTTTTAGGGTTTGGCTGAAATCCACAAAGGTGTATACCCTTTCTCCAAGCTATGGAAGTCACATGTGGAGATATAGTAGTTGATGCTGTTCATTCAGCATGCTAGGGGATATTTCTCCCACTGCTTGGACAGGGAAAATATTGCTTGTGATGTGGATGAGGTTCTGTGGCCAGACAGAAACAGAAGAGAGGATGCAGCATCGGTTTTATGTTTTTTTAATTTACTTTTCTTTAACTGTATACAATAAATTCTTCTGTTTTGTATGGAGACCATATAATGTGCAACTTTGTGATGGTTGGGATGTACACTGTGTACATCGCTCTTGTGGGGACAAGAAAATATATTTGTTACAGTGTATTTGTGTGTTCTAAATAAAGTCTTTATGATGAAAGGAGAAGTGTTTTACATTTATCATACACTGTAACGAATGAACTGTGGAATTCACAGTAATCAACTGGCAACGATTAACAAGTGAATTATTGTTTAAAAAATACAGTGTTTTAACTGTAGAACTGAACACAGCAATTTTAAATGTACTGTATGTTTTATTATAGTAGTTTTTGTCTAACTGTAAAATATAACAGTTAAATGTATGTATTGTGGTTTAGATTACTGTAACATTGATGTAAGTGTAAAATTAAATACAGTCACTGTGCAGAGCACCTTACTGTATTTTAACTAACAGCACTGTTATTCTAACTGTAAACCAAACCACAACATGTTACCTGTGTATTTTACAGTTGGGTCATTGTAATTGTGAGGCAAAAACAGAAAATATTAACTGTAATTTGATTTTACGATTGTTGTTTTTTGGGCTGTAAATGAAAATCCAGAAATTGCTACATCTTTTTGTTGGTGTGGCATTGTTGTAACTGTACAGTAAAAACAATATTTTTTTTGATTGCTACATTTGCAATAAAATCATTAGTGTTTTGGTTGTAAATACTTTACTACTACAGATTTTTTTTAATCATGTGATTACAATGTAAGAGAAAAAGCAGCTTTTTGCACTTTTTATTTGAATGAAAATGTGAAATGTGAAAAATTCACTTTTTGAACAATTACATGTTAAACAAATGTAAATTGTAAATGTAAATTGCACATTACTTTTTATGTGGCTGTTAAGTTGACATGTTTAAACTTTACACATGGAACAATTGCATTTTAAACAAACGAAAGGGGAGCTGCACATTACTTTTTACGTGGAAGTAAAGTTAACGTGTTGAAACTTCACATGCAGAACAATTGCATCTTACAAACCAACATAAACATCAATATACAACTGCACATATTATACATCTGTAGTTACTGTAAGTGTGGAAGTCCAACAATGTCAGCAGTAGAGTTATGGCTCACTCAAAGACACCAGGACAACAACTTATAGGTAGCCGTGTGTGTGTCTGTGTGTGCAGCTGTGTGTTTGTGAGAGAGACGAAGAGAGAGAGGGGGAGGGAGGTTAGGATATCAGATCCAGAGTAACTTAAATTTCTCAAGTCTCTCAGTCCCCCTATCCTATTTAAGAAAATGTCCCATGCCATGTACTAACACCTCAGCCAACCATAACATTCAAACCTGAAACATTAATACAAGGTATAAGATGAAGATGTCATGAACAGTAAGAAAGGATAGTTGTGGACAAAGTGGAAATTACCATCTGTAATGCTACAGTACACTTTAGTTAATTCTTGTCTGTCAGCTGATAGTTAATAATGTCTCAGTTTTTGATGGTATCAATGCAATTTATGGCTCAACATAATTGAATAAAGGTGAATTTAATAAAGGGAATGTAGTAAGTGTGACTATTTCTTCAGTGGAAAGAACTTAATTATTATTTAGACTAAGATTTTAGATTAACTTTGACCAAAAAAAAAAAAAAACATCTTCAAGGATACGATAGCTAGTGTCAGAACCTCACCTTAAACTAGTCATTCTGCCAATCAAATGCAGAGAAGGCATTCATGAATGAGACGACGCGTCAATTCATATGATGTCTTTCGCTTCACAGTTCTGTCAGTTTTCCTGCTTGTCTGGATCTTGGCTGTGCACTTCATGGAATCTGGATTGATCCTGGTAAGGAACCTGAAACCTGGAATGAAATATATCTCTTGGCCAGTTTGATGAGCACATCAGCTCAACAGAAGTCCTCTCAGGACGGATCAAGAAGTTGATCAAAAGATGAAACTCATATGTGATAATTGTCTGGACAATGTATAATTCATGGTTAGATCAATATGAAAGGATATGAACTTTAAGAGTTCAATATTTTTTGTCAAGGTGCGCCCTAACTGTTAAAACATAGACATGGGTCAGATGCCAATTTGAGTTTGAACATATGACTTGTACTATCCCAAAGCAAGTAAGTTCATTTAATGAGCATAATTGTGCATTCATATCTTTTTAAATTGTCTCTGATTCTGTTTTTTTCATCTTGGAATGCAAATGAATTTCACCACTAATATTTCACCACTATGAAATATTCTGTGATTTTTCAAAAATAATTGTAGTTCAAAGTTAAGTTGGAATGTTACTGGCAATACCTCTGAATAAATTCCAGTGTTGTGACTGCTTCCACTTGATATTCAATGTTCAATACATAGAAACTGGCAAAGAAGACAGCCAAGGCAGTAATGAAATCTCGGATAGGAGGTATATGTGGGATTACAACACATTGACACCATCCACTTGTCAGCAGACCACACAGTGTCTCCTGCGATAATCAAACATAACACAATTGGATTACAAATAACTAATGTTTGACTCTGCAGACCCTCTTCCCTGGCCCATCCCTTTGGCACATCCTTGGCCCACAAGTAGTGATGGGTAGATGAGGCGTCATGAAGCGTTTTGACACATTGCCACACTGTATTGATACTGTGTCGATACTGTGTCGCTGAATACTGACACCTGCTGGACCTTAAAAATCCCTACAGGCAACCTAGTTGACACTCAACTGACACTGATTTGATGAGCTAGTATATACAATAATATAATTCAAGTAATTGTATTATTTCATATCTTCATTAACATTTAAAATATCTGATCATTTTGATAGTCAATAAATAATGTGAACATGTATCATGATGTCAAAATTTGAGTGAACATGTTGTGAATGAGGATGTTTGTGGACTGGGATTTTTTTTTTTTTTTGTTTACAAATTTGTATTCAAAAAAATAAGTTTTTCCAATGTTTTATAGTTCAGTCTGTTGCGCTTCTATTAAATCACTTCTCCGGCAGTCGAAAACACCCGCTCGCACGGCACAGATGAGGCTGGAATACAGAGGAACTCTAATGCCAACTGGCAGAGGTTTGGATAAATTGGTTTCTGGTTCTCCCAGTATCTCAATGGATCCTGGGTCCTTGCAACATTTCCCTCTATATTTCCCTACTATATAATAAATACCGTATTTTCCGGACTATAAGTCGCGTTTTTTTCATAGTTAGTCCGGGGGTGCGACTTATACTCTGGGGCGATTTTCGTGTGAAATTATTAACACATTATTACCGGTATATCATTTCACATGTTATTTTCACACTAACAGCAAAAACCGATAGACAAAAACAACACATTCCTTCCAGTCCCGGGGAGACCCGGGACATCTCGAGCATGCGCGGAAACTCTTCTTCAGTAAACCTTCTTACAATGATCACACAGCGCCACCCACTGGATAAACAATCAATTGCCCCCTAATTCCTAAAAAAAACAGGTAAAGAATAAATTAATATGAATTAATTATCAATAAAGCAACTGTGAGTAAGTTGTAGAATGGCTGTATACCTGAGTTTATCCTGGGTGTATCTGTCACTTCATTTTCATGCCTGGCCCTATAATGCCTCAGCATTGAGGTAGATTTGTTTAAATAAGAGATTGTTTAAATAATTTAAGCTGCAGAAAAAATATCAATAGTGAACGAAGAGTCACTTTGAAATTAATTTGAATTCAGATAGGTTAGATCAAGTGGAAACTCTGAGAGGAACAGGATGAAACAAGGAAAACAAATTATTTATTATTATTTGCCGATACGACATCAAAGTGGTCCCACGCGGCGGAAACCTTTCTTTTCGATTGAGGCTCCATAATCCTTGATGCGCTATTACGAGATTCAGTTGGCAGATACGTCCCATGAAAGATTCGCTGCCTTATAAACAGTTTGGCGCGTCAGCGTGTGTTCGAAACAGTTTCGGTATCGGTCACGTGACTTTGTTAAAGTGATACGCGCACCGACACGGGGTTTCGCTCTATGAGCTCGACGCATGCGCCGACGCATCGGTGTTGCCGGACCCATCACTACCCACAAGTAATGCGTTGTAATGTTCTCCTCTGGCACTGCAGTAATGGCACTTCCTCAAGAGTCTTAAAGGAGAACTCAGGTAATTTTAGATGTAACACTCCATAGCTCAAGGTCCCCAAACACTACCGTAGGAAAACACCCCAGAAGAAACTGTCCGGCTGAGAGCAGTGGGAGAGCTAACCCATTGCTAGAAGAACTGCACTGTGTAAGGATTTGAGATTCCTGAACACTGGCCGCCCTGTTGGACAGCAGTGGTACTACCTCTGTTCTGGACTGCCTTTTTTTTTTCTCCATGTGTTTCATTCTGCCCTGCCCCTCGTCTGTGTGTCTCCTGATTGCTTGTAATCACGTCCACCTGTTTCTCGTTTGCCTGTGTGTCTGTGTCTGTATTTAATCCCTGTCATTCCTCTGCTCTGTGTCTGATCGTCTGGATGTCTCCCTGTGCACGTAGCGATTCCGACTCCGTGTTCTCAGCCTGTGAAGTTGCTGGTGAATTTTTGTTTTCTTCGATTTTTCTTTTGAACCTCTGGATTTAACTGTGACACCTTAGTTTCCTGTATTTTGTTTTTTTGGACTTGTTTTTTCCCTTCGTGGACACCTTTTGTTAAGGAACCTTTTTCTAGCTCTGTATGAGAGGGTTTTTTTTTTTGTTCCCTTTGATATCCTGCGGAACTGTAAATAAAACTGCCCTACACATGATCTGCATTTGGGTCTCAGTCTTTCTTCAAGAACCTAACAACATTGTATCTTAACAACAAAGTCAATGAGGGCATCTCTCCTAACTGCAAGTGTAGCCTCTATTATGTTCAAAATATCACCACACTTGTTAAATACATCATGTGATGCCCTACATGCAGCCACTCTCTCAAATGACTGCGGCTTTTGGCATGGAGCCTATGTCATCAGACGGTGCCCAACCTTCTTGTTGTGTTTCAACCATTAACCGCTACACCCTCCAGTTGGCAGGTCAGCAGTGGTGGCTAGGTCACTGCCCATCAGCTCCAGGCCTCCAGCCCCCCTCCTCCCTCTTAAACCCCAACCAGCTGCCTCCCCGATCAACAGCAACAACCATGCTTGCCAGCCTTTCTGCAGTCTATGATGAGGTCTTGGTATTTTAGGCTCTTCCTCTCATGGGCCTCCTCACAGCCTTCATCCCAAGGCGCAGTCAAATCCACCAAGATGATTTCTTGGCCTGCTCTGACCAGATGACAATGTCAGACCTCAAGGTGGTCTGGACGATGGGGGGGGGGGGGGGGGGGGGGGGGGAATTAGTTCCTTTCCCATGTCGACTGACATTTACCACCCTTGTGCCCCCTGGAGGATGTTGGTCCTGGCTCCTTTTACAGAGGATGTCTGCTCTCTTGCCCTGACAAACTGTACTGTTGGTCTTTGTGGCTTGAGTAGTTGTAGTCTTCTTCTGGCCTGCTCGAAGATGTCTGCAATCACTCTGAGCACTTGGTCATGCCTCCACCTGTACCTCCCCTGGGTCAGAGCGGTTAGGCATCCTGCTAGAATGTGGGGCAGTGTACCCTATTTCCCACACAACTTGCACAGCGGGTCCTCCCTCAGGCCCCACCTGGCTAGGTTCGCTGGTGATGGGAGTGTATCATACATGGACCTCAAGAGAAAGCTCACACGAAAGGGTCCCAGCCTCCAGAGTTCATTCCATGTGACCTTCCTGTTTGGGAGGTCCCATTTTGTCCATGACCCCTGGATTACTAGTTCCACAGCCTTCACATTCCGTGTCATTTCCTCTTGGTGACAAACTTCTGCTTGCACCATCTCCCTCCTCTGCTGGACACTAGCCTTCCTCCACTGGGTGAAGTGAGATGTTCCCAGTCCTTGTCGGACAGTGCAGACATTGCCAACGATGTCTCTCAACTTTAAGGAGCTTTCTGCTTGCCTGACTGCGGTGTCTGCTGCCCACTTATGGCCTGTTCCTATTGTGACCCCCGCACTACTCACTCGCTTGTCCTTTGAGGAAGTTGTAGCTGCCCTGATCGAATGTAGAGCCCCACTGCTGTGAAGCTTGGAGGGATACCAAGCCACCGCCTCAGGTGCTTGTTCACTTTACTTGACTTGACTTTGCTTTACTTGACTTGTCAATCCTCCTTAGCCACTCGTTGGCCTGGTTTGCAGTGTCGGAGATGTTGTTCCTATCACTGAGTGTGTCGTTGTACCACTTTCCCAGGCATTTGATAAGGTTCTCCCTGATTGTAGGGATCTGCTCACTTTGGACATGCAGTTTGAAAGCATCTGTTTGCTTCATAACATCCACCAGTTCCTCATCAGACAACTCTGAGTGTTGAGGATCTCTGTTGATGACTGAGAGAGCAGTGTTACAGCTGTTTTTCATGGTGTTTCTGTCCATATGTTTGTATACTCTAGTTTCTTGGGCAGACCTTACTAGTCGATAGATAAGCTCAGGACTGTTTCTATTTTGGCAGAAGCAACAAACCTTTCAACTAGTAATATGTACCCAGGAAACTAGAGTTAACATTGGTATGTGGCATAAACAGCAGTACCTCTGCTCCATCTCTCATTCACGGAGTTCATCCACACTCAGTGTTGTGTGGTAAGGAACTGATGGATGTTACAAAGTATGTGTAGTGACATTTTGAACATAATAGAGACCACACTAACAACTAGGAGAAATGTCCCCATTTACTTTGTTGTTTAGCTACAATGTAGCGCAGTCAGCAGCAGCAGAGCTCAGACCTGCAAAACATAATTTTCTTGGGTCTTTTCCTGTGGTATTACTTGGGGACCTTTAGCTCCCCAAGTAAAGGTCCCCAAGTAGCCTTACATGGAAAATGACTGGGGTTCTCGTTTAATAGGGCTAATACAGAGGGCTAATGCAGAGGACAAAATATCACATACACCAACCACACCTTGTGCACAATATACAATGATAATTACCTCCCAAACAAGCAAGGTGGCATAAATGTTCTTTATTGTGGCTAAATTGCCACAAGAGTTACCCAACTATATTCTCTGTGTATCTCCACTTTAGGCTTGCCCTGATCCAATATCGGTATCGGATCGGCCACTGATATTGGCAAAAAATATGCGTATCGGTATCGGTGCAGCGGCACGGGAAAAAATCCGATCCGTTAAAAAAAGCCTGGGTTTTCCAGCGCACCTATTCAGATAATCCATTCCAGTTTTTTTGCTGTGGTTTCGCTAAAATCCGGTCCGCATTTTCCAGCACACCAGCATTAGCGTCTCCCCACATTTGTTTAGCTCGGCTCGCCTCGCGTTGCATAGCCACCGTGGCCACTGTCGCTCAGTGGCAAACGGCACAGACAGACACCGAAACAGCGTAGATTACACTGAAACGAGCACACTGGAATTGTTCCAGCACTCGGATAATGTAACTAATGTGACTTTAGTACATCGTTTTCTTTATTTAACATGGGAGGTTGACTTCTTCTCCTTTTTTAACGGAACGCATCTCCGCAAATCTGCGGAAATGTGAGCGCGACTCCGGTGACTGGACTCGACTGTGTGTCACCTGATGCAGGAATAACGACGCACCAAAAAAAAAAAATGAAAAGTGTTAAACGAGCATGTCTAAACAGAGAGAAGATGTATAACAGGATGTTGAATATCCATTCAATGTGACAAATAAAATGTTTATTTAGACGTCTTTATTCTGTCGGAAAATCCCACTTTGAAAAAACTTTATTAAAAACACTCCAGACCGCCATTACATTTTTAGCTTGCGCACCCCCGAGTGCTCGGACTGCAGTCAGGGCAAACAGTTGAAGGCAGTGTGTAGATAGAGATGGAGCAAAAAGTGTGGAGGAGATTGGGGAGTAGAGGGCATTTTTGTTTTTAAATAGTTAACAATATTATTTGCACTGGATTTTAAAGCCTTGGTTTACACCTGTTCAAGAGCAGAGTACTGATGCTGAGTTAATAGACTATTTCGGTATCGGCCACCAGTATCTGTATCGACTCGGAAGGGCAAATACAATATCGGTGCAAAAAGCTGGATCGGGACATCCCTACTCCACTTAGTTTTATTCATCTCTGAATATGCTTTTATTTAATCACAGTTTCACCTAGTGCAATGATCCTTGGGGTATTGGGGAGAACCAAGTGTTCTTCTGCATCAGCAGGAGTTGTTGTCACCTATGAGTATGAAATGGAGTGAAATCATGCAGGAGCCAAGTGTTCACAATAAAAAAAGAACATTTACAATCAGAGTTATTTAGCACCAATATCATAACTTACATCTGCAAGGATGAGAAGTTTATCCTCTGCTTCTTTGAAATGTTTTACCATCACCAGGAGTGCTGCAAAAATATCGGTGGCCTCTCAGCCTTCCTTCAAAGCATCTTTCAGAAGAGCTTTAACTTCCTTGGTCTAACTCATCAGATAACATCTGACATACTCCAGGAGTTTTTTCCCCTTTTTATCCATGTCATCTCTCAGTATGGTGTACAGGTCAACAACAGTCAGGAATGGGAAAGTAAGAACTTCCAAGACAGGAGAAACAGCCACCGTTTACTTATGTCCAGAATGCTGGCGGATGGGTCTGCATTGACGTCCTCTTGCTGTTTAAGATATGTGATTGTCATAAGCTCCAGTGTGTTGTCTCTATTGACATATTCAACTCTGGTCTTCAGCTGCTGCAGTAAAGTGTGATCCACAGCCAATTTTTTCACCCTCCTCAGTGTTATCTAAAAAGCTGTTAGGATACTTCTGAGTTATGGCTTTTGCTACTGTTGTGCAGTCATTGCGTGTAGGGTTCAAGCAGTGTTCCCTCATGGAATCTACAATGACTTTCACCATGTGTCTGTGATCTCCTGGCTTTGGCCAGTGTTGCCAGATTGGGCGGTTTTCCGCCCAATCGGGCTACTTTTGATTACATCTGGCGGGGGAAAAATGCATTGGGCGGGTATATACAATTTGGGCTGCTTTTACCAACAACTGGCGGTTTTTGAATATTGTAAAAACTGGACAACAAACCGTTATTTTATGGTTTAAAAACAATACAAATACAAAATTTAGTATACATCACTCACTTGTATTATGGTCATTGCAGTGAGAGTTATTCAGTCGCTATAACAACGTGACGTCACATCAACAAACTAGCATAGTGCGCTGACACAGAAGCCTGAGGCAGAAGCCCGCGCTCTACAAACTAGCGTAGTGCGCTGACGCAGAAGCCTGAGGCAGAAGCCCATGCTCTCTCTCAACTCTGGTAGTCGTTCTAGGCTCTGTGCTGGTTAGCAAAATAATTATCCTGCCAAAGTGGGGGAAATATAAAAAACTTTACAGGAAGGAATGGGAGACCGACCCTGTATTAAAAACCTGGATTGCGCCTGTCCCAGCAGACGACAGCAGGGCTCGTTGCAGGTATTGTAACGTTGAATTAAGAGCACACCTCAACGACTTAAAAGAACATGGCGCTACAAAAAAGCACAAGTCCCGCTGTCAGCCCAGCATTAAAGCCTTTGCTGTCCCAGCGGGATCTGGTGCAGGACAAGCCACAATCAACGATGTTCAAAAACGTCATGAACTTAGGATTGCAACCTACGTTGCCTGCCACACATCCATCAATGCTGTTGATGATTTGTCCGATATATTCTAAGAGGAGTTGGGTGCATTCAAAATGCACAGGACAAAATGTACGGCCGTTATAACATCAGTTCTGGCATTGCACTTCAGATGAGTTAAAGCAGGATATCGGTGAGTCTCCGTATTCTCTCTACGTGGATGAGAGCACGGATATATCCGTGAACAAGCTCCTCTGCATTTGTGTGAAGTACCGCTCAAAGAAACACAGCAAGTTTCTAAGTACCTACCTGGGGCTAATCAACCTGCTCAGCGCAGATGCTTGTGGAATAGCAGATGCAATAGTGACTTTTTTCGGTGAGTACAGACTGGACATCAAAAATATGGTGGGCATTGCCACAGATGGTGCAAGTGTTATGGTCGGGAAAAATCATTCAGTTTTTTCACTTCTTAAAGAGAAGCAGCCAAGCTTGCAGCTCATTCGCTGCGTTTGCCACTCTCTTGACATTGTTGCTAACAAAGCAATGCAACTTCTCCCAAGCAACCTGGAATACATGATCAGGGAAACGTACAATTGGTTTGCGCATTCTGCAAAACGCCAGAGTGATTATAACAGCATCTACCGGGCTATTAATGATGGCGGCTGTCCGCTTAAATTAATATCACCCTGCTCAACCCGATGGTTGGTGATCGCAGACTGCATCGAGAGGATTTTAGATCAAGAAGATGCCTCCAAGCTACACTTCAGTTTGGCATCAGGAGCAGAGCACTGCTATGCTGCCAGGATTCTGAATGATATGTACCGTGACACATCAAACAGCATGTACATGTCTTGATTGAGATAAAGACTGTGAACAAATATTTTCAGCTGGAAACTGGCGATTCAGTGGGTGTGTTCAGAGACCTTGACAGACTATATATGTCTACACCGAGGAGAATTCTGAAGCCCAGCGTACTACGCATGAACAATGACAGTCATCTCAGGGAGCTTGACCTGAAATCATCAAGCCTCTACCATACACACCAGGACGCAGACCTGGGCTATGAGTTCCATTGGCAGTTAGAAGCAAGTACATTAGCACCAGAAGTGAAGGAGAGGATTTTATCTTGGTGTTTTGACTTTCTAAAGGAAGTGCTGGTGCAATATCAAATGCGCCTTCCTGCATCATTAGAAATGCTGCGCAAACTGGAGCTGTTTTCACAGACCTCTGTAATGTCCGCGACAAATAAAGGAGTTAAAGATCTGTCCACTGACATTTTCTTGTGCTCATACGACACCTTGGAGTGCCAGTGGAGAAACGTTGCTTCAGCCGGCTTCTCAGGTGATCAGACAATTAACGCATTTTGGCTGCAAGTTGAAGCATTCAAAGATGCTCACTCTGCCAATATTAAATGCTCACGTGTTCTCCCAAGTGACACTCCTGAAGGATGACACAAGAAACTGCATGGGATTACAACTCCTTTCCAGCCTCATGGATGTGCACTCTGGCCTGAGCAGAAATGGATGGACATCCGCTACTTTCAAACCTCCCCGGCAGTTGTTGGGGAGATTTGATTCATCCATGTATTAGCCAGCTGACCTGGCTTCAAGTAACTGTGCAAAGTTCTTCAAATCAATAGTTCTTCAGTTCTTCAAATCAAATCAAGTTCTTCAAATGAAAGGCGCTGATTACGCATAAAGGTAATTGATTTTTATTATTTATGCCATGACAGCTTTGTTAATTGCATCCACTGTTTTAATGTATTTACCGACTGGCTTAAAATAACTTTTCACAGCATTGTGTGCTCTTGATCCATGTTAGCTGTCATACTGTAGTAGACTAACAGCTGTAGTAGACTAACAGTTGTAGCGCCGTGCATCTTTCTGCACTCTACCAGGAGAGTGAGTGTTCATGTAAATATGGTCTCCATAGTCCATAGTAATCTTTTTATGTGTGGTGGTCACTGTTACTGTGTTAACTTGGGCTTGGCACTGGGATACACGAGGTGTATTTGGCAAGTTCTGTGATTGTTTTATTATGCTCTTTTTGGCTGTGATTTGCTATCTGTAACAGTCTATATTTATGCAGTGAGGTGGGTGGCGCCTACTTTTTTGTATCGTATATGCACTATCTGGTTCTCCCCTGCCACACGGACTTCCATTCTGTTTATATTCTCTTGTACGTGGTGATAGCGTATCATCCTATGCGATCCAACCCATTAGAGTATGGCAACCCGATCGAAGCCCAACGGGCCCAGTCGGAACCCGACGGGCTCGGTAGGACTCGGACAAATATTTATAATATCTGTGCGGGCTTGGGTCGGATTCGGAACATATCAGTGCAAACCAGACATTGTGAAAATTATAAACAGCCAAAGGGCATGTTACACTTTATGCAAACATTAGTTTTGTAATAAAAAATAATTAATTGAATAGGCCTAAAGTGAAAATGTTAGTAGGCTATTCGCTTGTGAGATTTGTCTACTGCAGGCCACTAACGAAACAGCTGGGGAAATGAAAGCCATTGAACATGACAGAGGGAAGTCCTCTGTCTGGCAACATTTCAAAATGGTTGTTCAGGCCGACGGTGAACCTGCTGGGCATGTACAGTGTGTTTATGTTTCTCGCCTCTTGTGCACTTGCTCCTTGTGTGCGCTGATGGGCTCATGCACTTCCTATGCGCTGATGCGCTGTGTTGAAGTTCAGAATGCTGTTTAGTTGGTATATTAAACCACATAAACTTTCCACACGAACAAAATCATATGTGTGTTAATAACAGGCCTAAGAAAATAGTGTGATTTAAATTGTCTCAGGTTTCGGTCGGAATTTTTTAATTCATACCGGGCTCGGGATTTGGGAACTAATCTGTTGGATGTAGGCCGGTGTCGGACAGAAAAAAATGGCCCCAGCCACACTCTACTCTACTATTACTACATGTATGACTAATAAATGCAAATACCGTTGAGATCTGGCAACTTAAGCCTTTGGGCGGGATTTTATTGGATTGGGCGGGTTACAAACTGTGATTGGGCTGGAAACTGTCACTCTCATCTGGCAACACAGGCTCTGGCTGATTACCAGCATCAATGGCTCTTTTGAGAGAGGGCCTCATTTTGTCCCACTGTACCTGAAACCTGTCCACCCAATTACAGTGTCCACGGGGACTGATTAGTTGACTTGTGGAAGGCTCATCTGTAAATGACCCAGAGGGGGAAGAAACAGAGTGTTAGAGGGGGTCGACTGAGGACTTTCTGCATCTGCATAACAAATCAACATAAGCACATAAGACAAAAGATAATCAATAGTTAATGTCTCCACGTGTTTCATCTTAATAGAGCGATGCAATATATATCTACATGTAAATGAGACAATAATAAACTGAAGATCATCTGGCCCTTCCACATCCAAGGTGGTCTCCAACTCATGAGCCACTGCTTCCACCTTATCCCTCTGTAGTTGTGGTAGCACACACTGTATGGCCTGCTCAATTAAGTCTTACCTGTAACAAACAGAATGGTGCAAGGCAATCAAGTTAAGACCAAACTGATTATATGTGGCCAGTGGATAGTAGTCTGCTAGACTGTCCACAGACACACACTCATAATGAGCATTATGGCTGTTTTGTAGACAGTGTACACCAAGATCAAAAACACTCACTGACTGATGCAGCTCAACAACAAAGTGCACACTTGCTTGATTAATTAGTATGATCACAATTTTCCCAAACTTGTAGTCGGTGTCATTTTGGTTAACAACAATAGTCATGTGTGGCGAGAGGAACACCGATCGTAAAAGGGGACAATGAGAATTTAGTAATTGTTGCACAACAACGCCACCTAGGGAATCTCACCCTAAGATTGTAGGTTTGTATAGAACAAACAGAAAAAGGGCACAAAGGTTTGTTTGCTAAAAAAAGAGACGGGACGTAATACAAATTAATATATACACTTTATTTATCTCAATTATTAAAAAGACCGAAAAAGAACAAACACTTAGTGAAACAATCAGGATGAGAAAACTGTAGGTGCTGAGACTTACCGGCAGGGGGGTGTGAGGCCAAAGAAGGGAGGTGTGAGGGGTTCTTGACAATGCAAGTTACCCCAATCATAAAAGAAAACAACCAAAACCAAAAAGAGGGGTGCACGACACACACACACGGAACCCACCACCTGGACGCCAGGAACCACCACCGGCAGCTCTCAGCACTGCGACAGAAATCAAATACAATTAACACAGAACGAACACAACAGATAATACAAGGACAATCAAGATCCACACTGAACTCAACCTACAAACATAATCAATAAAGGAAAAACAATAACTTTAACCAAATATAAAGTTAACGGATATAACTAACAGAGAAACCAAAACAAAAAACACAATCACACGTAACATGATAGGTCACGGTACATAAAATTGTTAAAGACCCAACCCACGAATTATTCCCGAAATAAACACAATAGAAATAAATGATAAAACGGCTGCCGTGAATCCCACCGCTGATGGTGAACCAACCATGCACCGCCCCGAGCACCGGCCGACCAACTCGCTGAGTCGGCAATGGGAGCGATCAGTAGGTCGTAGCGGAGCGGAGCGCCGCACCAGCGGCGGACAGGTTAAAAACAGCAGGCAGCGGACATGCAGCCGGCAGAACACAGGCAGAACAACAGCAGAGCAACAACCAGGCCGGGCTGATGGAGTGAGTTTGTGGTTGCAGCAGAAGTTAATCCCACCTAGTTATAAAAACGCAACATAAGAGCAGGCAAATAGGTGGCTATTACAGGAGAGAATTGAGCAGGCAGCACCCAAGAGATACATACCACAATAAGGCGATAATAAAGCGCCGCCGAACGAGTCGTGGCGCAGCGCAGAACGGGAGGAGCAACCCAAGATCATCAGCCTAAGATTACAACACAAGCATATAGAAGCAACCAAACATGACCCAAAAAGTCAGAAATTCCGCTACGACCAACATACCTGCGGCTGGGCAGAGGCAACACCGGCACGGGCAGCCGGAAGTGGGCGTGTCCCAAAGCAAGCGGGTGAGAGACAGTAGTATACACCTGTCCTCTTTATATATAGCGCCCCCTCTCGGAATGGAGCTGAGAGGGCCAATAAAACAGCCCCAATCACTTAAGCAGAGGAGGTGTCCATCCTGCTACACATGCCTCTTTGGTAAAGCGTCCCTTTAAATGTAACAGAGGGTATTTGTTAGAATGATGCATATAATTTATCCCATATTTACTCATTTACACTTATTTTATTCTTTGTTCTGCATAACATGTGTGTGTCTTGTTTTACAAGAGTTATCTTCTAGGTGGACAATGGAGATGTTGCAGTTGGTGACTTGACCAAAATGTGAACTTCCCTCCAACTGTTTAATGATTTTACCAGGTTCCTGTCGTATTGATAAGGAAGTCGTAAACTTGTTGTAACACCATACCTAACCTGGGAGAGTGACTGACCTGTTTACATTCTAGAGAAATGAAAACAAAACCTTGTATTAGTTAGACATTTATGTTGTTGCATACAGTTTATGTTGTTGCTGGCCTTCCCCCCCTCCCCTTAGAAGCAACAACAACTGGGGACCACCCTAAGGAAATAAAAAGATGGTTCCACACCCCTCATTCAATTCCATAATTGAATGAGGGGACCAAAATGGAGGATGAGTTCAGAGTAGTGAACAAGGTAGTGGTGTTTGGGTTGCAGTGATTTTCCGGGGAATATTTTTGTTCTCATTTCAAGGTACTCTTCAATAAGTATCTGAAGATATGCAACTTGGTTTTTGTGGAGTTTTGGTGCGCAGGCAAACCTGCAGAAGTATCTGCTTTTACTAAGGTTTTCAGTAAAACCTCCAATACAATGAGACCCTAGATCAGGGGTCACCAACCTTTTTGAAACTGAGAGCTACTTCAAGGGCACTGAGTAATGTAAAGGGCTACCACTTTGATAATACACTTCTGAAATAAATATAAATTTAATTTTATATTATTATTATTAATGATATTCTATATGAAGAAACTGATCGTTAATGATCCATCACAATAATTTTTTTCAGAATGATTAAACAAGGTAGGAAACAGATGCATTTAAATATGCAATATCCAATTGTTAAATTTTCAAATGAATGAGTGAATTACTTCCACAACATTTTGCAGGAAATCTTTTTCAATTTTTAATAGCCACTAACAGTTTTTATCAAATCATAAACTCCATGTTTGTACAAAATATTAATGGTGTAAGATTTAACAAAAATCGACTCCTTTTAAAATAAATCTTATCACATTTGTACTAATCACTATATTTGCAGCCATTAAAACAAATCTTCACGCCTGTTACACTAAGTAACACATCTGTAACAGTTTTTCAGTATTTTAATTTTTGTTTGCCATGGCACTGACATGTTGCCACCAACAACATCTGGCATTTGTTTCTTTGTTAGTGGGAAGCTCGGCATTGCATGCTCTTTACCAGTGTACTGTAATCTGGGATGTAAGTTGACACTGCAACTCTGAGTGACTCTTGCAAATGTGCATCAGTGAGACAGGTTCTGTGTTCGTTCTAAATGAAGTTCATGTCAATAAAGGCTGATTCACACAGATAGGTTGAACCAAACATGCTGGCAACCTTCATGGCTGCTATGCATACACCACTGTACTTTTCAGTGTCTGCAAGGCACCAAAAGATTGATGCGGCCTGGTTGGCTTTGAGGTGGAGGTCATTTTGCAATGTTACAATTTCAATCTCTACCTGTCCAACATCTAATGTTGAATGTTGCACTTAGTTTCTCAGCAATGCATGTTGTATCCACATGCATGAAAGGGTTGGAAATGAATTCAACACATGGCTCAAGCTGATCAAAGTCACAAAACCTGTTCTCAAACTCTTGCCCAAGTCTGTTTATGACTTGAGAGTACTTTTCTGCAGCTTTGTCAAAAGTCTCAGATGCAGAAGCATTGTCTTTCAGCACTGACTGCACAGAGGGAAAGTGCAGCACCTTTTTCCTCTGTAAATGCATGAAGAAAATGCTCATCTTGGCTTTAAATGTATTGACAGAACTTATCATGTCAGCAACAGTCTTACCTTTGCCCTGCAGCTCACAGTTCAAAAGGTTTAGTTTTCCAGTAATGTCAGTTAAAAATGCAAGGTCAAGTATCCACTCAGTGGACTGCATGAACTCTCTGATTTCACCCAAAAGTGACAAAAAACGTTGCAAAATCCATCCCCTGCTCAGCCATCGGGTTTCTGTGTGGATTAACAGGTCACCATATTCAGCTGACAACTCCTCCAATAGCACCTTGAATGTCCTGTGCTGTTTCGCTTTGGAGCGGATGCCATTTATGATCTTCACGACGGGAGTCATCACATGCTCAAAGCCGGTCACTTTTGCACATATCGCCTGCTGGTGAATGATGCAGTGGTAATGCAGAAATGGTTGGAAGTCTATGTCACCTTTAGTGTGCGATGAATCCTGCATGCTGGCCGGTCATAGCAGGAGCTCCGTCTGTAGTCACCAATACCAGCTTTTGCAGTGGTACCTTTTTCTCCGCAAAAATCTCTTTACTGCGTTATAAATGTCAACTCCCCTTGTAGTTGTTTTCAGGGGCAGTGTCAGGAGTTCTTCTTTAGTGGAGAAATCATCAAATACCATGATGTGGTGTTGTCCACAGACTCGTCGTACTGAATGGTAACCCAGCTACACTTCGCCAGATCCCGGTTCAGCTGCTCTGTCAAGTTCCCAGACATAGCAGACACTCTTCTAGCCATCGTACTCGCCCCCAGCTGTACATCGGAGAGAGTGGAGACGATATCATTTCCATTTTTCTCGACTTTACGTACAGTGTTTTCAATAATCATCATTGCTTCTTTGAGAACCTCCCCATCTGAGAACATACCACTCACAATATTTCCTCCTGGACCATTAATTCCATTCTTTTCTACTTCTTTCAGATCATTAACCGCAGCAGAAAATACCTTCTTGGCCAAAATATTTAAAGTTCTCCTCCCTGCACAACAAAACTGGCTGCATTTTGTCAATGGAAGACCTGTTGTGTGCTGTTATCTCTGCTAATATCAAATACACAGCTGAGATCGTTTGTTTCTTTCTTCCTTAGCAAATTCAAATGAATTTGATATAAGATTATGTTGACTGAGGATCGTGATTCTTTTAACAAAATTTTTTCCATCTCTCGGGTCCTCCTCGAGGATCAGGACTTGCTGGGGTGTAAGATTTTGCATGGAGATATTGCTCTTGAATGGACTTCTGGCTAATGCCTTTAATGTTTCTTTAATGGGCATGTACTGGCAAAATCACCCTCTTCCATTTTTATCCATCCCTCGGTAAATCCCTGTTGCCTCAACATAGTTGAATTCACTCTATTCTCTGTGTTTGATCACTTCTAAATACTCCTTCATTGCACCTTTTCATCAAGTCATTTCTGACAGATTGACATTGGGAAATTAAGAAGTTCAGAAGAATATAGAAGTACTTTCAGTTCAGAAGTACTGTGATTGAAAAGTTGATTGGAGAGGGGAAAACGTATGAAGAGGTGCAAAGAATTATAGGCTGTTTAGCTAAAATGATCTGAATGAAATTAAGCTAATTTATTCACAAGAATTCCCCACAAAGTCCCTCTGTTAAAAAAAGCCGTCTGACGTCACGTCCGGTGAGTGTGTTACGTTCGCTTGTTGCCTGTTGTTGTCGCTAAAGGATAGTGTTTAACATTAACTAAAAGGTTTATTTTTTACTTAATCACATCTCTTCTATTAGCGTTAGCCGCTAGCCTCGCTCTACCGAGCAATGGCTAGCCCTCTGCTCTCTCCCTCCCGTTTGTTCTGCTCCGTGTGCTGTATGTTCAGTGAGTCCCCGGCCTCCTTTACTGAGGATAGGAGTAGCTGTAGAAAGTGTAGCTTAGTGTCAGGGCTGGAGGCCAGGGTGTCAGAGTTAGAGGCACGGCTCCGCGCTTTGGAGGCTAAGCCTAGCTTTAGCCAGGTAGCAGCAGGGGCCCCTGGCCGTGCCTGCAGCGGTAGAAACGTTAGCGTGGTTAGCCCCCCAGTGAGTCCTGCACAGCCGGGAAAGAGTAGCGACGGGTTTGTGACAGTCCGGGGGAAACGTAGTGCTAAGCACAAACACGTAGTGCACCAACAGCTTCACGTCAGTAACAGGTTTGATCCTCTCAGCGCCACACCGGCTTAACCAGACACACTCCTAATTGGAAGTTCTATAGTCAGAGACGTGAAGCACCCATCAGCGTCTGTTAGGTGTTATCCAGGGGCCAGAGTTGGTGACATTGAAGGAAACCTTAGGCTCTTAAAGCAGAGTAGGGCTAGATTCCGCCGCATCGTGATCCATGCAGGTGGTAACGATGCCCGGCGGAGACAATCAGAGATTCTGAAATTGAATGTAGAATCGGTGTGTAAACTCGCTAAATCGATGGCTGACACCGTAGCATTCTCTGGACCTCTGCCCAATCTGGTCAGTGATGAGATGTACTCCTGCTTCTCATCCTTTAACCGCTGGTTATCTAGGTGGTGGCCCGAAAACAATATAGTTTTTATTGACAATTGGTGCGCATTTTGGGGAAAGCCCGGGCTCATCCGGAGAGATGGCATCCGTCCGGAGCCTCTGTCCTAAGCAGAAATATGGCCCCAAGACTTAGTTTACCCAAATGACCCGATAGAGTGGGGGTCCGGGCATAGAGTCGTAGTCTAAAACACTTCTCTGTAAGTCACTCGTCTCATCCTGAGCTGTCACATATCCCAGGTTCAGGAAAGCAGATAGAGACTGTGTCCATCCCCCGTGTAGCTCGCTTTAATAAACCTAGCATTACAAGGCCTATAAGACAGAGAACAAACAATTTAATAAAAATAATTCCCTGTAGAAACAAAACCAAAGAAACATCTAATAAGCTTATAAAATGCGGACTCCTAAACATTAGGTCTATAGCATCTAAATCTCTGCTGGTAAATGATTTGGTCTGTGATTATGAATTGGATATTTTAGCACTAACAGAAACTTGGCTCCAGCAGGATGAGTATGTGAGTCTCAATGAATCCACTCCACCTAGTCATATTAACTTTCATACAGCTAGAAGCACTGGTCGAGGTGGAGGAGTTGCAGTCATCACTCACTCTAGTTTAGGTGTTAGTCTAAAAAATAATCATAACTATCAGTCATTTGAAACTTTGCTTTTATCAATGACTGATTCCAGGCAGACAAACAAAAAGCCAGCCCTTTTTGTAGTTGTTTATCGCCCTCCTAGTCCTTATTCTGTATTTTTAGCAGAATTCTCTACCTTTCTGTCCAGTATAGTGTTAAACTATGTTGTACATGTTGATAACAATAGTGATTCTCTAAGTAACGCTTTTGGCAGCATACTAGATGGAATTGGCTTTACTCAGAATGTAAATAAACCAACCCACAGTCACAAGCACACCCTGGATCTGGTTTTAATTTATGGGATTGAGATTAGTGACCTTGTTGTTCTCCCCCATAATCCAGGTCTTTCAGATCACTTCTTAATTACCTTTCAGTTTATAATGAATGATAATTCCTCACCAGTAGTTAAAACTGAAATAAAAGAGCACTATGTGACTATTCAGTTTTAAAATATATAGAGATAATTCGGCCTATATTTACCCCCACATATAATTATGAGAACAACAGCTCAGGCATGTCGTGTCCTGCAGCTCAGACATGTCGTGTCCTTTCAACTGTGATGAGTTAGTTGAAAAAACGATGCACACCCTCCATAGCGCTTTAGACCTTGTAGCCCCATTAAAATATAAAACCCCTTTTATCTTAAAGATGCCCTCATCCCGTACCATTCAAACAGAACACTGCGGTCTCAGAATGCAGGTCTACTGGTAGTTCCACAGGTCCATAAAAGCACAGTAGGAGTAGAGCCTTTAGTTACCAAGCCCCTGTCTTATGGAACCAACTCCCAACTGATATTAAAGAGGCCGACACAGTCTGCATTTAAGGCTAGACTGAAAACATTTCTGTTTCAAAAGGCCTGTGGTCAGGGTAGGTAATGGTAGACTTAAACCCACAGTTCAGTCTAAGCTGCCCTAGGAGTGAGAATGCTGGGGCAAGTACAGTGCACTGAGCTCTATCATCTCTTTCTGGCACCATGTACCACTGTCATTAATAAACAGTATCTAGTTTATACTTGGTCTTTACATCACTATTCACCCAGAGTCCCTCTCCCCACTCTCCTTCAGGGGAGTGGCTACTGTTTCAGTTCATCCGCACGAGGCCCAACGATGACGACTCCTGTTGTGACTCATCGAGGCCCCTGATGAACCTACTCCTTCACCTGCCTGGTTGGACCCACCCTTCTGCCCCCACCCTACAGCATCTCTACAGACTGAAACTTCTTTATAGACTATTACTTTATCATCAGATGGATGTCTGTCAGTCCTGGTTCATCTATAGCCTGTCCGTCCAAGGGAGTGGATCTCTCCTTCACTGTGGTCCTCCTCGAGGTTTCTCCTTTTTCCCACTGGGTTTTGGAGTTTTTCCTTGCCAAGAAGGAGGGTCTAAGGACGGGGGATGTCTGGGTCACTTTGGACTGGATTTTGTGAAGCACTTTGAGACAACTGTGTTGTAAAATTGGGCTATACAAATAAAGTGAATTGAATTGAATTGCAGAAGAGGTTACAATTCAACTGGCCTGAAGAGACATAACGGAGAATTTTGTGGACTGATGAGGGTAAAATTGTTCTTTTTGGGTCCAAAAAGACCTTTTTGTGAGACGACCCCCAAACTCTGAATTCAAGCCACAGTTCATTCTGAAGACAGTGGAACATGGTGCTGCAGCATACTGATATGGGGATGTTTCTGCTACTATGGTGTTGGACCTATTTATCGCATACCAGGGATCATGGATCAGTTTGAATATGTCAAAATACTAAAAGAGGTCTTGTTGCCTCATTCTGAAGAGGAAATGCCCTTGAAATGTGAGTTTCAACAACACAATGGACTTGTAGGGTGACATCTAAAATGTTGTTTTTGAAATAAAACCAAGAAATGCAAATGAATTGTGAAATGTTGTTAAATCTTGGAGTAGAATAACAGCTGAAAGGTGTTGACTCCATGCCACACAGATGTGAAGCAGTTATAAAAAACTGTGATCATACAACTAAATATTATTTTAGTGATTTAGCGATTTTTTGTGATTGTTTGAATAAATCACAAAAAAAAACAATGAATTAAATGAAATATCTTATATTAATGTGGAAAAAGTATACTTTTAAAGCTCTTAAAGTAGGTGATCACAATTTTCCCAAGTGTAAACACAGAGCGACAACATGCTGAAAGGAGACCTATGGAGGATCAGTGGCTAATGAAATGCATTCACGTAAGGAAAAGATTGCTCAGACTTTTTATTAAAGAGGAGTTGGATGTGTTAGATCTGATGGCACCTAAATTGAGTTGATTTGAGGTGGGAGCGGAGTCTGACGACAGAAAAAATCTCAGACTGACGGAAGCAGTGAAAATGCTGGTGAAAGTGAGATTGAAGAAAGGAAAGAGGAAAATATTCCACTCATGGATGATCTGATGATAACATTCTGTCTCTGATTGCTGTCTAAATGAAGACAGTGTTGAAGAGACAGAGAAAATCCCTGGAAAGTAACATTATTAACTGTAGGAGGTGACGTTACAGCTTTTCACACCAGAGGAAACACAGAGAAAACGCCACCAAATTAAAGAAGTGACTGACTGTTGCATCACGCTGATACCAAATAAAATGTGATTTATTTAGTCTCACGTGGAGTATGATAAAAAATGTTGGCTACTGTGGCAGTCTCGCTGCCCCCGTGGGTTCCCCCGGCACCGAACAGACCGACAAGTTCAGCTGTGATTTGACTGTTCTTTATTTTAGGCACCACCGTGCTGTACCTGGCCTCCCTCTCAGACAGCATGCGGCTGATGTAGAGCACTGGGCGGTCGACGCCCCGCACTTGCTGGGACAGAACGGCCCCCAGCCCTCTGCCCGACGCATCAGTCTGCAGGACAAAAGGGAGAGAGAAGTTAGGTGTGTGGAGAAGAGGCTCCCCACAGAGGGCCTGCTTTACCCTCTCAAGCGACACCTGGCACTGCTCCAATGTGTGATTTATTTAGCCTCAGCAGCCATAAATGATGTGTCTTGCATTAATTCTTCAGGTGGAATTGACTATCAGAAAGAATCAATAATTATTGGAAATAATTATGTATTCATTAAAAGTTCTAGAGTTTTGGGGCACCACCTCTCGGTTGAGAGGAAAAGATAGTGAATTCTCTGATTCAGTCTCATGAATTGTAATTAACTATTAATTTGGACGTCTGATTAACAATTAACTTAATAATAGAAACCAGGATCATCATATTAATAGCTATTAATAGTTGAAGGATTCTGAGTTCTATAGTAGAGGTTGGCATAATTCCTCATTGTACAACATTAAAGAGGCAGCATGTATTACTCAAAAACATTTATTTACAAAAATACAAAAGTAAAAACACACAATAAACAATCTAAACTAAATGGGTCTATGTACATGTGAATGTGTGTGGATGGATGCTGCGTGTATGCATGTACGTGCGTGCGTGTCTGTTGTGGGGGGACTACAAAGATGGCTGCTGTGGTGGCTGTTCTATGTAGTTCAGGCCATGTGGGGCTCTTTGTCTGTTAAGAACAAAGGGAAAATGTCTTACCATGCTAAGGTGTATGTATGTATGTATGTGTGTGCGTGTGTGTGTGTGTGTGTGTGTGTCTAGGCTTAATGTCACTTTGTGTGTGTTTCAAGGTTAAAGAATGGTTAGTATCATGCAGGTTGGGACACTAAGATCAAACTAAACCTTACAAACCTAAAACACAGTGAACTGTAGCCTATGATCTCATCACATTAGGAAGGAAGGGTTGGTCTCTGGTTCTGCTTCCTTGAGTAGCTGGAGATGTTGTTGCAGCTGTGGTGTTTGTTGAGGAGTAGATCCGTTGTGTAGGTCTGGTTGAAGAACCAAGCCTTCAGAGTTTCTTCAGTGGTGCTCGCTGGACGTCGTTGAATCCTTGGTCACCTGCAGGTCCGTGAGACGCTGAAAGCAGCTGGATAATCCCTTTGAGAGCAGAGAAACTGCTGAAGGTTTCTGTCCTGCAGCGTCTCCTGCTACAGAGCGGTGCTCTGCTGGTGAGCAGGAGACCAGGAGAGAGTTTGGAGTTGGAGAAGAGTCTTGAAGAGTCTGGAGTGAGAGAGAAAGTTCCCAAGAGAGCGAGAGAGGTGCAAAAGGCTGGTGCCTTTATACCTCTGGTGACATTCCCTGAAGGTGTGAAACAGGGTTTCCTGTCGGGGGAAGGGTCACAAGTTCTAGGCTCAGCCAGGCATCTGGCTGAAGATGTTTATCACCTTTGTGGGCACAACACTGACGCTAAATGTTTAGTCTATCTATAAACAATCATTGTTTTTCTGCTTGTAAAGACTGTTACCAATCACTAAAGTAAGCAGGTGTTTGTGTGATGTAGTCCGTGGGTGTGTGTGAGAGAGAGCCTACAGTCTTTGTGATGACTTAATTTTTCATTTTATTTTATTTTGTAGATGAAATCTTCTATTGTGAAATGTTCTAGCTGTCATGGATGGAGAGACAGCAGCAGAAAGACCTTCAGTAGTGTAGCTACTTCCTTGATGGACAGTAGGCCTACTGTCTATTAATATGATATTTAAATACAATATTATATTAGACTGTTGTGCACATAATATTTTCTAATGTTCTATTTTCTAGTATAATTGTTGTTAAATGTAGACTTGTAAGTTGGTGCATGTTCCTGTGCCTACTATTTTTAATCTATTTTTTATTTTATATTCTGGCACAATATTATATATTACATCATATGTACAGTATATGTGATTAATTTGTTCACATTTTATCATGTGTTGTATTTTATCAGTTATTTTCAATAGTTTTTGGCCTATCTACTTTAGTGTGTGTGCTCATGCACATGATCACGTGCATGAGCACATGGTCACATGCACATGTATGTGTGAAGGTATGTGTTGGCTGTATGTGGATAATTACCTTTTACCAAAATGACTTGAGTCCTAATAAATGTGTTTAAACAAACTAAAAACATGTGGAAGTTATCTTTAAAGCCCTTTTTCTCAAAATTAACATTTGTTAACAGTCAAATTTGAAAGAGCATATCTCAGAGAATATTTGGAGTAGAAAGATAATGTTGGCATATCCTCCTCTTTCCAAACATAGTGTCACAGGGTGTGTGTGTTTGTGTGTGTATGCGCGCTTTCAGGTGTCCGCTCCCCTTCCCCCCTTCTCTAGTTATCTGAGCGCACTGCAGTGATTAAGACTGATCCGCCTTACCTGGCAACTCTGGGCTGCACAGTGTGATTGGTGCGCTATCGGTGAGGTGTGGGTGGGGCTATACAGGTTGAGGTTTCTCAACAGGAGCGATAGGAAGAGGACGCGGCGGCGGGACCAGCAACGGGGAGCGTCGAGTCTGGCGTACAGCAGGAGACAGCAGACGCATGCGGCGGGACCAGCAACGGGGAGCGTCGAGTCGGGTAGACTGGAGCCAGACAGCGGCGGAGACCGGAACGCTACGGCGGTGAAGCACGGCAGGCTGCGAAGGGACCAGCATGTGGCCGGCCAGCTGAAGGGACCCGTGTGGAGTACCGCAGCCGTGATTGGCGAGGCGGCGTCTGACAGAGCGCAGTGAAAGAGAGGAAGACTTCGGAGGCTCGCGGAGGGGTGAAGCTCCCACTGTCAACCCCTGGACGCAGCCCAACTTCGACCTTCCAAGGGACTGCCCATCACTGGACCCTAAATTTTGCATTGCTCCTTCAAGAGACTTTCCCAGACTTGGACTGTTTTAGTACATCTTTTATTCTCATTATAAATCCCCTGGTGTGCTGATTGTGACAGATTACTCCCCGGTAGAACAAGAGGTATAAGTCTAAGGGGTTCAACCCCGTTACAATATAACTAACTCAAAATGTGTTTTTGGGTCAAAGTGACTCATTTTAATGGAGCAGGTCACAAATGTACAGCATGTAGCTCATCAATATTAAAATATTTATTATTAAAATGATAATTAACAGTTTTTTCATGTAACAGTCAAAGCTGAGTTTTCTGTCATTAACTGTCATAAGGTCAATGACAACAATAGAGGTGATTCCATTTTAAGTGTAGAACAAATGCTTAATGGAAAAGGAAAAAAAATAAAAAATTAAATTTAAATTAATTAAATTAAATAAAAAAACGTGTTGTGCTTGCTTTAGGTGTTTAAATGTGCTAAATGCTAAATAGAAACAACTCCTATAAACCGCAAAGCAAACTCAAAAAGCTGTACCAACTCGGCCTCCTTCGGTTATCAGGGTGTGTTGGATGTCATCAGTTCAACTGAAGAAGCAGCAGCTGCAGAGCGTTAATTTTTCAACAGACAAACACCATTTGTTTCAAACTGTATATATACAGTGGCTTGCGAAACTATTTGGCTCCCTTGAACTTTGTGACCTTTTGCCACATTTCAGGCTTCAAACATAAAGATATAAAACTGTAATTTCTTGTGAAGAATCAACAAGTGGGACACAATCATGAAGTGGAACACATTATTGGATATTTTAAACTTTTTTAACAAATAAAAAATGAAAAATTGGGCGTGCAAAATCATTCAGCCCCTTTACTTTCAGTGCAGCAAACTCTGTCCAGAAGTTCAGTGAGGATCTCTGAATGATTCAATGTTGACCTAAATGACTAACGATGATAAATGGAATCCACCTGTGTGTAATCAAGTCTCTGTATAAATGCACCTGCACTGTGATAGTCTCAGAGGTCTGTTTAAAGCGCAGAGAGCATCATGAAGAACAAGGAACACACCAGGCAGGTCCAAGATACTGTTGTGGAGAAGTTTAAAGCTGGATTTGGATACAAAAAGATTTCCCAAGCTTTAAACATCCCAAGGAGCACTGTGCAAGCAATAATATTGAAATGGAAGGAGTATCAGACCACTGCAAATCTACCAAGATCTGGCCGTCCCCCTAAACTTTCAGCTCATACAAGGAGAAGACTGATCAGAGATGCAGCCAAGAGGCCCATGATCACTCTGGATGAACTGCAGAGGTCTACAGCTGAGGTGGGAGAATTTGTCCATAGGACAACAATCAGTCATACACTGCACAAATCTGGGCTTTATGGAAGAGTGGCAAGAAGGAAGCCATTTCTTAAAGATATCCATAAAAAGTGTTGATTAAAGTTTGCCACAAGCCACCTGGGAGACACACCAAACATGTGGAAGAAGGTGCTCTGGTCAGATGAGACCAAAATCGAACTTTTTGGCAACAATGCAAGACGTTTGGCGTAAAAGCAGCACATCTCATCACCCTCAACACACCATCTCCACTGTCAAACATGGTGGTGGCAGCATTATGGTTTGGGCCTGCTTTTCTTCAGCAGGGACAGGGAAGATGGTTAAAATTGATGGGAAGATGGATGGAGCCAAATACAGGACCATTCTGGAAGAAAACCTGATGGAGTCCGCAAAAGACCTGAGACTGGGACAGAGATTTGTCTTCCAACAAGACAATGATCCAAAACATAAAGCTACAATGGAATGGTTCACCAAAAAACATCAAGGTGTTAGAATGGCCAAGTCAAAGTCCAGACCTCAATCCAATTGTGAACAGCAGTTTTCAGTTCTTTCCACAGATTCTCAAACGCTCTCCATCCAACCTCACTGAGCTTGAGCTGTTTTGCAAGGAGGAATGGGCAAAAATATCAGTTTCTCGATGTGCAAAACTGATCGAGACATACCCCAATTGACTTGCAGCTGTAATCGCAGCAAAAGGTGGCGCTACAAAGTATTAACTCAATGGGGCTGAATGATTTTGCACGCCCAATTTTTTGTTTTTTATTTGTTAAAAAAGTTTAAAATATCCAATAAAGTGTGTTCCACTTCATGATTGTGTCCCACTTGTTGATTCTTCACAAGAAATTACAGTTTTATATCTTTATGTTTGAAGCCTGAAATGTGGCAAAAGGTCACAAAGTTCAAGGGAGCCAAATAGTTTCGCAAGCCACTGTAACAATGCTCTCATATTCAATTTTATTTATACCCCAACATCACAACACAGTTGCCTCACTGGGCTTCACAAAATTTAGTCAGTGACCCAGACATCCCCCGCCTTAGACCCTCCTTTGCGGCAAGGAAAAACTCCAAAACCCAGTGGGAGAAAGGGGGAACCAGAGTGAAGGAGAGATCCACTCCCATGTGTCAGTGTGTAGAGAATCAGGGGGGCCTTGATGAGTCGCATCAGGAGTCGTCATCATTGGGCCTCATGCGGCTGAACAGAAGCAGTAGCCACTCCCAGTAATAAATGTGTGGTGGATGTCATGGAGGATCACAGCAGCAGCCACGATCCACGAGTTCACTGGACCTCAGCAAGGAGAGGAGTTTCTTGTCCAGCAAAAAATAATCTATCCTAGAATATGAGCGGTGCTGTGGAGAGAAAAAAGAGTACTGTCTAGAGAACGGTTTTCTATATCGGCACGCATCAATTATCCCATACGTTTGGAGAAAAACATTAATAGTCTCTGCTGAATTACATGGTATTCCGGGTGTGGCTCTGGAGCGGTCAAGACAGGGATCTAGAACATATTTCAGATCCCACCCTAGAACCAAATGATATCTATTCAACCCAGGAAGAAGGCAGAAAAAAATTAATAGCAAATTTTTAGTACACTGGTATATTAAACAGTTGTCCCTGAACAATAATTAAATGGCCATCTTTATTTGGAATTATATTTGTTTGCACAAACTGCACATTCCTGTGGATGAGAATGGCAGCACCACAGCTTTTAGCATTAAGTTTCGAATGGAAAATTTGGGAAAAGCCCCCCCCTTCAGTCTGGAGTGATCCTAAAACTTAAGTATTATTATTGAGTTTCAGTTAGGAATGCTATGTCTGTTCCCTTAATAGGTGAGAAAACATCTTACTCCATTTTACTGGATGGGAAAGCCCTTTTGTATTCCAGTTTGTAAATTTAGTATTCTCCCGCCCGGAAACACTTATATTAGGGGTAGCCATACTCACATGAGTATCACAAATGACATGACAACAGCCTGACTAGAAACAGCATGATCACAAAACATTTCGACAATTGATACATCTCTGCATAAACATTGTGGAATTAGATTTGGTAAAAAAAACTATGAAAACAACAGAAAATAAAACACCATATCAAACAACCCAATCACAAAACCCCCTTGCAGCCTCTCCAACTGAGAGGCTGCATGTACCCCCAGTCGTACCCTATTGCACAACATCAAAAATCTTACCTTGTGAGACTGAGTCTCACCAAAACCATATGAACAGAATAAAATGTTGCAGCTAAACTGAATCGTAATCCAAAGTACACATCTATTAAATTATCTATTAAATCCAACTAGCACGTTAATTATGCCCCACCCTATGTAGGTAACCTCAGCCTCTTAATAACTTGCTGTGGCCTAATAGAAGGATGGCCATCCTTTTGGCTGGTGGTCACTGGAGATATTAAAAGCTCTCAGCTTAAGCCATGTCCTTATCAGGATGGCAGCCCAAACACTGTTGATCAAACATACCACCGTGTGAGATGTGGGACACCAGGAGAGCCCATCGTTCGCTGCTGGCACATCCTCAGGACGTGCTCTTCAGGTTTTTCATAATGAAGTCTCTGGCCTGTTTGGGATCCTTGAAACTTGTGCACACCCCGTCCGATGTCGTTATCCGGGTACCACGGGCCGTAGCGGATTCCCTCGCAGGTCCTCAACAAGCCCTGCACCTCGTTAAACTCCGCCCACTGCTTGGCGACCGCTTGAGTGTAGTCTGGCTGGATACGGATTTTATCACTGTCCCTCATAGTCAGTTGTTTCATCTGCCCGGCTTTTGTTAGTATGTCCTCCCTCTCCTGATAGTAATGGCAATCATTGTGACCTGGCCTCACGCGCAGCGTACGGGGTGCTCGGTCCAAAACGGGGGCTTATCGAGGCCGAGCGTTTATTTCAAGCACTGAGATATGAAGTCAGTCAAGTGTTAACTGTCCTCTTGCCTCTCCTTTATCCCGGTAATGTGTAGGTTGTTGCAGGTCTTCACTTCATGCCTTCTGAGTAGCTAGCTCCCTCCGCACATTAGCCATGTCCCGCTCCAGTGTAGCAATCATGTTGGAGTGGCTATCTGCTACAGACTCGAGGGCGACTACCTGCTTACCCAAGGCCTCGCTCCTAGTGTCAGTATTATCATTTGTGAGTTTAAGCTCTGGTCAACCTGGTTCTGAATTTCAGCAGATTGTGTCTCCGCTTTGGAGAGCAGTTCAGACCTCAACTCAGCAATTGCTTGGAGGATAGCATCGTGTCTGGATCCCCGGTCAAGTGCAGCATCAGATGCTAGCCCGAGAGCTAGCCCTAATGTCGGTCATTTTCCGGGGGACTTTAGATTAGGGGATTTTCAGATGGTGTGTAGCAGTGGCGATTTGTGATCTTTCAAACAGGGGAAGCTCATATTTACCGTGCATCATAAACATGTTATTTACAGACATCCCAAGTTCCAAAAAGTCATTTCAGGGAGATGTTTGTCGTTTATCGAGATGTTTACCAGAACTTCTGGGAGACTTGGCCCAATGTTAGCATTGCTATCATGATGCTAGCTGGTCACTCGGACCTAGCCGAGTATGATTGCACTATCGAACAAAAGGTAATTAAAACTCGAACAACAATAACATTAAGAACAAGGAAACTTTAATATTTATAGAACAATGAAATACGTGATTTATTTACAGTGTAAGAGTGAATTATTTCACTCTGGAAAGGCCAACAAATAGTCTCTGTTTGTCATTTGACTTCACATGGAAAATCCACGATGGGACTGAAATCATGCAGCTGAGGTGACGTCATGCAAATGTGACCAGGTGATATTAACTGGGGGAGAACTGTAGTCTCCCCCTGGATTGAGCCCGACTACTCCACCCGGGGGAAATACTAGAAATTACCACCCCGGGACCACAAGAGCCCCAACTCGGAATCCCACACAACTCCTATGCAAAAAATCAGCAGACGTGGATTCTGATACAAAAAATATATTTATTGGAAAATCTACCAAATACAAAATACTAAAATCAATCACTGGATTTTCCTTCCCCCCCACACACACACTGTCACCCACACAGGCCCACACAAGAAGTCATACAAAATACGTAACAATGAGTAGGACGCAAGAAAAACGTTCAACCACAGGGCAGGTGCGCCCGGAGGGAGATGGTCGGCCCCTGTGAAAGCCTTGATTAGATAAGTACCTATATACACATGCTCAAATACACACACTAAATGAGGATGGGCTAAGGCACTCACTATCAGGAACCACCCAGGTGACACAGCACTGCACTACACGGCACCCCATGCAATCGGGCCAATACAATGGGCAACGATCTCCCTCGGGACTGCCTGCACCTGTTAAACAAAAAAACACAGAGACTGCACCCACAAAAAGTTAATGAGCACCACACCAAACAATATACAATATAAGGCCAGATGTAATGAATTTAACTGCTTATGCAGTATAAGCCTCAGAACATGGCCAACACAAAGGAAATAAAACACATCAGGACGTCAAACGAAAGAACAATGGAACAATATTAAAGAAGGAAAATCACAACATAATTAGTCGCGCCCTTACCACGACATACATACATCAATTATACAGATTCCAGACACATACACCCCAATAAACACAGTTAACAAATATAGACACATACACACGCACATACACGCACACGATTGACAATGGACCAGCGGGACGAAGAATCACACAGTCGCAGCTTGCCCACCGGGCAGCGCGGCGACGGAAACGTTCAAGAGGGGACAGAGCAGCAACACCCACAAAGACACTTGGGGGTCCCCGGCTACACAAGCGTGCCTACAACACAGAGTATAGATTAAAACACGGGCCATAAAGTAGACTGGCAAAGGATTAAAATATGGTACTCACGTTCAGAGGCGGCGAGAAGAGCGCAATACAGACCAGCAAGCAGGAGGAAACTCAAATGCAAACTAGAGAAACAAACATCGGTTTTAACCAAATCAATGTACAAGCTCCGGGCGAGCATGTTAGCCGTGCGAAGGTTGCCTACCTGAGCCAGGAAAAGTGCCCAACTCCGCAGTAAGGAGCGCGGTTGAGACGCGATAAGTGTAGGCGAGCAGCAGCCAGACGCGCTCATGAACGTGCACGAAACCGGACGGAGCTAGGGACACAACACTGCATAAGTCTGCCCAATATGAATAAAGTGTTAAGCCACCAAAGTAAAAGAGCACCTACCGCAGCGATTTGCCACAAAACCGCGAGGGATGGAGGAGAAGAAACCCAACAGCCGCCGGCTATGCTGCTCAGCCCGTCAATACCGGCTTCCCAGTCCGACTTAAAAAGCCACGTAATCAGCTGAGCAATCAGCTGGCTACGACGCAAATAATGCAAATGACGCCGGTAGTGACGTCATGATGCCGGTCACGTGGGTAAGGCAAAGAATGCCAATACCCACCTTACTACACAGACATCCCAAGAATCTCCCGGAAGTTCTTGAGAGTGGCTCCGTGATGCCCGCGAGTCGGGTAAAATATCCTGGATTTTATACTATGAGAATGGTTTTTTGTATAAATATGCAATGCGAGTGAGAGCGTGCAGGCAAAACAGTAACTCGTGCATTATACGTGGATCGCTTCGCTTCAATTGCACAGGCACGCTAGTGTGAGCGAGCGAGAGACAGAGAGAGCAAGAGAGAGAGAGGGAGAGAGAGAGAGAGACGCGATCGATAAACATCTCCCTGAAATGACTTTGGTGTGACCCTGGGGTGTCTGCGTTATATAGTTTTGAAACCTGTCAGTCAAACTACATTCTGCTTTTCCTCCAATCACCATGCATCACCACTACATTCTGATTTTCCTCCAATCACCATGCCAGGCCCCGCCCACACTCCATTGACTCCCAGAGACGCTCAGCGTCCGGGCGGGCTCTAATTTTCAGCATTTATCCAATGGGCACCGAGTTTTGAGGCGATGAAAAAAAAGCCCCATTCACTCTCAGAGACGCTCAGCGTCTTTGGGGAAATGCATTGACCAGAGACCAGGAAGCGGTATGGGAATGTATGGACATGTAATTTATTTATTTATGATAAGTAGCTGATTCTGAAAGAACTCGTCTTCAAGATGAACATGTTCTAACAGATTTATAGTCAAATGTTAATACAGCTGCACAAATTTGGCCATTTATTTTTTGACAGGGCAGGGGAAGTTCAGCTTCCCTTGCAGTCTTAAAGAAATCGCCACTGGCGTGTCGTCACAATTTCAAACCTGGTGAGAGGTCCCGGCTTTGGTTATGAGTGTAACTGTAAGGTCCTTACATTAAATAGCTGCTTCTATAGTTATTATTAGTGTTGGCGAGGAGCTCAGTAAAAACAAGACCTCACATTGCACCGCCGCAACGGTAAGTCTCATTTATCAGTCTAAAAGGAAACACCTGAACAACTACAAACACCCATCAATCACATGTTCCAATAATTTTGCTCACTTGAAAAGTGGGTGGGTTCAAAGAAAAGGTGCTCTGTCCTGAGTTCACACATCTAGATGTAAATACCATGAAATAAAAGCTGGAATTCTGAACTTTTGTATCATATTCTTCTTTTGATGTGAAACCCAAATGTCTTCAGTGTAAAAAAAAAAAAAAAAGAATTGAACTTGCTGTTACAATATTTTTGGAGGGGGCATTATTTAACACACAAGGGAGGAAGAAGCTACTGTAAAAACAATCACATCCAAATGTTAGTGAAATTATTTTATCTGGAAAAAAAAAACAGTTAAAATTATTATTACAATATGCAAATATTGGTAATATGTATATTGCATAAAATTAATATTAATATTATTGAGCCTAATATTGATTGATTATTTCATATTCCCATATCTGCAAACAGACACTTGTATTGTTTTTCTTCAGATCAGGTTCAGAGGTTTAATACAAACTGTCCAAGTCTCTACATTAACAAGTATTAAATAACTGAAGGTTGAACTGTGTTTAAGTTTAAAACTATTGGATTTCTGGATAAAAAACAATCACTGACATGGTCCTGACGTCAATTAAAAACTTAGCAAAGGTTCTTGCTGTAGCTTTAGAATATTTAGCAGCTGCTTAATATTCCACAATGGACCCAACAAATTCACTGCATCTTTCTCTGCTGTCATTAGTGAATGACAATCATAGCCCTGATACAACTCAAACTAGCAACAACCTCAATATCATCATGGTCAGCCACACCTGTTCTCTGAGTGGACAGGTAAAAACTTGTCTGGACAAAACCCACAAATATAGCAGAAACCCTGACAAAGACTGAAGGAAAATGAAGATTAAGCTGAAATGCATAGAAGGCAGAGCCAGGTTACTGTCACACCACTAAACCCCCGGAAACCTTCAGCCTTAGGAATGTGTTTGTCTCTCAGTGTGAAACTTTAGTCAGTTTCTTTACAGTGAAGGTAAACAGCATCAGAATTCATCAATCACGCCTGTTCCGTTTCCTCTGAATAATGTAGTTCACTCCACAGACCTTCATTATTTCATTACCCCTCTGCAGACTTCACCTTTTCTCTTCACTACATCCCAATTAAACTACTACTACTAGTAGTGCAGTTATCAGCACCACTGGTTCCAATATTCTCTCAATTACCAAGAGCTTCCTGAAAACAGCTACTGGATGTTCCCCAACCTTTCAAACAAGGGACTCAACAGAAGACTGATGTTGTTTCAAGATGGTGCCACAGTAGGCAGCCTACTACCACAGCTACAATGTTTGTCTTGTTATTTCTGCACTTTTAGGTTTCTTTTCCATCTCTCTAGTCATGTTTATCTTTTCGTTTAATTAGGCAGCATGGATCTGTTAAGTTTAGTAAGAGTTGTATCATGCTTTTGACTCTTTTGGGGTTTTTTTTGCCACTCCATCTGCAGAACTTGTGAGCCATCCCATTTTTTACAGCCATGATCAGCTGTTCACGGAAAGCAGCAGGAGGGTACTCCAGGAGGAGCGACACAACATTCTGAAAGAATTGTGGCATCGAAGGGGAGGATATAGAGCTGGAGGAAAGTACCAGGAGATATTTGATATTGATATTTTTATGGGTAAAGTAAGATCTTTAACCAACAAGATGGAAGAGCTAATGACGCTAACCAGACTGCAGTAACAACTTTTGCCAATAAAGGGGAAGGATCAGTTCTAAGGCATAGAACTGGTTTGAATAGGTATGTTTTTTTCCCATGGGATGACTCAGGATTGTACTCATATCTATTGATATTATGCTTTGTCATGTCAGTGGTGTCACAGTAAAATCTGCAAATCATTGCAACTGCTCCAACTCTGATATTTTGAAAAGAACAAAAAACAAGTGTGATTAGACTATCTATGCTGTGGGACCTTGGGTTTTTTTCTGACCTAGTCCAGGATTCTCCATGACAAGTGCTTTCGTGGATTCTTCATACGCACAGCAGTTAGACCCTTCAATGCATCATAATGTTGAGAGTCACTCGAACCTTACCCCCACTATGCATAATCCACCACTGCAGTCACTTTATAACAACTTGTACAAAATATTTATAATACTGTGTTTATTTATTTAAACCTTTACCTCCACCTCAACCATAATACATGACCCATACTATGTATGCTTATATATACTGGTACTTTTGTATTTTCTGTGTAAATAATGTGTATTTATTTTTTCTGCCTTTATATATTTTTACATATATTTTTAAATACTCGTCCTACAGCTTTAAGAGGATCCAGGCAAATTATATATCAAAATATGCCTTGATATGGAGCGATGTGCTATTACTTTTATCTGAAAATAGTAAACTGCGCATTTATGATTCTCACGATGTGAGAGATTATATGAGAGATTTGCTGAATTTGAATGGGCTGTCTCTAAGTGTGGCTTCATCTCCCTCTGCTCCTCACTGACTTAAATGCAAATATTTTCGCAGTTCCTGGTGTGCATTAACATGTTTAAACACTGAACCACCCATACACATATGATGAATCAGACTGACAGAATGAAGGTCATCATAACATGTATCACCTTACACACACACAAATACAAATCTTAGTGGAAACAAACATAACCTAATGAATTGACACAACACATTTCTTACTACTCACAAATTATTTTATCTTTTTATTAGAAGTCTGAAAAGGTATGGAATTGTGAAATTTCAAATGTGCCTAGTAAAACTGCTAAAGGCGTGTTCCCCATTAACGTTCATGTGCTGTGTCAAATAGTCTGTGTTCTCCTCGTCTTATACCAGAGTGTCTTTGCTTCTTGGACAGTCCACATAACAGTCCTAGAGATTGTTGTACCATTGAACCTTGAGATGAGCGATTTTATTTTTTTTCAGTAACTTGTATATCTTAGTTTATGTTTGCCATATGATATATGATCTGCTCTATACATTATGATAGAGCATTATGATAGAGCTATCCATTATGATAGAGCTTGGCTGCAGCTGTAAGGAATATAAGTACTGTAAGAAACAGTTGCAGCTACCGTTAACGTATTAAAATATTAAAAGTGGCTGGATGAAAGTTAGAGGCATCATTCATCAGATGATGCTGAAGGAGGAAGACTCTTCATGTTCAGGAGCCAAGGAAACAGATAACAAAGGGCAGCTCAATATCTAAATCCTCAAAAGGCCAGATTTACATGCCTGTTTTCCCCTCACCTCAGTGGAATGATCAGGGAATATTATAAAACCTGAGTTTTTTTTTTTTTTTTTTGACAGAGATGGGACCACTTTGAACTGATATGAGGCAATGATGTCATCAATTTGTGACAGATGACTTGGGTCCAAATGGGTGAACTGAGCTGCACATTAACAATTTAACCCTGAATATCTATTACTCTGCACCATAGACTCCACAAGTCAAATATTTATTAGCTCTGATTAGAAAATTCATATTTTAGATATGACTGACTCATTCCTCTGAGCTCATAAATATTCACATAATTTCACATGACAGAAGATTTCAGGCTCCACAGAGTTTCTGTCAAATACTCTGAAGTTTCTCACAACTTTAGTTCATTGGGTAAAGACTTGGGGGAGGATGTCAGAGTCAGACTACAATCCTGTGTGTGTGGGAGCAATTCAGATGAGACGGCCTGGGAATTTTCCCAGGGGCAAATGGAATCTTCACCTAGACTAGCCAAATTAGGTTCAGGTCGGATTGAATTGACTGAAGCTGGTCTGCTTGTGGCCATGTGTGTGTCTGTGTGTGTTCTCATTGGCAAAATTGGGTCTTTACAAGTTAAAGAGATGTCCTATTGGACTACACAGGTCATGGGAACCTGGTCTCTCAGGGTCTCTATTGACCCTCCCTTCACACCTCCCCCACTACACACACTCATCAGAGGTTGCAGTATCTGTGTCTCTCTCCAGCAGATTAACAGCACTTGTTTTTGCCAGCCTGGCCTGTGCACAGTCTGTGAAGACAATGGCCTTTACTCAGGGTCCTGGCAGTCTGTAGGTGGCCACAAATCAGTGATCAGTAGTATTGCTGTAATAATGCTGTGATGCAGTGATGATGCTGTGGTGATGCAGTGATCAGTCTCTCCAGTTTTTTTTTGCGATTTTGCACATAATCAGCAATATACCTCATATTGCCATATGTCACATTTCCTAATGTCTTGCATAATTCTTGCAAACTAAATCCAAAATACTACCCATCATTTACGAAACCCATATATCTTATATATCTACACCCCTACTGGTTTCATTGTATTTGTACACTCACGCATAATTATTTTGTTTTCTGTCACATGCCCGCTTTATTTTTATGTTTGAGCTGATTAGTATCCCTCAGTTTTACACCTGAAGTGGGGGGAAATTGTTTTCAAACACTGCCAATGTGCAATTATGGGAAAAGCTTCTTCTTCTACTATTTTTCTTTTTAAGACAATAACTGACCATTGGAGCCTTGATCATCGACACTTAGCAGCCAACCGAAACAAGAATTGTATTACAATGCTGTGTTTTATTTCTTGTGTTAGAATTTCTTTTTTGAGACATTTATGCTGGTATCAGCTCTGTAGATGCCTGTCACTTTACCTGCCTTAATTAGTGTTGTTTCTGCTACGTAATTTTGCTATCTTCTGCTATTTAGTAAATAGCACTATGTCACTACGATCCACACTCAAGAGTGCATCCATGGATGTATTATAAGACCTACGTTCTAAAATACATCCATGAGTGTGCCAAGTAAGTGCACAGTGCACTACATTTTCACACACTGCATAGTGTGAACACACTTATGCACTTAAAATGTTAAGTGTAATTCCAGAAATATGTGATTTGGGGCACATCAGTGTTCTATTTATTTTCATGTCTTAAGCCTATATAGACGTTTTATTGGGTTTACAAGTAAGAAGGGGCACACAGTTCCTCAAAAGTTATGAGAAAATACTAACACAAAATCAGCTATGAGAAATAACACTGTGTTTGACGCAGTGAAAATAGAGTGATGATGATGTGATGCAGTGGTGATGCTGACACACATTACTGCACTTCATTGAATGTGATTTTATGTTTGATGTTAGAAAATGTTTGAGGGAAGAGACTCTGCTTGTCTTCAAAGCTGCAAACAAACATGTAAGAAATCACATCAGAAATTATTACTCCTGAAATCAGCTGACAACATGACACATCACCTGAATTAACATTGTTAAGGTGAAGAGGATTTACAATCCATTAAACAATATGCAAATGGACACGTTTGTTTTGGGTGGGTGAGGAATGACAGAAGCAAGAGACGTACAAGAGACAAAGACAAACATAGACAAACAGAGTGAGACAGATACAGACAGAGACTCGGACAGAAAAAAATAATACAGGAAAAAAAGAGAGACATACATAGACAGGAGACAGACAGAATTGTGGTAGATTACTTGACCACAATCATGCCTCTTCAGAAGTTTTCCAGCTGAGCATGAAAACAAAGAATTGAACTTTATGAATTTAAAGAAATCCTGAATATGACCAACTACCAGCACAAAGAAAATGCTAATTCTGATGGGAGAGCTGCAGACCCCACCCCAAACAAACACATACTGACTTTGCTGTTGAGAAATAGGGGAGTATGGGCAAGAAAAGCAGGACCCTGTGTAATTGGCTGAGCTACTGTCCTCTGTTGTGGTCTTAATGAGGTACACACACACAAATCTCAGCTGTGATGTCCATTTGTCTTTTAACTGCAATTTTGTTTTTAATATCTAATCAATACTGTTGATAAAGCAGAGTCTGAGGATTGTATCTTGAATTGTGAGAAAATAAATGACAAGTAGCAAAGAAACAGGAGAGAACGAGCATATCAAGGTGAGTGAAGCTTCACCTACTGCTCTGCTGTAATGAGCTAATCCTGCTCTCAGACTGTGTCCTCTCAGCCTGAACCTGCTCCGCACCGCCGCCTCTGCACATAATGACTTTCTGCTGCAGGGACAACTTCTCCCATAGATTACACACTCCTATAGATTACTCTGGGGGCAGAGACAAAGACAAGAGGTGGAAGGGGCAGGAGGGGGAGTGGGCCATGAATCATGACAGGTTCTCAAAGTTCTGTGTAAATTGGTTGATCTTGATTAATGATCAATCCTGGATCTGTTCTGAACATCTGGGCTGAACTTTACAGTTTCACTTCACATGTAGCTCAGTGTCTCCACTTATATACCTGCTTATTCATTAGGGTCACTGGGGTCTGCTGGAGCCAATCCCAGCATATTACAGCGAGAGGCAGGGATACACCGCAGATGGTTGCCAGCCTATCATGGGGCACACACACCATTCACTCACCTACGGGCAATTTAGAGTTGCCAATTAACCTCAGCATGTTTTTGGACTGTGGTGAAAACCCATGCAGACAGGGGGAGAACATGCAAACTCCACACAGAAAGGTCCCAGACCCAGGACCAAGGAGGTCTTGAACCTGCGACCGTGCTGTGAGGCAACAGTGTTAACCCTTGCGCCACCATGTCGCCTTTCTTGGACTGCCTTCTTTCAATTATGCAATATAGCAAAGGTGAGGCACTTCCTGTCTCTAGGAACTAGAAGAAGGGATCATATCTCACCAGTATTAGCCTCTCTGCACTGGCTCACCCCTAAACCTGTGAAATCAAGAATAGGACTCATAATCCTCCTCACCTACAAAGCTCCTAATGGTCAGGCTCCATCCTATCTTACAGATCACATATCGTTTTGTATCATCCACTGAGAACACGGTGCTCCCAAAATGCAGTTTATTGAACAGTCATATTTCAAAAGTACAGTAAATTGTACTGGGTGGGGGCGACAATGACGATTTAAGTGATTTTACAGATTTATTTGTACTTTTTATGATGTATACTCAAATAATGATATGTGTAAATAATATGTGTTGAATAATTATGTTCTTAAAAGAATAAAAATAAACCAAAAAAATAATAGAACAATGTTTGGATTTGTACAAATATGTATCAATTATCACAGTGTTTTAATCTACAAGACTTATCTGCCTGTATCTTTTTTTTAATTTTCATATTATTTTGTTTTGTTTGGTACATTTTTGGGCATCTACCTTCGGGTAGTTTGTTTGCAGCAGAGAAGATAGAATGAAACTTGTTTTAATGTATTTTAATAACTTTGTTGAATGATGAGCAAAGTTAGTTTTTAGTTAACTTTTGTTTGTAATATTTTTTGTATATGTAATTAATAAAAAAAATAAAATGTATTATTTTTCAGCTTCATGGCTTTGTTCGTGCCTGCATTTCATGCTGTTTCTATACAAGGTCATTCAACCCCTGTTCACTCTCAATCATTCACTTGTCAATTGAGCCATTAAGTAGTATTACCAATATTGTACCAATATTGTCTGCAAAAACTCTTAAACCACACTCCAACACCTTTTCTTTGTTTTTCTTAGATACTCAAGAACATCTGGACTCTTCCAACTACACAGGCACACATACAAGATAGAATAAAACATAGATGTGAATAAAAGCACAAGTAAATAATTTAACATGTGAATATGGAAATTGACACCAAGAACAAAAATTCTACTAATATATGAGGTTAGACAAGATGAATTAAATGATCTTTTAAGAGAACAACACGTTTGGTTCTACCCTTTAAACCAGGAAAGCGGACATCTCATTTTGTAGAATTTGTTAGTGATTGCAACAGAAAAACAAAAAAAGGTTTTAGGGGGTGATTCTAACATCCCCTATAGTTTTTACAGGCATTTTTGGCAGGTGCTTTAGACCTAAAAGAGTATCCACCAATCATACATGGTTGACCAAGCTCTTTTACACATCACATACAGACAACATCACGAATCCAGATATCATGGTTACATAACCAATTTGTTGTCCATTTAGATTATCATCTAAAAACATGAGTAACACAATAGATTCATCATCATCATCATCTCAGATAATACAAATACCACCAACATCGCAACAACAAAGAAAGATTACTACAGGAATAAACTTACTGTAGTATGTCTTGTTAACTCAGAGATGATGATGATGATGATGATGATGGTAAAGGTGAATCTTTCTTTGTGTTTGCAATGTTACTTGTGTTGATGATGACAATCTGAATTGGACTATGATATCTGTATTTGTAATGTTGTCTACACTCTGTGAGTGAATAGTTGGTATACTTGAAACAAAGTTCTGTGTTTTTTGTATACATGATGATTTTCCTCTCCTTGCATCTCATATTCTCTCATCTTCTCATCTCCCCTACCCTTCTTTTAATAGGACATAAGTCCTTCTGTGGATAAGAAAAGGGAGGCAGTGCTGAGGTGACACAATACATAGGAGAGTGACCATAATTGACCTTAAAGGGATAGTTCATTATTTTTGACATGAATCTGTATAGCATCCCTATCATCAGTGTTGTACACTCACACTGACATATCCCTGAAAGTGTCCTGTGAGCCGAGTTGTGGTCCGGTTCTGGTCAAAACTAAAGTAGTCCGGCAGGTTTCCTGGGGACACTAAAATAAAACGTCTTTCTTCTCATACAGCATGTGTTCAAAAGAGTGATATATGCATCATATATATCACTTATATGCATCACAAAACCAATATCCATGAAAAAGTCCCAGCTCGTAATCACTTGGCCCTACTTTCTCTCCCTTCGTATCTCTGTGCGCTGCCGCAAGACGACCAGAGCTAAGTCCATCAGAAAAAAAGCAATAAAATCTGTGAGATTCAGGCACATCTCTGTTGCTACAGCCTGGGTAGTCACAAGTGCGCCCCATTTTTACACATATGTATATTATGTTTATAACTTGTATCATTCCAAGTCTCCCTGAAGTCCTGGGAGTCTCCCTGATATTCTCCCTGATTAGTCCACACCTGGTGGAGTGTGTGTGTGTGTCTCTCTCTCTCGTTCGTGCCTGAACAATCGAATCCCAGAACTTGGGGTAAAAATGGGGCGCACTTGTGCCTGAATTTCCTGATGGATCTTATCACTTTTCTGTCTTTTTTTCTGTCGCTTTTATGTCTATGTGTCAGTCTAATTCTCTCAAACCAGAAGAGCTGGACAAAGTGTCTGGAGAGAGGGAAGTCTGGGTTTCCCTGCTGAAGCTGATGCCCCCGCGACCCACTTCTGGATAAGCGAAAGAAGACAAAGATTCCATCAGTATTTAATTCACTCCCCTGCCTCACAACAGCTGCAGATTTCTATGCTGCCAATCTGAAATAGATCATGTTGTTGACAGCACTACAGTTTTACTGTGAACAACACTTGACACCATTGCTCCTCTAAAAAGAGGTTAGTTAAACAAAAAAGAGTCGCACCCTGGTATAACTCTCAAACCCATATATTGAAGCTAACTTTGCAAAGACTTGAACAAATATGGCGTTCCACCAAACTGGAAGAAGCGCTCTGCGCATGGAAAGAAAATCTCAGCCTCACTAATGGAGAAAAACAAAAACAATCCTAAGTTCCTTTTCGGTACTTCAGCTACACTGACAAAAAAGTAAAGACTCAATTGATCCACTTATTCCTACAACTCTCAGTAGCAATGACTTCATGGGCTTTTTTAATGACAAAATAGTGACAATTAGAGACAGAATTTATCACCTCCTTCCATCAACCGGCACTAATCCCCCCTTCTAATACAGGGATCATAAAGATGGTTGAAAGTGCAAATATCTACCTAGACTCATTCTCTTCAATCAACCTTTCTGAAATAGCTTCATGATTTTTTTCATCCAAAACATCAACCTGTCTTTTGGACCCTAGACCATTGAGATTGCTTAAATAAATTTTACCTTTGATTAGCAGTTACTTGCTAGAAATGCTCAACATGTCCTTATTATCTGGTTATGTACCACAGTCCTTTAGAGTAACTGTAATTCCACCCCCCTCCAAAAAACCCACGCTTGACTCAGGTCTTTTAGCCAACTACAGACCTACTAACCTTCCCTTTCTCTCTAAGATCCTGGAAAAAGCAGTTGCCAAACAACTGTTTGACTTCCTACACAACAATGGTTTATATGATGATTTCTGGTCAGGCTTTAGAATGCACCACAGCACAGAATTAGCACTGGTGAAGGTTTCTAATGATGTTCTAAATGCATCTGATAAAGGCTTTGCCTTTATTCTTGTTCTGTTAGAACTTAGAGCTGCAATTAACATAATCGACCATCATTTTAGTGGTATAATAGCGACTGCATTAGGGTGGTTTAAGTCCTATCTCTCAGATCGTTCCCAATTTGTTCACATTAAAAATGTTTCTTCTATCCATACAAAAGTTAGACATGGAGTTCCACAAGATCCTGTGTTTGGAACAACACTTTTCACCCTTTATATGATTCCGTTGTAAAATTATTCAGAAACACTATTAATTTCCACTTTTATGCTGGTGATACAAAACTGTATCAAAACTGTATCTGTCCATTAATCCAAATAAAACCAACCAGCTAGTAACTCTTCAAACATGTGTTAAGAACATAAAATCCGGGATGACCTGTAACTTTCTGCTACTAAAATCAGACAAAACGGAAGTTATTGTGCTTGGGCCTGAACACGTGAGAAATTCAATATCCTGTGATATAGCTACTTTAGGTGGCATCTCCTTGGCCTCTAAATCAACTGTAAGAAATCTGGGATTCATCTTTGATCAAGATATATCATTCACTTCCCCCATTAAACAAATTCTAGGACTGTGTTCTTTCTCCAACACAACATAGCAAAGGTCAGACACTTCTGGTCTCTAAAAGATGCAGAAAAGCTTGTCCATGCCTTTGTTACTTCCAGGCTGGATTACTGCAATTGTTTATTTTCAGGCTGCACCAAAAACTCTAAAGACTCTCCAGCTGATCCAGAATGCTGCTGGATATATATTAACTGGCACTAGAAGAAGGGATCACATCTTACCAGTATTAGCCCGGCTTCCTATGAAATCAAGAATAGAATCAAAATCCTCCGCTCCACCTACAAAACTTTTAACGGTCAGGCTCCATCATATCTTAAGGATCTCACAGTTCTGTATCACCTGCTGAGAACACTGCGCTCCTAACATGCAGCTTTTTAAAGGTTCCTGGAATTTCCAAAATCAAAATGGAAGGCAGAGCCTTCAACTACCAGGCTCCTCTCCTGTGGAATTGTCTTCCTGTTTCAGTCCGGAGGGCAGACACACTTCCTATATTTAAGAAAAGGCTAAAAACATTACTTTTTGATGAAGCCTATAGTTAGGCCTGGCCTTGGCTGGCTTAGAACATTGTTATACTACCTTAGGTTTAGACTGCTGAGACCTCATGAGCTTCTCTGACTGATTGTACCTCACCCGGGAAGGAAACTGTATCTTTATACATTATTATATCTGTTTTGTTCCTGGAGTCCTGTCCTGTGTTTTCTCATTCACAGAACATGCCAGCCACTACAAGGAGTCTTCATTTGCTGAGGGTCTGATGGTGTCCTGGTTCATCCGGTGGCTGCAATGGATCCTGTCACCTCATCCTCCACATACACAACAATTCAATACATTGAATGTCATATTCAACTTTTCCTGTTCTTCCTGTGTCCTATGCACACTTCATCTATTGCATGCCTGTCCATCCTTGTCACAATCCACTCGGGTCCTCTGCCTGTTTTTCCCTCTTACCTGCACCCAGTAACTCCCACACCTGCTCCTCATCAGTAATCAACCCTGTATTTAAGCACCTACCTCCAGACACTCTTTGCCAGATTGTTCTTCGTGTCATGCAGTCTCTCCAGCACTTTTGTCCGGACTGATCTCCCGTTGCTGACCCTGCTTGCCTTTGACCTGCTAGGCTGTCTCAGCCCCGGTAATCACCTCAGCCTTTCATCCCCGACCACGAGTTCTGCCTCAGTGTACCTATATGTAACCACGCATTAACCACCTTTATCACAACAGAATTTTTTAGAAATGCCCCAACGAACCATGCTGTACATACACTCACCGGCCACTTTATTAGGTACACCTGTCCAACTGCTCGTTAACACTTAATTTCTAATCAGCCAATCACATGGCGGCAACTCAGTGCCTTTAGGCATGTAGACATGGTCAAGACAATCTCCTGCAGTTCAAACCGAGCATCAGTATGGGGAAGAAAGGTGATTTGAGTGACTTTGAACGTGGCATGGTTGTTGGTGCCAGAAGGGCTGGTCTGAGTATTTCAGAAACTGCTGATCTACTGGGATTTTCATGCACAACCATCTCTAGGGTTTACAGAGAATGGTCTGAAAAAGAAAAAAAATATCCAGTGAGCGGCAGTTCTGTGGGCAGAAATGCCTTGTTGATGCCAGAGGTCAGAGGAGAATGGCTAGACTGGTTCGAGCTGATAGAAAGGCAACAGTGGCTCAAATAACCACCCGTTACAACCAAGGTAGGCAGAAGAGCATCTCTGAACGCGCAGTACGTTGAACTTTGAGGCAGATGGGCTACAGCAGCAGAAGACCATGCCGGGTACCACTCCTTTCACCTAAGAACAGGAAACTGAGGCTACAATTTGCACAACCTCATCGAAATTGGACAATAGAAGATTGGAAAAATGTTGCCTGGTCTGATAAGTCTCGATTTCTGCTGCGACATTCGGATGGTAGGGTCAGAATTTGGCGTCAACAACATGAAAGCATGGATCCATCCTGCCTTGTATCAACGGTTCAGGATGCTGGTGGTGGTGTAATGGTGTGGGGAATATTTTCTTGGCACTCTTTGGGCCCTTTGGTACCAATTGAGCATCGTTGCAACGCCACAGCCTACCTGAGTATTGTTGCTGACCATGTCCATCCCTTTATGACCACAATGTACCCAACTTCTGATGGCTACTTTCAGCAGGATAATGCACCATGTCATAAAGCTGGAATCATCTCAGACTGGTTTCTTGAATATGACAATGAGTTCACTGTACTCAAATGGCCTCCACAGTCACCAGATCTCAATCCAATAGAGCATCTTTGGGATGTGGTGGAACGGGAGATTCGCATCATGGATGTGCAGCTGACAAATCTGCACCAACTGTGTGATGCCATCATGTCAATATGGACCAAACTCTCTGAGGAATGCTTCCAGCACCTTGTTGAATCTATGCCACGAAGAATTGAGGCAGTTCTGAAGGCAAAAGGGGTTCCAACCCGTTACTAGCATGGTGTACCTAATAAAGTGGCCGGTGAGTGTACACTGTCCAATTAAAAAGACAAGTGTTTTCTCATTAGATAAAATTAGCACCATTTATGTATCCATTGGTTGTTAAATTACAGACATGACTTTAAAACTGTGGTACATTATTCCAATTTGAAACAAGTTGGAAAAAGGAAGTTTCTCGACACTGAAGTTTTAACTTCTCAGACTACAGCAATAACCATTTTAACAAAGATCCTTCAGTTAGGGATGATCTCCACAATGATGAATGAAAAAACCAATTTACATTTAGTTCACATTTCATAAAATCTACTCAAAAAGTTTGATACATTTGGATGGAAACCCAGTTACAAAGGGACAGAGGTAGAGAGAAAGTAGTTGTATCCGATTTATTGAATCACTTTAGTTTGTATAGAGTGCCATCTCCTGGATGAAAATCCATTATATGCATGTGGACTGGTGCACCATGCATATCCACTAGCCTACTATAGCCTGTGTTACGTGTTAAGTGCTGCTTAAATAAATATTTTCTATTCTGAAAATCTAGAAGTTTCTCTTTAGTTGTTTTGGACAGGCGATAATGGTCAAGTAGACAAGAGGAAAACAATGAATGAAATAATGTTTAGCAAGGTTAACAACCAGTTTGATTTTTCAATAAAAAATAACTTTTAACTTTATGATGTTCAGTCACAGAGGTTTGTTAATATGCTATAGACTGTAAAAGTAAACTGTCTGAAGAATAAGATCTATCTATACCTATATTCAAGTAAAAATAATTAGTATTTTCCTAGTCCACCTCTGATTTTAGATATTTGGACTTGTAGATGAAAAACCTCAATGATCTTCAACACCAGTGGACTGTGTAACTACTTCTTTGATGGACAGTAGGCCAACTATATGCACAGGAACATGCACAAACCTACCTATATAATTCATTCATTCATCTTCTATACCATTTATTCCTCATTAGGGTCACAGGGGTCTGCTGGAGCCAATCCCAGCACATTAAATTTGAGAGGCAGGGATACACCCCAGATGGTCACCAGTCTATCATGGGGCACACCATTTACCAAGACCCATTCATGTGTTTGGACTGTGGGAGGAAGCCGGAGAACCTGGAGAAAACCCAAATACAGGGAGAACATAAAACTCCACATAGAAAGGTCCCAGACCAAGGTCTTGAACCTGTGACCTTCTTGCAACAGCATGGTCCTCCATGTCCCTGTACCTATGTAATATTGAATATTTATTTTTCATATAGTTATATTTAAGCATGGAATCATATATTACATCATATGTACAGTATAGGTGATCAATTTGTTCACATCTTATTAATTTGTTCATATTTAAATCAGTTACTTTGCATTACTTTGGGCTTCTTGGCCTATCGGCCTATCACATGCACATGCATGTGTAAAAGGCTATATGTGGATAATTACTATTACAAAAAATATTAGGTTCCTTTTGACTTGAGTCTTAATAAATGTGTTTGATCAAACTAAAAACATATGAAAATACAACTTTTTAAAGCCTTTTTGTAAAAATGTATGTTTGATGATAGTCAAATGTTGAAAGAGCATATCTCAGAGAATATTTGGAGTAGAAATATATTGTTGCTGTCTCCTTGAAACTGATTCTCCCCTTTCATTTTATTTTCATTTGTTTTAAAAAAAAAAAGCCTTTATTCCATCTGGCATGAAGGAGTGAAGAAAACACAAAATCATGATTGTTAAAAAAAAAAAAAAAAAAAAAAAGCCCATGTCTTGAAAACAAATATAATTCCACATTTAACAACACTGAAATTAAACATACAAATAACTACACATACTGAACATATCTGCATCAGCAAATTTATTCTGGCCAGGAAAGAAAAAGCACATAGAGCTATGTACTCAGTCAGTTATTGTTGTATACCCGTTTATTCCTCACTAAGGACACATGGCCTGCTGGAGCAGATTATTAATAGCCACATGCACAGGAACATGCACAAATTTACCTCTCTAATTCATTCATTTTCTATACCTGCTTATTCCTCATTAGGGTCACGGGGGTCGGCTGGAGCCAATCCCAGCACATTACAGGTGACAGGCAGGGATGCAGCCCAGATGCTCAGCAGTCTATCATGGAGCACATCATTCATCAAGACCCATTCATGTTTTTGGACTGTGGGAGGAAGCTGGAGAACCTGGAGAAAACCCATGCAAATACGTGGAGAACATGAAACCTCACACAGAAAAGTTCCAGACCAAGGTCTTGAACCTGTGACCTTCTTGCTGTGAGGGAACAGCACTAACCCTTGGTCCACTATGTGTTCAATTAAAAATAAATAATCCAGCATTAGCATCCCAATTAGAATCTGGACAACATAGCTTTGTATGGAAGTGAGGTCTGGGCCCTCTCAGTGGACTGGAGTTTGGCTCATGGAACACCACTAGAATCCCTCTACACTGAATTCTGTTGAATAATTCTCATTGTTCACCTCACTGTAGGTGTTCTCAACACCTACAGAGGAGAACTGGGAAATTCCCCATTGCTTCTAAGCATAGAGAAACCATCAATTAGATTTTGGACACATCTAAATTTAAGACCAAAAGACTCACTTCCATACCACACTTTAAAAAGCCAGCGGCTGAGCCCCCAGGACCATCTATCAAACTGACCAACCAGGTCCCTTTTAGCACTGCTTCAAAACACCAAATTAAACTCATCATGAAGAAATCAAAAGAAGTTTATTTAGAACATTGAAAACATGTTGGAAAAACTGTTACTTAACCTTAAACAGAGAATACAAATTGTCTAATTATCTCCACAGTGTCAGAGACATGAAGCAGAGATAGATCCTGGTGAAATATCAGTTCAGTGGGCATCAGCTGCAGCAGAGACAGAGACACAGACAGACATGGCTGACCTGTCACTTACAGTATGACAGGTAGAGGTATGAGGTAGAAAGTGAGGGACACTTCCTGCTCTCCTGTTCTCAGTACCAACACATCAGGATAATAATAATAATAATAATCATCATCCAACCAATCACCAATCAGATGTCAGCATTGCTGGCTGTTAATTTATATGAAATCAGGTCAGGTACTAAATAGAAAGTACCAGGCTGCTGAAGGATGATGCAACAAGGTGAGATCAGGTAAAGCTGCAGGAGATTAGAAGATTTCACTCCATCTTTGATGACAGGAAGCAGGAATCTAACCGTCCTTTAAAGAAAGAAGAGTGATGTTTTTTACTGTGAGGCCTACTGAGTCAGCTCAGACCCTCACAGATGGTAATGCGTCACCACCTGATTGTGTAGCAGAGCGTAGTCTCATAACAATGTGTATCATGCAGACAGATGTTCCTCAAAAACAGTAACTCTGTCGGGTTCCTGCTTATAAAACTAATGAAACCAAATGTTGTCTCCTTTCTCTCTTTGACCAATTACAGGAAAAGTTGGATTAGATGTGTCTGTGTCTCTGCTATGACCTCAGAGCTCATTCTCATGCTAAACTACTTTTCATTTGCTAATGACTTGGCTTCAGTGTGAATATGTATGGAGCCGCAGGCAGAGACCAGCTTTTATGGAGATGTGGATCCATGGCTGTTGTCTTCGCTCCCATAGTCTGCCCCTTTACTGATGACCTGCTACTCAGCATGCTGTCCACATCCCAGCTCGCTGCTGGCTGTGTGTGCATGCCATGGTCTACCTGGACCAGTATGTGTGTATGTGTGTGTATTTACTGTAACCCCTCATTGAATCACCCCTCATTCAGTCATTACAGATACTAATGCAGAGTACACTCTGCTCTACTCATAATAGCACTCCTCTGATATGCAAAACCAGCTCTCCACTGCACCTGGCATCCACACACACAGACACACAAACACAGTGTGTTTACATGCTCAAAATTTGGTTTTGGTGTCTAGTAGGATTTTAAGTAGCCTATACCTTACTTTGAAAAAATAACACTGCTGTAACATAAGTATACCTTACTTTCTAATGGCTCACCTAGTGTTTCTTATTAATGTAGTCCTAGTAATGTCACATGTTGAGTCGATGGGGAGTAAACGTCACCGCCGACCCAAAAGCCACAGAAGAGAAGAGCCTCAAAGTCTCAATCACAAGACTTGATGTTCTCTGCCAGGTAAGTTTATCAAATGATTAATCTCATGTGTCAAGTGTTGAGAGAAAGTGAAGCTAGTAACCTATGATTATCAAGTAATCTGAACCCTGTTTATTGAAAGTGTCGTTAGTCACTAACTAACTAGATTATAATGCAGGGGTGGGCAATCCTGGTCCTGGAGGGCCGGTGTGGGTGCAGGATTCAGGTCAGAGAATCAGGTGTGTTACTTCTTGGTTGGAACAAAATCCTGCACCCACACCGGCCCTCCAGGACCAGGATTGTCCACCCCTGTTATAATGCAATTTCTCATAGCTCAGGTAACCAAGTAAGTTGCTAGGCTTTGGATAACAACAACATTTTCCATAAAGGACCATGTGATAAGTATGTTTAATTGTAGGTCTTGCTGTATCACACCCTCTCTGGCCTATTGGCAAATCATGCTGTTCACCTCCGTGCACAGGTAGGTGCGCCTTAGCGCGCTGTTTGTATGTACGATCACATTTTATTCAATCTTAACTATGGATCTTTAACAGAGCTGGCGCTTCCGTCGCAGCTGAGTGATATATTGGGTTGCTGATGTCTGTCAGTGCGCCGGTGAGTCACGCTAAATGTTTCTGATTCTCTGTTAGCCAGATGTTTTCTTTCGCTCCTCTCCCTCTAACAGTTAGCTGATCGTGCGTTGCGTGGTGGCTGTCTCTCCCCGCTACGCTGACCCTCTGCACTCCTCTCCCTCTTTGGATCGGACGTTGGTATCCGTACTGGACCGAACTTTTGTACGGGCGCTGAATGAGTAAGAAGAGCACTGATTCACCGTGGCTATACATCCACGGCTGTTTTATTTCTGCTGCTGCTACGCCGCCTCTACTGCTTTTCCCTCGCCGCTGCTTCGCCACCGCTTCGCTGCTGCGGCTCCTCAGCGATTAGCCTGCTGCTTCTGCTGTGTGTGTGGTCTTGTGTGGTCTTGTGGTTTAATTTGTGTAATTGTTTTTTTTTTTTTTTCCATTTGATTAATTGAGTTAATCTGTGTTTTGTTGTTGCTGGGGAATTTACTGGGTTATTTAGGTAATTTAGTATATTTTCAATTGTGATTTATTTGCCTTGTTTATTGGTTGGGTTCATCTGAGATTTTTTTTTTTTTTTGTTTAGGCTGAGATTAATTTGACTTAATTCTTCTGTTATCCATTCTGTTTTCCTTTAGTTGGAGTCCTCTGAATTTGGTTTCTCCTTGTCCCCCCCCAGAGCTGATGGTCATGGTGCGTGTGTGATCCCTGTTTAATTTTTCTTTGATATAAGTCACGTTCTTGCTGTGAGTGGGGTGCTCTTCATTTCTTTTGGACTTCCTTATTTCCCTCTTGACCCCTCCTCCGATCGGTAAGCCTCAACTGATTCCCCCTGTTTTGTTGTTGGGGGGGGCCTATTTGAAGTTTGCAATATTACCCACCTGATTTTAATTGAACTTTGTGTGTGAACCTTGCACTCCGTCTCCTGTTTCCCATAAGTTACTAAACCTGTGTGTCCTTAAATAAGTGCTAGCTTAAGCTTAGTACGGGTCCTTGGAGCCCTAACCCAAGGTGGCGTTGTTGGTATTAAGTATCTATAATAAAGTAATAGCCCCTCGTGTCGCCACAAACCTGGCGTTGTTGGCAGGATCTACTCGGGGAACTGGAGACGGGTGTGACTTTTTTTTTTTTTTTTTTCTCCTTTTTGTCTTTTTGATTTTTAGATTGCTTGTGTGGAGGAGCTGCAGTGTAAGGCGAACCGGTGGTGTGTTCATTAGTTTTGTAGTCGTGGCATCAGTGCTCACAGTGTAGTTATAGTTCCAGGAAAAATGGCGGAAGAGCTACAAGAGCTGAGGGATTTAGTGGCCCACTTGAGGGCAGGGAACCACAGGTTGCAGCAGGAACAGCCTGCAGCTGTGCCTGGTTCTAGTAGCGCATCTTCCATTCCTACTCAACCTCCCCCAGCTCCATCCACTTCTATCGCTCCTGCAACAGAGCGACTAGTCCTCGTACCCTGCAACCGGAAGTGCCCAGTGTTTAGGGGTAGGGTAGGTATAGGGCTAGAGGAGTGGATAGAGGAAGCTCAAGCTTACATGAGGGCACGCCACCTGTCCACCAGTGACAAAGCATTTTTTCTATTTGACCACTTAGAGGGAGAGGCACTCGCAGAAATTAAATATCGCCCGACTGCGGATAGAAGTGATCCAGATAAGATCATTGCAGTCTTGCGGGAGCTGTATGGTCCTTCTGACTCATATGTTGCCTTGCAGGAGGCATTTTTCTCAAGGCGGCAGCAAGATGGGGAGACTCTCCAAGAGTTCTCCCTTGCATTAATGAGTTTAATGTCAGCAGTGAGAGAGAGGGGGATTGCCAGGGGGTGTGTGTGGCCGAAGTCACTCACTTCCAGAAGTGATGTGCTTGCAGTGTGGTGTTCACACTGCTGTCTCCGTGGCTAGTCCACCCCAGGCCTCAGAACTGCAGGAGGTGAAATCAATGCTGAAACTCCAACAGGAACAGCTTAACCGTCTCACTGATGCTCTTGCCCAACTGCAGGCCAACCAACAGCGTGACCATTCTCCTTACCGTGGCCCAGTCATCTGTCGGCGGTGTCAGCAGGGAGTGTAGGGGGCGACATGCCCCTTCTCAACCCTCAACATCTGCTTTTCCACGGCCAACCTCTGGGCGTGATCTTGCTCATCCTTCGGGAAACTAACGCCCGTCGAACCGAGGAGCCAAAGTTCGGGGGGAGCTACTACTGGCTCACCAGTTATGTTAAAAGTTCGGGGGAAGACTGGGTCCATGGTGTCCACTATCAGAGAGCTTCTTCCGGCAGCACTTTGAGATGTGGGACCAAGATAAACTTCAGTCCTGCCATTGGCTTCAGCTTCAGGCGGTCAATGGCCTGCCCATCCCTTACCTCGGCTACTTGGAGCTTGATGTCGAGCTCTGTGGCAAGATGTTGCCAGTGTGTGGGCTACTTATCGTTAAGGACCCCCCAACTAATCAATTGCCTCCGGCCCCAGGTGTTTTAGGGATGAACATATTGCGCAGATGCTATAAACTTTTGTTTGGGCAACATGGCTCTGCCCTGTTCAATTCATCCATAATCGCAGAAGCACCAAAGCCCGTGGTGCAAGCATTGAAAGCTACCACCGAGCGTCTCTGACACCTCTTGATGTCATCGGCGAGGTTGAGCTTCGAGGCAAGAGAGCTTGCCGTATCTCTGGTGGCACTACGCAGTTTGTTCCAGCTACCTGTTCCACCCAAGTGCCACTGTGCTTTTCGAGCTGCCGGATCAGGGTCTTCCTGCTGGACTTCTGGCATCTCCAGCACTGGTTCAAGTCAAAGGAGGTACTGCATATATACCTGTTGTAAATGTGGGCACGTCTGATGTGCTACTTTACCCTCGTACGGAGATTGGTGCTATACGTGCGGTTTGTGTGGTGAGCTTGCCTTCTGGTGTTGAGGAGGTTCCATCTTACTTCGCCACCGTTGCATCTCAGGCTGTGGTTCCAACGATACAGGACCAAATAGATGCAGTCGACCTATCTGTCCTGTCTGTAGTGGAACAGGAGGGGGCTCGACGTCTTCTTTGGAAATACGCTTCTGTATTTTCCTCACACGATGGTGATCTGGGCTGCACCAACCTCATAGCCCATGAAATACCACTTATTGATGACACCCCCATCTGTCAGCGCTATGGGCGCATACCACCATCAGACTACGAAGTGGTTTCAAGAGCACATCAACCAGCTCCTTTCTGCCCAGGTCATCCGGGAAAGCTGAAGTTGCTTTGCCAATCGTCCTTGTTAGGAAAAAAGATGGTAGTCTGTGCCTGTGCGTAGACTATCGGCAGCTTAACAATAGGACCCGAAAAGACGCCTTTCCTCTCCCTCGGATTGAGGAATCGCTGGACGCACTCACTGGGGCCCGCTGGTTTTCTACTTTGGATTTAACCAGGTCCCAGTGGCTGCGGCAGACCGACCCAAGACCGCATTTTGTACCCCTTTCGGCTTGTTTGAGTAGAATCGTATGCCTTTTGGGTTGTGTAATGCACCCAGTACTTTCCAGCGACTTATGCAACGTATTTTTGGGGGATCAGCAATGCCAATCTTTACTCTTATCTTGTTGACATTGTCGTCTTCTCATCCAACTTCCAACAGCACCTTGACAGACTGGAAGCAGTCCTACAGCGGTTGCAACATGAGGGCCTGAAGGCAAAATTGTCAAAGTGCTCCCTTTTCTGGCAGGAGGTGTGCTACTTGGGCCACGTCATTTCCTCAGAGGGCGTTTCCACTGACCCAAGCAAGGTCGAGGTCATAGCTAATTGGCAAACCCCTACCACCATCTTGGAGCTTCAGTCCTTTTTGGGGTTTGCCAGTTATTGCCGCTTTGCCAGGTTGGCTGCTCCTTTACATCGTCTTGTCGCTGAGCTTGTGGGATCCAAGTCTAAGCAGTCGGAACACCGGGTTCCTGAGAAGTGGACTGTAGAACACCAGCGGAGCTGTGAAGCTTTAAGATCCAAGCTTACCACAACTTCGGTGCTTGCATATGCTGACTTCTCACTTCCATTCATTTTGGAAGTTGATGGCAGTCATGGAGGACTGGGTGCCGTGCTCTCCCAAGAGCAGGGAGGAAAAGTCCGGTCCATAGCATTTGCGAGCCGAAGTCTCCGACCCACTGGGCGAAATCCAGCCAACTATAGCTCCATGAAGTTGGAGTTGGGCCACAAATGTATTGTCTTCACAGACAATCCGCTTAGCCACTTGTCTACGGCTAAACTGGGAGCCCTGGAGCAACGTTGGGCAGCCCAGCTTGCATCCTTTGACTTCGAGCTCCGGTACGGCTCTGGAAAGAGCAACACAAATGCGGATACACTCTCGCTTGCATCCTTCCGGAACTATAGATTTTGGAGTGTTAATCTCTACTACAGCACTCCCTCAACCATTGAAACAGGCTCTCCAGGACCGTGAGCCTGCTGTCTGCCAAGCGACCATCCAGGCATTGCCCCAACCTCTGCCTGCAGACATGGGTGAGCTTCAGCGGGCTGACCCTGTGCTCAAGGAAGCTCTTGCCTTCTGGTATCAGAAACGGTACCCGAATTATGACGAGCGCAAGTGGTTAGCTCCCCAAGCTTTGGTGCTCCTCAAACAGTGGGGGTGGTTGTTAGAGCAAGCTGGGGTGATGCACCGCCAAGTGTCTCACCCCGATGGAGGAGAACCAGTCCTCCAGGTGCTCTTGCCTGCTGTATTGAAGGACAGAGTCCTCACAGAGCTCCATCAAAACCATGGTCAACAGGGTGTAGGCAGGACTTTAGAATTACTCCATCAGTGCTACTATTGGCCGGGGATGTCTTCTGCGAGCGGTGTCAAGTGGCCAAGGATCCCAGGCCAACAGCTTGTAGCTTTATGGGGCACTTGCTTGCGTCAGAGCCTAATGAAATCCTAGCAATGGATTTCACACTGCTCGAACCAACCCATAACGGGCTGGAGAATGTCCTTGTGTTAACTGACGTCTTCAGTAAATACACTCTTGCCATCCCCACTCGTGACCAGCGTGCCTCTACAGTGGCACACGTCCTTGTCACGGAGTGGTTCTCGAAGTTTGGTGTTCCAGTGCGTATCCACTCTGATCAGGGTTGCAATTTTCAAAGTGCGCTCATTCAACAGTTGTGCAACTTTTATAACATCGAAATGTCCTGCACTACCCCATACCATCCAGCAGGTAACGGCCAGTGCAAATGTTTCAACCGCACACTGCATGATTTGTTGCGCACTTTGCCTCCTTCTCGAAAGCGTGAGTGGCACGCTTGTCTACCTCAGGTACTACATGCCTACAATACCACGCCGCATCACTCCACTGGGGAGTCCCCATTCTTCCTCATGTTTGGTCACGAAGCAAGGCTCCCTGTAGATTTCTTGCTGGGGAGAGTGCAAGATCCTGTGGGCGGGACAGTGAACAACTGGGTCCAGGAACATCAAACTTGGCTACACAGGGGTTCGGGCCAGGCTGAAGGAAGCAGCCCAACACTGGAAGGAGAAACTTGTGGTGGGACAGTTGGTGCTATTAAAAGAATTTGGTTGGACAAGTCGTCACAAGATCCAGGATAAGTGGAATCCTGTGGTGTATCGGGTGCTCAAAGCTCCCCACAACAACGGGCAGTTTACACAAGTTTGCACCTGAGAATGACCTTGCTAAGGTCAGAGGGGTGCATCGGACGTTGCTTAAGGGCAGAATCGGGGCAGCTGCAACAGACCATTCTGCTCCTTTCCCCATCTCACTTGGTGTCTGAGAGCTCTTCGGATGGTGAGGACTTGATGGTGGTGAGGAGGGACACCATTCCCCCATCTACTGGTCACCTGGCCGAAGCCCAACATGACACCAACGTGACACCTGTGGCCCCTACAATCCAGTCGCCTTCGGCCCCATCAGCTGCTTCCCCTGCTGGGAGTTGCGGCGTCCTTGCCCACAACACTACCTGTCCCATTGATAGAACAGCCATGTGCTGCTCGTGCCACTCCTTTGGCAAATTCCCCTCCAAAGAGTGAGGAAGTTGTCAGGCGACACACAGCCCATTCTAGAGCTGGCCAACATTCAAATCCTCACCACCTACCTAGGCCCGCTCATGAGGTTGGTCAGGCTGGGCCCTCAGCCGCTCAGTTACATGCTGTCTCAGCTTTCTTTAGACCGTGGTCTTAGAGTCACAAGCCATATCTAAAGAGCATCGTCGCGCCGACGATGAAAATGGGGGGGATGGATTGTAGTGGTATGAGGTATACCTGCCACTTAAAGCAGGTCTTGCTGTATCACACCCTCTCTGGCCTATTGGCAAATCATGGCTCGAATTGAGGATAAAAGTAGGTCATGCACCTCCTCTTGATCTCTCGCTTCCTGCCTTTTCGGCCCACCCACTTCCGGGTCATTGTGTCCACTGCTCACCTCCGAGCACAGGTAGCACAGGCGCCTTAGCGCGCTGTTTGTATGTACGATCACATTTTATTCAATCTTAACTATGGATCTTTAACAGAGCTGGCGCTTCCGTCGCAGCTGGGCGATATATTGGGTTGCTGATGTCTGTCAGTGCGCCGGTGAGTCACGCTAAATGTTTCTGATTCGCTGTTAGCCAGATGCTAAGCCTTTCTTTCGCTCCTCTCCCTCTAACAGTTAGCTGATCGTGCGCTGCATGGTGGCTGTCTGTCCCCGCTACGCTGACCCTCTGCACTCCTCTCCCTCTGTGGATTGTACGTTAGTATCCGTACTGGACCGGACTTTCGTACGGGCGCTGAATGAGTAAGAAGAGCACTGATTCACCGTGGCTATACATCCACGGCTGTTTTATTTCTGCTGCTGCTACGCCGCCTCTACTGCTTTTCCCTTGCCGCTGCTTCGCCGCTGCTTCGCTGCTGCGGCTCCCCAGCGATTAGCCTGCTGCTTCTGCCGTTTCACCGGCGTGGTGTCTGGTTCTGTCGGTTGACCGACCGAACTGTTTCTCACAGCTGACTGTGTGTGTGTGTTTGTGTGAGCGTGGGTGTGGGATTGGGTACATATGTGAGTTGCTATTAAGGGTTTGGTCTTGTTTTTTAATTTGTGTAATTGTTTTTTTTTTTCATTTGATTAATTTAAGTTTATTTTTGTTAATCTGTGTTTTGTTGTTGCTGGGGAATTTACTGGGTTATTTAGGTAACTTAGTATATTTTCAATTGTGATTTATTTGCCTTAAACAAGGTAATATTGGTTGGGTTCATCTCTGGCCAGAGATTTGGGGATTTTTTTTTTGTTTAGGCTGAGATTAATTTAACTTAATTCTTCTGTTATCCATTCTGTTTTCCATAAGTTACTAAACCTGTGTGTCCTTAAATAAGTGCTAGCTTAAGCTTAGTACGGGTCCTTGGGCCCTAACCCAAGGTGGCGTTGTTGGTACTGTTGTGCATGTAGGGGCTATAAATAGTTATTAGTAGTATAAAAATATTAATTAAATTTATTAATTAAAAATTAATAAATTAAAAACGGGGCACCACCGGATGAACCGGACTAATAACTAATATGGTCAGTCTCACAAAATAATTACTTCATAATTAGCTTTATGTCAGAACATAGAGTTAATGGAAGGTACAAAAAGGAAGGTGTGAATCCGTACACTAGCCCAGTCAACCAGCTCTTTGTGACAATACATGGACAAAATACAAGGAGGCTTCTCTTTAAATACACAAAAGAGTTTATTTACAAACAGTAAACACCTTACAATTAATACTGTTGTCAATATCCTCAACTATAACCAAATGAGTATGGTAACTACAAAGACAGAATAAGCTAAGTATAACAGAGAGACAGTGTAAATAGACAAAACCAAGCCAACAGCAGGGGGTTGTGTGTGAGTGGGCGCGCGTGAGTGGGCGCGCGTGTGAGTGGGCGCGCGTGTGAGGTCGCAAAATGGCGGCTACGCCGGGACAAAGTGGGACTCTAAAGATGGTGGCTACGCCAGGAACGGGTGTTACACCACTAGTGGTCACACTGTGACAATACACCCACGGATACTTGTGTGTGAGACAAGATCGCGACTTGTCCACGACACGTAATCCGAGACAAAGAAACGGGGGACTACACTTACGGATACTTGTGGGTGAGACAAGATGGCGACTTGTCCACGGCACGTAATCCGGAGCAAAGAAAAGCACGGGGCGTGCGTAGTGTGGTGCATGTATGTGTTAATGTAAGTGTGCAAGTGTTCGTAGTAAGAGAGAGGATGGAGAGCGAAGAGGAGAGAGAGAGGATGAGAGTGAGAGAGCGAGCGGGAGAGAGAAAAGAGAGCGAGCGAGCGGACTCGGCGCTCAATCAGCTGATCACAGTAACAGAATAAACAGCGTAACGGACGCGGCGATCCGTACAAAACAAGTGAAAACACTAATAAAACAACAACTAATATTCACTGCCCAGAAGATAACCTCTTACTGTGACGCAGGCTGTAGTTGTGGTGGTCCGGAGTTTGTTGATCCGGGCTTTGTTGGTCCGGAGCTGCAGCACGTCCTTTGCTGACAGTCCGGGGCTAGCGGCACGCTAGTGTCCTCTCACAATCCGTGGCTCGGAGGGAGAGGGTCGCGACAGGGACGAAAGTAGGGAAACGTTGTGTCTCAGGTGTCCTTTCATAGGCGGGCGTCGCCTACATCCACGGGAAACAGCTTGATTCGGGGGGTGACCGTCGATCAATCAGGTAGAAGAAGGTCTCGGCCAGCGAGGATTTCTTCTTTCAGGCCTTCTGGAAATGCGCGCGGTAACTGTTCGCTCGGCTGCTGCTCGGTGTGGGCAGGTGGGTTGAGCAAGAGTTGTGTGCTTCCGTTCGTCGCGCCCGTCAGCGTGACTGGAAAGAGCGCAGTTTGCAGGTCCTCCATGCATTTATAGCCTTCGTGTCGTCACCGCCCAGTGACGCACTACAGCCAATCAGAGTCTGCTTTCTGTGGGACCCCTGCTGGGATTACCTGTGACGTAGTTGCTGGATCCGACGGAAACACGGGTGGCGCTGTTGAGTACCACCTGGGGCCCCTTTGTTTAGGGACATGTGGCAAAGGAGTTTCCTTGGTCTCAAGAGACAAAGGAACTCAAATCAGGCTTCATGCTTGCCTGCAGGCCTGAAATTCCTCAGGGCGAGGCACAACAGTACTAAGTATCTATAATAAAGTAATAGCCCCTCATGTCGCACATAATTCTAATACATCCATATTTCTGGGTTACCAAAACTATGTGAAAGGCCAGTGTTTTGTTATGTCTGAAAGTCTGAGGTAAAGTCTCGTGGTGTAGGCTACTATGGTGAAATTATAAGGCCATTTTGATTCTACAAACATGTCTTCAATGAGACTTAAAATGGTGCTGAAATTAGTGTTCATCAGTGTTTCCGCAACTTTTTCTGTTTTCCATAAGGAAACTTTTTTGTTTTTTATCTTGCTGAATTTAGATTACATTAGATTCAACTTTATTGTCATTTATGTTATGTTTATGTTATTTCTCTTTCTTATTTCTGTTTCTATAAATACAGGCAGCAAAATGCAGCTTGGCATCTAATCAGAAGTGCAAATAGAAGTGCAATACATTACAGATTATACAGTATGTACATGTAGTAAGGTGGGTATTGGCATTCTTTGCCTTACCCACGTGACCGGCATCATGACGTCACTACCGGCGTCATTTGCATTATTTGCGTCGTAGCCAGCTGATTGCTCAGCTGATTACGTGGCTTTTTAAGTCGGACTGGGAAGCCGGTATTGACGGGCTGAGAAGCATAGCCGGCGGCTGTTGGGTTTCTTCTCCTCCATCCCTCGCGGTTTTGTGGCAAATCGCTGCGGTAGGTGCTCTTTTACTTTGGTGGCTTAACACTTTATTCATATTGGGCAGACTTATGCAGTGTTGTGTCCCTAGCTCCGTCCGGTTTCGTGCACGTTCATGAGCGCGTCTGGCTGCTGCTCGCCTACACTTATCGCGTCTCAACCGCGCTCCTTACCGCGGAGTTGGGCACTTTTCCTGGCTCAGGTAGGCAACCTTCGCACGGCTAACATGCTCGCCCGGAGCTTGTACATTGATTTGGTTAAAACCGATGTTTGTTTCTCTAGTTTGCATTTGAGTTTCCTCCTGCTTGCTGGTCTGTATTGCGCTCTTCTCGCCGCCTCTGAACGTGAGTACCATATTTTAATCCTTTGCCAGTCTACTTTATGGCCCGTGTTTTAATCTATACTCTGTGTTGTAGGCACGCTTGTGTAGCCGGGGACCCCCAAGTGTCTTTGTGGGTGTTGCTGCTCTGTCCCCTCTTGAACGTTTCCGTCGCCGCGCTGCCCGGTGGGCAAGCTGCGACTGTGTGATTCTTCGTCCCGCTGGTCCATTGTCAATCGTGTGCGTGTATGTGCGTGTGTATGTGTCTATATTTGTTAACTGTGTTTATTGGGGTGTATGTGTCTGGAATCTGTATAATTGATGTATGTATGTCGTGGTAAGGGCGCGACTAATTATGTTGTGATTTTCCTTCTTTAATATTGTTCCATGGTTCTTTCGTTTGACGTCCTGATGTGTTTTATTTCCTTTGTGTTGGCCATGTTCTGAGGCCTATACTGCATAAGCAGTTAAATTCATTACATCTGGCCTTATATTGTATATTGTTTGGTGTGGTGCTCATTAACTTTTTGTGGGTGCAGTCTCTGTGTTTTTTTTGTTTAACAGGTGCAGGCAGTCCCGAGGGAGATCGTTGCCCATTGTATTGGCCCGATTGCATGGGGTGCCGTGTAGTGCAGTGCTGTGTCACCTGGGTGGTTCCTGATAGTGAGTGCCTTAGCCCACCCTCATTTAGTGTGTGTATTTGAGCATGTGTATATAGGTACTTATCTAATCAAGGCTTTCACAGGGGCCGACCATCTCCCTCCGGGCGCACCTGCCCTGTGGTTGAACGTTTTTCTTGCGTCCTACTCATTGTTACGTATTTTGTATGACTTCTCGTGTGGGCCTGTGTGGGTGACAGTGTGTGTGTGGGGGGGGAAGGAAAATCCAGTGATTGATTTTAGTATTTTGTATTTGGTAGATTTTCCAATAAATATATTTTTTGTATCAGAATCCACGTCTGCTGATTTTTTGCATAGGAGTTGTGTGGGATTCCGAGTTGGGGCTCTTGTGGTCCCGGGGTGGTAATTTCTAGTATTTCCCCCGGGTGGAGTAGTCGGGCTCAATCCAGGGGGAGACTACAGTTCTCCCCCAGTTAATATCACCTGGTCACATTTTGGCGTTGTTTGGCAAGATTGCATAGCAAGACGTGGATATCTGTGTTTTTATTTTTGTCTGTTTAATTCTCTCGCTGGTTTTCCAATTCAGTTGGTGTGTCGTTGCATGTGTGTTTCTGATCTGGTGCAGTGGAAGTGGGACAGAGCAGCAACAGTCCAAGTGGGTGATACTTGTTGGTGGAGCTAAAGTGATTTGCTGGTCGCCAAGAATTTCCTGGTAAGTGTAACAAACATGAGTCAGGGTTTACAGGAACCTGGCAATATGGCGCCTGCGGATGAGATGCAGCAACTGCGTGACCAGCTTGCGCAGCTTCAGGCTGAGAAGAATCGCTGGCTGCAGCAGCCAGGGGGGTCAGGGGCAGCCTCTGCATCTCAGCCGACACCAGCTGAAAAATTTGTGTTCATTCCTCGTGATAAAAAGTGTCCTACATTTTCAGGAAAGGGTGGTATGGGGCTTGATGAGTGGGAGGAAGAAGTGCAAGCATGCATGAGGGCCCGCCATTTGGCTCCTGCTGACCAAGCGTACTTTTTGTTTGATCACCTTGAGGGGGAGGCGAGAACGGAGATAAAATATAGGCCGGTAGGAGAGAGGAAAGACCCAATTAAGATTTTGGCCGTTCTGCGGGAGCTTTATGGCTGCTCACAGTCCCATGTGTCACTACAGGAGGCTTTCTTTTCATGAAAACAACAGGAGGGTGAGAGCCTCCTGGAGTTTTCTTTGGGTTTGATGAGCTTAATGGAGAAGATCAAACAGGTTGCACCAGACGCAGTACCAAACGCAGATGTCTTGCTGAGAGACCAATTTATAGAATACGTCTTGGATGGCGCTTTGCGCAGGGATCTGAAGCAGTTCGTTCGTAATACTCCGCAAGCTTTGTTGCTCGACGTTCGAGGGGAGGCGATTAGGTGGGAGCGCGAGGGCATGCCCGTGGCCATGAGGGCCAGAAGCCAGTCTGTACCCTCCGCGTATGGTTTAGTGTATGGTGTTCAGGGTGATTCTCGCCCCGTGGCTAATAGGCCAGCGCCAAACCCTGATTGGGTTGAAGTGAAGGAGATTCTAACGCGCCAGCAAGAGCAGTTGGACCTTCTTGCTCGTAGCATCAGCCTCCTTCAGGAGGCTAAGGCCCCTGTTAGGCCCCCTTTTACTGGTCCTCTGATCTGCAGGCGGTGTCAGCAACCAGGGCATTTTGCGCGTGATTGTGATGGCCCGAGGCGCCCCCCGCGTCCCCGGACAGCTTCCACCTCTTCCGTGTCTTATTCTGGCCCAACACCTCCCTCCCAGGTTCAGGAAAACTAACACCCACCGATCTGTTGAGTCGCAGTTCGGATGGGGTTTCTAAGGGCTCAGAGAGGGCAAAGGGAAAAGTTGGGGTCTTGCCGCATTTATTGTCATCGTGCCCAAACATACAGGTAAACATGGGGGGTGTAGATGTACTATGCTTATTGGATACAGGTTCCATGGTATCGACCATCACTGAGTCATTCTTTCAACAGCATTTTGAACCCTGGGGTCAAGACCGCCTCCAACAGTGCCAATGGTTGCAGCTACGGGCTGCAAATGGGTTGGCAATCCCATACCTTGGTTACTTGGAGTTGGACGTCACCTTGTGTGGCAAGGTCCTTCCCGGGTGCGGGGTGCTGGTGGTGAGTGACCCGCTTGGTGGGTCCATGTCAGAGGTCCCTGGTGTTCTGGGGATGAATGTTATCAGTAGGTGTTATCTTGAACTGTTTGGTGGTAAGACTGCGTTCTCTGTTGAATCTCTTTCCATGGCCCAGGTTTCCAGTCCCATTGTTGAGGCCCTGCAGAAATGCCATCAAGCCAGCGTAGCCGATTCCAGGGTGACTGACCGGACTGTTCGACTGCGGGGTAGAAGGCCGCATCGCATTAGTGGGGGCACGCTTAAATTTGTTGCCGTCACATGTTCTAGCTCTGGCTCTGCCCCATCTGCACTTTTTGAGCCACTGCCCAATGGGCTGCCAGGGGGGTTGTTGGCTTCTCCGGCGCTAGTTTCCCTCTCCCAGGGCACTGCATACATCCCGGTGGTTAATGTCGGCACTGATGACATCTTGTTGTATCCGCGGACTGTCTTGGGCAGTTTGGTTGACGTTAATATCACTTCCATGCCTCCAGGCATTGTTGAAGTTCGGGCAACCTGTACCTCTGTCCAGGTACAGGACCCTGTGGATCCCATCCTGTCTAAAATCGAGGCTCTTGATCTATCTGCTTTGAGTGGCCAGGAACAGAATCGAGTCCGTTCCCTTCTATCTAAGCATAGCTCTGTGTTCGCCGCCCATGAGGGAGACCTCGGGTGCACTGACCTTATCTGCCATGAGATTCCTTTGCTTGATGAGGTCCCAGTCCGCCAGCGTTACCGTCGATTACCACCGTCTGAGTACGATGTAGTTAAGTCACACATCCAACAGTTACTGGAAGCTGATATCATCCGGGAGAGCTGCAGCCCGTACGCGTCCCCTATTGTCCTGGTTCGGAAAAAAGATGGTAGCCCACGATTGTGTGTAGATTACCGCCAGTTAAACAGCAAAACCCGCAAGGACGCATTTCCACTTCCGCGTATTGAGGAAACTCTGGATGCCCTCTCTGGTGCCCGCTGGTTCTCAACCTTAGATCTTGCCAGCGGGTATAACCAGGTTCCCGTTGCAGAGCCAGACAAGGCAAAAACAGCTTTCTGTACTCCGTTCGGCTTGTTCGAATGGAACAGGATGCCTTTCGGGCTCTGCAATGCCCCAAGCACTTTTCAAAGGCTAATGCAGCGACTCTTTGGTGATCAGCAGTGCCAATCACTATTGCTATATTTGGATGATGTCGTGGTGTTTTCCTCTTCGGTCGACCAACACCTGCAGCGGCTCACAGTAGTGCTCGAACGATTACAAAAGGAGGGATTGAAAGCAAAGTTGGAAAAGTGTGCGTTTTTCCAGAGGGAGGTAGGCTACCTTGGCCACGTGATTTCAGATAAAGGTGTCTCCACTGACCCCAAGAAGATTGAGGTAGTGGCTAACTGGCGACGTCCCACCCATGTTTCAGAGCTTCGGTCATTTTTGGGGTTCACAAGTTATTACAGACGCTTTGTTGAAGGGTTCGCAAAGTTGGCTGCTCCTTTGCATAAGGTCGTAGCGGAGCTGGTGGGTACCAAGACACGAAAGGCCTCTGGTCGCAGCTTGTCATCGGCCTGGACTGCAGAGTGCGAAGCTGGGTTCGAAGGTTTGAAAAGTAAACTGGTGCAGGCACCTGTGCTCGCTTATGCGGACTTCTCTTTGCCGTTCATTTTGGAGATTGACGCCAGTCACTTTGGCCTAGGCGCTGTCCTGTCCCAGGAACAAGGCAACCAGGTTCGGCCAGTTGCGTATGCAAGCCGTGGGTTGAGGCCCACTGAGCGCAACATGTCAAATTACAGCTCTATGAAGCTTGAGTTTGTTGCGCTCAAGTGGGCTATGACGGAGAAGTTCCGTGAATATCTTCTGGGTCAGAGGTGCATTGTGTTCACGGACAATAATCCTCTCCGTCACCTCTCCACAGCTAAGCTTGGGGCCACCGAGCAAAGGTGGGCCGCCCAGTTGGCTGCATTTGATTATGAGTTGAGATACAGGTCAGGACGGGTAAACCGAAATGCTGATGCACTATCACGGCAGTATGTAGATCCGGGCATCTGCCCCGAGGGAACACGGGGGACACCCCTTCCGACATCACTACAGGCAACGGGGGTGGGCCAAGATCCTTTGCTTGCAGTGCAAGCTTCAATTTCTATTCTCCCCAACCACTCCTCTTCCAACTTACAGGAACTACAGAGGGCCGATCCTGTCATTCAGCCGATATTGGCCTTCTGCGAGAGGAAGAGGCGTCCAGGTGCATCTGAACGGGGCCTACTTCCACCCAGAGCTCTGGTGTTGCTGCGCCAATGGGACCGTTTATTGCTTAAGGATGGTGTGCTACACCGCCGTATCCGCCGTCCTGATGGGGGGGAGGAGGTCCTCCAGTTAGTTCTACCCTCCCCTTTGCATTCGGTGGTAATGACCCAGCTCCACCAGAATCATGGCCATCAAGGGGTTGAGAGGACTGGCCGGTTGGTGCAGCAGCGATGCTACTGGCCGGGTATGTTCGCTGACATTAAGCGGTGGTGTCAGGAGTGCGAGCGCTGTCAGGTTAGTAAGGACACCCAGCCGGTGGCTCATAGTTTCATGGGGCACCTGCTGGCTTCTCGTCCTAATGAAATCCTGGCCCTAGATTTCACAGTCTTGGAGCCTACCCGTGGTGGTATTGAAAATGTCTTGGTGATGACGGACGTCTTCAGCAAGTACACCCTAGCTATCCCTACCCGGGATCAACGCGCTGTTACTGTAGCCCAAGTCCTGGTCAATGAATGGTTCTACAAGCTGGGGGTCCCCAGTCGTGTCCATTCAGACCAGGGCCGAAACTTTGAAAGTGCCTTAATTCATCAGCTTTGTCAGATGTATGCGGTCACAAAGTCTCGAACCACACCTTACCATCCGGCTGGTAATGGCCAGTGTGAGAGGTTCAACCGAACGCTGCACAATTTGTTGCGGACTTTGCCTGCATCGCAGAAACGTGATTGGATTACTGGCCTCCCTCAATTGGTGTTCTGCTATAATACTACCCCCCACCAATCCACTGGGGAGTCTCCGTACTTTCTTATGTTTGGCCAAGACCCCAAACTCCCAGTGGACTTCTTGTTGGGTAGGGTAGCCCACCCTGTGTCGGGTACTGTAACCGACTGGATAGTAGAACACAAACGGCGACTCTATCTAGCCTTTAGGGGGGCCAGGGACCGGCTGGCTAAGGCAGCAGAACACCGTCAGCAGCTTCACACCCAACGTGTGCGGGATTCGCCGCTGCAGGAGGGCCAGTTAGTTTATGTCCGGGACCATAGTTTCCGTGGTCGCAACAAAATTCAAGACCTCTGGCATCCAGTGTTGCACAAGGTGCTTAAGGTCCCGAAACCTGGGGGAGTGGTGTACACCATTGCCCCCATTAATGCCCTGAACAAACTTAAGCATGTGCACCGCACAATGCTGAAACTTCATTTTGGTTCAGACCCTGGGTGTGGTCCTCCACTTCCGACCCCTGTTGTGGTGGCCCTTCAGGAGGATGATGATACTGAAGACGTTGGGTGGTTGGTGGCTACAGGGTCGAGTGTCGATCTTTCCTCCTCTCTTTCAGAACCGGCAGAGGCTTCTGCTGTGCCACCGTTGGCTATTGCTCGTCCCAGTATGCTACCTCAGTCTGGGATGCCTCTAGTGGTGTCCCCACTGTCCCCATCTGGCAATCCAGCAAGTAGTCTCCCCTTGGAACAAGGGAGTAACGAGCCGTTGGTCATTCCCTCAGCCAGTACAGTTACACACTCCCCAGAGGGTGTACGTAGAACTGCGCGAGTAACTGCAGGTCAACACTCCAACCCACACCATCTCCCACGGTCAGTGGGAGATGCCAGTTGAGGATGGTATAACGTTAAGGTACGTAAAAGGGTTCATCGTCGGGACGACGATGCAAATCCCGGGGGTAGATTGTAGTAAGGTGGGTATTGGCATTCTTTGCCTTACCCACGTGACCGGCATCATGACGTCACTACCGGCGTCATTTGCATTATTTGCGTCGTAGCCAGCTGATTGCTCAGCTGATTACGTGGCTTTTTAAGTCGGACTGGGAAGCCGGTATTGACGGGCTGAGAAGCATAGCCGGCGGCTGTTGGGTTTCTTCTCCTCCATCCCTCGCGGTTTTGTGGCAAATCGCTGCGGTAGGTGCTCTTTTACTTTGGTGGCTTAACACTTTATTCATATTGGGCAGACTTATGCAGTGTTGTGTCCCTAGCTCCGTCCGGTTTCGTGCACGTTCATGAGCGCGTCTGGCTGCTGCTCGCCTACACTTATCGCGTCTCAACCGCGCTCCTTACCGCGGAGTTGGGCACTTTTCCTGGCTCAGGTAGGCAACCTTCGCACGGCTAACATGCTCGCCCGGAGCTTGTACATTGATTTGGTTAAAACCGATGTTTGTTTCTCTAGTTTGCATTTGAGTTTCCTCCTGCTTGCTGGTCTGTATTGCGCTCTTCTCGCCGCCTCTGAACGTGAGTACCATATTTTAATCCTTTGCCAGTCTACTTTATGGCCCGTGTTTTAATCTATACTCTGTGTTGTAGGCACGCTTGTGTAGCCGGGGACCCCCAAGTGTCTTTGTGGGTGTTGCTGCTCTGTCCCCTCTTGAACGTTTCCGTCGCCGCGCTGCCCGGTGGGCAAGCTGCGACTGTGTGATTCTTCGTCCCGCTGGTCCATTGTCAATCGTGTGCGTGTATGTGCGTGTGTATGTGTCTATATTTGTTAACTGTGTTTATTGGGGTGTATGTGTCTGGAATCTGTATAATTGATGTATGTATGTCGTGGTAAGGGCGCGACTAATTATGTTGTGATTTTCCTTCTTTAATATTGTTCCATTGTTCTTTCGTTTGACGTCCTGATGTGTTTTATTTCCTTTGTGTTGGCCATGTTCTGAGGCCTATACTGCATAAGCAGTTAAATTCATTACATCTGGCCTTATATTGTATATTGTTTGGTGTGGTGCTCATTAACTTTTTGTGGGTGCAGTCTCTGTGTTTTTTTTGTTTAACAGGTGCAGGCAGTCCCGAGGGAGATTGTTGCCCATTGTATTGGCCCGATTGCATGGGGTGCCGTGTAGTGCAGTGCTGTGTCACCTGGGTGGTTCCTGATAGTGAGTGCCTTAGCCCACCCTCATTTAGTGTGTGTATTTGAGCATGTGTATATAGGTACTTATCTAATCAAGGCTTTCACAGGGGCCGACCATCTCCCTCCGGGCGCACCTGCCCTGTGGTTGAACGTTTTTCTTGCGTCCTACTCATTGTTACGTATTTTGTATGACTTCTCGTGTGGGCCTGTGTGGGTGACAGTGTGTGTGTGGGGGGGGAAGGAAAATCCAGTGATTGATTTTAGTATTTTGTATTTGGTAGATTTTCCAATAAATATATTTTTTGTATCAGAATCCACGTCTGCTGATTTTTTGCATAGGAGTTGTGTGGGATTCCGAGTTGGGGCTCTTGTGGTCCCGGGGTGGTAATTTCTAGTATTTCCCCCGGGTGGAGTAGTCGGGCTCAATCCAGGGGGAGACTACAGTTCTCCCCCAGTTAATATCACCTGGTCACATACACATGTAGTATTTACAGGTGAAACTTAGTTAGGCTCATGTATAACTAGTGCAAGTGAGATGGTATTAGATCAGGCAATACTGCAGATTAAATAGTTATGTACAGCTGGTGCAAGTGGGATGGTTATAAGTCAAATAGATTCTCTGCACTTTATGTACAAAAGTTATGGGTGATGTATGTACAGGTAGAGCTATAAGAAGAGGGGTAGGTATCAATTATCATTAGGGCAATATACAGCAGTAAGTAAGTTTCTATATTGAAGTCTTGTGAATACAGGGGGTACAAGATAAATGGGCATACAGAATACACACACACATAGTTCATCTCCTACACACACAGGTAGTTCATCCCCAACGCACACCCTAATCCCTAACTCTAACCATAACCCACTACACACACACACACACACATAGTGTATCCCCTACACACACACAACCTAACCCCTAAACCTAACCCCCAACTCACACACGGGTAGTTCATCCCCTACACACAACCTAATGGCTAACCCTAACTCGAACCCACTACACACACACACACATACAGTTTATTGCTTACACACACATACTGGTAACTAATCCCCTATACACACTCGCACAGGTAGTTCATCCCCAGGTAGTTCACACACGCACACACAGTCATTCTAGATGCAGGAACAGCCTCCTACTACCTGTTGCCACTGTTGCACTTGAACTGGACATCTATACTAGTATAATAGCTGTACATTCATCACTATTCTCTACTGTTGAATCTACAACAGCGGGTGTGTGTGAAAGGAAGTCTATAAGTGATTTGGCTGGTCATGAGGTATTCAAGTCACCTGCATGCTCAATGGTGATTGAAATATTGATAATGATTAAAAAATAATTTCCTCTTTATCTTTTTTTCAGTTAGAAATTGGATGTGAAGAAACCCCAGGTAATATAATACTACTACTACTACTACTAATAATAATAGATTTAATGGTCTAAGCTTACTATCATCAAACCTTGACCAAGCCTTCTTTGGGTCTTTGGACCAACATAAACCTCGGTTGATGGAAATCTTCAAGGCCAATGATGGAAATATTCGGAAAAAACTTGCAGAGGTCCTGAACCAAATGAAGGTAAGTCATTTTTGTAGATTGCTAATAGCTCAGCTTTTAAGAAGTTCTGAATGTTTACATTTATATCTAAATGTAAAGTAAGACTCTGACATAACCTTTATACTCTCTCCCTATACATACTGTATATCTCACATATCTATAGGCCCATGATGTCAGGGCGGGCTGCTGTCCTGGAGTGCCTTCCAATCTTCCTCAGACATGACCACAGCAAACAAACGTGTATGCGCCCACACACACACAAACAGTGTGAGGTGGTAATCATAAAATTAATTGGCCATCCCTTATGAAACAATCCTGTTTTGTGTGCAAAACCACAAGGTGAGCAATTGCTCACAGTTGGTAGATGTCTCATTTTCTGCTATTCATAGCTTTAAAACCTGCACAATGGTCTCGATATCTCACAATGCACATCATAGCTTGCTACTCATTACTACTTGCCTTACCAGTCATGTCTGTGTGTGTGTGTTTTTTTCAATCAGGAACATTCCGATCTGGATGTCAGAACCCTGTCTGTGGGGATACAGACTATCATCCAGGAGGAGCCATCTCTCAGCCATGTCTTGATCATCCTTGAAGGTGATGTAGTGATGGGAGATGATGCCATATGCCTTATGTTCAGCCTTATGTACAACCTCCACCTAGACAACCCTAGCAAAATGAGGAGAACCTTTGAATTCATTCAAAGGGTCTTGCTCAACATAGGAACAAGGAACCTTAGCCCTAAACTGTAAAGTTTAAAAAATGATCTTTTTGCATGAGTAGTTTGGTATTAGGCACTGATTCACACACTGATTCTCACTGATGTTCTTTCTTTCACACACTTTCCTCTCTGATTCTCTCTCTCCCTCACAAACACAGGCGCACGCGCACACACAGACACATACTGTACACACCCAGACGCAGAGACACATACTGTACACACACAGACGCAGAGACACATACTGTACACACACAGACGCAGAGACACATACTGTACACACACAGACAATGACACATAGCTACACATATTTCAAGTGTTCTTTTTTTTTTGGTACACACTGGTATCCTGATGGAGGTGGGAAAAAATGGGAGTGGATGAGAAGTGGAAGTTGGTGGATGTGCAAAATAAATCGAGTAATAATAATTCATCCCCTAACTGCACACACACATACACTCATACACTCTAAGAGACAATATGTGCAGACACATACAAAGACACACACATACAAAGACACACACACGGACACACACTTTACTTACTTTGTTCTGTAGTTGGAAGTTGCTGTAGTGAGTACAGTAAGTTTTGCAGCCAAAGGTATCAATTCAGAAAAAAATTACAATTTGGAAATTCAAAATGGTGGACACAGAGAATGTATGCCTTTTTATGTATGAAAAGTGAAATTTTCAAAATTGATGGTTGTGGGAAATATTCATGGAAAAAAATGGCATTTGTAAATGGGCAGCCTAAATTCTGGAAATAAACTACTAAAAAATACATACTTTACCTTTAAGGGTGTGTTTAGAGTATGTTATTTTTCAATAGTTTATTTCCAGAAGCTAGGCTGCCCATTCACAAATGTTATCTTTTTCATGAATATTTACCCACCCCATCAAATATTCATTATGACTGGGAAAATGTTCACTTTTCATGCATGAAAAGATGGATCTGCTTTGTGTCTGCCATTTTGAATTTTCAGTAAACTTAATAGCCATATGTGGCTGCAAAATGTACTGTACTTTTGTCAGACCAGTAAATAGTTTATTACAGAATAAAAATTCATGCAATGATCAAATGAGATTGAGCAGCATATCTTTAGAAAACAACTAAAATTACATACTCTGCCTTTAAGTGGAATGGTTGATGTGTTAAATGAAATTGGATATGTTAAATGATGTATTGTTGTTTTATGCTGTTTTATTTCTTCAAATAAAATAACATTTTTTTTCTCTATTGCTTTGTGTATGTGAGGCATTATTGTTGAAGTTACTAATTCTTACAAACTATGAGTAAAGTGTAGATTCTGCATGTAAATATTACAATCAGGAATTCGGTACACAGCTCAAAGTAAGAGTAACTCATGAAAAACCAGTAAACACAACTTTGCTCCAAGTAACCTTTACCAGTAGGTATGAAGTAAATATTACTAGCAACCTCCACATTAAAGTTCCAGGTAAGGATAACAAATATTTGCAGTGTAGATTACTTTTAAATGTAAAGTAAAGATAACTTGGAAGAGAAAAAGTTGTACTTCATTTTCTTAAGGCAACAACTTTCCACCTTTTTCCAAGTAAGCTTGACTTGTTCTTTTTTAAAGTGTACTATTTGTGCAGATAAGGTACTGTGATTGTATTCTTCTTCTGTGATGAGCATTCTTGGGTATTTATGTTCTAGAGCCTGTAGATTAATTCTGATTAAGGTGTCTACATGCTGGAGAAAACTGTCCATTCACATTATCTGGGTGTCATAATTGGAGCTAATCGGAGTAATGTGTTTAAATGTTCAGTTCAGATTAAGGCAATAATTTGTTTTTTTTTCCAAGCATCATGATAATGTACTGACAGACCCACACATACACACATCTTGCTGTTTAGGTGGAGCAGGATCCTCCAGTCGCAGGTTTGTTGTGTGATATTACAACCTTTTGCTGAATGTTTGTGTTCTGCCAACAAAAAGAAGAGCAGAGCGGGTACAGGTGTGTTCTCTCCTTCACTAACAGTCCTTTCATTCATTTGTCTTTTGTCTGTTCCTATAATGAACAGATCAGAGTTTCAGGGCTGCTGCAGGATCTGATGACAACTGCTGCTCCAGTAAAAATATTAACTGGGCGACATCTCCAGTACATGAGATAATTAATCATCCAGAGACATTTCTATTATCCAACTGGAGTGTATATGTGTGTATGATGTGACTGTGTGTGTGTGTGTGTGTGTGTGTGTGTGTGTGTGTGTTTGTTTATGAAGACCCATACTAATGTGTGTGCAACTGAGTGGGTCGAGTGGGTCACAACTGCGTCCTTTGACACCTGTGCAGCAAGCAAGCATGTGGCATGTAACGCATGTGTCCCAAATCGAGTACTTGTGCATTTACACTTATTATTTTAAGTATGTAAGTGCAGTTTCTGATGCTACACAACCAGAACTGGATCCGCATGATGAAAACTATAGGCATTTTGTGATTCACAAAATGTCATACAGCTATTCAGCATTTCATGTATTAACTATTGTCACTGCAGTTTTATTATAAATTGAATAAAGCCAGAGTTCACATGCCTACTCATTTGCGGTTATCAGAGGATGTCCTTAAACTACATCTACCTCTCTCTACACTCCATGCTCACTCCAAAATTGTATGCAGCATATTGAAATTATGTCTTTAGCTGGATCCTTAGATCTATAATTAGAGGTAGACTAGGGGAATACTAGTTATTTGTACTTGGATAAAAACTACATTTGATAAAAAAAAATAATGCATGTATGAAATACGAAGTCAGGTCTCAGACCAAATAGTTTTAGAAAAAAATATTGTCAGGTGAAACAGACAAAACATTGTCAAGGAAACAAGCAACAACGTTGAATTTATCTTCCGATTTGCCAGCCTCCGATTCAGGACTTAAGGGGAATTTACTTAATGCAACCACTGTTTGGCCACTAATGGTCAGGTTTCTGTGACCCTTCTTAATGTGAAAACATTTTAGACATTTTAGGTAAGACATCTGAATTCAGGAAAATAATAAATCTCATCTCAATAAATCTAATAAAACTCATCGAAAATATGTAGCAAAATAATGAAACTGTAGGAGAAAGAATACTACACCAATAAAGTACAGATACTGACACAAGGGGGGGCCGGAGGCTAGTGATGGGTAGATGAGGCGTCATGAAGCGTTTTGACACATTGCCAAACTGTATTGATACTGTGTCGCTGAATACTGACACCTGCTGGACCTTAAAAATCCCAACAGGCAACCTAGTTGACACTCAACTGACACTGATTTGATGAGCTAGTATATACAATAATATAATTCAAGTAATTGTATTATTTCATATCTTCATTAACATTTAAAATATCTGATCATTTTGATAGTCAATAAATAATGTAAACATGTATCATGATGTCAAAATTTGAGTTGAACATGTTGTGAATGAGGATGCTTGTGGACTGGGATTTTTTTTTTGTACAAATTTGTGTTCAAAAAAATAAGTTTTTCCAATGTTTTATAGTTCAGTCTGTTGCGCTTCTATTAAATCACTTCTCCGGCAGTCGAAAACACCCGCTCGCACAGCACAGATGAGGCTGGAATACAGAGGAACTCTAATGCCAACTGGCAGAGGTTTGGATAAATTGGTTTCTGGTTCTCCCAGTATCTCAATGGATCCTGGGTCCTTGCAACATTTCCCTCTATATAATAGATACCGTATTTTCCGGACTATAAGTCGCGTTTTTTTCATAGTTAGTCCGGGGGTGCGACTTATACTCTGGGGCGATTTTCGTGTGAAATTATTAACACATTATTACCGGTATATCATTTCACATGTTATTTTCACACTAACAGCAAAAACCGATAGACAAAAACAACACATTCCTTCCAGTCCCGGGGAGACCCGGGACATCTCGCGCATGCGCGGAAACTCTTCTTCAGTAAACCTTCTTAAAATGATCACACAGTGCCACCCACTGGATAAACAATCAATTGCCCCCTAATTCCTAAAAAAAACAGGTAAAGAATAAATTAATATGAATTAATTATCAATAAAGCAACTGTGAGTAAGTTGTAGAATGGCTGTATACCCGAGTTTATCCTGGGTGTATCTGTCACTTCATTTTCATGCCTGGCCTCAGCATTGAGGAGGTAGATTTGTTTAAATAAGACAACTGTCGAACAAATGCGACATTTAACCTGCAGAAAAAATATCAATAGTGAACGAAGAGTCACTTTGAAATTAATTTGAATTCAGATAGGTTAGATCAAGTGGAAACTCTGAGAGGAACAGGATGAAACAAGGAAAACAAATTATTCATTATTATTTGCCGATACGACATCGAAGTGGTCCCACGCGGCGGAAACCTTTCTTTTCGATTGAGGCTCCATAATTCTTGATGCGCTATTACGAGATTCAGTTGGCAGATACGTCCCATGAAAGATTCGCTGCCTTATAAACAGTTTGGCGCGTCAGCGTGTGTTCGAAACAGTTTCGGTATCGGTCACGTGACTTTGTTAAAGTGATACGCGCACCGACACGGGGTTTCGCTCTATGAGCTCGACGCATGCGCCGACGCATCGGTGTTGCTGGACCCACCACTACCGGAGGCTGAACCCAAATGCATGACTCGTTCAAGATTCGTTCAAAAAAGGAAAGTCTTTACTGAAACACTGAAAAGGTACAAACTGAAAAACACTCTCAAGGAGGGAAAAAAAACACTACTAAACTAAACTATAAAAAACTAACAAAAATTCACTCTTACGAGGAAACAAAAACTCACTCTTACAAGGAAACAAAAACTCTTACGAGGAAACCCTGACTAATGATAACTGGAACAAAGTAACAAAGGAAAATCTGTCACAACAGGACTTGAAAATAAATAAACTCAAACAAAACACAAAAACCTGAAAAGGAATGGGCATGGAGCTGGATGCTGGTTCTCATGACAAGAGACGTGATGAACTGGCACAGGACAAGGGGAGACACAATATATAGACAAGGTAACAGGGCACAGGTGAAAACAATCAGGGCAGGGGAAGGCAATCACACTGGCGGGAAACACACAAGGGCAGGAAGCAAAGGTGCCTGAAACGAGAGGGAAGAGTCATTTCAAAATAAAACAGGAAGTGAACAAGACAACATGAGTGATAACTTAACATTTACGAGACATGACAGATACAGATTTTTAGTACAGCAGTCAAGTAGTTTTACTTCATTACTAAACCTAAATCTATGCCAAAGCAATGTGTAAAACTGTCAATAAAAGGATTTAATATCTAAACTATCCTAATTGTTTTGGGAAGAATCATCATTTATAACCTCTAATAGTCTATAAAGTCTTTAATTGTTAGTGCATGTGCCACCTGTCCTCCTGGCATTCAGCTTCCAGTCTGATGTGTTGAACGTGGCTTTGAGCTGCAAAATACCAGGAAGTCTCACTGCAAACTAACTGGAAGTCTCACTGCAGTTGTCTGATTGATGTTAGGCAGGGGTGTTTCCAGGACATTTTTACTGGGGTGGCCAAGGTGACACACAAATATAGTATATAGTCTGAGGTGGCCATGGAATTATATACACATACGGGAGCCTGGGGGTCCTCCCACAGAAAATGTTGTATTTCTTAGATGCCATTTCCTGCATTTTAAAGGAAAGCACCAGTAAACTTTAAATACACTATTTTCTAGTAGTAAACACAATTGATTAATGCTAATTTTCACATTAGTCCTCCATATAATTACCACTTTTGAACTTCGTGCGCAGCCTTCTTCTGATGTCACAGAGCAAGATTTGAGCACTCTGGCTGTGAATATTGTGCAGCTGGGGAAATAACGCCTCCCCCTCCCACATATAATGTGGTGAAACAATGTACTGGACATGTCTATTGCCTCTGCTGGTCAAACAAAGTATCAATATACACTATTACTTTGTTTGACCAATAGAGCAGTAAACCCAGACAGTGATATCAGATGGAAATATTAAATGTTGAAGATTATTATGAAGAACTGCTAAAACAACTTTTCTTGACTTCAATGTTAGATAAAGATTTTCAGTGCATGGGGTTAAAGTACATTTTGATTCATCAAGTGTCCACATGGTTAATTTGGGGCATGAAGAAGGGGGTGCAATAACAACATGTTGTCCTAAAGCCATTTTTGAATACAAACCACAGTTCCTACATAAGGTGGAAATTCAATTGTATCTCCAGTAGTATGCATACTTTCCAAGATGTGTAGCTTCAAGATGTCAAAAGTCTTATCTATCGGATTATTTATTATTTATAATATATAACATTATTTATAATATATTTATTAATTACCTATCAGATCTAGGGTGGCCAGCAGGGTGGCCAATGACATTCCAGAGGTGGCCCTGGCCACCCTTAGCCACTCCCCAAAATTGCCTCTGACTGATTGCAGCCATGCTGCAGGTAGTATTAGGTTTTCCACCACAGTTGAAGTCTATTGTTTAGAAAAACTGATCTTTCTAGCATTTTTTCATTTAGTAAAATCTACTTTGAGTTATGCAGTTGAATCACTATCTTGTCAATAACTATTTTTTTTTAACTTTTAAGTGTTTATCGGCTCTGTGTAATTGTGTAATTTTCTCTCTCTCTCTCGCTCTCTGATCTGTGTGTAATGATTTGTTGGCCAACACTTTTTATCCTGCAGCTCTTCAGCTGTGACTTTTACTCTTCACTTCCCATTTGAGACCACTCTAATGATATGAGTCAGGTTTTTCAAAGTTTGTTAGGTAATTAAAAGGTATGTTTAATTTTCCACTCATGACTTTTTTTACGGGCGACACGGTGGCGCAGGGGTTAGCGCTGTTGCCTCACAGCAAGAAGGTCGCAGGTTCAAGACCTCCTGGGTCTGGGACCTTTCTGTGTGGAGTTTTCATGTTCTGCGTGGGTTTTCACCGGGTACTCCGGCTTCCTCCCACAGTCCAAAAACATGCTGAGGTTAATTGGCAACTCTAAATTGCCCATAGGTGTGAGTGTGTGAGTGAATGGTGTGTGTGCCCCACGATTGGCTGGCGACCATCTGGGGTGTATCCCTGCCTCTCGCCGTAACGTGCTGGGATAGGCTCCAGCAGACCCCTGCAACCCTAATGAGGAATAAGCAGGTATAGAAAATGACTGACTGACTGACTTTTTTTACCTGTCATCTACAATGCATCCCTCTAGGTCACGGAGAGAAGAAGAACAACAACAACCTGCACATGCGCGGAACCTCCAGTCTTCTTCATCAATCATCCTTGCCGGCCATAATGGTCATATAGTGCCAGCTACTGGAGAAACAATTATTTCCCCCCTAATTACTTCTGCTTTACAACACCTCCTCTTCTTTGTATTCTTTTTCTTTGCTCAAATAAGATTCTACAGGTGCACCGTCAATAATAGTCCCCGGTAATTCACTTCCGTTGTGGAGTTTTCTTTGATTTGCAGCGCTGTTTCTTTTTGTTTCCAACGTTTCTTTTATTTGCAACATTGAGGGTTCCTGCCGCTGCTTCCTTCACCAGTGCTGCTGAATACACATTTAAACAGATAAACAACATGCCGGTGTGGCTGTCACCGGAGCTGGGTGCTCTGAAGCATCAGACCTGAAGTTACACACGTACAAGAATGGGGAAAATGAGTGCTAAGAAGCTAACACAGGGCTAACACTGTTACATACACACACAAGCAAACTTTTATGTGTATGTGTCCGTGTTAGCTCCATGCTAGCCACTAGCCAAACTTTTCAAACTTTATTACATTTTGTATTTATTTAATTTAATATTAAACGGTCACCACAAACACTTTGTGTTTCCATGGTTTCTGACCTTCAGCCAATTACTAACTGCTAACTGTGTCGTGCTGAAGTCATATGCAGGTGCAGGACGCTGAGCCGATCTGGTACCAGCGGAAATTACGTTCTTTGTACGTCAGCTAAACACTTAAACTGAAACTTCAATACAGCAGTGAGACCTAGTGGAATTATATATATTACACAGCCCCAAACATGTCTTCCTCAAAGCCTGAAGTGAAGAGGAAGGTTGGTGATGAGCACAGACAATTTCAGGAAAAGTGTGAAAAATCTAGATGCGGCCCAGCCTCACCCAGACCCGAGCTCCAGCAGCCCCCAGGTAAATTGAGTTTGAGACCCCTGCTCTAAATAGTCTGAAGAATCTAAAGTGGCTGGAGAGTCTGAAGATTCTCAAGTCTGGAGAGTCTGAGGAGTGTCCTCTGAGGATAACATAGCAGCTCTCACTTTTCTTACTTTTCAATGTGTTGCTAATTCTGTAAGTGTTGACAACTCTGCTGTATGTATGTAAGTCAGGAACAATCCCTTCATACCTTTATAAAAACACGTTGGAAAGTGACACATCACAACAACAACCCAGCAACAAGCAGGATGAATGCCATTAAAATCACAGAAGCAGTGTTGTGTATCCTGGTATCTTCACCTGCAGACAGGAAAACATTCATCTGGGTGCAAGAATAAAATGTGCGCATGCGGACGCGCGCGCGAACACACACACACAACCTAATCCATTTATTCAGTCCTTGCCTAATTTGCTCCAGTGATGACAAACTGAAGTCATTTCTTCCACATCTTTTTATTCCAGTTCAATGAACTCTTTAACAGTTCAGCTTCAACTTTGATTACTTGTTGCTCATTTGAATATTTCACACTTCACGTCCTTACACCAGCGGAGAGGACATGACCTCCAGAGGTTTGAACCTGTCCATGCGCCAGTGATTAGGCCCTTCACCCTGATAACCTGGATTAGAATCTGTGTTTTTAGGCCTTTTCCGTCTTTTTGCTGTAGTAGTATCATTAGTATTATACTTTCGCCCAAACAAGACATGAAAGACTTGAAATAAATGTATTTTCATTTTTTGAACATTTTCCTAACTGAAAAAGAAGAAATTACACAGAACACCACAGCTGCAACTGCAAATGTTGTAAATGTGAATCAGTGTTTTTCAAAGCTGATGATTCAAACTAAAATGTCTGTTTTTTGTCCAGACAACAGTCCACTATTCACTATTATAGAAGACTAAAGAAACCAGAAAGTATTCAGAGAAGAGAAGCTGGAACCAGAGAATTTGGACATTTTCTTCTTAAGAATGACCCAAATCCATTAATCAATTATCAAAATAGGTTGAGATTAATGTGATAGGTGGAAATTAAAATAATTATCTACAATGTACAATTTCTTAAAATGTATAAAGGGCAAGAATTTAAATGATATATTAAAAGCATGTTTTTGAAGAAAAGCTGGAACATAAAGTGACAAAATATTTTCATTCCAGAGATATTAGATAATTATGATGAGGACCAGTTCAAAATACATCACATTTATCCTCATTGTTTAAAATTGTTTGGCCATGAGAATACATCCAGCTGCTTCCTAACAGTCACATACCTGATTATTTGACAGTTTAACTGGTCATAGTGAGAAAGCTTTGGAGTGGTTTTGGTTCTGAATGTAAATCAAACATGTCAACAGATTAAACACAAAGGTAACAGTGACATCTAGTGGACAAAGCACACAACTGACTGATCTCTGCTGATTTCTGAAGGCTGAGGAGGACACACACACACACACACACACACACACACACACACACACACACACACACACACACACACACACACACACACACAATGTATTAGGCCCCTAACAGTACATTTATTTACCAGACTCCTAGAAAACAGACCTTCGGTAGGGTACAGTGCTGTACCAAATGAGTACAGTGAGTTTGTATGTGTTTTTATATGCTGCCACTACATCTGTCTCTTTAATATTAATGATGATACCTATACGAGTATCATAAAGTAGTAAAGGGAAGACTCTTTCATATTTATAAAGAAACTAGTTCATGATTCATGCTCTTGTGACCATGTCGAGGTCACTTCTCACAGCGATCCAATCAGATGAGCCTTTCCCAAATACTCTTCAAGAAACTTTAGCAAGGAATGGTGTATGTGATTTGGACATTAAGGCTACTGCTAGCGACCAACCGGAGCTAGAAGACCCTCCTCTGACTTGGGAACACTTTGGTTTCCCAGTGAAATACTGCAACGAGAAAAGACAAGTGGATGTGTCTGACATGTTGGCACTGTTTTACCGGGTTTGGCTATTTTTCAGGCAACACGTCAAACATGCTAACTCACCTGAAACGGCATGATCCAAGTTTTCAGATTACCGTGACAAGGAAAAAAAAACACTGTAGTGCAAACGCAGCTGACTTCTGCATTCAAGCACCCTCTCCCTGGCAGATCAGGCTAAAGCCATAACAGTATCCATTGGTGTTTTTATAGCTCCAGATCTAAGACTGTATTCATTTGTTGAGAATGCTGGCAGTATCTCAATAAGTCAGACTCACTTCTATGGTGGAAGACCAATGAGCGATCTCCTCATCGCCAAGCTGGCAAAGCGCTACCTTGCCGTTCCTGCTACCTCGGTCCCTAGTGAGAGGGTATTTCCAACTGCTGGGGACATTGTAACTGCCAGCAGATCTGCACTTTACATGTTGAAAAATTTTGTTTACTGTTTAAAAGGAATTCATTATTTTAGAAAGTTTCTCAATTTCTACTAACCTGAAGGAGGTGGAAGATGAAACACTGCAAAATATGCTAGTTTGAATTCAGTTTTCAGGATTGTGCTGTTTTAAAATTGTTCCTCTGCTGATAAATGTTTTCATTCATTCAAACATTTATTGAGTAGGATAACCCCCATGACCGGAATCCTCTTGATTTCAAGGGGAAAATGACAATGGCAGTAGTAAGATAAGCCTAGCAAATGTGCTACAATTCATTTTGATAATCACATCATAGAAACATGCACTTTAACTCAACTTAACTCAACTGTTAACAGCTTTATCTCACTTTAAGGTTTAAACCTATGAAAAGAGACAGATTATTCTAATCTGATGGAGCTTTAAACATGAAATATCTTTTACCATTTGTTTTGTTCACTGAATGAATGTAAAATAAGTATTGAGAACAGTATGGTTGTAAATAAGCAGGATAGTTGCAATGTCTACATTTAAAAATAAATTGTAACCAGTGATTACTAAAGCTGATTTGACAATGAATATATCCAATGTGGGGTCAAGGAGTTTAAAAAGGAAGCAACTGGACTTTTTCTTTGAGCTTGAAGACTTTTCACCTTTCATCCGAAAGGCTTCTTCAGTTCTAGTCTGATGATGGAAACCAGGAGCTATATCTCTGGATCACAGAGGGTGGAGCTATAGACCACACCCCTCATCCCATAACAAAGGGTCATATAGGTGTGAATTTGGATGAGAGTCGTTGTGGTAACGACTCTCATTCCAATTCAAGGTGTGACTTGGAATGAGAGTCGTTGTGGTCACATGATCCAGAGAAAGAGTCCTGCTCTGATGGTGAAGAGCAGTTAAACTTCCTGGGATGAGATCTCAAGGCAGGATGGTATGGACCCTTTGTTATGGGATGAGGGGTGTGGTCTATAGCTCCACCCTCTGTGATCCAGAGATATAGCTCCTGGTTTCCATCATCGGGCTAGAACTGAAGAAGCCTTTCGGACAAAAGGTGAAACGTCTTCAAGCTCAAAGAAAAAGTCCAGTTGCTTACTTTTTAAACTCCTTGACTACAATGACCTGGATGAGTGAGAATCTACACAGATATTCAATGTGGGGTTTCAAAGTGAGTTTTAGAAGGTCATGAAGTAGGATTTAGTTTTATTGAGTAACAGTCTATTGGAACAATATTTGAGAAGTAGCAAAAAGCAAATCAACGAGGAAATATAAGAATATGAGAGGCTAAGTTAATATATCTTGATTCACCATCAGGTCCAGAGCCACTACTCAGACAAAGTTATTTAATAGCAAGCTGAACTTCTAAAGGTGTAATTTTTGTAAATGAAAAGGAACTATAATAGGACATTATTAGAACTATGACTGTAAGAGAAATTTGAGATTAAGTCAGATCAGACTACAGAAAAATGCAGATTGAGATCATCAATTTTAACATTACCATCACATATTTTATAAGTTAGGCTTTTATCAGAAGTATCTAATATGGATTTTATACTGTTCCAAAATTGTGCAGGATTTTTAAAACTTGTTAGAGAGACATTCCTTGTAATAGTCAGACTTTTCATTGCAGATATTTTCTTCTTTATTTCTTAGTTGCCTGTAGGTTTCCCAGTCAGCATCTTCCCTCCTATTCGAATTTGGCCCAGGCCTTGTGCCTCTGTTTGAAAAGGCTTATACAGTCAACATTTATCCACAGAGGATGCCTACCCTTAACTTTAGGAACTTTTCATGGTTCATATTTGTCAACAATTTGTGTAATCTCAGAGTAAAGAAAGTCCCAGGCACCCTGAACAGTTGGTATTTATTGATATATTGATTATTTACAAGCCAGGATCCAGAAAATCCAGAAATCAATATACATTTTTATCACCACCAGGATTTCATTGAGTCAGGTTTGATAATGTTATGAACAGCATTTGGTTTAGCTTTTGCTGTGTAAATTGATGGTCAGTAAATCTCATTCATTTTAAATAACTGATTTTGGTTTTCTACATAAACAATGTGTCATATCATTCTTCTTCAATCAAGATAAATAATCAAAAACTAAATGTATCAACACAGTTGTTTTCTGATATATTTTGGGGATATAGAAGATAGAAAAAACAATAATATAAATGATACACATAGCACTTACAACCACTCACAACCACTCTGTAATGCCACCTCAGTGACACACAGCATCCAGCCCATGCTCTGCTCCAGTGGGTGGACTCAGGCTACAACCTGGGACACTGCAGGCCTGAGAGCATCAGTGCTCACAGGAACCGCTTCCACAACAGCTTCTTTCCAGCCGCTGTCAGGTTAGTGGCACAGGACATCAAAGAGGGAAAACACCTCAGTCCACTACTCACTAAACACTGGACAATGTAATCCCATCCGCTGGACAATTTATGTGCAATGGTCTGTTACCTCAGAACCATCTCAATCTAATGTGCAATGACTACTTCATCTATGTGCAATATACGTAACAATCTCAGGTCTAATTCACTTCTCCGCACATATTCCTGTTTTATTTATTTTGTCTTATTTCCTTAGTGCCTTTTTCATTGTTTATTTATAATTGTGCAGCTCTTTTGTAATATTTTGTAATATATTTTGTAATATAATTGTCTGTAAATTTCTGTAAAATGGCAACTCTTGCACCTACATATTTAGTTTTTTGTATATAGCTTCTTGTATGTCTCTTTGTGTCTTCCTAAGTTTTGAAGTTAAGATTGTTTAGCTATAAATGACGCAGGGACATGCACAAGAATTCCAATGTACTTGTTTAAACTTGTCTTTAACCTGTACAAATGACAATAAACTCTATTCTATTCCATTCTATTCTATTGTATTTTGTTCTGTTCTATTCGCTGCTATTTTGGATTTGGATTTTCTTTGATTAAAACTAGACTAAAATGCAAGGATTTTCATTGACTAAACTGTGACAAAAAAAGAATAAAAGGTGCCCAAATATGACTAAAGGACATATACACACACACACATAAATATTATTCTGTTTCCCGTCATCGGATGGTGTGGGTAAGTAATGACAGGACAAGCTGTGACAAAGGGGGGATGAGCAGCCAGAAGCCCCAGGAGGAAGGATGACTGATGGAGGGATGAAAGGTGGACAGACACGGAGCTATGGCTAGCTAACAGCCATGGTTCCTGTCATCAAACTACAGCATCCTGCAGACAGCAGAGCAGCCATTACCCTAACTACCTGGTGACAGGACAGACGAGATGTTAAAGACACATCAGGAGGTGCAGCATGACCCAGAACAGGAGCAGACATGTGGGGGAGAGGAGGAGGAAAGGAGGAGTTGAGATGACAGAGGGTCCAAGATCTCTGCAGACAGCTGGGATTTCTGCATCTGTCGCTTTAGTTTAATCCTGCAGCCTGGAGGCAGCGGGTGAGTGTGTGATGACAATGTGAACTGATGCAGATAGTAAAGACCAAGTCTGAGAAACAGTTTGTGTGAGGTGCAAAGATGTGAACATACAGCCGCCTTCACACAGGAGGATCACAGACCACATAACAGCCGCTGTCAGTAGCAGCTGCTGAATAACTAGGGGAAGGAGGCACAGAGGAGGCCAGGCTGAGGGGCTCTGGAGGACTGTTGAAGACCAGAGACCAGGAGGTGGTCTCACCTCCCACAACACCCAACCTACAGAAATCAGAAATAGCAACCATCTCTAAAGCCCAGGGATCTACACTCACCAGAACAGGAAGCAACTGCTTTATAGATCCTGTGCTTCTAAAACTGTAAAACTAAAACAGGCTCTACTTCAGAGAAAGAAAATGTTTCTGCCCTATCCAAATTATAATAAAAAGCTCCATTGAATTATTAAATAACATTTCATGTCTGTCTTTTTGTGTTCCTATAAATTATAGAATAAGGAAAAATGATTCTTTAATCACTTTAATAGAACCACTTTGCTCCATCAGACAAAAACAAATAAAATGCGCAATAACTGTTAGAACAATGCAAATAAATTTCAATCCCATTTTTTTTTGCAATAAATGAATGATAAAACTTCCCAAACAGTAGTATCTAAGTAGTAGTAGTAACTGTAATTATCCGTAACATTACTGTAGATCTGTTGTAGTTTGTTTTTTCTTGGTTACAAGTTCGGAGAACAGTTTTTGCGGGCTGTGGGGCACCTGTTGCAACCAAGGGGCACACCGAACGCAAACTTTGGCAGCTGTCTATCGCACTCACATGTTGTATCCATAACAACAGTCCTAAAGTTGTTGTGCTACCCCACAAAGCAGAGAGAGACAGCAAAATATGAAAAAATACGTAGAAGTAGTCGTTAAAACAACTTCCTTTTTGATGGTGAGGAACTGAAAGTTTACTGATGATGCATGAGGAATGTGGTGCAGATAGGAAAAGTCTAGTGAAGTTATAAGAACTTCCTTTCTGATGGTGATGAAGAAGCACCAGTTTCTATTACTGTGACTGTGTTGACAGTAGTATATGACAGATTCAATGCAGTTGTGCAATTGTGTTCAGGGCTGGTAACTGATGATGCATGAGAAATATGGTGCAGAAAATTTTAATTTGGCATGATAAACGTGTGTACTGAATTTTGTGAAGATCTGACAAATTAAGCCCTATGCGGAGGGAAAACTTCCAGGGGGTGCTACAGAGCCATTTTACCACACCCATATTCAAAACTTTAAAATACATACATTTTTGGCAGTCCCAATGTGCACGTCAGGTTTGGTGAATTTTGGGGTTTGGGAGTTTTGGGGTATGTTCAGGTCCCCCAAAAAGGCAATTAATTACACGATAGAAAAAGAATCCTTAGAGTTTCAATAAGGCCTTCGCTGACTGTTGCGCAGCCACCACTCAGGTGTGAATCAAAAAAGACAGTGGAGAGCAGCGCTTCACAGAGCAGCCACAGAAACACACCAATCAACTAATCACTACTAGCACTACTATGATGCTTCAGCACTACTATGCTGCACATTCACCACTGATTCATTACTTTGCATATCAAATACATTAGATAATATAGATATGTTTTGCCACAAAATGCAGTATAGATATTTCTGCACCACAGCACCACCTGCTAGATCTGTGAGACGGTGCAACATGTGACCTAATAGTAAAAATGCAACATGCTGGTTTAGTTTGGAGACTAAGACCTTGTCTTTAAGTAAAAAATGAAAATAGTTGTGCAGACAGAATCAGAAGAATTTGGAATATGTTTACTTTTGTCCTTTAAAATAGTTTTAAAACAGAAATACTGCTTCATGTTTACAGCACCCATTCTGAAATCTAACATTTTCCGTTAGTTTTAAGAGAGAAAAAAGCAGAGCAAAAACAAACTGAATTTACTGAAATTAAACAGAAAATGAGACACCCTTTTGAATATTTTTCTTGAATAATGATTATTTACGTCAGGCCTGTTTTCATCTAAAACTGATATTTGTGGTTAATTACTGCTAGAACTCAACAACAGCTGCTGCTCATTTATATTGCTTTAAACCACTTAAACTAAAGCTGCAGAGTCAATCAATAAAATAATCTCAATCGTCTGTATTTGTCACATATGATCACAGCCAAATGTGTTCTGTTGGAGCATCACATCCATCACAGAACTGTCATCAGGACTATCATCAGAACTGCCCACAGAACTTTACATGGAACTGTCCTCACAACTGTTCTCAGCAATGTCCTCACGAAGTTCATATTTCTTCTTCACGTGTCAGAAGCTGATTTGGCGCCTGCAAGAGGACGAGCTGAAGTTACAACTCCAAAATGACCCTGTTTAATTTCACACTTAGTGCATCCATAAGGTGAAGTTTAATTGGGGCATCACCAGGGGAGTCTTTGAACCTGTGTGTGTGTGTGTGTGTGTGTGTAATGCTGAACACATTCCGCTCCTAAACAGTGTCAATGTTTCCTGCATCAGAAACAGCAGTAGCTCTGTGATGAAGGAAACATCTGGAAACAAAGCAGCTGTTATTGTGGTTAAAAACAAAAACAACAAAACAATCTGACTATTAATAGGACTGTTAATAAGTTTACTGGGTAAAGCTGCAGATAAAATGTAATTTGGTGCTTTTCAAATTTTCAGCACAGATGGTAAGCTTTTTTTTTTTTTTTTTTTAGCTAAAATCATATGTAAGGCTCCAGCAAATTTTATTTTCCATGTCTCCAAGGTCGATTAGTTCACTACTACTACTGTGATTGGTCAGTTCGACCATGGTGGTCTACAAGTCTCCCCCACAAATGGCTTCTCTGTCGCTTCTGCTTCACGATTTGCCACAAAAGCATTTTCTCTTTTATATCAATGGGCTCCAATCATACACACTACATCAGAAGCAGGATTAGGACCAGGTATCTTTCATCCGATATCCGATTCAGCTGATTGGTCAATATCATGTTCATCAGACAGGTTTAATATGTAGATAAACTTTATCTACTTACAATATCTACAGTATAATGTAATATCTATCTTCACTTTGTGTTTGTAATTTTTAATTTTGTCTGATGTTTTTTTCCACAAAAACAGTGAAATATCTTGTTGAAAACTTTAAATGACTTCTGCCCCTTCTCCTTTTCTGTAAAGTCTCAGTGTTTGTGCTCTGGAAGCTTCATGTTCACATTAACATGTGATATCAGTTCAGAGAAACTTTTCACTTTCAGTATCATCATACATCATAATTACTTTTCTGATGGATATCCTCTGGGGCCATCCAGCCCTTCTTTGGGCCGATGGGGTTGGGGAACAAGGAGCTGCTCATTTATCCTATCAGCCCTCTTTGTTATTTGATAGAGTTTGCTGTTCTTCACGGTGAAGTGGTGGTAGATCAGCACTAACTGGGGTTCCACTACTGCCCCCCCCCCCATGACCTGAACATTTTACAATCCATTGACCAGGGTGGGATCCTGTAACTAACGGATTTGTGCTGGCCGTTAAATGCTTGGAGTGGATGGGGCTCCCATGTTGTCATCACTCTGTGGGTAGATGGGTAGAAGTCCCCCGATTCCTCCAGGAAGGATTCCTCTCCATTACCGTCCCTGGCCAAGATATGGGTTGGCCCTGGTGGAGAAGAGTCTTGCACAGATTTATGCCTGAGATTACCCAATATACAATGTAGGACCTTGGGGTTCCTGCTGGAGCTTCTTTTGGGCCTCTCTCCACAGCAGGGAAATTGCTGGGCAGTCCCGGTCAATCAGTACAGGAAAAGGAAGGGCCTTGATCACTCCCACTTCAATGTTAAAGAAACCTCCAGTGTTTTTGAACTTCACCATTGTGATAGGGTACTCGTGGGTGTCCCCATGCACACAAACAATGGGGACCAGTCCACCTTAAGCTAGGAACGCCACCTCCAACACAGACTCACGGACTAGGGTCTGGGCACTTTTAAAATCCCATAATTCTTCCACATTGCGTTGATTCCCAGCTACTGGAGAGGTGGGTTGATGATCTATCTGTTCTCCCAGGAGAGCCACAAAATAGGCTTGGGGGCTGCTGGCTGACTCCGCAGTGGGCAAAGCTTCATCAGGCTTTTCAACACTACAAGGAGATATGGCCTATTTCCCCACAACAGAAGAGTTGTGGGGAAGTTTCAATATTGCAGCAAGGGAGGTTGAAATAACCTCTAGGCACACAGCTAGCATTGGAGCTGGGGCGTTTGGGAATCAGAATCGCCTTTATTGTCACTGTATTTCTACAATGAGATCAGAGGTGCCACTACCTTATATCTGCACAAAAATACGCTCTATAAGTACAAAATTGACAATACTAAATATACAAATATACAATATATACAAAAGTTAAGTAAGATAAAGATAAAATGCTACTGTTGAAAAGCTTTTTAATTGCATGTTTTTTTTTTTTTACAGCTGGGGTGAGAGGAGTCGTTAATGATGTGTTTAGCTCTGCTGAGGTAGCGAGAGCTGGCAATGTCCTCCAGGCTGGGCAGGGGACAGCCAGTGATCTTCTGGGCTGTGTTGATCACTCTCTGCAGTGCTCTCGTGTCCGTGGTTGTGCACCCTACATACCACACTGTGATGCAGTACGGCAGGATCTGACTCATCCTCCCCTGCGATGAGCCCAACCACTGTGGTGTCATCAGCAAACTTCATTATGGTATTTGAGGGATGGGTCAGAGTGCAGTCATAAGTGTATAGTGTGAAGAGGAGGGGGCTGAGTACACAGCTCTTTGGAAAGCCAGTGCTGAGTGTAATGGTGAAGGAGAGGTGTGGGCCAAACTTGATGGACTGTGGACGGTCTATTAGAAAGTCCTTTATCCAGATGCAGATGGGGGTGGAGAGGCCCAGGTGCAGCAGTTTCTGCACCAGGATGTCAGGAATGATGCTGTGTCTGAGCTAAATTTCAAGAGGGGTAGCCGCATGTAGCTCTCCCGGTGCTCCCGGTGACTCAGTGCAGAGCAGAGCGCTATGTTAATAGCATCATCGATTCATCTGTTTGCACTGTAGGCAAACTGATGGGAGTCCAGAGTGGGTGGAAGACTGATGTGATGAGAGACCAGTCTTTCAAAGCACTTTGTGACCACAGGTGTAAGTGCCACAGGCCTGCAGTCATTGACGCTGTCTGCTGCCGACTTTTTGGGAACATGGATAATGGTTGATGTTTTAAGGCAGACAGGGATGTTTCCTTGTTCCAGAAACTGATTCAAGATTTTTGTGAAAACTCCAGCCGGTTGGTCTGCGCACACTTTGAGTACCTTTCCAGGTACTCTGTTGGGGCCTGCCGCCTTCCTGGGGTTCACTGTCTTCAGCACATGTCTCACTTCATGCTCCTGAAATGTCAGTGTGCCTGTGGTGGAGGGTGGAGCTGTGGCTGCTGGGGGCCTGTCAATCTCGAAATGGGCAAAAGAAGAGGTTAAGCTCATCTGCCAGCGAGGCATCAGCCCCAACAGCCACCTGGTTTCTGCTGCTGTAGTTGATGATGTGGTTGATTCCCTGCCACATCTTAGTAGAAGTAGTCCTCAATTTCCTCTTGTAGGCCTGCTTTGCCTCCCTGATGCCTCTCTTGAGGGCTGACCTGGCCGTGCTGCATAGTGACAGCGCTGATACAGTTCCTGATGAAGGAGAGCACAGTGTCCACATGCTCTTGTAGATCCTGACTGAAGAAAATGTCCCAGAGAGGGTTGGAGAAACAGTCCTGCAGCTAAGAGAGGGCTGCTTCAGGCCAGACTGTTATTGTCTTTGTCATTGTCTTTGTTTGCAAAGATGGTCAGATCCAGCAAGATGGGGGAGGGGGGTAGCTTTGTAAGCATGTTTGATGTTGGAGTAAATATGGTCCAAAGTGCTCTCCCCTCCGGTGGCAAACTTCACATATTGGGCGTATTTTGGCAGCACAGTCTTTAGGCACGCTTGTTTGAACTAACCAGCAACAATAAAGACACTTTCCGGGTGGACAAGTTTGTTGATACGTTTGTTGATAATAGCAAGCAGTAGGCTAAGGGCCATGCGAAAGATAGCATCCAGTTGGAGGTAAACAGCTATCACAATGACCACTGTGAATTCCCTATGTCCTGCCGATATAACGTGCGAACTAGCTCGACTGCAGCATCGGGGATCAGCTGGTGAAGCCATGTCTCTGTGATGAAAATAACATTGCAGTTTCACACAAAGCTGTTTGTCACCATCCATATCTCCAGTTTGTCAATTTAGTGGGTGATGGATCGGGCATTTAAGAGAAAGACGCTTGGTAATGCTGGCCTGTGCGGTTGTTTACGTAGCCTCTATGTCGTCTAGGATGTTGTGTTCCTGGTAAAATTTACCGGTAACTGGCAAATTGAGCCATAGTCCAAGGTCGATTAGTTCACAGTAGTGATGGGTCCGGCAACACCGATGCGTCGGCGCATGCGTCGAGCTCATAGAGCGAAACCCCGTGTCGGTGCTCGTATCACTTTAACAAAGTCACGTGACCGATACCGAAACTGTTTCGAACAAACGCTGACGCGCCAAACTGTTTATAAGGCAGCGAATCTGTCATGGGACGTATCTGCCAACTGAATCTCGTAATAGCGCATCAAGAATTATGGAGCCTCAATCGAAAAGAAAGGTTTCCGCCATGTGGGACCACTTTGATGTTGTATCGGCAAATAATAATAAATAATTTGATTTCCTTGTTTCATCCTGTTCCTCTCAGAGTTTCCACTTGATCTAACCTATCTGAATTCAAATTAATTTCAAAGTGACTCTTCGTTCACTATTGATATTTTTTCTGCAGGTTAAATGTCGCATTTGTTCGACAGAGTTGTCTTATTTAAACAAATCTTCCTCCTCAATGCTGAGGCATTATAGGGCCAGGCATGAAAATGAAGTGACAGATACACCCAGGATAAACTCAGGTATACAGCCATTCTACAACTTACTCACAGTTGCTTTATTGATAATTAATTCATATTAATTTATTCTTTACCTGTTTTTTTTAGGAATTAGGGGGCAATTGATTGTTTATCCAGTGGGTGGCGCTGTGTGATCATTGTAAAAAGGTTTACTGAAGAAGAGTTTCCGCGCATGCGCGAGATGTCCCGGGTCTCCCCAGGTCTGGAAGGAATGTGTTGTTTTTGTCGGTTTTTGCTGTTAGTGTGAAAATAACATGTGAAATGATATACCGGTAATAATGTGTTAATACTTTCACACTAACTATGAAAAAAACGCGACTTATAGTCCGGAAAATACGGTATCTATTATATAGTAGGGAAATATAGAGGGAAATGTTGCAAGGACCCAGGATCCATTGAGATACTGGGAGAACCAGAAACCAATTTATCTAAACCTCTGCCAGTTGGCATTAGAGTTCCTCTGTATTCCAGCCTCATCTGTGCCGTGCGAGCGGGTGTTTTCGACTGCCGGAGAAGTGATTTAATAGAAGCGCAACAGACTGAACTATAAAACATTGGAAAAACTTATTTTTTTGAATACAAATTTGTAAACAAAAAAAAAAAATCCCAGTCCACAAGCATCCTCATTCACAACATGTTCACTGAAATTTTGACATCATGATACATGTTCACATTATTTATTGACTATCAAAATGATCAGATATTTTAAATGTTAATGAAGATATGAAATAATACAATTACTTGAATTATATTATTGTATATACTAGCTCATCAAATCAGTGTCAGTTGAGTGTCAACTAGGTTGCCTGTAGGGATTTTTAAGGTCCAGCAGGTGTCAGTATTCAGCAACACAGTATCGACACAGTATCAATACAGTTTGGCAATGTGTCAAAACGCTTCATGACGCCTCATCTACCCATCACTAGTTCACAGTGACTGGAGGATATGACGGTGTTGTATGTTTTGCAATGTGACACATACAAAAATAAACAAACAAACATAAACAGACACCAAACTGGAGAGCTAAGAGCCACTGCACCCCTGCACGCCACCATTTTTAAAGATGTGCACCAAAACTAGGGACATCCATCGGGTCTGCTCCATTTACCTCTGTGACTTTAGGGCTGAATCCCCTGAGCAAAAATGCCAAGCCAGCATGTCTGCAAAAGACGAGGACATGGAAGCACCCCTGTCACTGACATCCTGATCTCATAAGACCGCCACGGCGCAGCCACCAGACTGACCATACCAAACCAGATGTTGTTCCTAATCGTCCCCAAGGAGCCACCACACACATTGGTGACATCGTCCTCCATCATCTCAAATCAGACAGACACAATGCTGAGATTGAGATTATGGACGCATTTCTGGGTCATAATATTACTATAATTGACTCCCACTCCTGATTGAAGGTACTAAATTGGTCAAATTAAGCCTCAAACCAACCAGGATAACCACCCAGTTTAGTGATCACGTGTAACATGCAGCAATGATGAAGCATGGACTAATGAACAATATTATTTTTTAATATTTTAGATTTAAAAAGTTTTGAAAGCAGGAATGATGAATAACGTTTGTTATGAATTGAAATGATAATAATGATATAAAATATCATTATAACAGTATCTTCCTTATGAATTCTTTTCTTAACAGAAAAGGGGTCTTTTTAACCAAGGAAAAGTTCCAGCAAAATATCAAGTCAAACACAAAATGAAACTGGAAAGCCAACCAAAAATTAAAGCACAAACAATATGTGCAATGGCACTTGTGGCAGTCTCGCTGCCCCCGTGGGTTCCCCGGCACCGAACAGACCCACAACAAGTCCAGTCTTTTGGGTTCAACGGTTTTCCCGTGCTTTATTTGAACACACACACACATACACACACACACACACCGTACGCAGACCCCCTGCAGCCGCTCACAGCCCGGTATGCTGCCGTCTGCCGGGTCTCTGGTGTGTTCGTCGCTCCACCTCCGGGTCCAGCCTGCTACTGTTTTAAAAGAGATGGTGAGAGTAATTAGCGCACCTGTACTCGACTTCTCAATCACTCTCACCTGGCGCCGCTCCCCTGAGCCCTCCCCACACCTCTCTCCCGCAGCTGATGCACCACGCCCCCTCCACATACCTCCACCGCCCGACTTAGGCCGGGGAGCCGTCCGGCCCAACCTACTCCCCCCCCGCCTCCCCATGGGAGCGGGAAAGGAAGTCGGCCACGGCCATCTGTGCCCCCGGCCTATGGATCACTGTGAACTTAAATGGCTGTAAAGCTAGATACCACCGAGTGATCCGGGCGTTGGCATCCTTCATGCGGTGGAGCCACTGAAGGGGAGCGTGGTCCGAGCAGAGGGTGAATGGGCACCCCAGCAGGTAGTACCGCAGAGCATCGACCGCCCACCGGATGGCCAGGCACTCCCTCTCCACCGTACTGTACCTGGCCTCCCTCTCCGACAGCTTGCGGCTGATGTAAAGCACTGGGCGGTCGACACCCCGCACCCGCTGGGACAGAACGGCCCCCAGCCCCCTGCCCGACGACAGTCTGCAAGACAAAAGGGAGAGAGAAGTTAGGTGTGTGGAGAAGAGGCTCCCCACAGAGGGCCTGCTTTACCCTCTCAAGCAAACACCTGGCACTGCTCCGTCCACTGGACCGGATCTGAAGCACCCTTTCGGGTGAGGTCGGTTAAGGGGCTGGTTAGCTCCGCGAAGTTGGGGATAAATCGCCGGTAATAGCCGGCCAGCCCCAAAAACCGCCGCACCTCTTTTTTGGTCTTGGGCCTTGGGCAGGCTGCAATCGCTGCTGTCTTGTCTACCTGTGGTCCATGAGGCGTTGAAATGTGGCTGGGGCCCCGAACAACCCAAACGGAAGTGTGACAAATTGGTACAAACCGTACGGAGTGGAGAAGGCCGTTTTCTCCTTGGACTCTGGAGACAAGGGAATCTGCCAGTAGCCCTTGGTCAAGTCCAGCGTCGTGAAAAAGCGAGCAGGGCCCAGGCGATCCAGGAGTTCGTCGACCCGGGACATTGGATAGGCGTCAAACTGTGAAACATCATTCACCTTGCGATAGTCCACACAGAACCGGATAGACCCATCTTTCTTGGTTACAAGAACGATGGGGCTACACCAGGCACTGTTGGACTCTTCTATTACACCCATCTCCAACATAGCTTTCAATTCAGCCTGAACCACTTTTCTCTTGTGTTCAGGTAGCCGATAGGGCCGCGAACGCAACGTCACCCCTGGGTGAGTCTCGATATGGTGTTGAATAAGGCTTGTGCGTCCTGGCAGGGGGGAAAACACATCAGCGTAACGCTGCTGCAACCTGGCAATGTCTGCTCCCTGGGACGGTGAGAGATGGTCTTCACAACGGAGCGGGGCAGGATTGGTCGATTTTGGTACCTCGGGCCCCAACTCATCTCTCTCTCTAATTGTCGTCACCAGGGAAACAGGCTCCGCCTCTCTCCAAGCTTTAAGGAGGTTGAGATGATAAATCTGTGTTGCCCCTCCCCTGTCAGATCGCACAAGCTCATAATCAATGTCACCCACTCGCCGTGTGACCACAAAGGGTCCTTGCCACTTGGCGAGTAATTTGGAGTTGGAAGATGGGAGCAATACAAGCACTTTATCTCCCGGTGAAAATTGTCTTAGCCTCGATCCTCTGTTGTACAGCCGCTGCTGACGTTCCTAGGCCCGGAGCAAATTCTCACGTGATAACTGCCCTAGTGTGTGGAGTTTTGCTCTCAGGTCCAGGACGTATTGAACTTCGTTCTTACTTGGGCTCGGACCGTCCTCCCAGCTTTCTTTAACCAGGTCCAGAACCCCCCGTGGTTTCCTGCCGAACAGCAGCTCAAAGGGAGAAAATCCCGTCGAGGCCTGGGGTACCTCGCGCACTGCAAACAACAGAGGATGTAGCCATTTATCCCAATTATGATTATCATCGTGCACAAACTTACGGATCATGGACTTCAAGGTCTTATTCAGGCGCTCCACGAGGCCGTCCGTTTGAGGGTGGTAGATGCTGGTTCGAATAGACTTGATGCCCAATAACCCGTACAGTTCTCTCAGTGTTCGTGACATAAATTGGGTGCCCTGGTCAGTCAGGATCTCTTTCGGGATCCCGACTCGGGAGATAACTTGAAACAGCGCTTGCGCCACACTCTTTGCAGAGATGGTGCGCAGCGGCACTGCCTCTGGATATCGCGTTGCGTAATCCACCAGGACTAACACAAAGCGATATCCCCGTGCGCTCCGGTGAAATGGCCCGATGAGGTCCATCCCAACGCGTTCAAATGGGACCTCCATCAGTGGTAATGGGCGCAATGGCGCTCTCGGGACGGCAGGTGGGTTAACTAACTGGCATTCGGGGCAAGACGCGCACCAGCGGCGCACGTCTGCCCGAATGCCTGGCCAATAGAATCGGGCCATTATCCGGTTCAGTGTTTTATCATATCCCAGGTGTCCAGCTATTTCCCGACGGCTTTTCGGGACCAACAACTGGGTTATTATGTCGCCTGTCTGAGTGTCACGACTCACTCTGTATAATCTGTCCCTGCGCAAAGAAAAATGAGGATATGATAGCGCTGCGTCAGGGCGCACCATGTGACCATCAATTCGTATCACTTGGTCAAAGGCAAAGCGCAGAGTATCGTCACGAGACTGCTCGAGTGGAAAATCTTCCATGGAGTCAAACACGGGAACCTGCGGAGGGGGAACCGCCGGTTCCCCCTCCCCGTCTGCAGCGTCGGACAACCTCGCGTCGCCGCTAAGCACAGCGCACATATCCCCTGTCCCTGTCGGTCGTGAGCGCACCCCCACACATTGCCCCACTAGTTTATCAAACCCCGGCCAATCCGTGCCCAAGATCAGAGGATGCGCCAGGCGGGAACTAACCGCAGCCTTCACACTATGCTTTTTACCCTTGTAGCGAATTTCCACCGGCACCACAGGATATCTGTGAATATCCCCATGCACACACCTGATATCCACCCATCCCGTCTCTAACAATGCCCCAGGTCGAATCAGGTTCTGGTGGACTATAGACTGCATGCAGCCCGAGTCCACCATTGCCTGATGTGTACCCCCCTGAATCCTTACCGGAACGCTGTACGTCTCTCCCGGACCGGGGGAGGGTGCCGGGGGGCCGACAACCCGGATCACCTGCCCGACCTCCATTAGCGGACACTCGCGGCGGAAATGTCCGGGCTGCCCGCACCTCCAGCACTCCTGCCCTGCCGCCTGAGGGACCCTCTGGAGGGCTGGGAGCGGCGCCCGTAGCGGCTGGACCCTGTGGTGGAAAGAAAACAGAGGGGGCGTTAGTGCGGGGGGCAGGGGTGGGACGGGTCGATGTTTCGGGGGGGGGACCGGGTATGGTGGCGGGTCTCCTGCGAGGAGCCGGGCTGGGGCACCGGCCGCGCCTCCGATGTCTGGTCCCAGGAGAGGACGGCCAGGTGGTCCTCTGCGAGGGTAACGGCCGTCGCCAGGTCGGCGGGGCGGTGGCAGTGCACCCATTCCAGGGTGCCCGCTGGCAGCCCCTCCACGAACTGCTCCAGGATGAGCTTGTCCATCAGTTCTCCCTCGCCTGTGGTCCCCCCAGGCTGCAGCCATCTGTATGCCGCGTCCCGTAGCTGCTGGGTGTGGACAAACGGGCGGTCGGTGGGCCCCAGCTTGGCCCCCCGGAATCTCCGCCGGTGGTCCTCCGCCGAATATCCCAGTCGGTCGAGTCGGTCGAGGACGGCCCTCTTCACTGCCCGGTACTGTCCCCGCGAGGAGGCAGGCAGGCCGAGCGCCACTGTTTGTGCGTCCCCCGCCAGCAGTGGCAGCAGGCACACGGCCCACTCTGCCTCCGGCCACCCGCACGCCGACGCCGTCACCTCAAACATTTCCAGAAATGACTGGACGTCGTCGCTCCCGGTCATCCGCTGCAGTGTTACGCCGGCGAGCGGGGGGCTCGGTGATGCCGTCCCCGACCGAGCCAGCATCCTCTGCAGCAGCTGTGTCTGCCCCTCGACCTGCAGCTGAAGTGCCGAGAGCTGTTGCCTGCTGGCCGCTGCCTGGTCCCGGCTCATCGCGGCGACCTCCGCCAAGATCTGGGCCAGCGCCGTAGCTGGTTGGGTCTGCTGCGGCTCGGACATGGTCTCCGTGCCGGGTTCGTATTGGGCACCAAATGTGGCAGTCTCGCTGCCCCCGTGGGTTCCCCGGCACCGAACAGAACCCACAACAAGTCCAGTCTTTTGGGTTCAACGGTTTTCCCGTGCTTTATTTGAACACACACACACACATACACACACACACCGTACGCAGACCCCCTGCAGCCGCTCACAGCCCAGTATGCTGCCGTCTGCCGGGTCTCTGGTGTGTTCGTCGCTCCACCTCCGGGTCCAGCCTGCTACTGTTTTAAAAGAGATGGTGAGAGTAATTAGCGCACCTGTACTCGACTGCTCAATCACTCTCACCTGGCACCGCTCCCCTGAGCCCTCCCCACACCTCTCTCCCGCAGCTGATGCACCACGCTCCCTCCACAGCACTTATCAGGGGATCAAACACTCTTAATATCCAGTAAACAATAGCTAAATAATAATACTGTCTTTCCGTTCGATATTGTCACGTTTAAGCTCACGGTTTCCACTTGAATAATGCTTATAAAAGTCCACAGTTCCAAACGAGGGGCTTACGTACAGTCTCTGTATCACACAAGTCTTCAAAATGATTGGTAGCAGGGTACTCACACACCAGGCACCACCGTGGCTGGAGGGAGAGAGAGAGAAGCGGCATAGGGACAGGCAGCCGTTGGAGTAGATGGTCTCACTCCTCTTCGAAATAAAGGTGCCGAGCTACAATAGTCTGTTGTCTGACTGAAAAACTACTGTACCTAGTGAGCTCAATCCATCTCACACACTAAACGATGAGTACTGTTTCAACACGGATGAATACGGTCTTCAGTGTCTTCACGCTGGTTCTTCTGAACACTGATAACTACCGTACTTCTTCCGAAAACAAACAGCACTGCTTAACCTTTCAAACATAGACTTTTAATTTACATTAGCTGGCGTTAAAACTTCTTTTCTTCAGTGAGCATGCCTGCTCCCAGGACAGCGCCATGTTCTTGTCTCTCTTCATCCCAAACACTCTCTCTCTCTCATTGGCAACGCACCAACACCAGTGCTCCTGATTGGTCAGTACTGTAAGCATTCCTGTGGAACACAGCTAGGTGCGTTTCAAGGAATAGTATAAAAAACAAACCATAGCCCATTACCCTGGTGCACAATTTCTCATACCAAGAAAGCCATGTCAGTTTAGCTGCCCTTGGTGGTTGGGTCATCACGGCAGTCATCGCACACCTCATGTACAAACAGTGCTATAGATAACACTACCTTGTTTTAAATCACAAAATAAATGTGACAGCATTTTAATGTTTTAGTTTATCAATGTGGAGTCAATTTGAAATTCTTTGGGTGGATTAATAGTAATAATATTGCATATGTATGTATGTTTTTTCTAATAATTATAATATACTATTCATATAACTTTCACTCACAATGCATAATAATTTTAACGAGGCAGACAATTTAAACATCAGTTACAATATATAATCTTATACACATTATTATATGAAAAGTAAATAACTCAAGCTGTACTCAAACTCAAAATATAGTTGAATAAAAGTACAATATTTCCCTCTGAAATGTAGTAAAGCGAAGTACAAAGTAGCATCACATGGAAATACTCAAGTAAAGTACAAGTAACACAAAACTGTACTTAAGTACAGTACAAGAGCTTCCACCACTATTTTTAAAAGACTGAATTATTGGCGTAAAAAATTGTCATTTAATTGACTAATTGTTCTCTTTAGTTGGTTTCAGCAGCACCTGTTCATCAGCTATTAACCAGTCAGTCATTTAAATTAGAAGAGACTCTTTTTTGAACAATAATTGCCATGCACAATATACTAAGGAAATGTTGGTGTTGAGACCCCAAAATGATGTAATGAAGTTGAGTGTAGAGTAGGAAAACTCTCTGCTGGAATCTGGACACTGATGGTGGTGATGATAGATATCTGGATGCTGACATGAGGAGCTGTTTCTGTTTCATTCAGACCTGGTAGCTTAAGTGAAGAACTATAGGTCGACAGGGTGAAGGAGGGGCCTGAATAAATTAACAGCTGACATCAACAAAGAGAACAGATATAGTAAAGTTTGACAACTAAGACATAATTTGCAGATAGGAATTGTGAAAATCAGGTTTGTGGAGTTGATGCCCCTAATCAGTTGATATAAGACCAGGAGAAAATGAGAGAATGGGGATGAATTGATGAATACACATCTATTCATTTAGTCTTCATGTTTGAACTTAAGCTTAAGCGTAAACTTCATTAGTGTGTGAAACAACAGCTACATTCCTGACAGTCAGTGCATGTGTCAGAATTCAACAGAATTACATCAATTAGACCAGATGGTAAACCAACAGTGAAAAGACAGAAGACCACAGCTTAAACATAAATACCTCTACTTATGTGGCTCTAAATCAGCTCAAAATCATATTTTTACCCCATATTTTTAATTTGAGTTGTTAAAGTGGCTTGTGTGTAGCTCCCCATGGTACTGCAATGACTGTTAGAGCTGAAAACTATTGCTGTCAGTCGATAAAAAAAAAAATAAACAAATTAATTACAGGATTTTGTAATTAATTAATCGAATTAATCACATTTTAATGTCATATCTGCTAAAGGTCTCCTGATAAAGAATTTGAATTCTAGGATATTCAAAAATTGTAGTGCATTAATCAATTGAATACAGTAAGAAGAGAAGATCTGAAACCCAATTTTTCATTGGTGAACTGTGCTTCATAAATGAAATCCAAAAGTAAAGGTCAAGCGAATCTGCAAACCTGTTAGGCCAGGTGCATTATTCAAAAATGTAAAACAAATACAGCAATACAGTTAAATAAATAAAATTCTGAAATAAAATAAAGCTGTCTCAAATAGGCACTTAAGCTCAATATAGCAATTCAAAAATGAAAAGTATAAGTATAACACGCCTCTAAATGAGGCAAAATGAAGAACAAGACGCCAACAGGCATTTCTTTAGGCCAGGGATTCCCAAAATGTGGTGCACCCCCAGGGGTGCATGAGTGGCCACTTGGGGGTGCGCAAGCTAAAAAATGTGATGGCGTTCTGGAGTGTTTTTTATGAAGTTTTTTCAAAGTGGGATTTTCCGACACAGTAAAGACGTCTAAATAAAAAAGTTTTGTCATATTTAATGGATATTCAACATCCCTTTATACAACTTCTCTCTGTCTAGACATTCTGGTTTAACACTTATTTTTTTATTTTTTGTTATGTTTTGTTATTTGTTATACTTTTGAGTAAAAGGAAACCGTCATGTTGGAAGTAACTGATTCTTGCCTGTACGACAGTGGAAAGAGGTGTTTCAGGAGGCTTCTCTGCTGGTCTGGAGGACTGAGGGTGGGACGACTCTGTTATACAAGTTTGTTCTTCAGTCTAAAACAACAATTCATAATTAATAACCCGCCTGTCAACAGCATTACATCGATTAGACCACATGGTAAACCAACTCTGAAAACAAGGCAGAAGACCACAGTTTACACATCAATACCCAGGGCCGCTGCTAAGGTTTTGGAGGCCCTAAGCTCAGTTTGTAGGGAGCCCCCCCCCCCGTCTGTCGGCCGGCCCACTGAACTCCTGGAAGCTCACGAAATTTACAGTTGAAAATAAGTCTTATATAGACATGTAGATATCAAACAATTAACTTTTTACTATACAATAATATACTGTATGTTAAATAATAAATCAGAGAGAGCAACAACACAATAACAAATAAATAAAACAATTGCATCCCTAAGACCCTATGAATATGATTTAAATGAAAAAATATGTCATTAGTAAAACCTGAATAAAAATACCTAAACCAAAAATATCACTTCATTATATTATGTTATATAGTAGCCTTTGTATTTCACAATGATAGGAGAATGAAATAGAACCCTTAAATGACATTAATATGGTAGGACAAAATCAAATACCTTAAAAATTAACATATACTAATCCTACACATTAAACAGAACAATAGTGGCATTTTGTGAATGACCAAAGGTGGCCAAACATTTTTTTGCACTACACCCGACTTTAACAAACCTTCTACAACACTGTGGCCAGATGTAAAATCATCCCCCAACCACCGCCCCCTCCCCTCCTCCTCCTCACTACCAGGACAGCCTTGGAGTTATCCCCAACGACCCCCCTGGAGCAGAGAAAAGATGTTACAGCTGAATTGTATTCTCTGTCTAATCCTGTTTACAGTTGGGCTTACCTAGCCTAGCTTGTCGAGTTTATCACGTAACACTGTGTTAGCAAAACAAACAAACATGGTATAACACGGACTTACCAGAAAGGGATGCAAGTTCGTCATCTTTCTCTTTTTTCCTCTTTCGCTTTTCAGCTCCAGATTCATGGTGTCTCTTGGATGATATTCTCTCATTTCAATTGTCGAAGTTTTTAACTGATGAAAATCGCTCATTAAAGCCGTTTCAGAGCGTAGTAAGAAAAGTGGCTCAGAAGCTTTGTGCCGGTCATGAACGATCCGAGTCTTTGAAGTTGAACGATCCGACTCTGAAGTGAACGATTAGAGCCGGCTCCTCGTTGGGAGCAACAGAGGAGCCGAACGAGCCGGCTCGTATTAGTGAGCTGAGCCAAAAGATCCGGCTCTCCAAATAGAGCCGGAATTCCCATCACTCACTGTACCATTTCCAAAGGATTTGCAGGGTCTGAGTCTTTTTATTACGCAATAAATAACATTTAATTTTCCCGATTTCAATGATGGTATACAAAACTCCCGGAGAACTAATTAATATTTTTGCTATTTATTAGTGTAATAATTATTATCTTTTTTTTTTCCATTTAATTTTAGAGGCCCCCTTCACTAGTTGGGGCCCTACGCTGGCTGCGTAGTCTGCATGTAAGGAGCGGCGGGCCTGTCAATACCTCTATGTATGTGGCTCTAAATCAGCTCTAAATCATATTTCCCCCCATAGTTTTAATTTGAGCAGTTAAAGCAGCACTTGGGGGCAGCTGGAGCTAGGGTCTGGTTGAGGCTGGGCCGCATCAGGTTGTAGTTTTGCACCTGTAGTTTTTTATGTGAGTGAAGAAGAAGCGGTGTTGTAAAGCAGAAGTAATTAGGGGGGCAAATAATTGTTTCTTCTTTGTATTCCTCCAAAAATATGTGGTAACTTGCCAGTGAAAATGACCACAGCCCACAGATGCAGAGTTTCCACTTTTTATCTGGATTATAAAAAATTATAAATCCCTCTCAGTCACGGGGAGAACAACAACCCGTGTGTTGAATAAACATTAAAAAAAAACCTGCACATGCACGGAACCTCCAGTCTTCTTCATTAATCATCCTTGCCGGCCATAATGGTCATATAACGGCACCTACTGGAGAAACAATTATTTGCCCCCTAACTTTAGAACACCTCCTCTTCTTTGTATTCTTCTTCTTCGCTCACATAAAAAACAACAGGTGCACCGCCAATAATAGTCCCTGGTAATTCGCTTCCGGTGTGGAGTTTCCTTTTATTTGCAGCGCTGTTTCTTTTTGTTTGCAACGTTTCTTTTATTTGCAGCATTGAGGGTTCCCGGCCACCTTAGTTAGCACTACCTCCGTGCTAAATAGTTAGGTCTGTGTCATTCAAAGGCTTTAAGCCCTGCACACTGGAGGCACTGCATATGGGGTAGGAAACACTTCACCTCCACACAAGGAGCAAACGGGGATTTCAACGCCAGCTCCGCTGGAACCAGGGCTAGAGAGCGGAGGCCCGCAAACACTCTCCTAATTCCCAGCCCTCTCTAACTAAAGGAGGCCACTAGCCTCCCCTCCTGACCTGGAACAGCTACCCTAACTTTCTGTCTTCAGAGCCGGCAGCACTACTAGCTGCGATCGCCCACTCCACCAGCGAGCAAGAGTGTCCGCACACAAACAACAGGTCAACTCTCTCCAACAACCCAGTCACTGCTCACCTCTCTCTTTACTTGCCTCTCCTCAGTCTCGCTACACGGCTGCAAGCAATCAGTTCATCAAGGGGCCGCGTCTCCCCTCGTCAGTCACCTCCCACTGCAGGTTCACTACACTCCTCCCCCCCATAAAGAAAAAAATCATCCCTGAATCGGCTGGGATATGGTCCCTGGCGAACTGTAACCTTGGATGCACCCTCCTCTGAAGGGAGTGAGTGCTGACCCGGCATGCAGCTCTCTGGGTGTCCTTCAGGGGCACCTGAAGGTGATGGTTGAGGTTGCTCCGTACCCCGCTGAGCCAGCTGTCTTTCTCTGGGACTGGGCAGAAGAGATGGTGCCGGCCCCTCTCCAAGTCTCCCCGACACGGCACAAGGAACTGCTGGTACTGCTAGTGGCAGTGGCCGGACTTCCCCTGGGGACTCTGGCATCGAAGGGGGCCCTCGTCTCACTCCACCTACGTGGCTTCCTGATGGTCTGTCCGCCGATGATGGACCAATGTGTTCATAAGGCCGGGAGGGGAGTGACTGAGCCAGCGGGGCACAAGGAGGCCACCCCTGATCTTTATGGGATGCACAATGCACACACTCCCTACACCACTGCTTCACATCCCCAAACCAACCAGGCCAATAGAACCGGTCTTTTACTTTAGCCAACGATTTCTGGATCCCCAAATGACCTCCAGTAATAGTATTGTGCAATGAAGCCAAAACAGAAACATATTTCCTCAGGCTTGGCCTACCCTGCACCGCCCCAGAATCCCCTTTAAATTGTAGTAGTTGACTAATCTCTTCATCATCTTGCTGAGCTTAAGCCAACTCATCTCCAGGATCTGCTCTTGGGCTGCCACTGCATACACTGATACATTAGATACAGACTGTGTGTTCAGGAGGTCAGGAGGTGAGGACTGTGTACCGTCCCCTTCAACAAAGGCCAGCGACTGGGACAAAGCATCTGTGTTGGTATGTTGTTTTCCAGGGCGGTGCACTATTTTATAATTGAAATTTGCCAATTGCTCCACCCACCGAGCTAGCTGTCCCTCTAAATCCCGAAAGTTATGCAACCATCTTAAAGACCCATGGTCGGTACTGTAGTGACAAAAGGCTATTACTCAATATACTTAATAAAATGTATTAATCAATATACTTATAATCAATATACTAAGTGAGTTGTAGTTCATAAAGTCATGGCATTTACACCAGAGACATTCTACCTCATGTCTTTTCAAACTGTGAACTCGTCAAGTTGTGAACATTTAAACCCCTGCTGACTACACAAGCTGGGGAAATTCTACCTCCTTTTAAACAAGTGTGATCTAAAAAATGTAGTCCAACACTGAAACCATGGCACCATGGCGCCGACAGTTGCATTCCGAACAGACCTCATGCCATAGGTCCAGTTGCATTCCAAACTAGATAGGGGTCAAGCTCCTCCTGTTAAGGGAAGGGACTTTGCATGGTCAACCAGTTTAAAAAAATACATGATGACATGTACATCCTCGGTTAGAATTGACATGTATGGTAATACCGGTGGAAAACAGTGAAAAATGTATCAAATAGCAGGCGGGGCCTGGGGAGGAGTCCCCAGGCCCCCAAATTGTATAAAAGCTCGGAACTTTTCAGTTGGTTTTCAGACTTAGCCCGGGCTACTTCTCATGTATGGTTAACATTGTATTTTCTACAATAAACCATTGTCGGACCGTGAACCAGCTGATCCTGTCTCATCTTTAATGTTCTTGTGACTTCTCATTTTTGTTATTCCGTACCAAGACTTAGACTAATTTGTTGCTTATTGGATATTGAACAAAAGTCACAACAATTGGCGAGCCAGCCAGGAGGAAGTGACAGGGCTGGACGGCCGCAGGCACCGGTTGGAGGCCAGGACCCCAGGGGCCCACATATCCACCAAGAACAGGTGAGATACCAATTTCTTTTTCTTTTTCCAAATTTATGGGGATCCAACCTCCACCTGGTCCAGTGGTCAGAAGGTTCTGAAAAACTATCCTAAAAAAACCTGGCATTAAAAAGAATATTAAATGTGTATATGAGCAATAACAGCTGGTAATCGGATCCAAACATTGAATGATTGATATTACATGTGAAAGTATGATGATTGTGGGATGGATAAACTTGAGAGATGCATATTTAATCTGTTAATTTGTGTATGGATTATTATGTCACTCATGTGTCTTGGAGCACTGATATATGTGATGGCTGAATATGTGAAAAGTGAGAGAAGAATTGATCAGGCAGTCAGTATTAGTTGGGATGAGAATCATACAGAAAGTGGTTAAAAAATAACCGTATATGTTTGTATTTCTCAACCTCTGAAGTTCTAATCTGATTTTTCTCATTTTTTAGCACAACCTCTCTTTAAAGTATTGTAAAGGCAAGATAGAGTTTCAGCTAGTTGCTATAAATAGATGGTATGTGCCGCTGTACACTTTGACTGCTGGTAGAGTTTGTTGTGATACTGCTAAACTCACTGTGGTCTCAAATTTTATGAGATGCCGTTTGTTTGTGTACCATAAAGCAGCAAAAGGTGACAGTAGAATTATGATCTGATAATTAATGCGCTTTGTTTAATGGATCTTTAATATATGTATTTGGTAATTTGGTAACTTTGTGGTTGAGCTCTGTTTAATAAGTGCAACATGTTACATGTTTAAAACAGTACTGTTTAAAAGTACTGCCTGAGGTGATAGCCACTTTTGCCTATCGAGGGAGTGGTCCTAGGCAGGAAAAAGGAGTAGATAGTCCCGCCTGAGGTGAGAAGCCACTTTGCCTATTGAGGAAGTGGTCCTAGGCAGGGACAAAGAGTAAAAAGTACCGCCTGAGGTGATAGCCACTTTTGCCTATCGAGGGAGTGGTCCTAGGCAGGGAAAAAGGAGTAAAACGGGTTCTGTCTGAGGTGAGAAGCCACTTTTGCCTTTTGCGGAGTGGTCCTAGACAGGAGCAAAATACTGTGGGTACAGTAAACCGGTAAAAAAGGCCTGTGTAAATATATGTATAACCGTAAAATAAAAACATTATAACCATATTATGCACGTAAAATATTATCATTAAAAGTGTTGTTGTTAAAAAGTCATGCATGTGCGTAAACATAAGTAAGAAAAATAAAATAACTATCTTCGAAGTGTAAATAAAGTACATTAAAAAATTGTCGATAAAAGCGATTAAAGTGTTGTGTGTGTGCGTAAAGTAAATATTGTCATAATATTGTCAACTAAGTGTAACTGTTAAAATATAAATTAAAACAATAAAATAGGTAAAATTGAGATTAAAATAAAAAGTAAGTAAGTATTAAAAGTACAATTGTTAAAAATATAAATTAACACAGTAAAACAACCCAAGTTATTGTTAAAACATATTTTCATTAAAAGTACAAGCTGTAAAAAAAAAAAAGTACAAACTAACACAATAACAAATGTTCTGGAGTGTTGGTAAAGTACATTGGTAAAAATTTAATTGTCAAAAATAAACCAACACAACGAAGTAATCATTATAAAAGTATATCTGGCACATAAAGTATTAAATTCGTTAAAATTTTTATCATTACTAAAAATTGTGACTAGTGTGCGCAAAATCAGTCTTGTATTGACCAAGGCCGAGGCAGTAGGGAGAAGAAGCTCAGGTAAAAATTACAAATTTAATAATTAACTGATTAAGTAACCACAAAACTATAAAGGGTCGCTGTAGACAACCATAGGACAATGGGAGCCAGCAAAAGCAAACAAACAAATGAAGTAACGCCTGCAAAGTTGATCATCATCACTCATCCAACCAACAGGCGAAAAATTCAAAAATGCATGAGAAAATGGCATCAAATGACATCGGGCCAAAACCGATGGCCCCTTGAAGGTAGCTTTGATCCTAGTCGGTGCGATAAAGTGGAGGAAGAGCTAAGAAATAAAGATAAAAAATATGAAATAACACAATTAAAGAAAAAACAGAAAAATGCGGAGCAAAGAGATATCCTGCAATATTTCAGGCTGGAAGCCAGCCGAAGCCCAACAATGCATAGAGACATAGACCTCGGACCACCTCCGTACAACCCAGGTAGAGTGGGGCAATTTGTCATGGCAGATGAGGATGAAGCGGATGGGAGAATCACAGGAAGGATAAGGATAGAGGTAAAAGAAGTAGGTAGGGGAGCAGACACAGAACAACGTGACAAAGGACAAGGTGCGGGCCCCTCAACATCACAAACACATTCAGATGGGAAAACACCTAAAAAGGCACTATGTAAGAGTACGAATGGAAAAAGAAGGGAAAAAAGAAGGAGGAGGGATGAAGAAGAAGAATGGCAGTACAAAAACTTGCTAAAGTGTACCCCATATCCCAAATCTCCACCATCAAAACACTCACGGAAACAGGAAAATGGGGGCCAGGCACCACCACTGTCTGATGATGAGTACCGTAACTCAGATGAGGATAAGGGGGCAGAGGAGAGTAAAGATCTATCAGTTTACCTTGAATCACAGCAGGCGAGCGACGCAGATGAAAGCGAGGACATAGAGTCAGATAGCGGGGATTCAAGCAGAAGTCGACCACATTCCCGTGAGTATGCAGCATCAACCTCGCCGAATAAAGCCAAGTCCTCACAGGTGCTAGATGTAAACTTGCAGGTGGAAAAGGAAACCCCAAGCCAAGGGTTAAGGTTGCGAAGCGGAACAGTGGTGGGACGCCCGTCTCCAATGCTCCCACCCCATGAAAAAATGTGCCCTCTACTAACCAAAGGACCCAGAAACACCTACCGGTATGTGCCTTGGGCGTTTATGGATATGATAACACTTGCAGGCAAATTAACCCCATTAGCAGATGGAGCTAACAAATGGATCGAGAAGCTCGAGGAGATCACGGGAGGGATTAAGCTGGCAGGTGGTGACGTCAAAGCGTTGTTGATGAAGACAGCGGGACAGGCAGCCACCATAGAGATATTCGAAACCGCCGGATACTCAGGAATGATAACCTCGCACAACTTTGATGGTGTGTCCTTCGACAAGATGCGGACTAACGTATGGAAGGCCCTGAGAGATAAGTACCCATCCCGCATGGATCCAGCCAAATTGGAGAGAGAGTGTTTAAAAGACAGTGATAGCCCGTCACAGTTTTTATGTGATTATCAGAAAATGTGGAAAAATGAGACTGGGAGTGATTGGAATGACAATGAGTCAACTAGAGCTTTGTTCATGTTATATGTAAAAAATGCCATGCCAAAAGAGGTGCAAGCCAAGCTAAATGGGGTAGTGGGACTGATGAAAATGGATTGGCCTGTATTCTCTGAACATATAATCCATTATGTAAATGCACACAGAGCTGAAAAACAGGCCCTGGAAGACCAGAGCAAGATGCTGGCTACTAAATTGACCCAGCTGCAAATAGGTGAGCTGGCAAAGCAGAAGAAAGGAGAAAAGCCCAAACACCAAGCGTCAGTAAGTGTGGCGGCTCCGGAAACAGAGGGAGGACATGCGGAAGGAAGGGTAACACAAGCACCCATGATTACACCCACAATGTCTCAACCTCCTGTTCAACAAACAATGCCTGCTGTGCCTCCTGTTTTTCCTATAGCACCACCCACAGGCCAGAACCAGACACCGCAGATACCCCCAATCCATGTGCACCTCAACCAAGGAGGAGGTATCCAGCCACCCATGGCCGGAAAAGGACGTGGTGGCCCACCCATAAGGGGGAAATGGAGGAGGCCCCAAGGATCGCAACAATCCAGAGGACCTCCCCCAGGGCGGTATCAACAGCCACCACGGACAGCCCCAACAACATCTCAATATCAGCCGAGACTGCAGTGCTGGGGATGCGGGCAGACGGGACACATGCAGCGGGAGTGCCCGACCAACCCGTGGATAGGACCTCAGAATCCCGACTCAGGACCCTACGGCCCGGAAACAGGTCCCGGCCCACAGAACAATGGACCATGGATGGGACCAGCAGCGTATTGGCCATAGGGATGCCCAGAGAAACCTGAAGGGGAGGTGATGTTACCCATACTAACAAAACGCCCAAACACTGAACCCACAATAAATGTAACTCTGTACAATCATCATCATCAGTTCATGATAGACACAGGAGCCACCTACTCCTGTATAGGAAAAGACGGAGCCCACCTCCCCCTCTCAGCTTCAAAGATTCGAACAGTAGGTTTCTCTGGGAAAACACAAATAGTACCTATGACTAAGCCGGTTCCGTTACAAATAGGAAACAAGATAATTTACACATCACTGTTGTATTCGGCACATACACCTATTAACCTCCTGGGAAGAGATGTGTTATGCAAATTAAACGCCAAGATCAAATGTACACCGGATGGTATCTACTTTGACGTAACAGATGATCAGTCCAGTGACATGTTTGTACCCATGATGCCTCTAACAACTCCTACAGAGTCTCCACAGATATTAACCAGAGACCCAGAAGCTCAAGTATTCTGGATGAAGCTGACAACACCGAACTCTTTCCTGTACCATGAATGGGAAGCATGGAGACCACTGGTAATGAATCACTATGACATGGCTAAAGAGCCAACACTCCCACTTCATTGCACCATGTTCTATGACAAAGATCAGTCTCAGGAAGACTATGAGAAATGTTGGGATGAACATGTTAACAACAGAACTGCTGTCATCCAGTATGAAGACATCATAGTGGGACCGCAAGGAGCAGCAGTAGCGGTAAAGATACAGGACGATGTCAAAGACTGGTTCCAAGTTCCCAACTCAACACCTCATGTCACTCTTTTGATTGCAGATGATTATGAGTCACACGACTTAGGACCCATGATAAAAGCTGCAAGACAAATCAAAGAATGGACTCCCACAGACTGTCAGCAAGTCAGCTTTTCTTCAGATGGCGTGTTTTTCAAAATCACCTGCACACATGCTGATGAAGCTATAGCAGAAAGAGTTAAATTACATAGGGAAAGAGCTAGGCAAATGCTAATAGCTACAGAACACCTAGCACTATTGGAACAAGTCCCCTCACAGTTATGGTCACAACACAAAACAGATGTAGGTTTAGTGAAATCAGCTGAACCACAGAAATTTCATGTAAAACCAGGAATTAGGTTACCTTATCAAAGACAATACCCCCTTAGACCGAAGGCTATTGAAGGTATAAATCCCATCATAACAGGACTCGTGGAAGCAGGAGTCCTAATAAAATCACAAAGTAAATGTAACACTCCAATCTTCCCCATCAAAAAGCCAAATGGTGACGATTATAGGTTAGTGCATGATTTAAGGCCAATTAATGCTATTGTAGCTGAAGAAGCACCTGTTGTTCCTGACCCACACACATTGTTATCTAACATACCACCAGACACAAAGTGGTACACGGTGATAGATCTGTGCTCAGCATTTTTCAGTGTTCCAGTTCACCCTGATTCTCAATATTTATTTGCCTTTACTTATAAAGGCCAACAGTTCACGTACACTCGCCTTCCACAAGGGTTTGTACACTCTCCCTCCATCTTTAATCGTGTTCTAGCAAAGGATCTTAGTCATTTGGACATACAGTCAACTACACTCATGTATGTGGATGACATTTTGATATGTTCTAACTCCAAGGAACAGTGTGAAAAAGATTCTATCACTGTATTGAAGGCCCTGGCAGAAGGTGGACATAAAGTAAGTAAGAAAAAGCTACAATTCTGTCAGAAGTCGGTAGAGTATTTGGGCAGACAGCTGTGTGGGGACAAAAGACATATTGCTCCCTCCCAGTTGGAAGCCATCAGTAAAATGCCAAAACCTCAAACTGTTGGTCACATGTTGTCTTTTCTTGGAATGGCAGGCTATAGCAGACCCTGGGTTTGTGATTACGCTCTCAAAACAGCCCCATTAAGGGCCTTGATCCGCACTGCAGGACAAGGACAACAGTCAGCCCGGCTGCAGTGGACAGACGAGGCAGAGGGGGCGTTTCAGCTGCTGAAAAAAGATCTCCAAACGGCCCCGGCATTGGCCAATCCAGACTACAGCAAACCATTCCATCTGTATGTGGCAGAGAAGCAAGGGTACGCATGTGCAGTGTTGATGCAACAAACGCCAACAGGTAAACAACCAATTTCTTATTATAGTACAAAGTTAGACAGTGTGGAGGAAGGGCTGCCACCCTGCTACCAGGGGCTAGCAGCAGCCGCCTTTGCATATAAAAAGGCCTCAGTAATTACTATGGGCCATCCTGTATTCTTATACACCTCACATCAACTGCATGCAATGCTCACAAGCCCTCGGTTTGTGATAACCCAAGCTCGACGAACAGGTTATGAGATCCTACTTTCAGGACCAGACCTGACGGTACAGAGATGTACCACAATAAATCCGGCCACGAGAATGGTATTGCCAACGGAAGGTGTGCCTCATGACTGTCTTAAAGAGACAGACACCTTCATGAAAGTGCGGGATGATTTATACAATCATCCAATTCCGTCCGACCTGACCTTGTTCGTAGATGGTTCATGTGTCAGGGGTGAGACGGGGAACAGGGCAGGGTTTGGAATAGTCCAACTCAATCCAGATGGCACTTTCACCAAAATTCAATCAGTAAGTTTGGATCAGCCCTGTTCCACCCAATTAGCTGAAATTAAAGCATTAACAGCAGCATGCAAATTAGCAGCTAATAAAAAAGCAACCATCTACACTGACAGTGGATATGGCTATGGGGTATGTCACATAAACGCAAGTATTTGGAAACAAAGAGGATTTGTTCGTACTGATGGTACCCCAGTAGCACATGGACAAGCAGTAATTGAACTTATACAGGCTATGCAACTTCCAACCACACTAGCCATAGTTAAATGTGCAGCACATCAAAATAGCACGTCGCCAATTGCTGTAGGAAATAACTTGGCAGATGAGGCAGCAAAAGAAGCAACAGGCCAGGTAGTACAAGGACCAATTCTGTTTGAAGAAGATTGTGCACCTATAACAAACCTTGCATCTCTGATTGAAGCACAGAATAAGGTTCCGGAGGCAGAAAAACGCCTGTGGGTCCAAAGGGGAGCTGTTCGTACTTCGCACCCCCACAACGGATTGTGGCGGAGTTGTCGGGGACATTTTGTTCTACCCATATCACTGCTGCCCATTGCTATTAAGAAAATGCATGAACCTGATCATTGTTCCAGGGCACAGGTTGTGAGGAAATTACAAGCAGTGTGGTGGTCCCCATATATGACACCTATGGTTGATAGAGAACTTGCTCTTTGTCCCCATTGTCCGAAATATAATGTGCGTAAAATGTTCACTCAACCTTTGGCTCACATTCCCATGCCAGATGGTCCGTTCCGACATCTGGTCATGGATTATGTAGACATGATTGATCGGGTGCAAGGTAAAAGGTATATGCTTGTGGTCGTTTGCAGGTTCAGCAGGTGGATCGAGGCATGTCCTACCACTAGTGCCGATCACAAAGCCGCGGCAAAGTTCCTTTGTAAAGAAGTCTTTCCCAGGTTTGGAATGCCAGACACTATTTCATCTGATAATGGTCCACACTTTGTCTCAAGAGTAATACAGGAGATGTTCAAAATCCTAGGGATCAAGCAGAAATATGGGTGTGTTTATCACCCACAGTCTCAGGCCTCTGTTGAACGCGCTAATGGCATTTTGAAGACCAAAATAGCTAAGATTATGGCTGATTGTGATGGTAAAATGACATGGGTAGACGCATTGCCCCTAGCTTTAATGGCCATGCGGTCGCAAACTAACCGACTAACCCATCTAACCCCTCATGAAATGCTCACAGGAAGACCCATGCCCCTCCCACAAACCAGAGGACCTTTGGAGGGGCCAGCTATCGCACAACTAGAACGTGAGTTGGGTGAATATCTGCGTGCTTTAACTCAAATCCACAGACTTGTGTTTCAACAGGTAAAAGAAGCCCACGGGAAGGACGAGGCGCACATCCCAGTTGACGTGCGTGACGTCCAAGTTGGTGACCAGGTGTTCATACGGGTGTTTAGGCGTCAGTGGAACGAACCCCGTAGGGAGGGACCTTTTAAAGTCGTACTTACCACCCCCACTGCCCTAAAGGTCGAAGGTAAGCCCTTCTGGTTCCATAAGAACCATTGTACCCGCCATAAACCTCCCGACCCGCCTGGGCACTTTCCAGACCCGTCGGAGTCTGAGCATGCTGATAGGGCGGTGCAAAGCCTCCCTCCTGCTACTGGTTCCAGCCATTCTCCCACCTCCCCACATTCGGAATCACTCCCTCCACATGGAGAAAGGAGGTCTGCACGGCTGTCGGCCCGCCGTCAGCAGAGGTTACAGTCAAGTGAGTCCGAGCGTTCTGACACTGCCGATTCGCCTGCTGGGTGTGATGAGCCTCCTGCTGATGCAACTGGTTCTGCAGGCCGGACGCGGTCTGAGGAGGCTCCAACGACTGCTGACGAACACCATTCACAACACACACAGAGCTCTGATGGTGCTGTGGCAGGCACATCACATCGCTCAACACCTGCATGCCCGTCACCACTTCTCACACAAGCTGAAACGCCGGGCTCCTACGGCCCGCAAGCGTTTGTATACCCACCCACGCCGGGGCGGGACTGGCTTTCCTCTGATTCAGATTAGTTGCATGATGATGTTAACCCTTTGCGGATTAACAACGGGGGAAATCTTAGTATTAAATACACCTAATCCTAACACAGCTACCACACAAAACACATTAGATACATGTGCCTTGGCAATGATTACACTAGCTACTAACAAGGGGATAGTAGACAGTGAAAATGGGAAAATCAAACATATAATGCATGTCAAAGCAGATATATATGATTATGTACTGGCAGAAGAAATAGGAACCGAGTCAGTGGGTAAGCATTGGCTGGGGTATCCTCAAAGCATGGACTGTCGTGAGGAAGGGACGGTGACCATTCAGGTAAAATGTAACAACACAAAGTGCCAAAATGAACAAACAGGACAGGTAATGACGAAAAGAGAAGCCAAAACTAAAGTAAGATTAATGAATAAAAGAGAGAAAAGAGATTTGGAAAAATTAAGAACATCACATTGGGAAACAAATATGTTTCAGCAATGGATACAGTATTCGGCAAAATCTATGTTTGAAGCAAAAAAACAGAAAAAACGAGACTGTATTGCCTGTTACAATGCTAAAAAACTACCGCAGTTTAGGTCATTACCAGGAAGTCAGATAGGGGGCTGTCCAGATATTTCCAGGTGTTTTCCCCTCTGTACTATGCACATGGCAGGAGGCTTTCCGGGTTGGAGTAAAGATAAAAAGGTTTGCCCAAGAATACTGTCACATGACAATTATGAGGAAATAGGAGTAGCGCCCCCTGTGGTGCACAAACCTGATAATATTGTTTTTCCGTTCTGCATAGTACGAGGAAAAGAATTGGAAGAGGTCGCTCGGAGAACATCAGCAGTAATGACGGATGCGGAGGAATTGGTGAGATGCAGCAACATAACCTGGTACCCAAAACTCCCCGAGGGAAATACCACCGGAATCATCAAATTGTGTGAGACCAGCCCAAAAGCTCGAATTCAATGTACACAAATAGTACCAAACGGGGGACATGTAATTTATGAAAGAAACTCATCTCACATAGCCCAATACAGATTATTAGATCTGGGAAGTGGAACAAAGCCACTGGGGGATATTTTTTGGACATGCGAGGCAAATGTCACCATGATACCACATTTACCAGCAAATTGGACGGGCATATGCGCCCCAGTAATGTTAACAGGACAACTATCTTTAATCACACAGAAAGAAGATACAAATCAGACACACCCCAGAATTAAGAGAAGTACCAATAAAGCTCACAATTGGGAATGGGACTGGAAAGCCTCAGACGAAATTTATATCACCTGGGATCAAATCCCTTTGGGTGTACCTGAGGACCAAACCGCTTTAGCATCGGCCTGGATAATATCAGGAAGGGGATTAGGACTTATCCCAGTTGCAGGACAGTTCAGTAATGCCCAATATATAGCTCGTAATAGTCGCTGGGTAAATCTCTTATGGTACAATCAACAAAGATTTATGAACTTTACTATAAAAGGGGTGTCGTTAATTCGGGAACAACTGCATGCTACATCAATGATGACCTTACAAAACAGATTCGTCATAGAGTCACGCATGGCAGGGGATCAAGGAATTTGCGACGAAATTGGGGAAGAATGTTGCACGTTAATCCCAATGCACACTGGTATTAATGGTAGTTTGACTGGAGTCTTAAAGGAAATGAAACGACTACGGGAAGAACATGTAAGGAATTCTAATTGGAACACACAAATTAAGAGCTTCTGGGACTGGTTGGGAAAATTGGGATTGTTGAATTATTTAAAAATGGCCGGGATGGTACTGGGAGGAATTATACTGGTGGTGTTACTGGTGGTCTGCTGTGTCATACCCTTGCTCCGTGTTCTGATATCACGTGTTTTTGAGAGCATAACAGGACAGTTTCCAGTAATACAAATGCAATTTGAACCAGAAACAGAAAAACGTATAGACCTACGAGAATGGAAGGTAGGCAGATAGGGATACAATGGTCACCGCCCACTTCCCACAAGGTACGTATTGTAAATATTGTAAAATAATGTAATTAGAGAAATCGGTAGATAATCATATATAATGCTGTAAATACTAATCACCGTGTCCCCATCACAGACTGTTGGAAATGGCGGAGGCTTTCCTAACTGGACCTCAAGCGACCATGGATGCTTGGCAGGGTCCCAGCACTAGCAGAGAGGACAACACACACACATCAGTAGGAACACAACATCTAGCTGCAAGCACACATGTTCCAAACAGGCACTCCGGTGAATCACAGCGGGACGAGAGATACTTCATCCCTATCCATCCTCCAGAGGGATCAGGATGGAGCCGTTTCCGGATAGCACCCCTGGAGACTCCCGCGACACATCTGGCTGATCTAAACGTGGTCCAGTGGTCAACAACCTCCCCCAAGCCAGAGCCCAGCTCCAGCAGCCCAGGGGATCCAGAGGACCAAGGACAGCTGCCAGGGACCGATGATGACCTGCCTTCAATAACAGTTCTTCTGCAAAATAGCCCGCCACTACCCAACAAACCACCGTACCTCACCGTTGGTCCCAAAGATGTTGCTCAGTTATCCAGATACCTGGTCCGTCCTTTTGAGCAATACACCTGTCTCGAAGATCTTCGTTGTGAAATAGGTGACATGACCACCATAACTTACTCCTCCATGCAAGATGGTCTGTCAGAAATGGCCCGTAGACAAGTCCAGAAGATCAGGCGCCTGGCATATAATCGCAGATATACTGGAAGACTGAAAGAGATGCAGAAGGAAATTGAAAAACTGACACATGAGCTGACTCATGCTCAGCATGAAGCTAGCACACTACAAAAGAAGATGGGTGAGGTACAAACTGCTTACGAGCAGGCACATCAAACCATAACACAGCTGCAGCAGTCCAATGCCACCCTGATCAGATTCTGCAAAACAAAACTGTACCAACAAGCTACTGCAGTTAATGGACTAGAAGCTACACTGAGAAGGGGGGTGGTGGGAAACGCCCTTCCTCAGCAGGGATCCTACCAGCCCCGAGCAGGGGAGCAGTAAAAATGAATCCCAACCAAGATGATGAGCCAGATGACATCCTGCTAGCCGCATTACAGGATGTGTTTGGTGACCAAGAGGCGGCTGATGAGGTGGACAATGACCCACTTGTAAACAGGTGGGCTGAATGGAAGACCCTACGCGATCAACACGTTCCCAATGGAAAAACAGTTGGGGGATGGAACTACAGTGACTTTTTATCCCACAAACCACAGTTCATAAATGAGCACACTGATCTCGGATCACAGGTCCCGGGATCTAAGCTCATTAACACTTTAGTAAGCCCGGTATCACAGCTGCAAACCACCACGGACGGGTGGCATGAACCTTGGAGAACAGCATCTGACCCCATCACTCCACATTTGCAATGGACAATGCCTTGGCCAGAGCAAACCCTACACCATTGCCTGCAAAGGTTGCACTGGAGCACTCTGCACGCTCAGCTCCAGGAAACAGGCAGCATCCAGTACTGGGATGAAGGGTTTGGTGAACTGACAACAGTGGCTGAGGAGGATGAGATAATCCCCATAAGGGCAAATCTGTATGTGCAACGTACACGATACCATGTAAATGTGATGTATCATTTGTTTCTATGGGGCTATTTGTATCCTAATCAAAGCCGTAGTCCATTTACAGTGTACCCAGGAGTCAATAGGAGAAGGTACCTGGTGGCAACATCGGGTCACAGGACAGTAACGAGAATCCTGGACGGTGGGCAATCAGCTATTTGGTCAGACACCTCACAACAGCTATTACAATGGTTAAAGCTGACATCACAAACAGGCAAAGTAATGACCTCCATCGTTACAGGTACCAATAACACACACCATTGGCATCCAACAGGAGAAGGTTCTGTACTCAGACCTGAGGCCTATAGGGCAAGAGCAGAGGACTTTCTCCACGCAATCAGAACAAATATATACTATCAAGGTGTGTAAGCGATAAAGAATTAATAATGGTACTAAAATAAACATAATTGATAATGAATAACTATTGGGTACTTAATGACATAATATAGTTATTCAAAAGAATTAAAATAATAAAAAAAAATAAGATAGTAATCAGATTATGTGGGCTTGGCCCAGTGATGTATTCACTAGCGGATAAGTATGAGTGTTAATTAAGCACAAAAAAGAGGGTAATAAGGGAAGTGATCCCTAGTGTTGAAAGAGTTAAATGCGTGGCTTGTGGTAACACAGGCTCAGGGGAAACCCTACTCGTTCTTTACCCACTTGTCCTAACAATTTTGTTTTAGCGGCAAAGGAGTTAGGACTGCTAAGAAAACAAACTAAAAATCCATTCTATAAAAAAAAAATTAAGAGGACGGTTCCTCATAAGTGTGCCAGGGGATGTGCCCCTTGAACAAACCAAAGAGTAACTAGCTGTGTAAACAGAATAGACGTGGTTTGGGGTGTGACATTATAACCATTATTAATCACAAGCAGTGTTGATAAGTATATCTGACTTTGATCACAAAAATATCTGATTTGCATGCTCAGGTGAAATTTTATGATACTCTTTTAATTTTGGAACGTTAGTACTGCTGGCCTTGCCACCTGGCGAGGGTTTTACCTTCCTTTGTCTACAGAGGGAAGGATGTTTCCCTGGCCATGTCTGCAGGGTTCAAGCTAGGGGCCCAACAGTGACGACTACTGGACCATTAGGATGGGAAAGTCCCGGGATGGCCCTGAGGTGGAGTTGTACAATTGTCTTTACGATTGGGACCTCACCTCTTGGTGGTCCTCACTGAGGGATAGGTAGATGTACAAGGCGAAGGGATATCACACTGAAGTGGTATGCTGGATTTTTTTTATGCCTTACCTTATTAATCAGAATGTGCAGAATATAAGCATACATTGTGGAGTTATGATTTGTTTTTGATTGATGGTCCTTTCCAGGACCATAGGGGGGAATGTAGTGACAAAAGGCTATTACTCAATATACTTAATAAAATGTATTAATCAATATACTTATAATCAATATACTAAGTGAGTTGTAGTTCATAAAGTCATGGCATTTACACCAGAGACATTCTACCTCATGTCTTTTCAAACTGTGAACTCGTCAAGTTGTGAACATTTAAACCCCTGCTGACTACACAAGCTGGGGAAATTCTACCTCCTTTTAAACAAGTGTGATCTAAAAAATGTAGTCCAACACTGAAACCATGGCACCATGGCGCCGACAGTTGCATTCCGAACAGACCTCATGCCATAGGTCCAGTTGCATTCCAAACTAGATAGGGGTCAAGCTCCTCCTGTTAAGGGAAGGGACTTTGCATGGTCAACCAGTTTAAAAAAATACATGATGACATGTACATCCTCGGTTAGAATTGACATGTATGGTAATACCGGTGGAAAACAGTGAAAAATGTATCAAATAGCAGGCGGGGCCTGGGGAGGAGTCCCCAGGCCCCCAAATTGTATAAAAGCTCGGAACTTTTCAGTTGGTTTTCAGACTTAGCCCGGGCTACTTCTCATGTATGGTTAACATTGTATTTTCTACAATAAACCATTGTCGGACCGTGAACCAGCTGATCCTGTCTCATCTTTAATGTTCTTGTGACTTCTCATTTTTGTTATTCCGTACCAAGACTTAGACTAATTTGTTGCTTATTGGATATTGAACAAAAGTCACAACAGTACGCAAAACAAACTGCTTCCCCAACAGAAAATGTTTAAAGTACTTGGTGAATATTACCATGCCCAAAAGCTCTTTTTTGGTGGTTGCATACCTACCTGGATCTAGTGTCTTTTAGTGTCTAAAATAAAACCTCTTTTGGGGTACGCCAACACTGGGGATGTAATTAGACTGGACTTCAACTGCATAAAGGCCTGCTGACAATCATCTCCCCAGTTGAATCTCCCCCTCCGTCAATCTGTGCACGGGATGGGCTGTCTGTGAACCCCTTTACAAACCACCAATGATAGGAGGCTAGCCCCAAAAAGCTTTTAACCTCCGTCCGTTTTTTTGGTACCAGCCACTCACACACACTCTCAACCTTGGCAGGGTCTGCCCTAATTCCCTCTGTGGAAATAATATGACCCAGATATTTAACATTAAATTTAACTTTAAATTAGCTGCACCCAGTTTGGACAACACCTCGTCCAAGCGGCTGAGATGTTCTGGAAATGTACGGCCAAATACAGTAATATCATCTAAATAAACCAAACATGTGGTTCATTGTAGATCTGCCAACACCTGGTCCATGAGCCTTTGGAATGTACTGGAGGCGTTACACAAACCAAAGCTCAGGACATTAAAGTCAAAGAATCCCTGTCTGGTTGCAAAAGCAGTCTCCATTGGCATACAGCCGACTGGAGCACTGTCAGAAGCAACTCGGCCAGCCAATTAAAAAACTATGTACCAACGCTCTGGAATAGCACATTCTATATGCTCCAGAGTTTCTTCGAGCAGAAGCTGGCTCTCACCTCCTTTGTAGCAGATTATGAATTGCCATGCAACTTCACAGTCCATCAATGGAAATTGATTGAAAACACAATATCCATCCTGGCCCAGTTTGAAGAGCTAACCAAAGAAATAAGCGCATCCACTGCATCCGCTGCGGACATAATCCCATGCGTCAGAGCCCTCACTTGTCTACTAGAGAAAACAGCTGAAATGGACCATGGTGTCAAGACGGCGAAATCAGTGCTACTGATTTTTCACTGAAATTGATGCAGAGAAATTGTACACAACTGCTACAATTCTAGACCCAAGGTAGGAGAAACATCATGTATATTGTCCTGTATGCTAAATTGAGTATTACTATTCCTATAGCCCAATAATATAAGATAACAATGTTGAAAAAGAAAAAGGTAAAATAACAGTTGGCAGTGATGTATTTTTCTGGTGTATCTTTCTGTCTATTTTATGTCCGTTTTAGGTATAAAGACAGATACTTCCCGGAGGCACTCAAGCCATCATTCCATGAACAGCTCCACAACACCCTAACAACCAGCCGTCCTGAACTACCCACCACTACAAGTGCACTGTGGAGCAACCCAGTTCCAGCAAAACCCCACCTGCCGGCTCTTTACAGGCAATGTTCCCAGAGTTTGTTGAGGAAGGGAGAAATAGTCAGGAGGAAACGACCATAATTACCCAGGTCAACCAGTACATGGCAGAGTCTGTATTGCAGCACAGTTCAAACCCACTTGAATATTGGAAGGTGAACAAAGACCTCTTCCCTGTACTTGCACAGACATCAAGAGCAAATCTTTGTTCACCATGCACTAGTGTGGATAGTAAGCGGCTGTTTAGCACAGCTGCAAACATCATTGATGACAAAAGAAACCATGTTACACCCCCTGGCAATGGCCCCCTGACCATTACTCCAGTTTACCAGAAGTAATTAAAGTTTATTTACATTACCACACAGGAAACAGAAAAGACATTAAAGTGGCACCAAAATAAAACATAATCCCACCCCCCTTGACAGGTGCACAAAGGTGCACCCCAAAATACAGTGGGTGGTGCGCACTACTAAACTAAGGTACCATACAGAAAATAACTGTGTGTGGTGTAAATGGAAACCCCAGGGCAGCTGAACTAGTCCTTCTGCTCCTGTGTGGACAAAAGAAAGATGACACAAAACATAAGCTGTTAACAAACAAAGGCAACACTCTAACACAAGACTGATCAACAAATGAAACGTTCACATAACTTAAACAACACAAACCAAACAGAGCCCTCCCAAGAGCCACTGCTCCAGCTGAGAGCAAACTGAACTGACACAGGACCATTTAAAGGGAGGAACCAGGTTAATTTATGGATCTTGATTGCAGCAGGTGTGTTAATGATAATTAGACCCAGGTGCGCCACTCTGTAGGATGAATAATGACAGACAACACAGGGAGACAAACACAAAACAACACAAAACAGGTTGGCCAACCATTACATAAACAATACTAAAATAAAGACCACCCGTAACAAACCTTCTCACCCCAAAAAATGCAGAGATGCTCATAATCATCAAAAGAAACTTGCCACTTGTTTATTAAACATTAAAGGATTTTGTCCTTCGTCTTAGTAGGCCTTGCATGTTTGGGTTTTGTGACCAATTGTTTTTTGTTTGTTTTAAAATCTTTCTTGTGTGTCGGTGTATAAATATAGCCTTGATGAGTCCAGAAGTGCCCTTATCTCTTCATTATAACGCCATGCAGACAAGTTGTGGCATGCTCAGAGAGTGGCAGTGCAATGCAATGATCAGACAGAGAAAACAACCTTTTATGCTCCAACATTCACATACACACACAGAAAGGTGGTCAATTTCCTACCTGTTTACAAGACTGTTTTCAGAAACCCCTGAAAGAAAATTGTCCTGCTGAGTCAGCCCTAACTTAACTATCTGAACATCCTGAGAGTTTTAGTTGGTCATGCTTAGACAATAGGTGAAATGCTCTTTCCTGTTGACTTGGGGTATCTGGTGTGAAAGATAAGAAAAGTGTCAGTCACAGCATCTGGCATCTAGTCTTGCTTAGGTCATCATGTTACTAAGGCACAGCATTCATCAATACCAAACAATAGCAATATATGTATTCTTCAATACAGAAACAAGTTTTGAATAATTTATTTTATTTCTATAAACGGTGCACCCTCTGCTAGATGAAAGGTATGGAAATTTAAAATTCCTTCTGTGATCAGCAGTGATTGGCAATCGGCAGATCAAGTTTTTTGGTGATCAGTATCGGTGATCGGGCCAAAAAATGCTGATCGGTGCATCACTAATAAGAACCATAAACATCCTCTCCCCCCGGATAATCTGGGTCTGCTTCTCTCTAAAAATGCTGCCACAATAAAACACATCAGAAAATACAGTGATAATAATTAGTGCTGTCACGGCGACGGCGGCGGCGTGCGGCTGGCCGGAGGAAGAGTGGGAGGTCCGCCTGCTTCCCCTACTGTCCGGGGAGGCTCAGACCGCCGCTTTCAGCCTGCCCGCCGCCGCACGGGGGTCGTTCGCGGGGATAAGGAGAGCGGTCCTGGAGAGGTTGGGGCTCTCCCCGGAAGACCATCGCCGCCGGTTCCGGAGCGCCAGGCTGGGGCCATCGGACCGCCCGTTCGTCTACGCGCAACAACTAAAGGACGCAGCGGTCCGGTGGCTACAGCCGGGAGAGTCTGAGGGGGAGGCGCGCATGCTGGAGCAGATCGTGCTGGAGCAGTTCCAGGAGGGGCTGCCAGGACGGACGGCGGAGTGGGTGAGGTGCCACCGGCCAGCGGACCTCTGCGCGGCCATCATCCTCGCGGAGGATCACCTGGCTGTCCACTCCCGGAGCCACATAACGGCGGCTCAGACTCCAGCAACCGCCCGCCGTCTCCGCCCCCCGCAGGAAGTCACTCCCCCCGGCGGCACCCCAACCTCAACCCCGCTCTAACCCACCCTCTTTCTTCTCGACTCCACAGACTCCAGCTGCCACGGGCGCTGTTCCTGACCCACAGGGGGCTCCTCAGACACCAGGGCAGGAGTGTTGGAGGTGCGGGCGGCCCGGACGCTCTCCCCGGAAGACCATCGCCACCGGTTCCGGAGCGCCAGGCTGGGGCCATCGGACCGCCCGTTCGTCTACGCGCAACAACTAAAGGACGCAGCGGTCCGGTGGCTACAGCCGGGAGAGTCTGAGGGCGAGGCGCGCATGCTTGAGCAGATCGTGCTGGAGCAGTTCCAGGAGGGGCTGCCAGGACGGACGGCGGAGTGGGTGAGGTGCCACCGGCCAGCGGACCTCTGCGCGGCCATCATCCTCGCGGAGGATCACCTGGCCGTCCACTCCCGGAGCCACATAACGGCGGCTCAGACTCCAGCAACCGCCCGCCGTCTCCGCCCCCCGCAGGAAGTCACTCCCCCCGGCGGCACCCCAACCTCAACCCCGCTCTAACCCACCCTCTTTCTTCTCGACTCCACAGACTCCAGCTGCCACGGGCGCTGTTCCTGACCCACAGGGGGCTCCTCAGACACCAGGGCAGGAGTGTTGGAGGTGCGGGCGGCCCGGACGCTCTCCCCGGAAGACCATCGCCACCGGTTCCGGAGCGCCAGGCTGGGGCCATCGGACCGCCCGTTCGTCTACGCGCAACAACTAAAGGACGCAGCGGTCCGGTGGCTACAGCCGGGAGAGTCTGAGGGCGAGGCGCGCATGCTTGAGCAGATCGTGCTGGAGCAGTTCCAGGAGGGGCTGCCAGGACGGACGGCGGAGTGGGTGAGGTGCCACCGGCCAGCGGACCTCTGCGCGGCCATCATCCTCGCGGAGGATCACCTGGCCGTCCACTCCCGGAGCCACATAACGGCGGCTCAGACTCCAGCAACCGCCCGCCCGTCTCCGGCCCCCCGCAGGAAGTCACTCCCCCCGGCGGCACCCCAACCTCAACCCCGCTCTAACCCACCCTCTTTCTTCTCGACTCCACAGACTCCAGCTGCCACGGGCGCTGTTCCTGACCCACAGGGGGCTCCTCAGACGCCAGGGCAGGAGTGTTGGAGGTGCGGGCGGCCCGGACACTTCCGTCGCGAGTGCCCACTGATGGAGGTCGGCCAGGTGATCCGGGTCGAGGGCCCTCCGGCACCCTCCCCCGGTTCAGGGGGGACATACAGCGTTCCGGTAAGGATCCAAGGGGGTGTACATCAGGCGATGGTGGATTCGGGCTGCACGCAGTCCCTAATCCACCAAAACCTGGTTCGCCCCGGGGCTCTGGTGGAGGCAGCATGGGTGGATATAAGGTGTGTGCATGGGGACGTTCACAGATATCCCGTGGTGCCAGTGGAAATTAAGTATAGGGGCAAAATGCATAGAGTTAAGGACGCGGTTAGCTCCCGCCTGGCGCACCCCCTGATTTTGGGTACAGATTGGCCTGGGTTTCATAGCTTGGTGGGGCAATGCGTGGGGGTGCGATCACGACCGACAGGGACATGTGGTATGTGCGCCGCTCTCAGTGGTGACGCGAGGTTATCCGACGCTGCAGACGGGGAGGGGGAACCAGTGGGGCCTCCTGTGAAGGCCCCCGCTGGTCCCCCCTGTAATACACTCCACGGAAGATTTTCCACTTGAGCAGTCTCGTGATGATACTCTACGCTTTGCCTTTGACCAAGTGATAAAAATTGATGGTCATACGGTGCACCCTGGGGCGGCGCAGACATACCCACACTTTTCAGTGATTAGGGACAGATTATACCGAGTGAGTCATGACACTCAGACAGGAGGAGAGATCACCCAATTGTTGGTGCCGAAAAGCCGCCGGGAAATAGTTTTCCAGGCGGCTCACTTTAAACCAATGGCTGGTCACATGGGATATGAGAAAACACTAGACCGGATAATGGCCCGATTCTATTGGCCTGGCATTCGGGGAGATGTACACCGCTGGTGTGCCTCTTGCCCAGAATGCCAGTTGGTAAACCAACCGGCCATCCCCAGAGCGCCTTTGCGGCCATTACCGCTTATTGAGGTCCCATTTGAGCGCATTGGTATGGACCTCATCGGGCCATTTCACCGGAGTGCACGGGGAACGTCAACAGCATCTGTACAACAGAGGGGCTAGATTGAGACAATTTTCACCGGGAGATAAAGTGCTTGTATTACTCCCTTCTTCCAGCTCCAAATTACTCGTGAAGTGGCAAGGGCCCTTTGTGGTCACACGGCGAGTGGGCGATGTTGACTATGAGGTTGTGCGTTCCGACAGGGGAGGAGCAACACAAATCTACCACCTCAACCTCCTAAAAGCATGGAGGGAGGCGGAGTCTGCTTCTCTGGTGACCACGATCAAGGATCGAGATGAGTTAGGGCCTGAGGTGCCAAATTCCACCAATCCAGCCTCGCTCCTTTGTGAAAACCATCTTACTCGGTCCCAGAGAGCAGAGGTTGCCCTGTTGCAACAGCGGTTTGCTGACGTGTTCTCCCCCCTTCCGGGACGCATAAACCTCATAGAGCACCATATAGAAACACGCCCAGGCGTGACTGTTCGTTCACGGCCTTATCGGCTGCCTGAACACAAACGGAAAATAGTTCAGGCTGAATTGGCAGCAATGCTAGAGATGGGAGTAATAGAAGAGTCCAACAGCGCCTGGTGTAGCCCCATTGTTCTTGTCGTCAAGAAGGATGGGTCTATACGGTTCTGCGTGGACTATCGCAGGGTGAATGATGCGTCACGGTTCGATGCCTACCCAATGCCCTGGGTTGACGAGCTCCTGGATCGGCTTGGTACTGCTCGCTTTTTTATGACACTGGATTTGACGAAGGGCTACTGGCAGATTCCCTTGTCTGCAGAGTCCAGAGAGAAAACAGCCTTCTCCACTCCGTACGGGTTGTACCAATTCGTTACGCTTCCCTTCGGGCTGTTCGGTGCCCCGGCCACGTTCCAACGGCTCATGGACCGAGTGCTGCGGCCACACGCTGCATATGCTGCCACCTATTTGGATGATGTTATCATCCACAGCAACAGCTGGGCGGAGCATGTGCGGCAGGTGGCCTCAGTGCTCGAGTCACTGAGACAGGCTGGGCTCACTGCCAACCCGGGGAAGTGTGCAGTTGGACGGAGGGAGGTACGGTATCTGGGGTACCACTTGGGCGGCGGGCAGGTGCAGCCTCAGGTGGACAAGACCGCAGCAATTGCAGCCTGCCCAAGGCCCAAGACAAAAAAAGAGGTGAGGCAGTTTTTAGGGCTGGCAGGTTACTACCGGCGGTTCATGCCCGACTTCGCAGACCTGACCAGCCCACTAACTGACCTGACCCGAAAGGGTGCCTCAGATCCGGTCCAGTGGACGGAACAGTGCCAGCTGGCGTTTGAGAGGGTTAAACAGGCCCTCTGTGGGGAGCCACTTCTCCACACCCCTAACTTCTCTCTCCCCTTTATCTTGCAGACCGATGCCTCGGGCAGGGGGTTGGGGGCCGTCTTGTCCCAGGAGGTGCAGGGGGTCGACTGCCCAGTGCTATACATCAGCCGGAAGCTGTCGGAGAGGGAGACACGATATAGCACGGTGGAGAAGGAGTGTCTGGCTATCCGGTGGGCGGTCGATGCCCTGTGGTATTACCTCCTGGGACGCCCGTTCACCCTCTGTTCGGACCACGCCCCGCTCCAGTGGCTCCACCGCATGAAGGACACCAACGCCCGGATCACCCGTTGGTATTTGGCCCTACAGCCATTTAAATTTAAGGTGGTCCATAGGCCGGGGGCGCAGATGGCTGTGGCTGACTTCCTCTCCCGCTCACAGGGCGGGGGGGGAGTTGGTTAGGCCGGATGGCTCCCGGCCTATATCGGGCGGTGGGGGTATGTGGGGGGGGGCGTGGGCTGCGCCCGGCTGCAGGGGAGAGACGTGTGGGAGTGGCTCACGGGAACAGCGTCAGGTGAGACAATTCAACAGCTGTTGAGGATCTGCTAATGAGAACCCATTTATATACCCACAGTGACAGCCTGAGAGGGAGGGGGGAAGGAGTAAACGGCGGCGACGCAGCGGAAAAGAGGACCCAAACCGAACCTGAGAGAGAGACAAACTGTTCAATAAATATGCTTTGCGTGAACTGCAACCGGTCTTGTGTCCTGCCTGTCTGTGCTGGGAGAACCCCGTAGCAAAAGCGTGTTACAGCGTCTTTTTCATTTTGCCTCATTTAGAGGCATCTTATACTTCTATTATTCATTTTTGAATTGCTATATTGAGCTTAAGTGCCCGTCCTGGTGTTAGCTTCCGCTAACTGCGATGCTAGCATTGCTAGCTCTTCCTCAAAAGTCAAGATTTTACTCTATAACCATATACGTCGAGCTGAAGTTGCTTTTAGATAGTTTCTTCCACAGTTTTATTTAAATAAATCGTAAGAAGTCATACCTGATTAAGTCGACTTCCTCTTCTCTCATTCATGCCAAGTTGCGCTTGTTCTGCCTCATCTGTACATCGGGGACATGTAGTAAAGATGCATTACGCTATTTTCATCATCTATTTTTTTTGCATCTATAAAATGGCGGGGATGGTCGGAGGGAAGATAATAAGATAAATGTTGTATATTAACAACTGTGATTAATGCTGTTTTTACAGGTGACTCCGTCCAGCAGCCATGTCACGTTACTGGTATCAAGCCCACCCATGAACCCCCACACCGTCCCCTTCCAATTTACCGATGGAATAAAAATATAAATATATCTATATATAAATGTTTTCATCACGTGTATCTATTTATTTAAAATATAATAAAAACAATTCTGGCCCTGATTATTTGCTGAGATGTTAATAATGCATTATACTTTTCCTTACCACTAGCTTAGGCAATGCTAATGAAAATAGCTGATTAAAAAACACAGTAAATACAGCAGGTTAATGATTCCACCGGTAATTAAATATAGTAAATTTACTTAAATAGTAATGGCAGTATCTAATAACCTTTACTTTAAATAATACTCACAAGTGGTAATATAATTCAATTTTCAATTCACTTTATTTATATAGCCCAATTTTACAACACAGTTGTCTCAAAGTGCTTTACAAAATCCAGTCCAAAGTGACCCAGACATCCCCCGTCCTTAGACCCTCCTTCTCGGCAAGGAAAAACTCAAAAACCCAGTGGGAAAAAGGAGAAACCTCGAGGAGGACCACAGTGAAGGAGAGATCCACTCCCATGGACGGACAGGCTATAGATGAACCAGGACTGACAGACATCCATCTGATGATGAAATAATAGTCTATAAAGATGTTTCAGTCTGTAGAGATGCCGTAGGGTGGGGGCAGAAGGGTGGGTCCAACCAGGCAGGTGAAGGTTCATCAGGGGCCTCGATGAGTTGCATCAGGAGTCGTCATCGTTGGGCCTCGTGCGGATGAACTGAAACAGTAGCCACTCCCCCGAAGGGGAGTGGGGAGAGGGACTCTGGTGAATAGTGATGTAAAGACCAAGTATAAACTAGATGCTGTTTATTAATGACAATGGTACATGGTACCAGAAAGAGATGATAGAGCTCAGTGACTGTACTTCCCCCAGCATTCTGACTCCTAGGGCAGCTTAGACTGAACTGTGGGTTTAAGTCTACCTTTAACTACCCTGACCATAGGCCTGAAACAGAAATGTTTTCAGTCTAACCTTAAATGCACAGACTGTGTCGGCCTCTTTAATAGTAGTTGGGAGTTGGTTCCATAAGACAGGGGCTTGGTAACTAAAGGCTCTAGCTCCTACTGTGCTTTTATGGACCTGTGGAACTACCAGTAGACCTGCATTCTGAGACCGCAGTGTTCTATTTGGATGGTATGGGACCAGAGCATCTTTAAGATAAGAGGGGCCCATACCATTAATGGTTTTATAAGTGAGGAGTAGGATTTTAAATTTAATTCTAAACTCAACAGGAAGCCAATGAAGGGCTTGGAGTATGGGGGTGATGTGTTCTCTTCTATTAGTTCCTGTTAGTAAACGAGCCGCTGCATTTTGAACCAGCTGAAAACTTTTTAGGGAACTTTTAGGACACGCTACTAATAGGGAGTTACAGTAATCTAGTCTAGATGTAACAAACGCATGGATTAGTTTTTCAGCATCATTTTTAGACAGGATATTTCTAATTTTGGCTATGTTACGCAGGTGAAAGAAGGCTGTTCTACAGGCTTGATTAATATGAGCTTTAAATGATAAGTCTGGCTCAAATAAAACTCCTAGGTTTTTAACTGTGGTGCTAGAGGCTATCTTCACATTATCTAGAGTTACTAGTTGCTCAGATAGGGACTCTCTAACACTTTGTGACTGTAGCTCCAGTCAGTCTTTCCAGTTGGCAGCTAAGTGTTTGCACATTTGCAGATGAGCCGAGGGCAACACAGTGGTGCAGGGGTTAGCGCTGTTGCCTCACAGCCAGAAGGGTCTGGGACCTTTCCGTGTGGAGTTTGCATGTTCTCCCCGTGTCTGCGTGGGTTTTCACCGGGTACTCCGGCTTCCTTCCACAGTCCAAAAACATGCTCAGGTTAATTGGCGATTCTAAATTGCCCATAGGTGTGAGTGAATGGTGTGTGTGCCCCACGATTGGCTGGCAACCATCTGGGGTGTATCCCTGCCGTAACACGCTGGGATAGGCTCCAGAAGACCCCTGCGACCCTAATTGAGGAATAATGACTGACTGACAGATGAGCCGAGTGTGTAAAGTCTGCCGTACCAGGTCCGACTCTTGGGGGGGGGTTACTGAACCCTTCCTATACACACTTTAGCACACTTCCGATTTTCTGACATTGTGGGGTAACCCCTGAAAATTTGCCAGGGCATCCCTGTGGCCTTTATTTCAATGAATTCAATGCTTTCTGTGGTGGGGACCAGGGTTTTGGTCCCCATGAAAATTTTGGTTCCCACACCGTGAGTGTGCTGTTAGGTGCTGGTTCCCACAATGTGACAAGACAAACACACACACACAAACACACATACATACTTACAACCCCTCACTGTTGGCTTGGTTTTGTCTCTTTACACTGTTTGTTTAATTGTTTTTCTGTTTGTTACACAGATTATTTAGCTTGTTTTGTCTGCTTGTTTACCCTATTCATTTAGTTATAGTTTACCTGAGAACATTAACAACAGTAATCAATTAGTATTGATTACTAATTGTCAATAAACTCTTTTTGTGCATTTAAAGAAGCGTCTTGGTATTTTGTCTGTATATTGTAACAAAGAGCTGGTTGACTGGGCTGGTGTATGAATTCATACCTTTCCTTCTGTTCCCTTTAACTATATGTTCTGACTGAGCTAATAATAAGGTAACTATTTTATGAGACGGACTATTATAGTTATTAATCTGCCTAATCTGGTGGTGCCTTGTTTTATTTTATGAATTTTTAATTAATATGATCAATTAAAATGTGTATAATTAATAATCATCTTTGATCATTATTGGTTCATACGTCTAACTATTTCTAGCCCCTATACAACCAAATGACCAATTTTAAATGATAACTTTTTGTATTATTGATTTGTATTATTCCTGCTTTTTCATGTTCAGGGTTTTGTTCTATAACACAGCACTGACATTTTAGAGGGTCTTCAACCTTTTTTAGCCCAGGGACCCCTTGGGCGTCAGAAGAACAGAGCATTACAGAGCATAGTAGCAGTAAAAGTAGTAGTAATAGTATGATTAGTAATTAGGAATTTATCCGTCAGGTCTTTAAAACAACTCTAAGTGTCTTTAGCCAACAACTATGGTAGCTAATTAGCTTGTTTTTCGGCTCTGAAGTTGACGTTAGTCACATAGCACTAAGACTAACATGATGGGAATCATGTCTATGTTAATAATAGACTAAAATAATAGATTATTAATTATCGCCTGTTAATGAAGTTTTCTCAATCATATTATATATATATATATATATATATATATATATATATATATATATATATATATATATATAATTATCACAAATTATTTGGGTAAAAATAAAAATAATTTCTTTTTCATTTGGTTGTTGAATATCACTGTATTCAGGGTGGTTAGGGGAGAAGCTTTGAGGGCAGCTGCCAGCATCAATGATGTCACACATTCTGTATTATGAATGGATATTCTGACACAGTAACAGATTCTATCATTGAAACCTGCAGAGTTGGTGGATATCTTTCATCTTCGATACCCACTTATTCCTCATTAGGGTCACCGGGGTCTGTTGGAGTCAATCCCAGTACATTACAGGCGAGAGGCAGGGATACACCCCAGATGGTCACCAGACTATCATGGGACTGTAAGGACTTCAGGGAATCAAACGCAGGTCTCCTTCGTGAGAGTCAGGAACCTTACCCCTAGGCTAGAGGTAGCAGGGAAAACTCTGGTGCAGAGACAGAGACAGTCCAATAAGGTTCAGAAAAGTTCTTTACTGGATAAGCCAGGCAAAAAGTATCCATCAAAACATCCAAGAAAAAAAGTTGAGAAACTGTTTTGAGAAACAAAACAGTTTCTCAAAAAGTAACTAAACAGGCTAAACACTAAAATAGGTTTTAGCAAGGCTCATTAGCCAGGGAACAAATACAAATATTCAGCTACTTAACTGCCATAACGCCATGGCCTAGTATAATTTCAAGACTCAGCAACACACAAAAAAGATCAGGTGGTAAGGTAGGTAATGTCTCCTACAGATGTTAGATAACATGTCCTACAGAAGACAGGTAACATCTCCTAGAGAGGACATGTTGATGATGTCCCTGGACTCCTGTTGGTTCTGTATTAATGTTAAGTGAGTCAACAGTCCAGATTCTATAGAGTCTCATTTATAGAGAATCAATCACTGTGCTTCCTTCTTAAATTAACAGATGGAAAGTGTCCATGTGCAGCTTTCTCTCCTGAAACCAGATGCCCTGATCTAACTGGAGCTACTCAGCTAATTGAGTTGAGCATGTGGTTTTGGTTTTAGTCCCACCTCTGGGATTTAATGAGCAATCTCATGTGGACAAAACATAAAACCTGCAGATTTACAATAAGCTCCTTCACTCATTCCCAGGAACAACCCATGATTTCAAAGGTTAACAATTCATTTAACAAAGCCAAAAGTCGACTAATGGCCATCACCACAGATGAGAAGCAGATCAGGTTTCATTCAGAACTCTGTCAATGTTTTACTCTGTTCTGTCATCTGGCAGAGTTTCTGTTGATTCCTCTGATTCCAGATCAGGTTCTGGTCAGAGTCCAACACACATCCATGTGTTAACTACAGTGATTGAACCTTATTCACATAATAAAGGGATGATGATGAAACAGTAAAGCTAGTGATAAGGGGCTTCCTGTACATTACTTCTCTGCTGAGTTGAGTTGTAAGTTACCGTAGCCAGAGCGACTAGGGGGAACAGGGAGGAGGGAACAGGAAGAAGAGTAGAGAGAGGAGGATGTGGGTTCTTTTTTTGTATAGATTTTTCCTCACTGATTAATGATTTGCCTTAAATGCAATATTGTTATAACTACTATTATTACTGTTATCTATTTATTTTTACTACTTTCTTACTATTTTTTTTTATTTTATTACCATTGTTTAAAACATTTGAACATGCTGAGGGCTCAAATCTGCAAGGAAAGTTGCAAAGAAGTGTTAGGGAAAGAGAAAAGTAGATCGGGTCAGATTATTATGGTAGAATAGTATTTTTTTTCATGTCCCATCCAGAAATTGTTCTATATAAGTTTACTGTTTAATTTCCCCAAATTCAATGAAATGGGATTTTCACCTCTGCACATACAAAGTTTGCTGCCTCACTAATATGCACATATACACACACTGCCTCTCTGTCTCCACAGTGACTCTTTGTATCAGAAGACCTCGTCGCTGCAGCCACAAACAGAAACAGCCGCAGCCTGACACAACATCATTAGGTCCTGATGGAGGGAAGGTATTTCCGTTTCACACACACCCCTCCCCTTCTTTAGTTCCTAATTGAGCTGAACAAAGTTTCTCTGTAAACTTGATATTTTATTGCTGTGAATTATTTCCACTTCACCCAGGGCTGGACTGTGACAAAAAAACATCCATGGCATTTTTGGCCCTTCATAAATTAGAGGAACACAATCGACTAATAATTTATGTATTTGTTGCACAAAGAAATGTATCTGTATCTGTCTCTAACTGTTGTTACGTCCTGGCCTAAATAATCAAATTTTACTCAACATATAACCTGAAAAAAGCTGCAGTGTATAACAGGAAAACTGCATTTTTTTCTGCAGTGCTGCATTTTTCTGTCCAAAATATATTATTTACTGCATTGATACAGTAGAAAAAACTGCAGTTATGATACTGTACAATTCAGGATTTTTTCACAAGGGAGTTCTTTTCTCTGTTCTGCAACTCGCAAGAACAAAGAATGCAAAGAACATTATTCATTGCTCAACATTCTCATGTAATAGAGCTAATGTTGGTGGCTTACATTTCAATCAAGAAAGTGTCATGCCAGCCTCTATATATAAAAAACTAATTGTTCAGATGAAATTGAATCGGAAAGAAACAACAATTATTTGAAATAATTATTTATTCATTTAAAATAGACCCTAATTATTAAGTTCTGGAGTTGGGATGAGCCTCTTGGATGAGAGGAAAAGATAGTTAATTCTCTGACTTAGTCTTTGTAATAAACTATCAATTTGGAATTCTAATTAACAGTTACCTTAATAATAGAAACCAAGATCATCGTGATAATAGCTAGTAAGGGTTTCAGTAAAGGATTCAGAGTTCTAAAGAAGAGGTCGGCATTATTCATTATTGTATGAAATTAAAGAGGCAGCATGTGTTATTCAGAAGCATTTATTCATAAAAACAAAAGTAAAGACACACAATAATGCAAACTAAATGGTCCTATATACACGTGAACTTGCATGGGTGTATGGTGTGTGTGTGTGTGTGTGTGTGTGTGTGTGTGTGTGTGTGTGTGTGTGTGTGTGTGGAGGAACTACAAAGATGGCTGTTCTTTGTAGTTTAGGCTGTGTGGCTCCTTGTCTGTTGAGACAAAGGCAGAATGGCCGATCATGTCAACATATGTCTGTCTGTGTGTTTGTAGGCTTAACATCTCTTTGTGTGTGTTTCAAGGTGTCGTATTAAAGGTTAGAGGTTAGAGGTCAGAAGAACCAGGCCTGAATTGCTTGAGGTGCTTGTCGGACGCTGAAGATGTTGTGGCTGAATTATCCCTTGAGAGCAGAAAGCTGCTGTAGGATTTTGTCCTGCAGCTTCTCATGCACTCTGCTGATGAGGCATTGAACAGGAGAGCCAGAAGAGGAGAGAAAGAAACTCTGAAGAGCTGTATTTATAGCTCCGTTAACATTACCATTGAAGGTGTGAAACAAGGTTTTCTGTGGTTCCAGGCTCAGCCAGGCAGCTGAGCAGATCTGTCTGATCTGTCAAGAGACATAAGTGAAAAATGACAGCTGGATGGGCGCTAGAGCAGGAAAAGAAAATTTCTTTCATATAGACAACTCTAAAATGACAGGCTGATAGGGAGGATGTATTGCTATGATACTGTTTGGTAAGATGTGATCAGCTGCTTCACACTTGACATCCTGGAAAATACCATTACATTGAATACTGTGTGGGGGAGCATAGCAGCAACAATGGTATGGTCTTCCTGACTCTTTCGCTAAGCTTAATTTCAATCAGGAGAGACATGAATGAAAATTATGTTTATTACAAAATTATGTGTGAATTAAATGTTTTTGGTGCTTCGATAATGGGGATATCTGGATATCTCACAATGTGTAGAAACATTAACTGATAGTGGTTGTAATGAATTTACATAAATATATATTTTTGCCATTTTAGTCCATCACACCACAAAGAGGTGTATAATAACCCATATTTTCAAAACATGTTATAAAATTTCACTCATAGATGTTCCTAAATATATAACTATACTTATTTTTCGCTTTTAAAAGATAATATTTTCTCATCATCCAGATGAGAAATACCTTTTTACTACCTTACTGAAGTCTTTTAATCAAGTTTACACAGTTTTTACATGGCAGGATCATGAGTTTTCCAATTCCAGACATGAATTGTAACCATAACTGCATAACATATTAACTAAATATTATCCTAAAAAATATTTGTGTAGCTGTGTTATTATTACTTTTGTGTAAAAATATGTATTGTGATGGACATGACATTATGTGGTGGAAAAGAAAGCACATGTTGGAAATGTGTTGTGACAGAACATTGCTGAACATTGATCACTTTTGTTGTCCTTGACATCAAGTGACATTATTTTTGAAATTTAATGATGTTTAAACATAAAAAATAATGCACATTAATCAGATGGTAGAACATTACCCCTTCTCTTTCTGTGCTGAAACCTACAAACTAATTGCAAAACTAGAGCTGGCTCTTTGAAGCAAAACAAACATTCATTAGTCTCTCTGTAATTAAGTGATTTCATGTTTTAAATAAACTATCAAACTTGCATATGGGTTCATTCTTTTATCCATGATGGTCAAGAGCAGCGCTTATTTGCTTTGAAGCAAAACAAACATTCATTAGTCTCTCTGTAATTAAGTGATTTCATGTTTTAAATAAACTATCAAACTTGCATATGGGTTCATTCTTTTATCCATGATGGTCAAGAGCAGCGCTTATTTCTACCCAAACTGTGGGATCCCACATCTTGTGCCCCTTTGTAACTGGTTGAGACTCTGCGACCAGTCTCAGAATATTTTCAGGTTGGTACCAGACAATGTCCTTTCTTATTGGCCAGAAAAAAGTGTTTTTGCCAATGCGACTCATGGTTTTTAGCAAAGCACAGCTATCAGAGCCAACATCCTGTATAATGTCTGGATATGGATCCCCATTGTATTTAACCATACACCATTTTCCATTCATGGAGACCCTCATGAATGTCTGCAATGGGCTGAGCGGTGGTGATGGGTGTGCACACATACACTGATCAGGATGCAGTGAAATTTACCTGGTGTATCTGCATTGTGCCTTGGATAGCCTGCACGCCAACAGAAAGGAGACTGTCCATTATTTTAATTTCTTCTTCAGTCACATACGTCAGCTTCACAGTAGATGGCTGTTTTGAGAGTTGCTTGTACAGCACCCTTCCATTTGGAAGATCAATGCCGTTTACCATTATTGAGTCAGCCTGCTATTTAACAGCTGCACCTATCCCATCAGAAGGGCCTTTTCCATGTCCTGCCTCCAGAAAGTTCCAAGTTCTCCTTTTGAATCCAATTTAAAAGGGAATTCTGCTCAAGAAAAAGAAGCTTTTCTTGGACCCGTACTGAGTGGTGGGCCTATCACTGATAACATGCGGTGTGGTTGCTACTGAGTTCAGTGCTTTGAGGTAGGGAAGCACTGTGTTCAGATGAGCCCAGATGGCTGATGGGTCATGGTGCATTGTTAAGCTAAAGGAATAGAGAGACACCACCCCATTTTTGGTGTTAGCCACACCTGTATGGAGAGTGACCTGTTGGTGGGAATCACCAAAATATACTGCTTGGAACTCATTTGCATATGTACATTTATTGTGAGTGAGTTTTTGTTTTGGTTAATATTAGTAATATAGTCTTTCCTTCCCCCTTTGGCGAAGCGTTTTTCTTCGAGATTAGATTTCCACTGCGACAGCGTGGGAGTAGTTAGAACCCTTAGTTTGATCAAGTCTTTAGTTTTGAGAGTAGCATTTTCTGTTGTAATTTTCATAGCGCCTAATCGCTGCAGCTCGGGAATAATAAAATCCCTACACCTGATTTCTGCGTCTGAGTCCTCCTTTCATTCTGGGCCTGTCTGCATGTATTTTGCAAAGACGTGTCTCGGTCCTTGATTGTTGCTTTAACAATCCAGAAAGACCACATTTTGCAGACCCCCCCCACCAATATAACAAAACTGCATGTTTCAGAGTGGCCTTTTACTATGGCCATTCTAAGGCACACCTGTGCAATAACCATGCTGTCTAATCTGAATGATGATTGAATTATCTTGATATACCACAGCTGTGAGGTGGGATGGATTATCTAAACAAAGGAGAAGTGCTTATCACAGACTTAGACAGATTTGTGAACAATATTTGAGATAATTATTTTTTGTATGTAGAAAATGTTTTAGATCTTTGGATTCATCTCATAAAAAATGGGAACAAAAACAAGTGTGTTGTGTTTATATTTTTGCAACAACAGTAATAATGAAGCAGAAACAGTAATAACAAAGCAGAAACAGTAATAACAAAGCAGAAACAGTAATAATGAAGCAGAAACAGTAATAACAAAGCAGCAACAGTAATAATGAAGCAGAAACAGTAATAACAAAGCAGCAACAGTAATAATGGAGCAGAAACGGTAATAAAGCAGAAACAGTAATTACAAAGCAGAAACAGTAATAATGAAGCAGAAACAGTAATAACGAAGCAGCAACAATAATAATGAAGCAGCAACAGTTATAACGAAGCAGAAACAGTAATAACGAAGCAGCAACAATAATAATGATCATGCAACAATCAGCAATGGAGGTGTTTCTATCACTAAATGAGATGGGGGAAACATCAATAAAAATAGATTTTGAAGATTATTAATCAATTCAAAATTCTAGAGAATTAGAAGGATTTTTACATTAATTGATTTTTCTTACCCCTTAAGTCTAATAAGAAGAGTAGTTTTTAATATAAGAAATTCCATTTAGTAACTGGACCAATCTCTGATCTGTGTTAACATCACTGACAGTTTCGGCCAGAAGAAAAGAGGATTGTGTTGATTGTTGATCTGGATGTAGGTTAAACATCCATGGGATGATTCTGTGTTTCCTTCAGGTCAGGGGGAATGGGGGGACCTTGGCGTGTAGAATAAGACGTGTCCACAGTGCTTCCACCCTGCTCAGTGCAGCTGTTCATCTCTCTGAGGAGAAAACATGGTCACAGATGATGTGATGTGACTGAGCTGCTCACTGTACCCAAATCTAAATACTGAAGATTGTTACACTTCACAGTCTGATTCCTCTCAGTTACAGTTAACTCCAACCACCGAGTAAAACACTGTATCTCACGTCTGATATATTCATAAATCATATTTACCCTCATATTTATTTCATTAACTGCATTATTTGTGGTTTTATTAATGATTGATAAAACATTTGCCTTGAAGAGTCAGTCATTTAGGCAACATTTTACACACACAGTCTCTCGGGCACACACACACACGCACACACACACACACACACACACACACACACACACACACACACACACACACACACACACACACACAAGGTGCAGCAAGAGTTCAGCAGTGTGCGGAGCAACATGAAGGAGGTGGGGTGGAGGACGGGGTGCAGGGGGCGGGGCTGGGGGAGGAGGTGATATATCTGGGGATTAGGGGAAATTTTCAGTTTATTCATCGTATCCACATTTAGCTTCAAAAGTTACGAGCGCGTTTTACTTGGTGCGTCAATTAAAGAGGAGACGCTGCATCCAGGGGTGTCTTCACTATTCTTACTATCCTCACTGTCTTCGGTGTCTTCACTCGGTGCGGGACGTGTTGCTGTTGCTTGTTCGCATCCGGAGCTGAGCTCAGGTAAGACTAAAGGATTTAATGTAAATCATGTGCAGTTAAATCAAACAGCGCGAAATGACATAATCAACTAATCAGAGACAATAGACCATGCCACGTTAATTAAAGTTACTGATCATTCTATATTTCTTGTTATGAGTTGACTTACTCTGAGATGATAAACTCAGAGTATCTGGTTCCAGAACAGTTTATCTGAATTGGTTCAATCAACTGAGTCGTTTACTTTTACCAAGTTATGCGTGTGCACAAAAATCCATCATCAATGGAGCACAGATGCCATGAGAAACCATGGCAACAGACATGACTGCAGAAAAAAAAGATTGATTTAATTTACCGCAATATAACTAGTAGTATTAATGCAGCCTATGGAGAGAACCAACACATATTTCACTGTAACAGTAACCCTGCTGCAGCAGCAAAGGAGAGAAAATTGCTATAAGTTAGATTGGACTATTTCACTGAGCAGCAAGTTCATAGAATATAGGAGGAATATGAATAGGAATACAATCCAACAGGGGAGAGGAGAAGTTGTAAGCAACTAAAAATGAAATATAACATAATAATAAACGTAATCCAAAAATTTAAGGCATATTTTGCTAGGCTATGATTGCAGCTCACTTTATATTATTTATATTTATATATATTTAAATATATATATTTAATTGACATAGGATCTTAAACAAGTACATATTCAGTGAAGTCAATATTAATTCTGTGGTTACTTCAAATAGTAATTTAAACTTGTCCCCTCACAGTAACACTTGATACAATATTTATATATTTTTATTTTATATGTATTAAAATGAACAAGCACAAGTACTCAATAATGTATTCATTTATAAAAACTCAGCCAACAGAAAGAAGGCAGAAGCTCATAAAACAGGCCTATATAGCCTACTTTTTAATATATGTACTGATATATCCACCCAGATTATACCAGTTTATGAAAAGCGGTAGCGTTTAAACAGATATTCATTAGAAATAATTGACAGGATAGCAAGTCTTGGTTTTCTAATAATTTGAGTTTCGATGTCAATTAGATTGAGAATTAATGGACAATCCATGTTGAAGAGCTTCTTCATGTAGGAGGAGACGGGTAGAAACTCACGGTTTCTTCAAGTAAACCTGCCAGCGAGCAGGTTATGTTCACAGAGTCTGTTACCATGGTGACTGAGTCAGAGTTTCCGTTTCCTCTCTTTCTGGAACAGATAACTGAGTTTCCCTCATCTCAGGATTAATTTACTCTGAGTTTTCACATAACCTGATTCCTGGATTATACCCCCCTTCTATACCCGCTTATTCCTCATTAGGGTCATATGGTCTGCTGGAGCCAATGGAAAAATTATTAATTAATCTAAATAATTAATCAAAATTAATTGCAATTATTCGCTTAATAATATTTTCTTCGAAAGCAACATTTATTATATCTCATCTTCTATACCCGCTTATTCCTCATTAGGGTCGCATGGGTCTGCTGGAGCCTATCCCAGGGCATTATGGCGAGAGGCAGGGCTACACCTCAGATGGTCACCAGCCTATTGTGGGGCACACACACATTCACACGTACGGGCAATTTAGAGTCACCAATTAACCTGACTGTGGGAGGAAGCCGGAGTACCCAGTGAAAACCCATGCAGACATGGGGAGAAACTCCACACACAAAGGTCCCAGACCCAGGACCCAAGGAGGTCTTGAACCTGCAACCTTCTTGCTGTGAGGCAACAGTGCTAACTCCTGCCCCAATTTTAGTCTATCTCTGTAGCATATTTTAAACTCAGTCCTGGGAATTTTCTGTGTAGTTTGACATGTAAACTGCATCAAAATGTGTTAATATTTTTAACATGTTATTTACTTTATAATTAATTAATCTTATTTAACATGTTAATGCCCCAACCCTAGTAGAAATATTTCAATTTCGTCGTCCCACCACACATACCTTCCACTGTCCTCTGCCGCCATTCCTCTGCCAAGTACAGCATAGCATAGCATGACGTGACATGATATACTATGACGTGACATCCAGGTTTGTCTTGATTTATTCACAAAACCTGTTTCCATAGCCAAAAGCTGCATTTTCCTTTTATTGATACGCTGACAAATCCACCCCCTCAAAGCGTAAAAAAATGTATGTAAATTTCCAGACTCGTTTTTCCGGTATTTCCATTCAAGTATTGATTCTTAATTTTTGAAAATGTAAATAAATAAAGGTGAATAGAAACACAATTACTGATCTGATTATCTGATAAAGACAGAGAGACAGACACTGACTGCTGAAGAGAGTGATGGACAGATGTGTTGAGTTGATTGAATTTAATACTTTCTGCTTTGGGCCACAGAGAGACAACTCCTTGACTGGTTCTTCTTTAAATACTGTCCAATACGCCAGGAGACAGAGGACACAAGAGGAACTGTTGAAAAGTGAGACCCTAGGACAGGACCGCTGCTAAGGTTTTGGAGGCCCTAAGCTCAGCTTGTAGGGAGGCCCTCCCGCGCCCGCCCCCCCGTCCGGCCGCCCGCCCGTCCACCAAACTCCTGGAAGCTCACGAAATTTACAGTTGAAAATAATAAAAGTAAAGTTAATAAAAATTACCTTTTTATTATACCATAATATACTGTATGTTAAATAATAAATCAGAGAGAGCAACAACACAATAACAAATAAACAAACTGCCTCCAAGGGAAGGCTTTCAGTTGTGGATGTCTCTTCTAAGGTGACTGTTGTTTGTGGCTGTTTACTTGAACCTTCAGACACGTTGGATGGTTGTTGGCTGCTTATTGCACTGCTTGTCGATGGTTCATCATCTGGTTCATCTGCTTGCTGATGTGGTGGTCGGTGTATGTATTTGAGTATTGACCCTATGAATATGATTTAAATGAAAAAATTTCTCATTCGTAAAACTTGAATAAAAATACCCAAACCAAAAATATCACTTCATTATATTATGTTATATAGTAGCATTTGTATTTATATGATATTAATATGGTAGGACAAAATCAAATACCTTAAAAATTAACATATTCTAATCCTACACATTAAACAAAACAATAGTGGCATTTTGTGAATGACCAAAGGTGGCCAAACATTTTTTTTTTGCACTACACACGACTTTAACACACCTTCTACAACACTGTGGCCAGATGTAAAATCATCCCCCAACCACCACCCCCTCCCCTCCTCCTCCTCACTACCAGGACAGCCTTGGAGTTATCCCCAACGACCCCCCTGTAGCAGAGAAAAGATGCTACAGCTGAATTTTATTCTCTGTCCAATCCTGTTTACTGTTGGGCTAACCTAGCCTAGCTTGTCGAGTTTATCACGTAACGCTGTGTTAGCAAAACAAACAAACACGGTTTAACACGGACTTACCAGAAAGGGATGCAAGTTTGTCTTTCTCTTTTTTCCTCTTTCGCTTTTCAGCTCCAGATTCATGGTGTTTCTTGGATGATATTCTCTCATTTCAATTGTTGAAGTTTTTAACTGAATAAAATTGCTTATTAAAGCCGTTTCAGAGGGTAGTAAGAAAAGTGTCTCCGAAGCTTTGTGCCGTCGTGAACGATCCGAGTCTTTGAAGTTAAACGATGCGACTCGACTCTTTGAAGTGACAGATAGGAGCCGGCTCCTCGTTGGGAGCAACAGAGGAGCCGAATGAGCCGACTCGTATTAGCGAGCTGAGCCAAAAGATCAGACTCTCCAAATAGAGGCGGAATTCCCATCACTCGCTGTACTGCTGGGGTCTGAGTCTTTTTATTACAAATTACACATTTAATTTTCCCGATTTCAGTGATGGTATACAAAACTCCCGTAGAACTAATTAAATATTTTTGATATTTATTAGTGTAATATTTATTATCTTTTTTTCCCAATCTTAATTTTGGAGGCCCCCCTCCACTAGTTGAGGCCCTACGCTGGCTGCGTAGTCTGCGTGTACGGAGCGGCGGGCCTGCCCTAGGATTAAGGGGTTACAGTTATGGTTCAGGAGTTATAGTTATTGTTACAGCTATAGTTAGGGCTTATAGTTATAGTGACAGGATTGGGGTTCGGGGCTTACAGTTAGGGTTGGGAGTTACACGTAGGGTTAGAGGTCAGAGTTCAGGATTAGGGGTCAGGGTTAGGAGTTTACAGTTAGAGTCAGTGTTTAGGGGTTAGGGGGTTAAAGGTACGGTAAGTCAGGGTTACAGTTAGGGTGGCCCTTATTGTAGGGTGAGAGCTCTGGTGATAGTTCAGTGTATAAGTTGATAAAACTATGTGAGAACAGCTGCAGGTTGGAGTCCTCAGTAAATCAGTTACTTCAGACCTCTGTTGTGTTCACCCACAGCCTCCTGGGTGCTTGGCATGTCTGGACTGATCCTCAGATTACCTCAGAAATCACAGTGTCAGTCGTGCTCTGTTTTGAATGGCCTCAAGCTCCATTCCTGTGCTCTGTGACAGCGTCACGCCTATCACATTGAGGCATTTTCCTGGACACTGATGAAAACTAAACACTGAAAAAACAGCTGAGTGCTTCTCAAAACTCAACAGGTTTCAGGTTGGAAAGTGTTATTCAAACATACTCATAGCAATAGCGCCTTATATGGCCATGTGTCAAGATTCAGTCAGTTAGGCAATGTGTGGCACTTCCATCCAGCCTGATGTTACCGTGTTTACAGAGTCCACAATGGCCAGGTGCCAAAGGCCTGCAGACAGACTGACTGTAGCCTGGGTTTCCTCTGACTCAGCCAATCAGCAGCCACCTCTCCTCAGGCAGGGAAACAACAATAGGGCTCCTTCCTATATTCAGTCCAGATTCCAGGTTACGATTCTGCAAACCACCAACATTTTGAATGTCGGTGCAGTCAAAGTATTGTTCCAGGGACTGAAGCCTGTTCCACAAAACTGTTAACTTAGAGTTACTGTTAATCAGGAATTTTACCAGCGTTCAACCAGACATTTTACATGTTGCATTGATCATTTTAATCCATTATCTTTTCTCAACACTAACCTGAACCCAACCACCTTAACCACAACATTACACCATGAAACAGTCAGTCAGTCATTTTCTATACCTGCTTATTCCTCATTAGGGTCGCAGGGGTCTGCTGGAGCCTATCCCAGCGCGTTACGGCGAGAGGCAGGGATACACCCCAGATGGTCGTCAGCCAATCGTGGGGCACACACACCATTCACTCACACACTCACACCTACGGGCAATTTAGAGTTGCCAATTAACCTGAGCATGTTTTTGGACTGTGGGAGGAAGCTGGAGTACCCGGTGAAAACCCACGCAGACACAGGGAGAACATGCAAACTCCACACAGAAAGGTCCCAGACCCCGGACCAAGGAGGTCTTGAAACTGCGACCTTCTTGCTGTGAGGCAACAGTGCTAACCCCTGATCCACCGTGTCGCCCACCATGAAACAGTATTAGTGAAAATATGGATTTATCAAAAAATGTTGATATGTATAAACAGATGTCAATATGAGATGAGCCTGGATCCCTCTGCAGACCAGAACAGGACTGGAAACTTTACAGGACTTGAAACTGGACTGGGAACAAGGACAGGACTTGAAACTGGAACAGGGCCAGGTAAGGAATAGGCCTAGGATGGGAACAAGACTGGGCTGAGAGCAGGAAAAGGACTAGGCTGAAGCAGGACCAGGCTGCTACAGGACCAGGCTGGAACAGGACCAGTCCAGAAAGAGGACTGGGCTGAGAACAGGACCAGGACTAGTCTGGAAACAGGACCGGGCTGGAACAGGATCAGGACCAGGTTGGAACATTAGCAGGCTGGTAGAGGGCCAGCAACAGGCTGCTACAGAGCTTTCATGGTGTCCTCAGGCGATGGGGGCGAGTGAAACTCTCAGGACTGTCAATCAGTGTTTTCAGGCCCTATTGGTTCCATCTGCTCACTCAGGCTTTGATCAGGATCAGTTTACTCTCACACATTTTTTGGATCCTGCAGATGCAGGTTCACAGCCTGTTCAGCCTGTGTTGAGTTTCTCTCATCCACCTATTGATATGCTGATGTCTGTAAACATTACTGCTTAGTTATAATTAAACCACTGCTACACTTTCACATTAACTTCATGTTGCTGCTCCCAGGTTCATCTGAGTCCACCATCTGATCCTCAGCATTATAGTCACAGCAAGTCTGCAACAGAGGCAGCAGTTGATGTCTGGCTTTAGTTTCCATAGCATCAGTTGATGCAGTTTCCTCTTCCCAGTGATTCCAGATAACGGTCACAGTGTGGACAGATAAGACCTAAGGGCTGGAACATTACACACCTCCTTTGGTTACCCCCACAGAAGTTCTCCTCGCTTCAGAAGCAGAAATAATTCCACAGGCATGTCCTCTGGTCTGGGTATCGCCATTCATTGATTTCACGTTTAGTGTGTGAGTCATGTGATTTTTTAATATGAAACTGCTAATGTGTTTATGTGATTAAAACAAGTCCTGTTTCCTTTGAGAATACATTCTGTTATTTGGGCAGAGGCCTGTAAGCTGTGTGAGAGTAGGTCTGTGACAGATTTATAGTTTTATTATAAAGTAAAGCTGCAGGAAACAGAGACTTTCCTAATGGCAGTGGAGCAAACTACTTACTAATGGCAGTGGAGCAAACTAATACTTGCTGCAGTCATGGAGAGGGATTAGATATTCTTACCCTACTTGTTTGTACCATGCATTCATTCATTATTCAGAAATAATGTATTGATGTGTTTTTAACATCAAGGCTCAGCTGTGTCTCTGTCTCCATGTTCGAATGATTAAATTGTGCGTGTACTGTGATATTCTGGCAATGTATTTTGCATTTATGTTTTTGTCTGATATGTAATTTCCCAGGAGATGCACATGTTGTGCTGAGAGAGCAGATATGGTTCATGCTGATAAGGTGGGGTAATGGTTTCAGTTAAAATCTAAAATGAATCACATCCTTGATAATTATTCTGTGAGTCAACAAATCGCAGAAAGCAATATGTAACATATACTACATACTGTAAAAGTTGCCAAAAAGCTCTAATATAATGTGTAGGTTGAGTTTGATCACAGTCCAGAATAATTGATAAAAGGATCCATGCTACACATTTAATTGTTGTTAGAAATGAATTCAATTCAATTATATTTATATAGCCCAATATCACAACACAGTTTTCTCACTGAGATTCACAAAATTCAGTCCAATTACAGTCAGTCAATGATACAAATGGATTAGTGACTCAGATATCCCCCGTCCTTAGACCCTCCTTCTCGGCAAGGAAAAACTCCAAAACCCAGTGGAAAAGAAGAAACCTTGGGGAGAACCACAGTGAAGGAGATATCCACTCCCATGGACGGACAGGCTATAGATGAACCAGGACTGACAGACATCCATCTGATGATGATGTATTGGTCTGTAAAGATGTTTCAGTCTGTAGAGATGCCGTAGGGTAAGGGCAGAAGGGTGGATCCAACCAGGCAGGTGAAGGAGTAGGTTCATCGGGGGGCCTCGATGAGTTGCACCAGGAGTCGTCATCATTGGGCGTCATGAGGTTGAACTGAAACAGTAGCCACTCCCCCGAAGGGGACTGGGGAGAGGGACTCTGGGTGAATTGTGATGAAAAGACCAAGTATAAACTAGATGCTGTTTATTAATGATGGACAGCAATACATGGTACCAGAAAGAGATGATAGGGCTCAGTGACTGTACTTCCCCCAGCATTCTCTCTCCTAGGGCAGCTTAGACTGAACTATGGGTTTAAGTCTACCTTTAGCTAACAAAGGCATGGATTAGTTTTTCAGCATCATGTTTAGATAGGATATTTCTAATTTTGGCTATATTATGTAGATGAAAGAATTCTGTTCTAGAGGCTTGATTAATGTGAGCATTGAATGATAAGCTCAGCTCAAATAAAACTCCTAGGTTTTTAACTGTGGCGCTGGAGGCTATCCTCACATTATCCAGAGTGACTATCTGCTCAGATAGGGATAGGGACCTAGGGACTAACACTTTTAGGGCCTAATATAATAATTTCTGTTTTCTCAGGGTTGAGTAACAGATAATTAACGGACATCCAGGTCTTTTTGTCTCTAACACAGGTGCTTAGTTTATGTACCAGCCTGATCTGATCGGGTTTAAGGCAAGGCAAGGCAAGTTTATTTGTATAGCACATTTCAACAACAAGGTAATTCAAAGTGCTTTACATAAAACATTAAAAGCATCAAGATACAATTTAAGACAGTTGATTAAAACAATTAAAAACAGTTGATTAAAATAAAAAAATAGATATAATATAAAATAAAAATAAGAAATAAAAATTAAGAATTAAAATTTATAACTTTGAAATTAAAACAAAGAACAAGTTACAGTATAGTGCAGAGTAATTAAGAATGATATTAGCAGTAGGCAGCATTGAACAGAAAAGTCTTCAACTGTGATTTAAAAGCAGTGAGAGTTGTGGCAGACCTGCAGGTCTCTGGGAGTTTGTTCCAGATCTGTGGGGCATAGAAACTGAACGCTGCTTCTCCATGTTTAGTTCTGACTCTAGGAACAGAGAGCAGACCTGATCCAGATGATCTAAGAGGTCTGGATGGTTCATAAGGGATCAGCAGATCTGCAATATACCTAGGCCCTAGACCATTCAGGGCTTTATAAACCAGTAAGAGTATTTTAAAGTGAATTCTTTGGCAGACAGGAAGCTAGTGCAAGGACCTTAGAACTGGACTGATATGGTCTACTTTTTTAGTCCTAGTCAGGACTCGAGCGGCAGCATTTTGAATCAGCTGCAGCTGTCTGATTGACTTTTTAGAGAAGCCTGTAAAGACCCCGTTGCAGTAGTCTAGTCTACTGAAGATAAAAGCATGCACAAGCTTTTCCAAATCTTGCTGAGACAGTTTAATTGGTAAGTACACCTGTGTGTCGTCTGCATAGCAGTGGAAATTAATGCCATGTTTTTTAATAATATTACCTAAGGGCAGCATATATAGAACAAACAAAACAAAATGGGCCCAAGGACCGACCCTTGTGGGACACCATAAGTGACTCTTGAGAATGATGATGATTGCTGGTTAATGCTAACAAAATGGAACCTATTAGATAAATAGAATTTAAACCAGCAGAGGGTGGACCCTCTAATGTCTATGACCCATTCCAATCTCTGCAGTAAGATGCTATGGTTGATTGTGTCAAAAGCAGCACTTAAATCCAGCAGGACCAGGACCGAGCCCAGTCCATTGTCAGCAGCCAACAACAAGTCATTAGTGACCTTGACTAGTGCCATTTCAGTGCTGTGATGGGCCCGAAAACCAGACTGAAAATCTTCAAATAAACTATTGTCCTGTAAGTGCTGATATCACTGTTTAACTACCACTCTTTCAAGAACTTTTGAAAGGAAGGGTAGATTTGAAATTGGCCTGTAGTTTACTAAAATATCTGGCTCAAGAGTGTTATTTTTCAAAAGCGGTTTAATAACTGCATCTTTAAAAGCCTGTGGCACGTATCCAGTGATTAGGGACATCTTTATGTCTCTTTATGGAGTTTAGCTGAAATTGGATCTAAAATACACGTAGTTGACTCAGACGACATAATAATTGCGGTTATCTGGGCTGGGTCTGCAGGGGTGAATTTATCCAGTAATATTGCTAGGTTTAAAGGGGCTTCTAAGCTTACAGCCTGAGCTTCCTCAGCACTGATGCTTGGAAGGATTTGATCTATTTTATCTCTATTAGTTAAGAATTTATTATTAAAGAATTTTAAGAAGTCATCACAGCTGAGACTAACTGGAATAGATGGAACTGGGTAGATGGGTTGGTCAGCCTGGCTACAGTGCTGAACAGGAATCTGGGGTTATTCTTAATTTCTTCTATTAACGATGAATAATACCTAGTTTTTGCTATATGCAGGGCCTGCTTATAAGCCAATAGACAATAGATACATGTAAATAGAATTTATGTGTATCTTTTTTAAGGGAAATTAAATTCTCAGCATTAAACAGCGATATTTGCAATAAATGTGTTTTGTTAACATTTTTAAAAAGTATAGACAGAGCTAAACAACATCGATATCAGACCTGTCAGATTCATATTTCTTGGTTTTATTATTATTGCATTAAGGTGAGACGTAATGAGTGAGAATTTGCTGGATTATAACAGTGGTGTTGTTGTGTGTATCTGGAGTTATAGAAGGCAGTTTGACTCTAACACTCCTGATGCTTTGGAGTTTGTATATAGTGAAAACCTGTGTTTCCCCAATGAGACCTAAACTCAACACAGACTCAGGGGAGTTACATTCTAGTTTAAACACAATTTTTTTTTTTTTTTAAAAAAGATGATTGACTCATGCCAAGAAAATCAACTAATGTCTTGAGAGCTAGAAACAATTACCTCCTATGTTGTTATGCCAGGTCAATGCTTGTGGTTGGGGAATAAAGACAAACAGCCTGGCTAATGTAGTCTGTCCTGTGGAGATGTGTTTCTGATAACAGCAGCTCTGCAGGACACCTGGTGCTGCTAAATGCCTCATTAGGGGTGGCCTCTGTGTGAGAATGTCAGACCATTTACCTCCATCTGCAGCTCTGATGAATGTTTCTAAAAGTCTATCCTTTATTATTTCTGGCAACACCCTGCTTTCATAATACATCGTTACTGCTACTTGATGCTGAGGCCAAATGGAGAAAGCAGTAAATTTGAGGGGGTGACATTTAAAACGCCAGGTTCAGACTACATGGTTCTTTTATCTTTTTTTAATGTTGAACCAGTTTATGTTTCGTCAGTTAATAGTGGTGTTGAACAGTTGTCTGCTACAACTACAGACATTCAATTCAATTCAATTTTATTTATAGCCCAACATCACAACACAGTTGCCTCTCTGGGCTTCACAAAATTCAGTCAACCAACCAGACATCCCCCACCTTAGATCCTCTTTTGCGGCAAGGAAAAACTCCAAAACTAAGTGGGAAAAGGAGGGAGAACCACAGTGAAGGAGAGATCCACTCCCATGGACGGACAGGCTATAGATGCACCAGGACTGACAGACATGCATCTGATGATGAATTATCAGTCTGTGAGATGTAAAAATGATTCAGTCTGTAGAGAATCAGGGGGGCCTTGATGAGTCGCATCAGGAGTCGTCATCATTGGGCCTCATGCGGTTGAACTGAAGCAGTAGCCACTCCCAGTAATAAATGTGTAGTGGACATCGTACAGGATCACAGCAGCAGCCACGATCCACGAGAACCTGCTGGACGATAGAGCACAGAAACTCCTGGGAGTTTCGTTAGTAACATCCATCTGTGGACATGTAAGTCCACAGATGGAGGTGGAGAGAAAGAGAGAGTGAGAGTGAGAGAGAGAGAGAGAGAGAGAGAGAGAGAGAGAGGGAGAGAGAGAGGGAGAGAGAGAAGCGAGAGAGGGAAGAGATAGAGAAAGTGAGAGAGAGACAGAGAAAGCGAGAGAGAGAGGGAGAGAGAGAGGGGGAGAGAAGGAGAGAGAGAAAGCGAGAGAGAGGGAGAGAGAGAGAGAAAGCGGCCAAGAGAGAGAGAGAGAGGAGTCCCCCAGCAGTCTAATCCTATGGCAGCATAACTAAGGGATGACCAGAGCCAGCCCTAGCTATAAGCTTTATCAAAAAGGAAAGTCTTGTGTCTGCCTCCCGAACCCAGAATGGTAGTTTGTTCCACAGAAGGGGAGCTTGATAGCTGAAGGCTCTGGCTCCCATTCTACTTTTGGAGACAATAGGAACCACAAGGAGCCCAGCATCCTGAGAGCGCAGTGTACTAGAGGGATAGTAAGGTGTTATGAGCTCTTTAATATATGATGGTGACTGACCATGGAGAGTTTTGAATGTAAGGAGAAGAATCTTAAATTCTATTCTAGATTTAATAGGTAGCCAATGTAAGGAGGCCAGAATGGGAGAGATGTGATCTCTAATCTTGGTTCCTGTCAGAACTCGTGCAGCAGCATTCTGAATTAGCTGCAGAGACCTAAGAGACTTGTTGGAGCAGCCTGATAACAAAGAGTTACAATAGTCCAGCCTGGAAGTAACAAATGCGTGGACTAGTTTTTCTGCATCTTTACAGTGGAGCTGGAGGCCAGGGTGATCCCATCTAAAGTAACTAATTCTCTAGAAAGAGAGTTTCTGAGGTATGAACATGAAACAAAGAATTGATCCATCCAACCAAACCTCCTCCTGGTTAAAGAAAGTTAGAAAAAATGACTAAGATCTGAAAAGTTTATTATAAAAACTGGATCAAATGTCAGTTCATGAAGCTTGACTGATGCAGGTATATATATATATTGAGCACGGGTCTGGTTATTTCGAGATGATTTAATCCTTGCAGGCTCAATTTGTACTGCTTCTCTGTGATTTGCTGTTTGAAACATGGGACAGTATTTATATAACACCTAGATTTTCCATATAATAAAAACAGCAATTAAAGCCCCCCTTTACTCTCTGGAACCCTTAAATCTGTCATCATTGCCCTCAGCAGTGTTAAGCCCCTACACCATGTGCTGGCCGCGCCGCAAACTCAGCAGGGATTCGTGCTGCAGCCGCCAGGAAACAGGGATGTTAACTTAACCCCCATGACACATGGTCTCTCTATTATCTATGATATTTTATTCACTCTTTCATGAATATGGATGTATCCTGTGTCTTCCAGAACTAAATAGTGGATCGGCGCCCTGTTGTCATCCTCTTCTCAGCAGATGCAGTTTAATGCTCCACTTCTAAAACTCTTTGTTTGCACCTTTCTCCTGGCAGCTGTGTTAATGAGAGATGGAGCTACTCAGGCAGAGGACAGAGAGACATTGTTTGATCACTGCAGGCCCGCCGCTCCTTACATGCAGACTACGCAGCCAGCGTAGGGCCCCAACTAGTGAAGGGGGCCTCCAAAATTAAGATTGGGAAAAAAAGATAATAATTATTACACTAATAAATAGCAAAAATATTAATTAGTTCTACGGGAGTTTTGTATACCATCACTGAAATCGGGAAAATTAAATGTTATTTATTGCGTAATAAAAAGACTCAGACCACCGCAAGTCCTTTGTAAATGGTACAGTGAGTGATGGGAATTCCGGCTCTATTTGGAGAGTCGGATCTTTTGACTCAGCTCACTAATACAAGCCGGCTCATTCCGCTCCTCTGTTGCTCCCAACGAGGAGCCGGCTCTAATCATTCACTTCAAAGAGTCGGATCGTTCAACTTCAAAGACTCGGATCGTTCATGACCGGCACAAAGCTTCGGAGCCACTTTTCTTACTACGCTCTAAAACGGCTTTAATCAGTTAACAACTTCGACAATTGAAATGAGAGAATATCATCCAAGAGACACCATGAATCTGGAGCTGAAAAGCAAAAGAGGAAAAAAGAGAAAGATGACGAACTTGCATCCCTTTCTGGTAAGTCCGTGTTAAACCGTGCTTGTTTGTTTTGCTAACACAACGTTATGTGAAAAACTCGACAAGCTAGGCTAGGTTAGCCCAACTGTAAACAGGATTGGACAGAGAATAAAATTCAGCTGTAGCATCTTTTCTCTGCTCCAGGGGGTTGTTGGCAGGGGCGCAGATAGTGGGTGTGTCAGGTGTGTCATGACACACCCACTTTTGAATGACCGTAGATCCGTCCCACCTACTTTTATGTAGCTTATTTTTTATTTTTATTTTTTTTTTAACTTTATCGTCTTGAAATCTTCTGATTCAAGCATCACGAGGAAACCGAAATATGAATTAACATAATATTTGGTTTACTGAGGTGTGTGTGCTGATGCGGGTTGTGTGTAACAACACGCATCAAGCAAGTGATTCGTTTAGACTGTGCAGCAACGAGTGTGGAGTCGTCGTCGACTTTGGTTGCCACGGTTACCAACTGATCACTTGGACAGCTAGCTGCACGTTCAGCAGCACGGCATGGCATGATGAGACGGCCAACAAAAAAGCAAAAGACTATTGCGTCGTTTTTTCAAAAAGTCACTTCTGTAAGTAAATTGTACTTTATAAATATATACTTAATCATACCACATTGCATTTCTAAGAGTCTCGAAGTAATGTCCTCTCGTGAAAGTAAAATCGTACGAGGCAAGAGACAAACGTTCGCCTTCTATCTCCGCGTAGCCTGTTGCCTACATTTAAATACCTCGTTGGACATTAATAACGTAATGCCGTTTGGCGTTTTTGTTAATCTGACTTTCCTCGCCACGCACGAGCATAGGCCTTCTGTTGTTTAACAAGGACTGACTAAACGCACGTAGCCCACCCAGTTTCTCAGCATTTTTAAAACGAGTTTAGCATTTTTGTGAAGGGGTTTCTGTGTGTGATGACAGTTAATAATTTGTAATGATTTTCATGAGCTACTTTAATATCATCATTGTCCTGGCCTGCAGGTAGTTGCTGAAGAAGATGGCAGTGAGGGAGGTGAAAGTGGAAGTCAGGTGGAAGAAGCGGCAGAAGGAAGAGAGGGAAAAGTTGGAGGGTCAGACGAAGGAGAGAGAAGGAGAGGGTCAGATGAAGAGAGAGAAGGAGGTCCAGAAGGAGAGAAAGAAGGAGGACACGAAGAAAAGAGAGGAGGAGAGAGAGAAGGAAGACCAGAAGGAGAGGGAGAAAGAGAGAGAGGAGGATCAGAAGGAGAGAGAGAAGAAAGAGCAAAAGGAGAGAGAGAAGAAAGACCAGAAGGAGAGAGAGAAGAAAGACCAGAAGGAGAGAGAGAAGAAAGACCAGAAGGAGAGGGAGAAAGAGAGAGAGGAGGATCAGAAGGAGAGAGAGAAGAAAGAGCAAAAGGAGAGAGAGAAGAAAGACCAGAAGGAGAGAGAGAAGAAAGACCAGAAGGAGAGAGAGAAGGAAGACCAGAAGGAGAAGGAGGATCAGAAGGCGCAGACAAGACGGAAAGACCAGAGACAGGTGGAGGAGAGGGACCTGTGGTTGATCTTATGTCATTTGCCAAACCCAATCAACCTGACCCCAAATTTATAAAAAGACAAGTAATGAAGGATCGAACCCTGTCCTTTCAGAAAGCGTGGTATGAAAAGCATCCCTGGCTGCATGTCAATCCTGGCATAGAGGGAGTTCTATGTTTTCACTGTGCTAAATACTACACAAGTGGCATCCCAGCTCAAGCCAAGAACACTGACCCAGCCTTTGTTAGCTCTGGCTATAAAAATTGGAGAAGAGGTCTCGAAAAATTCTCTGTACATGAAAAATCTGCTGCACATAAAATGGCTGTTACAACAGCTGCTTACGAAAAAAACCCTGTAAGCGCACAGCTGAGTAGTGCAGTCAAAGCACAACAGGCCGAGAACAGGGAAAGCCTTTTAAAAATTATAGGGGGGGTTATGCTCCTGGCAAGACAGGGAGTTGCCTTTAGGGGGCATGAGCATCGTCAAGGCAACCTTGACCATCTCCTGAAATACAAAGCGGAAGGTGATCCAGCTTTTAGTAGATGGTTGTCTGGAAAAAGAGGAGTTTACACATCGTGGGATTGCCAAAACGAAATGCTTGAGTTGATGAGCTCATCAGTTATAAGACAAATTGCTGATGAGATACGGTCCCTCCCAGTATTACAATATGCTGTTATAATGGATGGGACAAGGGATATATCAGGTGTGGAGCAGGAGGCCCTCTGTCTACGTTATGTCGACAAAAATCTGATGGTGCATGAAGAATTCATTGGGTTGTACGAGACAACATCAACAACTGGTGAAAATCTTGCAAAAATCATTTTGGATGTACTGCTGAGGTTAAATCTGCCAGTATCAGGCCTTAGAGGTCAGGCATATGATGGGGCTTCAAATATGTCTGGCAAGTATGCAGGCGCACAGGCCATCATCCAAAGACAACAGCCCTTAGCACCATTTATACATTGTGGTGCACATTGTGTAAATTTAGTGACGCAACAAGCCTGCTCAGCCTCTCCTCTCATCAGAAATGCCCTTGACTGGGTTCATGACCTTGGCACATTTTTTGGTCAGTCTGGAAAACTAAAAGACCAGTTTAAAGGCATTGCCACATCAGAAGGAGAGGGGAAAGTCACGTCCATCAGGCCTTTATGCCCCACAAGGTGGACAGTTCGGGCACCTGCAATCCGGGCAGTTCTGGGGCAATATGGCACAGTACTGCAATCCCTAGATCAGATGTCTGCAAGCAGCTCGGAATCTGCAAGCCGGGCAGAGGGCCTACATGTTCGGCTGCAACAAGGAAATGTTGTTTTGGGACTCATGCTGGCCTTGGATGTGATCAGCGAACTGGAAATGCTAAATGCATCTCTCCAGAAAAGTATCCAAACAGTGGAGGGCATGGTCTCTGCAGTCTCTGTTGTCCAAGAGAGTTTAAAATCTAATAGAACGTCAGATCACTTTCAGCAAGTCTTTAAGGAAGCAGAGGACATGGTTGAGAAGCTGTGTCTAGAGCCCATTGCTCTACCTCGCACACATAGGCCCCCTAAGCGATACACTGGGCCAGCACCTGCACACAGGCCTGCATCTCCTGTGGAGTTCCACAGAGTAGAGTTCTACCGAGTCTTGGACACGGTAGATACACAAATTACCGACAGATTTATGCAACCAGGAATAGAAGCAGTAAAGGAATTGGAGGCCTTGCTGCTGACCCCCATTGAAAACAGCACTCAAAAAAGTGTAGAGAAATACCCTGAGCTGCAGTGGGAGGATTTGAAGATTCAATTAGCCATGTTTAAGAGAAAATACCCATTCAAAACCACTGCAGATGTTGCAAAGATCCTACAGGAAATGCCTGTTGAAGTGCGTGGTCTTTTTGAGCAAGTTGACACCATTGTGAGATTGCTCATGGTCGTGCCCGCATCGTCTGCTGAGGCAGAACGAAGTTTCAGTGGCCTACGGAGGCTGAAAACATGGTTGCGGTCCACCATGACCCAAAGAAGGCTGAATGGAATGGCAGTGTGCCATATCCACCAAGAAAGGCTGGAAAATCTCAATAGGAGAGACATTGCCCAGACGTTTATTCAGGGCAAGGATCGGAGGAGGGAGGTTTTTGGATCCTTCATATAATTCACTCCACTCCATTTATTGAAAGTCAGGTTTGTTTGTTTTTGTTTTTAAATAAAACAGCTTTGTAAACGGCATATGGTGTGCTGGCTGGGTGATTTGCATTAGTATCAGCATTAATAAACTTTATTAACCTCTTTATTTACTTAAATGGTTACTGTGTCTGCACACTAAAGTGGCTGGTATGACTTGAAAGCTCTGTGGAATCTACTGGAAGAGACTGACTTTTGAGGAGACTTTTGTGATGTACTGTCAATGAGGTACAGGGGCTAGAATGTTTAAAAAGAAAAAAAAAGCTGATATGAAAATCCTTTGAAATCACCAAATTTCAGCTATTTAGTAGAGTAACTTTTAACACTAGCTTGGTTGAAAATGGCTTTAGGATGATATTACAATGGTACACTTCATACAGGAAAACATACAAAGAAAAAAAAGGCAAACCAAGTATTTTAGGTCAAATTCTCAAATTACTTAACATAATGTTGTCAAATGAGCCCATTGAATTGACAGTTTGTCATCTCTTTGAACTACAGGTGTAGCCCACATAATTAGAATATCATGTAAAAGTTGTTTTATTTCCACAATTTCATCAATAATGTTAAATGTTCATTATTAATACATGAGCTACATCTTAAACTGTTCCCACAATTCATTATTTATTTTTTTGCACATCTTGGTCTTCAAAAAAAAAAAAACCCTCAACTTTTGATATCTCAGAAAATGTAACAGTCTTGATGAAATTGTGGAAATAAAACAACTTCTACATGATATTCTAATTAATATGGGCAGCACCTGTATATTACCATGAGTCTCTGGATATTTTGTATTACAGGGGCTGCTGTGCTGGTCTAAATAGGCCTATACTGTTACTGGATACTGTTAATGATTTGCATCGTTTGCATGTTTTTTGCGAAGCTAAGGCGCTATCTACTGACCATTTAGTGGTAATGAAATGCGTTAAACTTGCTGCGTTACTGTGAGAAGATGCAACCGTAATGTCCCCTAAGGCACCCCGTAGAATTAGCCCCAGGGATGTTTACTCCCGCGAGATCTGCACTGTAAACAAACCAGTTGTGTTTCCAGTACGTGTGTGATAGTAGGATTTGATATAATATTGGTTGAAATAATATAATTAGCATATCCGTGTATGCTGGTTTTGGGTTCGACGGAGCTTCGGTGATGTCTGGGCACACGGTTTGCCTACACAGGATCCAGATGTGAAGTAGCAATGGAATGGTAGCTTAGTCAACATGGCTCGCTAGCAGTGCAGTTGTGTCCTGTGGATCAAAATGGAATAATCGCAAGAAGTCATGGTATCAAGACAACGTTTTAAGGTAGGACGTTTGGTTATTCATTTTACCCACTGCTGCGACACATTGACTTGAGCTCATTTGGTTGTTTTGAAGCATTCCCTGAAGAAGGTTCTGCTCATTTGCGCTAAATTGTATTTTTATTGTGCTAATACAGTAGACGGGCATTTTCGTATCTATATTCTTCTAAAAACTCACAAACTTAAAACAAACACTTAAAGCGATGGCCGTGTGTCTTAAGTGTACAATTCACCACTTCTGCGCGATTTTGACAAAATTATCTACAGCCTTGTAGGCTAGCAGGACCGATGGTTTCATTATCAGTCAGTTGAAAGGGGTCCATGGTGTTTGCATTATTCCATTTCATGTGACTACTCGCAAGGAATTCTTACCGCTGACCCATGTTCATGTATTCATTCTTAAAAGGCTGCTACTGTAATGTTTTGTGTTCTATGGTGGGGATTTTTTGGACAGCACTTAGGAGCACTATAGTGTGACAGTGGGTGTTAGGCAGGCAGCCTGTGCGTGGATGTGGGGATGTGGGGATGTGGTGATGGGGGGGGGGGGGGGGGGGGGGCAGCTTCGTGACTTCGTCCCCCCCAGTTTCTCAAACCTATCTGCGCGCCTGGTTGTTGGGGATAACTCCAAGGCTGTCCTGGTAGTGAGGAGGAGGAGGGGAGGGGGCAGTGGTTGGGGGATGATTTTACATCTGGCCACAGTGTTGTAGAAGGTTTGTTAAAGTCGGGTGTAGTGCAAAAAAATGTTTGGCCACCTTTGGTCTTTCACAAAATGCCACTATTGTTTTGTTTAATGTGTAGGATTAGAATATGTTAATTTTTAAGGTATTTGATTTTGTCCTACCATATTAATGTCATTTAAGGGTTCTATTTCATTTTCCTATCATTGTGAATTACAAAGGCTACTATATAGCATAATATAACAAAGTGATATTTTTGGTTTGGGTATTTTTATTCAGGTTTTATTAATGAGATATTTTTTCATTTAAATCATATTCATAGGGTCAATGCTGAAATACATAGACGGACCACCACATCAGCAAGAAGCTCCCTACAAGCTGAGCTTAGGGCCTCCAAAACCTTAGCAGCGGCCCTGGATCACTGCTCACATAGGTGAAATGGTGTCACTTCTCCCTGTAGATACTGTGGACGAGCCAAGACTCACAGACATAAACCAAACTTCCTCTCTGTGCCAATCCATCCATCATATACTGCTCTGTATGTGTCTCCAAACCTGAAGGTGTGAAAGTGGCTTAATTTGTCCTCTTAAATAAGCAACCGTCTGTTTATCAGCATCTAATCCTCTCCAGCTTAAGCTGTTGGGTTTGTGCCACTCACCAGTGATTCAGTTTGAAGAGCTGGACAGAAAAGATAAATGAGTGGAGTCGTTCTGCTGCTGTGTGTGTGTATGTGTTATATCACATCTGTTAATGTATGAGTCAGATGTGAACACACCTTCCTGTCTCCTTGGAGCAGAGCAGCGTGTCCATTTGAGCTGATCCGCTTACTCGTCTGAATCAGTATCCGGAACGAATACTTTTCATTTTATGAGCAGTTATCTGAGTAAAACTGTCAATATAAGTGTCGTGACTGAAGGAAAATCCTCACATCAGAGATGTGTATGTGTGTGTGTGTGTGTGTGTGTGGGTGTGTGTTTCCACCATAGAGCATAAAATAAATTATCACAAATATTACCAATTTAAGCTTTAAACATGTTGTCTTTAAAATATTAAGACATTCATTGAGCACATGTGCGCATGCACACACACACACACACACACAGGGAAAACAGAATCAAAAACAGGGGACAGAGAAGGCTGGAAGGAGGATACAGGAGACTGGCTTGAGTTGGGGCCCATGAAAAACAGGGTGCATCCAATGGGAGGAGGAAGCTGGACTTTCACTGATATAGGATTAACCAGAGAGTCAATGTTAAAAGGGCCCAGTAAGTGAGGAGATAAATTATAGAAGTGAGCTTTAAGGAGAATATTCAGATGGCTGAACACTCTGACCTGGGGCTTACTGTGGAGTGGGGATGCAGCATTGGTCAGCCAGTCTCCAGTTTCTCAGATCCAGCAGCAGATGGCAGAGATGGACCTGGACAGCAGGACCTCCCTCAGGACCCCTCAATCCAGGATCTCCCCTCCTGAGTTGGGAAAAGTGTTGCCAGGTATCCTATCAAAAGGTGTAGGACCCATGGTAGACAGGAGAGTGAGTTATGGGCATACTCAATCCAGGGCAGATGCTTGTCCAGGATGCCGGGTTTTACGCTGTTACCACTGGAGTACCAGAGAACCTGGAGGGTTGGGTTTATGCCTGGGTGACAAGAGAAAGGGTAGCAATGTGCCCACTGCAGCATTTGTAATCTCACCACATCTGCGACAAAATGCTTTCTGGGGGCGCCATTGCCGATGTTTGGCTGGGTGTGCAAAGCGTCCTCTATCATCTCCTCAATCTCCTATTGGAGGCCTTCTAAGATGTGGATGGATGGCAGGATGGTGTCGTGGGTTCAGAGGGTGTCTAAAACAGTGAATTTTCTGGAGAGAGCATTGACCTGAATTTTCTTGCATCCCACATGGTAAGTGAGGAAAAAGTTAAGATGATAAAAGAAGAGCGCCAATCGGGCTTGTCGTGAGTTCATTCTTTTGGCCGATTGAATGGATGAAAGATTTTTCTGTCAGTCCATACTATGAACGGATGCTTCACCTCTCAAGCCAGTGCTGCCACTCCTCCAGAGTGAGTTTAACAGCCAGGAGTTCCCTGTCTTCTAGGTCATAATTGTGCTCCTGGGCTGACAGTCTGCAGGAAAAGGATGGGGGCTGAGGTGAAGAGCTCCTTAAGTCTGAGGAAAGTGTCATCGGCCAGAAGTGTCCACCTGAACTGTACCTTGGCGGAAATGAGAGCAGACAGCGAGGCAGCAACAGAACTGAAACTTTTATTAAAATGGTGGTAAAAATTAGTGAAGCCCAGGAACTGCTGGAGTTGTATAATGGAAGTGGGGGACCATTGAGCCATGGCTTTTAGCTTTTCCGGGTCTGCTCTCAGCTGGCCACACTAGCTGATGTATCCTAGAAAGGAGACTGAAAAGCGGTGAAACTTACATTTCTTTAATGCATCCTCCAGCAGCTGCTCTAGGACCTGTCATACAAAATTACAATGTCATCTAGATAGACAAAACAGAAATGGTTAAGGAAGTCCCCACATCATTTCTGAGAGCCTGGAACACTGCTGGTTCATTTGTCAGCCAGAATGGTGGTACCAGGTAGTCCAAATGAGTATTGAAGGCAGTTTTCCAGTCATCTCCCTCCTTAATGTGTATCGAGAAATACGCATTTCTGAGGTACAGCTTGGAAAAGATCGGGGCACCATGCAGAGGCTCAAACATGGATGACATCAGGAGCAAGGGATATTTATTTTTGATGGTGATTTGAGTACACACAAATCAATACAGGAATGGAGTGTGACTCTATCTGCAAGGAAATCAGCGATGTATCTCGCCATGGTCCTTTGGGGTGAGAGATGTTGTACAATGGCTGGATGGGAGAGGTGCACCTGGAATGAGATCAGTAGCGCAGTTGTAGGGCTGATGGGGAGGGCGCTCTCTTTACTAAACACAGGCATAAGGTGCATTCGGGGAACTAAAGAGAGATGGGGTGTAAGGCTGGGATGGAGTGACATCTCCTCCCTGACGAAATAGAGCAGACTGCAGGCAGTTCTCAAAGCATTGGTTTCTCCAATTGAGAATCTTACCAAAAGCCAGTTAATCTGAGGATTATGGTGCACCAGCCATCAATATCTGGGCCACTTATGGCTCACATCTGGACATGTCAATGCTAACTTGCCACAATTCAACCAAAACCGGAACGTATTTGTTTTGTGATATTTGAGCCCAATGTAGTATTTACTACATGGACGAATTTTATCCATATTCTATTGATGGAGAGGAGGTGGGGGAGAGAAATCCTGGGGGGAAACTGATGAGGAGAGGGTTTCCAAGGAGGAGGGCAGGTCCAGGGGGTGGAGACGAGGAGGATTATGAGACCAGAGTTTTGAAACCAGTGGAGTGATGAGGTGATGGGATGCAGCTGTGTCCCCTGTACACCCGTTACCAATCCCTGGAGCAATGCCTGCAGAGGGAGATAGAGAGGGAGAAAGACACTGGGAGGGGCGGGGAAGGATGTAACACTGAAGGGAACAAACAAGGCTAGTTGTGTGACCGACTTGAGCCGCCTGGCTCTGACGTCATGCAGGTGCCAACAACTATATACTCACGAGATCAAGGCAGCTGCAGTTTTTAGAACCAGGAGCCGCAGTTGCTCTCCATTGACTGCAAGCGACTGCAAGACCCAGGTGGCCCAGTGCATGTTGGGAAACACCTGCTGTAGCCTGACCTGATTGGCTCCAGTTTAGTGTTTTAAAACACTTACCTAAAAACATGTTTCAGTCCCTGTGTAATTGTAAAATTATCCCTGGATTACTTTAATCCCATGTTGTGAAGGTTTCATCTATTAACAAAAATATGTTATGTAGTCAATAATAATAATAATAAATATTATTATATAACATTTCCACACATTAAACAAGCAATCATACAGTTTTATAAAAAAGATTTAATACAATGCCAAATTCACACATCCTCCATATACTGTTGAACTGTTATTTAATTAATTAATAATAATTAGTAATAATTGATAATTATTATTATTTCTTCTTGCTTAGAAAAACAATACAAAAACAATTGTTTATTAATAAATCATGGAGGAGTGGGAATAGGTAGGTATTTGGGCTTCTTCCCACACCTTTTCCAATTAATTAATTAAAATATTTAATTGAATATGTAAATTAAATGATTGTGTCTTTTTTATTATAGGCTGTCTTACTTTGTAGATTTGTGTATTATTTCTTGTTTTTGCTTATTTAATATATCACAAGACTGGTAACCACTAACTAAACAACAGCCTTAATAAGCCGTCTTCTGCAAACTACTAGTAGATATAAGGATCAAACAGGAAGTAAATATATCTGTGACTTCCTGTATATTCTGCTTTGAATGCGGTTGGATAATGTCCAACTTCACTCTACTTTGTCTTCACTGCTGCTGCTGCCGGCTCTCGTTGACTTTCCAGGAGAGGAGCAGTTCATCTCAGACGAGCCTACTGTGATCACATGTGGAGAATAATTGATTGATTGATTTATTGATTTATTGTTTGATTGATAGTATCAAGCTCAGATATTGAGCTTACTTGTTTGTTATTAATTTATCAGATGCTTTTTGGTGTGTTGGCAACACTGTGCAGCTTCTTCTTGGGATGTTCACAGCTGTTTCAAACTATTGCATTAATCACAAACTATTTTGACATTCAATTAATGGATTCAGTCATTTTTAAGAAGAAAACTTCCAAATTCTCTGGTTCCAGCTTCTGTTCTCTAAATATTTTCAGATTTTTTTTAAGTCTTCTATAATAGTAAAATGATGATCTTTGGGTTGTGGACTGTTGGTCAAGACAAAAAAATACATTTTCTGTTGAATTTTCAGATTTATGAAATAGTGATTGACATTTTACACCATTTTATGGACCGAACAATTAATCGATTAATAGTTACTTTCAGCTTCAAACTGCATTCACATTCACCTTCTTTCTGAATGATTCCACTTTGTCCCGTGTTCAACTAATTACAAAAAAAACAGTGACTGTTCCCATAACTACTCACTTTTACTGACCATTTCTTCACCAGCGTGAAAAGCCTCTTTAATGCACTATGACATTCCAGGCAGGACATGGCTCATTTTTTACAGGACATAAAGAAGCACTGACAGGTCATCAATGCTGCAACTATCAGCATCATTTAGATGAGAAGTAAAGACATTATCTGTGTGGGGAGAAGATCGAAGAGGGTGGGAACCTCTACAGGGAGAATGTAACCATTGTTTGGAGCAAACAGATTTAAAGGTGACACAAAACAAACCAGTGATATACCAGTGGATGTAGGACAAGTAAAGAGAGGGACATGCCTGCAGGCTCCATGGAAAACAGCTGAGGACACAGTTGCACAGCTCCATCTCATGACTGCTCCTCCTAACTCACTCTGCTTCATCTTCCTGCAGGACCAGGACAGAACAGGACAGACCAGGACGGACCAGGACTGACAAAGGTATACCATACCTGGACAGACTGGGACAGACCAGGACGGACCAGGATTACTGTCTGCCTCAGGATGCAGTGGACCTGGTCAGGCAGGGACCCTGTCAACAGGGGGAAGAAGCCGGAGCTGCTGGTCCCTGCAGGGCTCCTGTTTCTGGGCCTCATGTTGTTGTCTGTGGTCCCGTTTGGAGCCTGCATCAAATCCAGTTTCCCCAGAGTGAAGCTCAGCCACAGAGGTAAGAAACTGCAGCCTGTTGACTCCTGTCTGTCAGTTTGTCAGTCATTGCTGAGATGTTTCATGCCTGAATGTGTTCAGAGCAGGAAATTAGCTTTTAGGACAAAACAAGCTTGTTTGGGAGATTTTATAATTTTATTTTATTTTATCTGTTCCACTGTTGCACTGGCTGGACTCACAGTTGATGATACACACCATCATTACAGTTTAATATTATTTATTTTTGTCTTTTCCATCATTTATTTTTGGCTTTTTAATCATTCATTTTTGGCTTTTTCATCAATTTGACTATTTATGATGCAGTCTTAAAGCCATGGGAAAAGAATGGGAAAAGCAGAGAGCTGGGGCATTACAATAACCCCAGCGACAGGTTATATTCTTAAGATGATAAAAAACTCTTTGTTATGGTCTTAATATGTGGAGTAAAATTCATATCAGAGTCAAAAATAACGCCCCGGTTCTTGACACATTCTGAAGGTGTAAGACCTCTAATTTTTAGTAAAAGTTTCTCTCTCTTGCCTTCAGCACCGGTGATTAAGACCTCTGTTTTATCCTGTTTGAACTGTAGGAAATTCACTGCAATTAAGACCTGATGTCTAAAATGCAATATAAAAGGAAATCAATTGACCCTGTGTCATCAGGAGACACAGCGATGTACAGCTGTGTGTCATCAGCATAGCTACTGTATCAAAGTCAGCTCTGAGATCCAGTAGAACCAAGACTGTGAGTTTTCAAACATCTGCATTGAGTCTGATGTCATTTAAAATCTTTAAAAGAGCTTTCTCAGAACTGTGGTTCATCTTAAAACCAGATTGACATTTTTTCTAAAAAAATGTTTCTGTATAAGAAACATTGTAATTGATTGAAAACAAATTTACAAAAATTGTACTTAAAAATGATAAATTGGATACGGGTCGGTAGTTATTTAAAATTTTGGGGTCTGAACTACTCTTCTTCAGAAGGGGCCGCACCAGTGTCATTTTGAAGTTTGAAGCAATTTACTATATTTAAAAACTCTTCCTCAAAGAATCCATAAAATGACTTTAAAAGTGATGTGGGAATTGGGTCTAAAAAGCAGGATGTTGATTTTGCTTGGAAGAAAACTCGACTAAGTGTCCTTGGATCAACCAGGGCATCAGACTTTTAATCATTCCAAGAGTAAAAACTAAAACCCACGGGGAGGCTGCATTCAGCTATTATGGCCAACATTTGTGGAACACCCTGCCAGTGGACATCAGGACTGCAGAAACAGTTCATGCTTTTAAAAGGAGGCTCAAGATTCACCTGTTTGATCAAGCTTTTAATTGGTTTATTCAGATATTATGGTTATTTATTTATTTTTTAGAGGTATTCAATTCATAGTTAGCAGTTAGTAGTTTTATAGTTTTTCATCCCATCTTGCCTTTAATCTTTTAATATTTAATGTTATTCTATTCTGTGGTCTTTATGCTTTTAGTTTTTAGTTTTAATTATGTGTTTAATCCATTGGTTTTCTGGCTCCAGTGTTTCCTCATTTCTCATTTGCTTGCTGGTCGACACTTACACAATAACAAAAAACAAGAAAAAAACAAAAAACTAGATATTATCATATTATAAAACTTCAGTCTATTTTATAAGCAGGCCTTTAAGCCATTGGCCAGCAACCAGTGCAGTGATGTCTTAAATACATGAAGGTGTTGGTATCTGCAGCAAAGTGAATCAGAGCTGCTGAGTCTGTCATAGCTTCACTCAGGATGTTTCAGAGCACTGTGTGTTTACATAACAGATTAACACTAGCCAAGGGTTTGTATGCCTAATCTCTCTGGGAGTTTACACTGCTGTGAGCATGTTGTGTGTGTGTGAGTGTGTGTGTGTGAGCTGGTGAATGGGAGGAGGTATTAGTTAGTATTGTGGGATGTGCAGAGTTCAAATATTGAAAATTAAAACCTCCCTGGTCCTTCACAGCTGGAGCTAATCCCAACTCTTTCAGAGTTCAAAGTGACTCCACATGTCTGAGGCTGTTTATATACAGCCACTTGCTGCTCTGTTGCAGAATGAGGAGAAAACACTCAACAAGTGGGCAATATCTAAAATATAATATCAATATATTGGCCAATATATATATATATATATATATGTAATTTCAGGAGGGCGACACGGTGGAGCAGGGGTTAGCGCTGTTGCCTCCCAGCAAGAAGGTCACAGGTTCAAGACCATCTTGGTCTGGGTCCTTTCTGTGTGGAGTTTGCATGTTCTCTGCGTGGGTTTTCACTGGGTACTCCGTCTTCCTCCCACAGTCCAAAAACATGCTGAGGTTAATTGGCGACTCTAATTGAGTGTGAGTGAATGGTGTGTGTGCCCCACGATAGGCTGCCGTATCCCTGACTGTCGTCGTAACACGCTGGGATAGGCTCCTGCAGACCCCTGCGACCCTAATGAGGAATAAGCAGGTATAGAAGATGAATGACTGACTGTAATTTCAGAAAGTGACTATTGCTATTTTCAAGTAAATTTTTAAAATTTTTAAATTCTTAAATTTGTCAAAGAAATTTCCACCTCCCCCCTCTTTAATAGAATTTCATTTTGAAGGAAATGATCAGTCATGTGTTTGTCACTAGTGAAAGAAAAAGTATCTCTTCACTTCCTTTTGTAAGTTGCATCATGTTTCAGGAACATTAAATCAATAAATGTTCTGTTTGAATGACATGATCTGGCTGTTGAGATGAAGCCTCCTACAAAATGAAACAGTTTTGGATATAGTAAGAGATGTAAGAGTAAGTAAGCGAAAGAAGTGAGACCTGTGGATTTCCAGTAGTTTGTCCTGATCTGTGCAGCTTCAAAACTGAAGCTGCTGCTGCATAAAAGTTTTATTGCCACACATTCACACATGCTGAATTATATATATATATATATATATATATATATATATATATATATATATATATATATATATATATATATATATATATATATATATATATATGTAGACATGGTCAAGACAATCTCCTGCAGTTCAAACCGAGCATCAGTATGGGGAAGAAAGGTGATTTGAGTGACTTTGAAAGTGGCATGGTTGGCCAGAAGGGCTGGTCTGAGTATTTCAGAAACTGCTGATCTACTGGGATTTTCACGCACAACCATTTCTAGGGTTTACAGAGAATGGTCCGAAAAAGAAAAAATATCCAGTGAGCGGCAGTTCTGTGGGCGGAAATGCCTTGTTGATGCCAGAGGTCAGAGGAGAATGGCCACACTGGTTCGAGCTGATAGAAAGGCAACAGTGACTCAAATAACCACCCGTTACAACCAAGGTAGGCAGAAGAGCATCTCTGAACGCACAGTACGTCGAACTTTGAGGCAGATGGGCTACAGCAGCAGAAGACCACGCCGGGTGCCACTCCTTTCAGCTAAGAACAGGAAACTGAGGCTACAATTTGCACAAGCTCATCGAAATTGGACAATAGAAGATTGGAAAACGTTGCCTGGTCTGATGAGTCTCGATTTCTGCTGCGACATTCGGATGGTAGGGTCAGAATTTGGCATCAACAACATGAAAGCATGGATCCATCCTGCCTTGTATCAACAGTTCAGGCTGGTGGTGTAATGGTGTGGGGAATATTTTCTTGGCACTCTTTGGGCCCCTTGGTACCAATTGAGCATCGTTGCAACGCCACAGCCTACCTGAGTATTGTTGCTGACCATGTCCATCCCTTTATGACCACAATGTACCCAACTTCTGATGGCTACTTTCAGCAGGATAATGCACCATGTCATAAAGCTGGAATCATCTCAGACTGGTTTCTTGAACATGACAATGAGTTCACTGTACTCAAATGGCCTCCAAAGTCACCAGATCCCAATCCAATAGAGCATCTTTGGGATGTGGTGGAACGGGAGATTCGCATCATGGATGTGGAGCCGACAAATCTGCACCAACTGTGTGATGCCATCATGTCAATATGGACCAAACTCTCTGAGGAATGCTTCCAGCACCTTGTTGAATTTATGCCACGGAGAATTGAGGCAGTTCTGAAGGCAAAAGGGGGTCCAACCCGTTACTAGCATGTTGTACCTAATAAAGTGGCCGGTGAGTATATATATATACAGTATATATATATTGCACATGGCTGAAACATCAAAAAATGACACAAGCTTTATATTTACTGGCAACAGAAACCCACATTATCGTGTGAAATTTCCTCCTGCTCATGATCTCATCTCTCAGAGACTGATGTTCGCTGATGTTCAGTCGTCTGGTCAGAAACGTCTGTTATTGACAGATAAGTTTTATTGTCAATAAAACCCTCAGTTGTTTTTCAACAGCTGCCAAACTGAAGATGAAGGGTGGAGTTTCAGTTACTGCAGAAGCTGTGAAAACAACCTCATGCAGGTTTCTGCCAGTGTATCTGTGCGGCTGTGTCTAAGGCTGAAATTTTGAACCTCAGAGGATTAGACAGTTTCACTTGAGATTGGGACATCTTCTTGTGCAGAAGAGGAAACCACTGCTTGTTTTTTGGGGGATTTCAGTTTGAATGAAGAGTAGAGTTGAAGGCCTTAAACAGAATAATCCTGCTGACATATCAGCACCCTGTGTCTGCGTGGGTTTTCACCGGGTACTCCGGCTTCTCCACAGTCCAAAAACATGCTCAGGTTAATTGGCAACTCTAAATTGGCCGTAGGTGTGAGTGTGTGAGTGAATGGTGTGTGTGCCCCACGATTGGCTGGCGACCATCTGGGGTGTATCCCTGCCTCTCGCCGTAACGCGCTGGGATAGGCTCCAGCAGACCCCTGTGACCCTAATGAGGAATAAGCAGGTATAGAAAATGACTGACTGACTGACATATCAGCAGCCTGCTGAAACATTTTTAAAATAATCTATGACTCTGTTTCCCTGATCCAGATCTGCTGCAAGCTGCCAGTGTCTCTGTGTTCCTTGGTCCATCTAATGGACTGCTGTCCCATACACTGTTGCTGGATGAGGAGAGAGGCCGACTGCTTTTAGGAGCCAGAGACCACATCTTCCTGCTGGACCCTGACAACCTGTCCAGAAACCCCAGAAAGGTACAGGACCCTGAACTCCACAATAAACCAAGAGCAGCTGCTGGCTTTGTCTCTGTTCAGGAGCCACTGAGATACTTAATGAGCCATTCTACAAAACTGTCATTTATGATTAACGTTTGATGAGGTGCCCTTTGTACCCTGTGTTTTGTTGTTAGTAAGTCCATATGCAAATAGGTGTGTGCCATACCCATGAGGCCATTAGTGGGAAGGTTCTACAACCTGGTCTGTAATTGGCTGACACGGAGAAACGCCCGCTATATAAGAGGTCAAGATGGCAGCTGTCTGCAACCAGCAGACACGCCACATCCCCCTCTTCACACAACTAGCCACACTTTTGCATTGAGCATTTCTTAGATTGTTTCATATGAGTAAGTAGGGGTGGCCTGCCAGTTTTGTTAATCTTGTTTTCTCCTGTCTACTTAGTAAGTCTTTTGTTGTTGGGTTTCTTAGTTTGGTTCGGTTAGTTTCTTACTTTCTAGACGGGATCATTTAGTTTGTTATGTTGGCCTTAGTCCACCCTGAAGACTCATTACTCAGCGTTACATACCTTTGTCACATTTAATGTTATTTGTTAATGTTTCAAATAAATCACTTTTTTACAAACCAAACCTTGTTTGTGGCTAAATATAAAAAATAATTAATCATAGGCACTGTTTCATGTTGTGGACTCTCATAGTAAACAGCATCTTTGTAATGAAATAGCTGAGCTGAGTTGTTTCTGCTAACTGCTCCTTGGCAGCAGAATTCAGGTCTGAACAGGACAAGAATCTGATGCAGCTACACAACTGATCCCAGACATGCAAACTCACTATTTATTATAATCTGAGCTATTTATTAGACCACAGCTGTTAAATGCAACCTTAGCTTTATTATAGACAGTGACTTCTTTTCAGAGAATGTAAGCTCGAGTTTTACCGTTTCTTGTTGGAATGCACTCAACCTGTCAGGGTCCACACACACATACATACATACATAGATCCATTAAAGAGGCACACACTCACACACATATATGCATTAGGAGAGATGCCATATGTTGCAGTTTATGGCTGTGAGTGTGTGTTTATGCAGCTGAGGTTGATCTGCAGAGCAGGACGACAGTGTTTATTTGATCTCTATCTGGTTGTTTTAACTCTTTGTTTTGCTCTCAGAGTTTTCTCTCTGGAGTGGAACCCTGTGGACCCCCCAGGATTGTTCCACAGAAACTGATCCTCAGACTTGACAGTTAATGAGGAGAACATCGAACCACAATTTGTAACCCACACATGCTGTGGTGAAACCTTCCTATTGTGGGTTAAAACAAACCTGATTCACCGTCTTGAGAAAAATGGCACGCTTTCCTCCTCAGACGACCATCACGCTGTAACATGCTTTTCTGAGTGAGTTCCTTTGTGGCATGTAATGACTTGAAATCATGAGATTTCTAGTATTTGTGGTAGCGTGTTTGCAGGCGATTTCAGGCCCTGTCGACCCATGAATCGGTTTGGTGATAGCACTCCTTGGTAGGATTTAGGGCGGTAACACGCTAAGCACATAAGCCTGTTATAACACATGTGCGAACATGGTGCGACCTCAACACATGAAGCCACAATCACATCTTCATTCAAACTCTCATCAATAAGTCTTTTATTTAAGTATTTTGCAAGTGAAGTGATTAAAGTGTATTAATGTGCCTTAACCTTAAAGTTTGGTTTGAGATTCAAAGACCTTTGCTTCTTGTTCTGAATCTGGTGGGCTGGGCTGAAGGTTAACGTGTCTCCATTGGTCTGAATGTGAATGACACCTGAGACTTTCCTCTATTAAAATGTCTGTGGAGGAGGCAGAGATAAGTTAACTTCTGTCTTAGTAACAGATTAGAGTTAAAACAACATGTTCTCAGGTGTAGCTGCTGGAAACATAACATTCATAACTTGACATGACTACACACTGATTCTCTGCCTCCTCCACAGAATCTTTACTACTAGCTGTAAACATGTCACAGCTCCAGCTGTCACTCAGAATCACACCACAGGAGATGTGCCTTTCAGTATCCGTTCTGCTGTCTTGCAGGTTCAAGACCTTGGTCTTGACCTTGGTCTGGGTCCCTTCTGTGTGGAGTTCTCATGTTCTTTTTGTGTCTGTGTGGCTTCTCTCCAGCTTCCTCCCACAACATGCTGAGGTTAACTGGAGACTCTAAAATGTCTGTAGGTGTGAGTGAATGGTGTGTGCCCCACAGTAGACCTGTCTGGGATCTATCCCTGCCTCTCACCCGCTGGGATTGACCCCTGGAGATGTCACCCTAGTGAGAAATTAGCAGGTATAGAGGATGGATGGATTTTTTTTACTTTAAATAAAACATTATTGATTGTAATTTGAAATGAGTTGCTGTTTCATCTGTTCTTACTAATAAATACATTTTTCAATCAATCAGTCTATTTATATAACACTTATCATACATTTAAAAATGTTACACAAAGTGCTTCACAAAAGAAAACAAGAACTAATAGATTAAATAACATAATAAAAAATAAAAGGAAAACTAAAATCTCATCTTCTATACCCGCTTCTTCCTCAGGGTCACATGGCCTGCTGGAGCCAATCCCAGTGCATTACGGCAAGAGGCACCATACACCCCAGATGGTCGTCAGCCAATCCTGGGGCAAACACAACATTCACTCACACATTCACACCTACGGGTAATTTAGAGTCGCAGATTAACCTCAGCATGTTTTTGGACTGTGGGAGGAAGCTGGAGTACCCGGTGAAATCCCACGCAGACACGGGCAGAACATGCAAACTCCACACAGAAAGGTCCCAGACCCAGGACCAAGGAGGTCTTGAGAAAACTAAAATACATCAGAAAAAAGAACAAAATCTCATCTCATTTTCTATACCTGCTTATTCCTCATTAGGGTCGCAGGGGTCTGCTGGAGCCTATCCCAGCGCGTTACGGCGAGGCATACACCCCAGATGGTCGCCAGCCAATCGTGGGGCACACACACCATTCACTCACACCTACAGGCAATTTAAAGTCACCAATTAACCTCAGCATGTTTTTGGACTGTGGGAGGAAGCTGGAGTACCCGGTGAAAACCCACGCAGACACGGGGAGAACATGCAAACTCCACACAGAAAGTCCCAGACCCAGGACCAAGGAGGTCTTGAACCTGCAACATTCTTATGAGGCAACAGCGCTAACCCCTGCCCCACCGTGTTGCCCTAAGAACAAAATAAATAAAATAAAATAAAACAAATCTGAACATATCTATTAAAAGCAGGTGAGTCTAGAGCCTCCTTTTAAAAACATCAATCAACTCTGTGGTCCTGATGTCCTCTGTCAGGCTGTTCCACAGATGTTGGCCATAATGGCTGAATGCAGCCTCCCCGTGGGTTTTAGTTTTTACTCTTAATTAAAAGTCCGGTACCAGAGGACCTCAGGATTCTTGACACTCTGTGAAGATTTAAGACCTCTTAGTTTTGATAAAGGTTTCTCTCACCTTCAGGACCGATGATTGATTTGTCCTGGTTGAGCTGTAGGAAATTCACTGCCATTCATCACAAGTGTTAACTCACTGAAGGTTGAACTCCGTTTAAGTTTAAACTCTTGGATTTTAAGAGTCTGTCTGGATTATAATGTTGTGATGTTTTTATTGGATGTCAAATAAAAATTCAGCAGATTGTTGTTGCTGTGGCTTTAATGTCTGTGCTGTGGAAGCTTCAGTTGTAAAGTGTCAGTCTGTCTGTTTTCTGTCTCAGATCCACTGGCCTGCTCCCCGGGAACAAGTGGAAATGTGCAAACTAGCAGGAAAAAATGCAACTGTAAGTATCCAAACCCTGAAGATGCTTCATATAATCAGTGTGTGTGACCCTGTGATGCACAATCCTCTGACTCTTCCTGTTGCAGCTGGAATGTGCAAACTTCATCAGGGTCCTTCACAACTACAACCAAACCCACATCTACACCTGTGGGACAGGAGCGTTCCACCCCAGCTGTGCCTTTGTGGAGGTCAGCGGCGGCAGAGAGGTAACAGTCCCCAACTGTATTCTACATTATCAAATGTATTATTTAAATCTAAGTTGTTGGATTGAGTTTTTAATGTCCTCTCTTGTCAGGATGGTGTGTTCCAGCTGCTGCCAGGATCAGTGCAGTCAGGGCGGCTCAAATGTCCGTTCGATCCTGTACAGCCATTCACCTCCGTCCTGACAGGTGAGAAGATGGATCCTCCAGGATCTTGTTGCTGCTCAGGAAACAATTTAAATTCTTTGAGTGAAACATTTTTCTTTAACAGAGAATTATCGCACAGCACTGTTTTGGCTCAGTGTAGTAAACCACCGGCTACATTCCTGAAGCTGGAATCATGTCAGATCCATTTTCTAGTCCAGCCTCAGAGGAAAAACGTGTTTATATGAATGGTATCAATGTTTTTTCATACATGTAGATCTGAAAGCTGCTTGGACAGATCTCTGAGGTTTATAATAATTCCTGAAACAGGTAAATCCAGCTGCAGAACAATTCATGAAATTCTGAAATTCATGCTGAAATCACAGTAACAAACCATTGCTCAGCTCATCTTCAAGATTGTGGTTAAGGAGTTTAGGTTCAGTTTTTTAGAAAACATTATGTTTTGGTTAAATCTATCAATGTCCATGACAGATAAACATCAGTTACAAACTGACAAACAGTGGTATTGAGCAGTCCTATCCTGGAGCTTCTCCAACATCAACCAAACAAAGCATTGATCCATCACCCAACCCTCCTGAAGAGGAACTGAAGGGGAGTGTTGACTGAAACATTGATATAATGGTGACAGAAACAAACTGTCAGCATTTACCTCTGAGTCTGAGCTGAAGTTTTCTGATATATTTTCTTTATAGAAAACATAAAACAAAATGTATTTATTTATTTATTACAGTCTGACCTTTCATCCAAGTGTGTGGATTTTATTCCTGGAGCCTTGATTGTAACATTAATAGTCACCTGCATCTGATTGGTTCAGATCAGTTCCTGTATGCTGGCACCACGACAGACTTCCTGGGCAAAGACTCAATGTTCACCCGCTCCCTTGGTCCTTCAGCCGACCAGCATTATATACGCACGGACATCTCTGAGGACTACTGGATCAAGGGTATGTGCATGTGTATGTGCACATATGCGTGTGTGCGCACACACACACACACACACACCATGCTCACAGCAATGTAAACCTCACTGGGAGATTAGGTATGCTATGCATCTATGTGTGAATCTGATGACAGGATTCCTGTTGAACAAAATAAAATGACTTTTAAAGTAATAAAATAATCCATTGATCAGATTCAAAGCTCAGCAAATGGAAACTGAATAAATCACAGCTGTGTGAATGTATCATGACCTTTGTGCAGCTGAGGCTGCAGCACATGGAGAAGCTATTACCTGACATTGCCCCCCACTGCACCTCCTCCTCAGAGGCCAGGTTTATAGCTGCTCATCCGATTTCCGACACCTTCAACGCAGACGATGATAAAATCTACTTCTTCTTCCGTGAAGTTTCCTGGGAGGGAAACGACAAAAGCATTGTGTCCCGAGTGGCTCGAGTGTGTAAGGTGAGATACAACATCTATGCATCACTCATTACAAGCTTTATGTCCCCAGGAGGATGTGGAATTTTTCTTCTTCTGTGGTCTGAGCAGAGGTCAGGGTTTGATCCTTCTGACAAACAATTTCACATCATCATCATCATCTTAAATTTTCTCAATCAACACAGGAGAAGTGTTTCTAAATAACTTATATTGATATTAGCTTCCACAGATTGTAATAATAATAATAATAATTAGTATAATAATAATTAGTATTATTATTCATTGAAACCTTTAAAATCTGCGTTAAGCAGATGCAGGATGCTCAGAAAGAAAAATAACTACAAAAGAACAAAAGCAAAACAATGTTAAACCAAGAAGTCAATAGACACAAGAAGAAGACAAGCGGAGAGGAGACAGCAGGTCTGAAGTGTGGTGCTGTAAATCTACAGAGGTGATTTGAGGAGATGTCATGATATCAACTGCTAAAACATTTCTGACAGCAACAAGTCACCTGGCTGCTGAAGAGCAGGAACACTGTGATTGGTAGAGTTCATGTTACGATAAAAACACAACTGTGAATGATTATGGAACCAAAATGAACTCTCTGTAATGAAATCTCCAGAAAAAAATGAAATAACATGAATGATCTGCTGGTAGAAGATGTTTCCACCTGATCAGATTTAATTTGTGCTGAAGCCTCATAACAACTGACTGAGCGAAAACCATCTCAAAAGTCACTGAGAACCTTCTCTGACCAGCTTCACGGATCAGTTTTATCATCCTGCAGCTCCTGTCTCGTCTTCTCCCACTTGACCTTATTGGGTAGCAGCTTCAACAGAGAACAGCTCAGACTTCTCTCTCCTGGCCACTTCCAGGTTTACCAGGGGAACCCCGATGCGTTCCCAGGCCAGCCGAGTGACATACTGTGTCTATACTGACAATGTGTCCTTAGTCTTCCAAAGGACCACCTCCCGGAGGAACATGTCCGGAACACCTCACCAGGGAGGCATCTAGGAGGCTTCTCACTAGATGCCTGAGCCACCTAATCTGGCTCCTCTTGAGGCATAGGAGCATCCTCCTGGACGACCAAGCTTCTCACCCTATCTCTAAGGGAGAGCCCAGCAACTCCCTGAAGGAAACTCATTTCGGTACCCTACTCTACCCAAAGCTCATGACTATAGGTGAAGGTAGGAATGTAGATTGTCTGGAATTGAGAGCTTTGCCTTGCAGTGCAGCTCCTTCTTCACCACGCTGGACTGATGCAGAATCTGCTTCACTGCAGATGCCACACTGATCCGCCTGTCAATCTCCCACTCCATCCTCCCCTCACATGTGAACAAGAACCCAAATTACTTGAAAGCCTCCACATGAGGCAGGTTCTCATCTTTGACCTGGTGGCTGCACAGTACCCTTTTCTGGCTGAGAACCATGGCCTCAGATTTGGAGGTGTTGATTCTCATCCCAGCTGTTTTACACTCAGCTGCAAACTGCTCTGGAAAGAGTTGGGGGTCACAGTACAATGAAGCCAACAGGACCAGATTGTCCACAAATAGCATCGACCCAATCCTGAGGCCACCGAACCGCAACCCCTCAAAGCTCTGGTTGTACCTAGAAATTCTGTCCCTAAAGGTTCTAAACAGAAGTGGCAGAAGATCAGCCCTGGAGGACTCCAACTCCCACTGGAAACAAATTCAACTTACTACCGGCAATGTGGACAAATCAATGTGGACCAAGACCTGACATACCGGCACCAGATGGCCTGTGTCAGTGGCTCCAGAACCCCATACTCCAGAGGCACAGGACTCCACCCTTGTCTGCCAGTCCAGAGGCACTGTGCCCGATGTCCATGCAATCTTGCAGAGTTGTGTCAACCAAGACAGCCCCACAACAACAGGTAAACTTGGATCCAAAGATTTTCTTCATCAGGGGGGGTTTAAGCTGCACTTTGTCTGGGCCCTCACCTAGGATATGATTGCTATGGGTGAGGCATGATGCCAGGGGCATAAAGCCACCAACAACTTAGCTCCTGGGATCATTTGAACAAGCAAACCCCTCCCTGGTGGAGGGGTTTGCTTGTTCAAATGATCCCAGGAGCAATGTGTTTTTTTTTTCAGAATGACATGGATCTTTTTTTAGATTGATGTGGCCCTTCATAACCATGTAGGTCTATTTCCAGGTACATATGGATCTTATTTTAGAATCATTTGGGTGATGTGGATCTTATTTCAGAATCATATGGATCTTGTTTCAGAATGATATAGGAGGCCTGAGGAGTTTGACCAACAAATGGACAACATTCCTCAAAGCTCGACTTGTATGTTCGATCCCCGGAGCAGAAGGAGTGGATACACACTTCGATCAGCTGCGTGAGTGAAGCTGCACATGAAAAGTTAAATCTGGAATAATGAACATGGAAACTTCTCTGAAACAAAACCCCTCAATGAAACAAAATCCCATGTGTACCTGTGTCCATGTGTTCCTGTGTTCCTGTAGAGGATGTTTTTCTGCTTCCTACCAGAGACGATAAGAACCCTGTTGTATACGCAGTCTTTACCACCTCCAGGTATGTTCACTGTTTATCATCATCACCTGCAGAGTTTCACTGTCTAACCTGTCCTCCCATGTCTCTAACCTGTCCTTCTGCATCTTTAATCTGTCCTCCTGTATCTCTAATCCAGGGGTTCCCCACCTTTTCCAGCTCAGGACCCACTTGGAAATTTCCAAAATGTCCGCGGCCCACCTCTGACCCAAAAAACAATACAGAAGCAAATGAATGCAATTTTAGACCACTTTGATATACTTTACTATTTTAATGTAAACAATGTAACATTTAGGACTGATTTGAATTATTGAATGAAAAGGCAGGAAAATCACAACAGGGCATTTTTATCATTTTGATGTGAAAATTCAACATTTAGTGCCTAGGACTAATTATGGAATATGCATGAAGCTCACAACTTATTGAACGATATTACTTATCACCATAACAGGCCATTTTTATCATTTTAATGTGAAAACTAATGTCATCTCCAAAAAATCCTGACTACGCATTGCGTCGAGGTGGACAGCAAGGGCTGCGATTGGTCAGTTCAGCCATGGTGGTCTACAGTCACCTCAGTAAACGGCTTCTCTGACACTTCTACTTCAAGATTTGTAATAAATCATTTTTCCTTTGATACCAATGAGCTACAAACACACATGCTGCGTCCTGGTTGTCTATAGGAGGATTAGGACCAGAAAAAAAGTCTAGTAAATAAAAAAAAGTCTGGTACAAACAGTCCAGAATATGTGTTAAATAAGGGGAAATGTGTGTTTTGGCTGTTTTTTCTCTCACCTGCGCTTCAACATTTGCAATAAAAGCATTTTCTCTTTGATATCGATACGCTCCAATACACACACACTGCATCCTGGTACAAGAAGCAAAGAACAGCAAAAAAAAGCAAAAAAAACAGCCTATTACCTGCAGTCCAGAATATGTGATATTTATGTGTGTGTGTGTGTGTGTGTGTGTGTGTGTGTGTGTTTGCCTGTTTTTATGTTTTGTGACTTCCTTTTGTATTTTTGCCTGGTGTTCTGTTTCCACTGTGAAGAGGAAGCATTGATTCATCAGACCAACATGTTCCCTCTAAGCAGAACTAAGAATGAACAAGGTCTGCATTGCGTTAACGGCGTAGATACGATAATGACCGAGCTGTTATCCTGACTTTACCATTCTATCAACAGCCAATAACAACCAAGCTCACCTTTTGCTTTTAAAGAAATACTCCAAAAGACATACTAAGCAATACATAAGTTTCAGGATAGAACTTTGCTTTATTTTGTAGTACACAGGCACACACATCAATGATATATATATTTTTAGAAAAGGATTTCGCCCACCTGCAATACCTCCGCGGCCCATAGGTTGAAAATCACTACTCTAATCTGTCTGCCCATGTCTCTAACCTGTCTTCATGTGTCTGTCCTCCCATGTCTATAAACCTGTCCTCCTGTGTCTCTAACCTTTTGTCTCTTATGGCTCTAAACTGTCCTCCTATTTCTAACCTTTTCTCTACTCTCCTGCTCAGCTTAGTGTTCCGTGGTTCAGCCGTGTGTGTATACAGTATGTCGGATATCAGAGCTGCGTTTAATGGGCCATTTGCCCACAAAGAAGGACCAGACCACCACTGGGTGGAGTATGAGGGACGTATCCCCTACCCCCGTCCTGGAACGGTGAGTGGGACATATTCAGTTGTTCCATTTAATGACAACTGATTGTTGCCATCATCATAATCATAATCAATGGATTCTGCAAAAGTAAAATAAAAACATGTAACAACAAACCACTAAAAACACAATACAACAGAGAGTAGCAAGCAGATGATCATAACAAAGTAGAGACTCATATTAATAACACTAGAGATCAAATTATAAAATAACTGGAAGGTTACAGATTTCAGGCATTCACCAGGTCAAAGGTCAGTGTACTGTCTGACTGCAAACCTATAGACAGCAACATGTGTTTATATTTAAAACTATCAGGATGTTTCTACCTGAATCACAGCAGAGTTCTGTCAGCTGTTAACATTCCACTGACCAGCAGGAGCCACTAGCAGACACTAACACTCTAAAACACTGAAACTATCATATTATCAGTGGCATCAGCCCAAAATGTAAAGATTCATCCTTGATCACTTCTACACCAACCACCAAGTTTCACCAGAATTAGCCTGGTAGTTTATATGTTCAAAGGTAAATAAACAAACAAACAAAATATACAAACAAAAACACTTGTATGGTTGATTGTGGTTTTTAACATACAATAACTCTCAGTAACCTCAGTGAGTTGCAGCCGTGGTTCCTGCTGTTCTTCTTCCCTCCAGCAGATGGAGACAGCAGCTCATAGTTTACCAGGAACAGAATCTCAGAACAAGTCTCAGATCTGATCCGGCTGATATTTGGTTTGAAAGTTTGATAATATTATTATTAAAGGTTCCATATCATAGAAAGAGAGATTTAAAATGATTATAATCTGCAGACAAATGAACACAGACTGAAAAACCTGTTTGAGAAGCACAAACACTGAAGGTAAAATATTTTTCAGGTCTTACAATGTTTAAATGTTCTTTAAGTGAATTTGAATATGTGATAAAGGACAGACAGACCTAAAAATGTAAGATTTAAAGTGCATAATAGATAAATAATAAAAGGTTGATTTGGTCCCAACAGGATGATGATGTCACAGCTTCTATTCTTGAGCTGAGCCTTGCAAATTAATATTCATGCACCTCTCCTGTGATTGGCTCTTTGTTTGACTTGAATGGTGGGGTGGGAAGTGACCTTTAACCCTCCAGCTGTGATAAATCATACATGTCCTCCTGTTCTTCAGTGTCCCAGCAGGACATATGATCCCCGGATTAAGACCACCAAAGACTTCCCGGATGAGGTCGTCAGTTTCATTCGTTTCCACCCGTTGATGTTTGGTGCTGTGACTCCTCTGACCGGCCGACCTGTCTTCACCCGGGTCAGTGTGGACTACACCCTGACCCAGATCGTGGTGGACCTGGTCTCAGCGGAGGATGGACCATATGAAGTCATGTTTCTGGGGACAGGTAAGAGCCAACTCTAGACTGCACATATAATAGACATAATCTTTATGATGTCACTCGTTGGTTTTTGGACTTGGATTTTGATGTGTAAATGAGGGCGCTGCCATCTTCATTTTGGCGAATCAGAGGCAGATCCAAAGGGAGGAGCTGGAGAGGAGTGGGAGGAGTAAATGGGTTTAACACGGTTCAACAGGATAAAACAGGAGCTGCCAGGCTAGCTAAGCTAAAAAGCTAAGCTAATAGGATAAACTAAGAAGCAAATCTATGGATGGAGCCGCTCTGAAGTCACAGTTTTCAGTACTCAAGGTACGTTTTTAAACCTGTAATTAAAGCAAATTGTAATAATGAGTCATCTGTTATTCAGACACAAGCTTAAACAGGCTTCAACATTTTCAAAGTATGACGATGTATAATAATTCTTAACTTGCAACAATTATTTTTCGTTAAGGTTAGATTTTAGACCAGAAGAAATGTGTCTAATATTAGCGGGAAGCTTACTTAATAACATTATTATTACATGTCACACTAACAGTTTAATATGAAGAAATGAACCCAAATACATACCCTTATTGAATGTTAAATGTCACTTATTTGACATCACTTCATTCTATTTTTAATATGTTAATGTTAATAAGCTTGGGTATTGAGTGTCATTACCTTACATGGTATATTGATAACGTTACTGGCTTTCATAGCCAATATTATTATTGAATATTTTTGCCTATTAAATAATTATCATTACACCAAACATGAAAATATGAAACCTGCAGTTGGATTCTCCATGTGGATGCTTAACAGCTTCAGTAACTTTCATTAATATTTATGTTATAATTCACACAGTAAGCGTATTCATAGAAGTAGAAGTATACAGGATCACAACACTGTGTATCTTTAATGTGCAATGTATTCAACTGCTACACAGCAAAACCTGTTAGTTTAGTCTTAAGTGTACTTCACTTTAGACACTAATATTTCACTTACATTAATGGTCAGACATGTATTTAAAGACTGTTTTATCCTACTGTTATGGAATAATAATCAACCTAGAAAACCTTTACATTCTTCATTACACTAATTTATTTTTCTCTCATAGGCTTTGTGTGGATCATCAGTGACAGCTATGTCTGGCCTGGTGCTGCAGAGACCACACTCTGTTGGTTTGACTGGACTATGGTGGAAAAGCCTGCACCACTGAATGTCCTCTTCATCCACTGTGGCAGTGAAATGGAGCAGTCAAACTGGTCCACGCCATGAAGGACAACCTGCACCAACTTCAGCAAATGTGTTATAAGGTTGCTCAGTGTTTCTGTTTTTACATTTCAATAAATTCCCTTTCTATATGTATTGTATTTACACTGCTTTTTTCTTTAATGCTGACTGGAAATGTTATTTTTCACAATCAATATCTGTTGAAAGGACAACAAATTCTATATTATAGATACTGTAAAATATCAAGCACTATTGCTCTTTTAAAGGGATAGAAATCTTGTTTATGAAGTAAAATACTCCCATACATTTCAGTCTTCAAGACATTGTCAAATTTAAATGCTGTCTATTCCATTTACAACTTCTCATTTCAAATTCTACTTTGAAATGAGAAGTTGTATGTAACAGATAATGATTGAACTTATTGATAAAAACAACATAACAACAACATAGCTGTACATGATATTCTTGCAAATGCCAGATCAGTGTCAGAAGTCTGAAACTGAAGAAATACGACCTGAAATTTAATCTAAAAAGATAAAGCATGCGACTGAGAAAAATATAATCCCAAATATCAAAATATATGAAAGTGAAAAATGAAAATAAATAATTGTTCAAACTAATTAGCAGAGTGAATCATAATTAACATGAAAAGAAGTTTTATTTGGAATACAGGTGAGGGTGAGAAGGCTGAAGTCCCACAGAACCTTGGTACTGCTGTTCTCAGCCACCTTCTCTGGTACGGACCATTGGGATGTGGGTATTTCTATTCCATACTGGGTCCAGATGTTCTTGTACACTATTCCAGCTGCCTGGTTGTGTCTCTCAATCTATGCTGACCCGGCTAGCATCTTCCACCCTGCCACTATGTGCTGGATTGTCTCAGGGGCATCTTTGCACAGTCTGCACCTTGGGCCTGATCCACTGTGGTAGATCCTCTATGGCTCTTGTACCTCGGGCCTTTTCTTGGGCTGCCATGATTAATACCTCTGTACTGTCTGTGCTCTGTGCTGTCCAGCCTTTTCCAGCCACTGGTAGGTATTTTCCATATCAGCCACTTCTTCAATTTGACAGGGGTACATTCCATGTAGGGGCTTATCCCTCCAAGTTGTCTGCTCCTCTTCCTCTGATAACTGCAGTTTCTGGCACTTCCTTAATGTGCTCACTGCTTAGCACTGGAGGTCGTCCCTTGGAGTTAACACTCCTTCTTGTTCCAGCAGGGGGCAGCAGATCACTGTTAGCTGATGTTTCTGCTGGACAAATGAATCCATATTTTTTGAACGCAGAATCCTCAGCTGTGACCTATGTACACTGAAACTGATGCTGGTTTCACTTTAATTATCTTTACGTTCTGTGATACAAATTCATCTTTAAGGAACATTGTTAAAAGATCACAAAAATCATTCATACTCAACCTTTTTTTCTCCTCCTGCACCTGCACAGCATCTCCTCCTAGCACCTGCACAGTTTACAAAATAAAACTAATTTCAAAATTTAAAAAAAGCACATTTAACACATTTGTCCATTTCTCTGTGTTCTCAGTGGCGGACTTAGCCGTGTGGGGGCCCTAGGCAAAATTAGATGTGGGGCCCTCATATTTGAAACACACGAATAAACCAAATAACCATCGCTATACCTCTTGGCTTAAGTATTGCAACAAACCAAGACTGCCGTACCACCAACTCTTATCTTACTACGATGATATTAACTCAAGCAAACACAGCAAATCAGTTTCAGATAACGCCAGCATTTGGCTAAAATGGCTTGTTTATTACTGAGAGAGAGAGAGAGAGAGAGAGAGAGAGAGAGAGAGAGAGAGAGAGAGAGAGAGAGAGAGAGAGAGAGTATTAGGCTATTACTAATACTATTAGTATTAGTATTAACTATTAGGCTCCATGCTTGAAAACAAGTACATTTAAAATCAAATATTTCCACTACCAGAGACAAGCTTTTAAGAACTAGAATACAAAATAGAAATGAAAGAAATGGCTATTTACATTAAAACAGAGCTGAAGATAGTTTTGTATGTATGTGGACAGGAATTATAGTGGTTGTGTGTGTGAAGGAAGAGAGAGAGAGAGCCGTTGCCTGTTGCCATCGGAGCCAAACCGCTGCTTGTTACATTCGCCAAAAAGGCGACAACAAAAACAGAAGGCTCGGTCTTTTGCTTTGCTGTACACCAGCCACGAGCGTTTTATCTTTTCCCCGTTCTTCATGTTTAAAAAGTAATGCGTGGGGGTAAATCGCCTCCCTTGCTGGTTTTGTGGGAAATCCTCCACTAACTGCACTGGCCCTCTTCGTACAATAACACAACGCTCGGTGTCTGTTAGCTTTCCTGGCCAATGTGCTGGATCGTCTCCTAGTGCTATTACACAGCTCGGAGTTGGAAAGGGAGGAGATGGCGTTGTTTGCCTACTCACCAAAGCCTGTTCTTCTTCCTCATCAACATTGGCTTCCACCACATCCACCTGTTGCTCTCCTTCCTCCTCTACAACATTGTTGTCTACAGCAGCTTCCACCACATCCACTTCTCCCACCTGTCCTCGTCCTCCTTCCTCCTCTACTACAGCGGCTGAGCATGTTGCTTCTTCGGGACTCGCTACAGCGGATGTTGTGGCAGTGGCACTGCCAGCAGATGTAAAAAATGCTGTCAGTTTTGGCAGTGCGTCTGTACTCCTCTTGTTTTCTGCCTTTTTTTTTCGTTTGGCATAGCCGCTCTCGTAATTTCGCTTCATATTAGCAGTGCAAAGAAGTGCTATTCCAGCGTGGACTGTGGTTGACAGTTCCCGCTTTGGTTACTGAGAGTCACGTGGTCTTAGCCATGGTAACGTGAAAGCTCTTTGGTCACGTCGTCTCACGCATATTGCTACGTCATCATATGGACTAGACTAGTCCAATGCACAACAGTGAAGGGGGGTATGCGTGCTGGGACAAATATTGTGTAAACATTAATTCAGTTTTATTCTGATTTTTGCTTGATTTTTTTTACAGAATAAATTTTATTAATCAATAATATATTTTAAAATTTATTTAGCGTGTCTTGGCTGGTCAGATTTGGGGCCCTTTAGAGAAGGCAAATTTCATGGGGCCCTAGGCAATTGCCTGGACTTGCCTAGCCTAAAAACCGCCTCTGTGTGTTCTTCTATGTTTCTGTCCAGTTCTTGTTGGTCTCTGAACATCTACATATGAGATAAGGACTAAGCAGCAAACTAGTGTTGGAGTGATGTATATCTGGAGGAATATGAATCAGATGTAGCTGTTATCTCATAACAGCAATCAACAAGCTGAAAACATCGAGCTCTGCAGAGAAACAGAAACGCTTCATTTGATGTATTTCAGCAACAAGGAAGTTTAGTTTTGTTCCACTGAGAGAAATCCTCCTTATTTTTGTCTTTTTGTTAAAGATGTAAATGGACTCAAGTCTTGATTTGTTAGTTTGTGGTTAGGGATCTAGTGATGGGAATAATGGTGTTAAAATGAACACTTACTAAGAGCAGCTTACACATAAACCAGCATATAGCAGCACACACACACAATCAGAGATGGTGATTTGAGGGCAAACAGAGTGTTTGTGAAATGGAAATATAGGCGCTACTTTAACATTATTAAGGTAAAAGGTCAAATTGTACATGCTGAGTGTACATTATGTCATTCCAGACCAAAGAGTCATGATGGCACATGCTTCTACTAAACTAGAGGCCAAAAACAGAGTTGACACTACTGATGACAGCAGGACAGGTGCTATTAACATGAACTTCAATAACAGAGAAGAACATGGAGCAACGCCGTCCAAGCAGCAAAAACTGGTGGCACAGACAGAACTTAATGAATTGATAGGCTTTTATGTTGTTGAAAATGCTGCTGTTGTCAACAGTTTATTTAGACTCCTTGTCTGTTGAGGTGCAATAAATATTCAATAAGAAATGCCCTTGCCCTTATAGGAAATGCCCTTGAAATGTGAGTTTCAACAAGAAATGACCCCAGACACATCAGTATACCTGCAGCATCTTGGTTCCACACCAATAAAATTAAAGTTATAGAGTGGCCAACCCAATCACCGGATCTTAATCCAATCAAGAATTTGTGGGGTGACATCAAAACTGCTGTTTCTGTAGTAAAACCAAGAAATTATGGAATGTTGTTAAACAATCTTGGAGTGGAATAACAAGTGAAAGGTTCCACAAGTTGGTTGACTCCATGATGCACTGATGTGAAACTGTGATCATACAACTAAATGAGTGATTCACAGGATTTATAAATCCTAGAAACAAAAAAAAAAGTTTGTACAAAATAGTTTTGAGTTTATAAATTCAACAGCAGACACTGATATTGTTTTGAACACACCCCTTTAAACTAATTGCCTAATGTCACAGCCTTGAGAGCCTACATATCATGAATGCTGGGTCTTGTTGGTTTTCTAGTATCTACTATACCTGTTGGTAAATTGTTTGCAATAAAAAATATAATAAAAACCTGGATTAATCTGGTCACATTGGACTGCTATTTTGAACACTATTGTATAAATGATAAAAAATTTAAATAACATACCAACAACATGCATCTGAGGAAAAGCTGGAAAATAAGGTGATGAAATATTTTCATTCAGGAGATATTGAAAGAAAATGATGTCACTTTGCAATCATCAGAATAGTTGGTGATTAATGACTGATTGCTGCAGCTATAGTTTGTGTGTAGCTCCCTGTTTACATTGATTTAATGTTGATTATTCTTTCCCAGCTCAGTAAATACATGAATGAAAGGAAGCTATGTGACTGACAGGATTTGATTCTGTGATAACAATGCTTGGAACCTCCTGATTTGCATCAGTTCTTGTTGAATGTGTGTCACCCTGCAGATGTCGGCTCAGTGCTGAAGGTGGTGAGCATCACTCAGGACAACTGGTCCACAGAGGAGGTGGTTCTGGAAGAACTACATGTGTTCCAGGTCCCGTAACACACACTCGCACACACACACACACACACATACATATATGCATACACACTTTTCATTTCATCTTCATCCTCAGATGTTTGTTGAGGGTAACGTTGTTTTATTGCTGTTTCAGGTCCCTGCTCCCGTCCTCAGTATGGAGATATCATCTAAACAGGTTTGACCTTGTTCCAGTTTATTTCCAGGCTTTTCGCTTCATTCATGCCACATACTGCTTGTATGTGTGTGTGAGAGAGAGGTCACAGGGCACCAACTGTTTCTCTTTAGTTCCTTCATGTCCATGTTTCTGTCCAGCTTGTCTCCTGCTGCCTCATTATCTGAGGGTCAGAGTGTCAGTGAACACATCAACAAAATCACAGCCTCCATTCACCAACACTTCAATGTGTGTATGTTTGTGTGTGTGTGTGAAAGTGTGTGCGAGTGAGGGTGTGTGTGCGAGTGAGAGTGTATGTGCTCAGAGTCACATTAATTTCATAGTTTATTGTGTTTAATGTTTGAATAAGTTGCAGGTTGAGATGACAGTAGAAGAAAAGGAAGTAGAAGAAAAACTCAGATCAATACCAGCATATACAAATACTCCTACCTGAGTAAAAGTACAAGTATTACCAGCTACATTTATTTCAAGTATTCAAATGAAAGCACTCATTTTCAACATTTAACATTATTAATACTAATTAATATATATTAATATAGATCATCAGCAGTGTCTTAATGTTGGAGGAGGCGGAGCTAGTTTCTCCTCAGTCTCATGAAATCTGAGATGATTCATTTTAAAGATGAAAGAAATTAAGTTTTGCTGCTTACAATTTAATTAATTATTTACAAATTTCCTTTAAAGGTTCTATTTTGTCATTTAGCCAGTTTAATATTTAAATTTCCATGGTCTATTTATAGAAATGATCATGTTTCTATTGTCCTAAAGCAGCTAATTATAACTTTAGCAGCAATACAGTCGCCTTCTCACACATTCACTTCTCCTCCCTCCCCTCCCTGCTGACATGCCAAGTCTGTTGTGATTGGCTGAGCTCTGTCTGAAATGCCTGGGTTCAGTCAGAAAAAGATAATTAAACTACAAACACTCCTGAAGGATCCAGGTTTACGATTAACTTCCACTCCTGTTGTGACCTCACAACCAGAACCATTTCTAAACAGCTTATTTAGATAATATATGAAAGAGTTAGTTCCTGATAATAAATGAGTGTGTTGTGTGTGCAGCAGCAGTTGTTTGTGGGCTCAGTGGTGGGCGTGGCCCAGATGTCAGTCAGCAGGTGTCACCTGTACGGACAGGTGTGTGCTGACTGCTGCTTGGCTCGGGATCCATACTGCGCCTGGGATGGACTCCAGTGCTCCAGATATGTCCCTGCATCCAAGAGGTAAATATGTGCCATACACACATATAAGACCTAATTTCTGTTATAATGTCTGATCTGCACATTCAAACAGCAAATTACTGACAATTTATAAAACCACTTGTGTTAATGTAAGAAATTAAGTTTGATGGCGATAATGTGAGTTAACATTGTTTCTGTTCACCTGATCAGAACTTAGTAATGCAGTGCATCCGGAAAGTATTCACAGCGCTTCACTTTGTCCACCTTTTGTTATGTTACAGCCTTATTCCAAAATGGATTCAATTCACATTTTTCTCTAAATTCTACACATAACACCCCATAATGACAATGTGAAAAATGTTGCAAATTTATTAAAAATAAAAAAAAACAGAAAGAAATCTATGTAAGTATTCACAGACTTTGCTCAATACTGTGTTGATGCACCTTTGGCAACAATTACAGCCTCAAGTCTTTTTGAATATGATGTCACAAGCTTCCCACACCTTGCCCATTCCTCTTTGCAGCACCTCCCAAGCTCCATCAATTTGGATGGGAATCATCAGTGCACAGCCATTTTCAGATCTCTCCAGAGATGTTCAATCAGATTCAAGTCTGGGCTCTGGCTGGGCCCCTCAAGGACATTCACAGAGAATCCACTGAAGCCACTCCTTTGATATCTTGGCTGTGTGCTTAGGGTCGCTATCCTGCTGAAAGATGAAACGTTGGCCCAGTCTGAGGTCAAGAGCTCTGGAGCAGGTTTTCATCCAGGATGTCTCTGTACATTGCTGCATTCATCTTTCCCTCTATCCTGACTAGTCTCCCAGTTCCTGCTGCTGAAAAACATCCCCACAGCATGATGCTGCCACCACCATGCTTCACTGTAGGGATGATATTGTCCTGGTGATGAGTGGTGCCTGGTTTCCTCCAAACATGACGCCTGACATTCACATCAAAGAGTTCAATCTTTGTCTCATCAGACCAGAGAATTTTGTTACTCATGGTTTGAGAGTCATTCAGGTGCCTTTTGGCAAACTCCAGGTGGGCTGCCATGTTCCTTTTACTAAGGAGTGGCTTCCATCTGGCCACTCTACCATACAGGCCTAATTGGTGGATTGCTACAGAGATGGTTGTCCTAGTGGAAGGTTCTCCTCTCTCCACAGAGGAACACTGGAGCTTTGACAGAGTGACCATCGGGTTCTTAGTCACATCCCTGACTAAGGCCCTTCTCCACCAATTGCTCAATTTAGATGGCCGGCCAGCTCTAGGAAGAGTTCTGGTTGGTCTGGTTGGTTATGGATGATGGAGACCACTGTGCTCATTGGGACCTTTGACTTCATGCTTGGTTTGTGCTCTGACATGCACATGGGACCTAGTGGGACCTTATATAGACAGGTGTGTGCCTTTCCAAATCATGTTCAGTCAACTGAATTTACCACAGGTGGACTCCAATTAAGCTGTAGAAACATCTGCACTGCACTGTATGTGCAGAACAAAAGATGATAAACAAAGTGATGGTGGTGGTCTCAACTATGGATGATAAGAGAAGAAATAAAATAGGCAGGCTTACTAGTATATGGGCAGTGACCTGACAGTGTAACAATGCAAATTTCGAAAAAACGGTCATGTGTCAAAACTTGAGCATGAGATTTTAATTTGCTGTGCAAAAAACTCACGTTCATCGCGTTCGGTGAACGTGACAGTGAACCAGACTTTGGATGTTAGACTCCAGACATTAGACATTAGACTCCAGGCATTAGACTGACCATTTGCTGTGCTTAGACTCCAGACGTTAGAATTTAGAAGTTAGGTTTTACACTACAGACTTCCAGACGTTAGAGATTAGTCTCAGACATTAGACTGATCTTATTCTACATTCAACATGTGGATATGTATAACAGCAGTTGATATGAATCATGAACCTGGTTAACATTTGTTTGTCCCCAGACGAGCGCGGAGACAAGATGTGAGACATGGGGATCCTGCTGCTCAGTGCTGGGATACAGGAGACAGTATGTCCACTTCTCCTCTAACATCTAACAGAACCAGCATCTGACTTCTCTGACCTATGACTGTCTGTCTTCAGGTGTGGGGCAGGTGGAGGACAGGATCCTCTTTGGAGTCCAAAACAACTCCACCTTTCTTGAGTGCATCCCCAAGTCTCAACAGGTGCAGGTCCAATGGTTCAGACAGAGCCCAGTGTCTGACCAGAGGGAGGAGGTCAGAGCCCCCCCACACACGCACACACCTCTCTCCATGTGACCTCACTGCATCCAGTTCAATCTGCTTTCTGTTTCAGGGTCTTACCATGTTTACCTTACACTAATCAAGTGAGAACAAGGTGAAAATAGGGTGAGAACAGGCCGAAAACAGGGTTAGACTAAGGTGAGAACAGGGCGTGAACAGGGTGAGAGCCGGGTGAGAACAGGTTGTGAACAGGGTGAGAACAGGGTGAGAGCTGTTGATCTGTGTCACACAGTTTAATATAGTTGTGTTGTAAAGTTTTATTTGTTTTATTCTGTTGAAACAGAGTAAAAAGTTATTTCAGAGATTGTTATGGATTTATCTATCTTTAATAGAGGAAGCAACATTTCATAACTCTTACCATACACAGGCAATTTCCTGTTTTCCAATAAGGTCTCACTGCTATAGATAGATTTTAATCACCAATCATCCTGACTTTTCATTGTGTCTCAAAGATCGATGTCTGAAAATAATAATCATTACAATAAACAAACCCTGTTTAAACAAGACATGCAGTAGCTAAATGAAGCTACTGGTCACATGACCTGCCCTTCTGTGATCTCATGTGATCTCTATGTCTCAGGTGAGGCTTGATGACCGCGTCGTCCTCTCTGATCGAGGCCTTCTGATTCGCTCCCTTCAGGCCACGGACGCCGGCGTCTACATCTGTGTCGCTCAGGAGCCGACACACTTCACCCACACGCTGCTCCGCCTTTCGCTGCAGCTCCTCCCCCACGGGCACCTGGAGGGGCAGCCCAGGCCCAGCGAAGACCAAGACCCTGGGGCAGAGCCATGCCATGGTGCGGAGCCTCGCTATCTGGCGGAGTCCCGCCAGCGCTACAAAGACTACTTGAGAGTGATGAGCTCCCCCATTGGCTCCCTGGAGGAGTACTGCGATTCACTGTGGCTCGAGAAGAGGCCATCAAGGGCCAGGGGGCGGAACTTAGGAGCTGGCAAATGGAAACATATCCAGGAAATGAAGAAGAGCAGGAACAGGAGACACCACACAGGAAAGGACAGAGGGAGGACAGGGAGGGCAGAGCAGAGCTAAAGTTCACCCAGTGACCAGCTGTGAATTTATTAAAGACTAATGATCAGTACCTGTCTGAACATGACTTTTTTTTTAATCACTGTAAGAACATGATTCTTCTTCTCTGCAGCAACAACTGATGATTCATGAATCATCAGCTAATAATTGGATTCTGATTGCAGGGAATAGTTTATTGGTGGTGATGACAACACATTCATGTTGAATGACTGTAAGTGACTGTATTATATTAATCATGTACAGGAGATACAGCAAATTCACTTAGTTACTGACCTGTATGACTATAATCACATTTTTTTCTACAAATGCTTTCTTCTGTAGAGAAGATTCAGTATTACGAAGAAGAAAACTGAGAATTTAAAAAAAAAAATGTTAGTACAACTTTATACTTGAAATGATTTAAAACAAATATGTAAATGTTATTAAATCCTGATCAAACAGAAACTGTCAGAACATTGTGGCTGTTTGTGCTGTGTTTCTGTTATTTTCAGGCTCTGAGTTTTACACCGAAATACACAAGATTTCTTCTAAACTCAGCAGGAGATGATGATGTTTGATGACTTGAAGGTTAAGAAAACACATTTAAAGTGTGAATCAAGGTTGTGGATCACAGTATGTATTACAAAGATGGAGCCTCAGGAGAACTAACAGTTTGGATTTTTTAAATCAGTCCAGTATCGGATTCAAAACCAATTTAAAAGTCTCCGGCCTGTTTATCAGTGACTCGGCTTCATGTTCCTGTGACTTCTTGCAGCAACAGCTGTCAGGACGTGTGGAGGTTTTTAGACGCATGATATAAAACCCGGGCTTGAAAAATATTACCATTATTGCTTATTAAAGCCATAAAACAATCCAATTTGTCTCCATTATAATTCATCAGCGGCTGTTTTGCTGCAGCAGATTTAAAATTCATTCTCCAGTCATCTAATAGTCAATTAATAAAAGGGTCCAGGTTAAAAAATTGCACTAATTATCGAAATGCAAAACAAATTAAATAAATCCTGACACTAAAATTATTCTATATGTGTGTAGTTTAGATACAGCGCTGATTGGTTTAGTTACAGCAGGTTAGTTATAGAACACAGAACCCCTGAACATGTCAGGATGATTCAGGACCAGCTGCTCTTTGCTGAAACCATGAAAAGTCCACAGAATTCAAACCAAAAATAACCAGCATGAAACAAAAAATAGCTTCTGACGTGAACATGTTTTACACACAAACTGCTGCAGAAAACATCACACACACATGCACACACACACACACACACACACACAAATCAGAGCAGTTTTAACTTTGACAGTTATTTTACAGCCATAAACCTCCTGATCCTCTTAGAACAAAAACATTAAATATTTCAACACTTCCTCCATGTCTATAGTTTAGTCAGCTGTAAAGAACAAACTCTGCTGCTGTAAAGAACAAACTCATCTCCCCAAAAAGGAAACAGTACATGGACATAAGCACGAATAGATTCACTAAGAATCAGCTTCTGCTTTAACACCAATGTCTCTTATTTTATAATAGACTAAGTGTTTTTGTAGAGGGGTGATACGTTGGAGCAGTGGGTAGCGCTGTTGCTTTACAGCAAGAAGGTCCCAGGTTCAAGACCTTGGTCTGGGACCTCTGTTCCCTCTGTGTCTGTGTGGGTTCTCTCCAGCTTCCTCCCACAGTCCAAAAACATGCTGCCTCTAAATCACCTATAGGTGATTTCTTTAAGACTGCAAGTGAAGCTGAACTTCCTCTGCCCTGTCAAAAAACTAAATGGCCAAATTTGTGCAGCTGTGTTAACATTTCATTGACTATAAATCTGTTAGAACATGTTCAAATAAATTCGCAAATAAATTATTTGTCCATACATTCCCATACTGCTTTCTGGACAGAATTTCCCCATAGATGCTGAGAGTCTTTAGGACTGCATGGGACTTTTATTTTCATCGCCTTGAAACTCGGTGGCCATTGGATAAATGCTGAGAATGTGAGCCGCTCTGACGCTGAAAGACTCTGGGAGTGAATGAAGTGTGGGCTGGACTTGATGCTGAGAGTCTGCATGGTGATTGGAGGAAAAGCAGAATGTAGTGGTGGTGCATGGTGATTGGAGGAAAAGCAGAATGTAGTTTTGACTGACAGGTTTCAAAAATATATAACGTCCCCTCAGCCGAATGATTTCAGTCCCATCGTGGATTTTGCATGTGAAGTCGAATGACAACTATTTGTTGGCTTTTTCAGAGCGAAATACTTCATTCTTACACTGTGAATAAATCACACTCATCGTATTTCATTATATATATATATATATATATATATAATGTGAGTGAGAGCGTGCAAGCAAGACAATACCTTGTGCATCATACGTGGATCGCTGGATCAGAGGAATGACTTTTTGGAACTTGGGATGTCTGTAAATAAACTGACACATTTGTACAGCAAATATGAGCTTCCCCTGTTTGAAAGTTCACAAATCGCCACTTGAGTGAATGGTGTGTGTGACCCATGATATTCTGGTGACCATCAGGGGTGTATCCTCCCTCTCCCCTGTAATGTGCTGGGATTGGCTCCAGCAGACCCCTGTGACCCTAGTGAGGAATAAGCAGGTATAGAAGATGAATGAATGTATGTGTAGAATATGATCAAATGCAGCTGCATCTTACTTCAGAGTTGATTTGCTGTAACAGCACAGAGATGATTTGTCTGAGTTTCTTATTGTAAACATGTTTCACCTCCACTGTTGTTGAATTTGCTCAGTAACACGCTGACGTCACTTCACACCACATTGACTGAAAATCAAAACAGAAAGAGAAGCAGCCTTTTGAACAAGGCTGCAGCAACACAGATATGGTAGCTGCTACGGCTAAACAGGAAGCTGAACTCACTAAATTCCGGAAAACGTCACCCTCCCTCCCCATCACCCACCTCCTGGGAACTTTGTATCTGTTCAAAGGTCATGAGGCCATCTTCCCACCGCCATGGCATCTGACGCTGATGCTTCGTCATCATTATCAGACGACGCATAGACAAGGTTGAGAATTGAACACTGGTAACTTATATTTCCCCCTTTGGGACAAATAAAGGTTTGAATTGTTATTTGCTGTCAAACAACACCACCATGTGGATGTACTGTTTATAACAAAATCCAAGGAAGTCAGCTTTTATTAAACCAGGTCATTAAATATGACAAACTAGTCAAGTCAAATCAGTCATATTTGTATAGCCCACAATCTCAAATCACAGATTCATCCCAATGGGCTTTAGAGTTTGTACCACAGCAACATTCTGTGTCCTTAGACTGTCATATCATAGAAGGAAAAACTCCTTAAAAAAAGAGACTGAATGAGTCTCTTTCTGCATTGATTTATATCTGAACAGAATTAAAGGTTTATGTGCATATTCCACACCTACAGAGATACTACACAGATATTTTAGTAAACCACAGGCCAATTTCAAATCTACCCTTACTTTCAAAAGTTCTTGAAAGAGTGGTAGTTAAACAGCTACAGTGGCTTGCGAAACTATTTGGCTCCCTTGAACTTTGTGACCTTTTGCCACATTTCAGGCTTCAAACAAAGATATAAAACTAATTTATTGTGAAGAATCAACAAGTGGGACACAATCATGAAGTGGAACACACTTTGATATTTTAAACTTTAACAAATAAAAAACGAAAAATTGGGCATGCAAAATCTTTCAGCCCCATTGAGTTAACACTTTGTAGCGCCACCTTTTGCTGCGATTACAGCTGCAAGTCGCTTGGAGTATGTCTATCAGTTTTGCACATCAAGAAACTGATATTTTTGCCCATTCCTCCTTGCAAAACAGCTCGAGCTCAGTGAGGTTGGATGGAGAGCGTTTGTGAACAGCAGTTTTCAGTTCTTTCCTCGGATTCTCAATTGGATTGAGGTCTGGACTTTGACCATTCTTACACCTTGATATGTTTTTTTGGTGAACCATTCCATTGTAGCTTTTGCTTTATGTTTTGGATCATTGTCTTGTTGGAAGACAAATCTCCGTCCCAGTCTCAGGTCTTTTGCAGACTCCATCAGGTTTTCTTCCAGAATGGTCCTGTATTTGGCTCCATCCATCTTCCCATCAATTTTAACCATTTTTCCTGTCCCTGCTGAAGAAAAGCAGGCCCAAACCATGATGCTGCCAACACCATGTTTGACAGTGGGGATGGTGTGTTGAGGGTGATGAGCTGTGCTGCTTTTACGCCAAACATAACGTCTTGCATTGTTGCCAAAAAGTTTGATTTTGGTCTCATCTGACCAGAGCACCTTCTTCCACATGTTTGGTGTGTCTCCGAGGTGGCTTGTGGCAAACTTGAAACAACACTTTTTATGGATATCTTTAAGAAACGGCTTCCTTCTTGCCAGTCTTCCATAAAGGCCAGATTTGTGCAGTATATGACTGATTGTTGTCCTATGGACAGATTCTCCCACCTCAGCTGTAGACCTCTGCAGTTCATCCAGAGTGATCATGGGCCTCTTGGCTGCATCTCTGATCAGTCTTCTCCTTGTATGAGCTGAAAGTTTAGGGGGACGGCCAGATCTTGGTAGATTTGCAGTGGTCTGATACTCCTTCCATTTCAATATTATTGCTTGCACAGTGCTTCTTGGGATGTTTAAAGCTTGGGAAATCTTTTTGTATCCAAATCTAGCTTTAAACTTCTCCATGGACCTGCCTGGTGTGTTCCTTGTTCTTCATGATGCTCTCTGAGCTTTAAACAGGCCTCTGAGACTATCACAGTGCAGGTGCATTCATACAGAGACTTGATTACACACAGGTGGATTCCATTTCTCATCATTTAGGTCAACATTGAATCATTCAGAGATCCTCACTGAACTTCTGGACAGAGTTTGCTGCACTGAAAGTAAAGGGGCTGAATGATTTTGCACGCCCAATTTTTCGTTTTTTTATTTGTTAAAAAAGTTTAAAATATCCAATAAAGTGTGTTCCACTTCATGATTGTGTCCCACTTGTTGATTCTTCACAAGAAATTACAGTTTTATATCTTTATGTTTGAAGCCTGAAATGTGGCAAAAGGTCACAAAGTTCAAGGGAGCCAAATAGTTTCGCAAGCCACTGTATGTCAGTACTTACAGGACAATAGTTTATTTGAAGATTTTCAGTCCGGCTTTCGGGCCTATCACAGCACTGAAACAGCACTAGTCAAGGTCACTGATGACTTGTTTTTAGCTGCTGACGATGGAATGGGCTCGATCCTGGTCCGGCTGGATTTAAGTGCTGCTTTTGACACAATTGACCATAGCATCTGCTATCTAGCAGAGATTGGAATGGGACATAGGCATTAGAGGACCTGTTCCAGTTTGTTAGCATTAACCAGCAATCATCATCATACTCAAGAGTCACTTATGGTGTCCCACAATGGTCGGTCCTTGGGCCCATTTTGTTTACTCTATATATGCTGCCCTTGGGTAATATTATGAGAGTACATGGCATAATTTCCACTGCTACACAGACAACACACAGCTGTACTCAATTAAACCCGATCAGATCAGGCTAGTGTGGCGAGAGGAACACCGATAGCAAAGGGGACAATCAGGATCCAGTAATTGTTGCACAACAACGCCACCTAGGGAATTTCACCCTAAGATTAAAGGTTTGTATAGAACAGGAAAAAGGACACGAAGGTTCGTCTGCTAAAATGAGACAGGACGTAATTCAAGTTAATATATACCTTTATTTATTTCAATTATTAAAAAGACCGAAAAAAAAAAAACACTTCACGTAGTGAAACAATCAGGATGAGAAGACTGTAGGTGCTGAGACTTACCGGTAGGGGGTGTGAGGCCAAAGAAGGGAGGTGTGAGGGGTTCGGAACAATGCAGGTTACCCCAATCATAAAAGAAAAACAACCAAAATCAAAAAAGAGGAGTGCACGACACACACGGAACCCACCACCAGGACGCCAGGGACCACCACCGGCAGCTCTCAGCACTGCGACAAAAATCAAATACAATTAACACAGAACGAACACAACAAATAATACAAGGACAATCAAGACCCACACTGAACTCAACCTACAAACATAATCAATGAAGGAAAAACAATAACTTTAACCAAATATAAAGTTAACGGATATGACTAACAGAGAAATCAAAACCAAAACACAATCACACGTAACATGATCGGTCACGGTACATAAAATTGTTAAAGACCCAACCCACGAATTATTCCCGAAATAAACACAATAGAAATAAATGGTAAAACGACTGCCGTGAATCCCACCGCTGATGGTGAACCAACCATGCACCGCCCCGAGCACCGGCCGACCAACTCGCTGAGTCGGCAACAGGAGCGATCAGTAGGTCGTAGCGGAGCGGAGCACCGTACCAGCGGCGGACAGGTTAAAAAAAACAGCGGGCAGCGGACATGCAGCCGGCAGAACACAGGCAGAAGAGCAACAGCAGCAGAGCAACAACAGCAGAGCAACAACAGCAGAGCAACAACCAGGCCGGGCTGATGGAGTGAGTTTGTGGTTGCAGCAGAAGTTAATCCCACCTAGTTATAAAAACGCAACATAAGAACAGGCAAATAGGTGGCTATTACAGGAGAGAATTGAGCAGGCAGCACGCAAGAGATACATACCACAATAAGGCGATAATAAAGCGCCGCCGAACGAGTCGTGTTGCAGCGCAGAACGGGAGGAGCAACACAAGATCATCAGCCTAAGATTACAACACAAGCATATAGAAGCAACCAAACATGCCCAAAAAGTCAGAAATTCCGCTACGACCAACATACCTGCGGCTGGGGAGAGGCAACACCGGCACGGGCAGCCGGAAGTGGGTGTGCCCCAAAGCAAGCGAGTGAGAGACAGAGTAGTACACACCTGTCCTCTTTATATATAGCGCCCCCTCTCGGAATGGAGCTGAGAGGGCCAATAAAACAGCCCCAATCACTTAAGCAGAGGAGGTGTCCATCCTGCTACACTAGTACATAAATTAAGTGCCTGTGTTAGAGACATAAAGACCTGGATTATCTGTTACTCAACCCTGAGAAAACAGAAATTATTATATTAGGCCCTAAAAGTGTTAGAGAGTCCCTGTCTGCGAAGATAGTCACTCTGCATAATGTAAGAATAGCCTCCAGTGCCACAGTTAAAAACCTAGGAGTTTTATTTGAGCCAGACTTATCGTTCAAAGCTCACATTAATCAAGCCTGTATGTAGCAGGATGAACTGATTGGTGTTAACGATGTTCAGCTCTGTCACAGCCTCGGTGGGCAGAGAACACCTGTCTCCCACTGCTTGGCTGAGGTTTGGGTGCGTGACGTCTTGCTGTTCGTCACTTCCTGGTGAACTTAAATTTGTTTAGTTATGTTTTGTTTGTGTAGCAGGATGGACACCTCCTCTGCTTAAGTGATTGGGGCTGTTTTATTGGCCCTCTCAGCTCCATTCCGAGAGGGGGCGCTATATATAAAGAGGACAGGTGTATACTACTACGTCTCTCACTCGCTTGCTTTGGGGCACGCCCACTTCCGGCTGCCCGTGCCGGTGTTGCCTCTCCCCAGCCGCAAGTATGTTGGTCGTAGCTGTATTTCTGACTTTTGGGGTCATGTTTGGTTGCTTCTATATGCTTGTGTTGTAATCTTAGGCTGATGATCTTGGGTTGCTCCTCCCGTTCTGCGCTGCGCCACGACTCGTTCGGCGGCGCTTTATTATCGCCTTATTGTGGTATGTATCTCTTGTGTGCTGCCTGCTCAATTCTCTCCTGTAATAGCCACCTGTTTGCCTGCTCTTATGTTGCGTTTCTATAACTAGGTGTGATTAACTTCTGCTGAAGTCACAAACTCACTCCATCAGCCCGGCCTGGTTGTTGCTCTGCTGCTGTTCTGCCTGTGTTCTGCCGGCTGCATGTCCGCTGACTGCTGTTTTTAACCTGTCTGCCGCTGGTACGGTGCGGCGCTCCGCTACAACCTACTGATTGCTCCCGTTGCCGACTCAACGAGTTGGTCGGTCGGTGCTCGGGGTGGTGCATGGTTGGTTCACCATCAGCGGTGGGATTCACGGCAGTCGTTTTACCATTTATTTCTATTGTGTTTATTTCGGGAATAATTCGTGGGTTGGGTCTTTAACAATTTTATGTACCGTGACCGATCATGTTACGTGTGATTGTGTTTTGGTTTTGATTTCTCTGTTAGTCATATCCGTTAACTTTATATTTGGTTAAAGTTATTGTTTTTCCTTCATTGATTATGTTTGTAGGTTGAGTTCAGTGTGTGTCTTGATTGTCCTTGTATTATTTGTTGCGTTCGTTCTGTGTAATTGTATTTGATTTCTGTCACAGTGCTGACAGCTGCCGGTGGTGGTCCGTGTGTGTGTCGTGCACCCCTCTTTTTGGTTTTATTTTGGTTGTTTTTTTTTATTGGGGTAACTTGCATTGTCCAGAACCCCTCACACCTCCCTTCTTTGGCCTCATATCCCCCTGCCGGTAAGTCTCAGCACCTACAGTTTTCTCATCCTGATTGTTTCACTAAGCGAAAAGTGTTTGTTCTTTTTCTGTCTTTTTAATAATTGCAATAAATAATGTGTATATATTAACTTGAATTACGTCCTGTCTCTTCTTTTAGCAAACAAACCTTTGTGCCCTTTTTCTGTTTGTTCTATACAAACCTTTAATCTTAGGGTGAGATTCCCTAGGTGGCGTTGTTGTGCAACAATTACTAAATTCTCATTGTCCCCTTTTGCGATCGGTGTTCCTCTCGCCACATTTGTTTTATTTTATTCTTTTTGGGGGGGGGGTTCTTCACAGAAATTTGGGTTGTTTTGTTTTCTTTCATTATATGGATTTTGGTCAAGATGTGTTTTGTTTAAATTTTAGATTTTTTTTTTTGTGTGTGATTTAGTTTTTAGTTTTTTTTCCTAACGTGTTGCTCTCTGGTCCTCCCAATCTAGGTGCCGAGCCTACGGTGGTGGATTGGTGTCTTGGATTGGTGTTTTGTGTTTTTTTTTTTTTTTTTTTGGTTTGCTTCATGGGTGTTGTTCCTGATTAGTAATACTGCCCATTGTATAAACCTCTCCTACCTCGTGCCACCAGAATCTGCCGTTGTCGGCAGGATTTTGCAATTGGAGAGCAGAGACGTGTGTTCGTTTTTTTTGTTTTGTTTTTTTTTTAACCAAAATCATGGCTATTACTGTGCCTATTGTGTTTAACCTGTGTTTTCTTTTCTTTTTCTGAGATTTGTGGACCTGGGATGAGCCCCTTTCCTTTTCCCCTGGTCTCCTTCTCATGGCAGGAAGGTCATAGATGGTAAGGGTTTAGTGATGGAGGCAGAAATGCAGGAATTGAGGCAGGACAAGAACAGGCTGTGGCCAGGCCTGGCCCTAGTACAGCGCCCTCAGTTTCACTTCCATCTGCTGCTTCCACTGCCAGTGCTCTGTCAGTGGAGAGATTGATTTTTGTACCTAGAGACAGAAAATGTCCTACATTTAGAGGAAGATCAGGTATAGGGTTATCAGAATGGCTGGAGGAGGTGCAAGCCTGTATGATAGCGCACCGCTTGTCAATATCTGACCACCTGGAGGGGGAGGCATGTGAGTAAATTAAGTATCACCCCAGTGAGGAGCGCTTAGACCCAGCTAAGAATCTTACTTTTCACTTATAAAACCATTAATGGTATGGGCCCTTATCTTAAAGATGCTCTGGTCCCATACCATCCAAACAGAACACTGTGGAACTACCAGTAGTTCCACAGGTCCATAAAAGTACAGTAGGAGCTAGAGCATTTAGTTACCAAGCCCCTGTTTTATGGAACCAACTCCCAACTAATAAAGAGGCCGACGCAGTCTGTGCATTTAAGGTTAGACTGAAAACATTCCTGTTCCAAAAGGCCTACGGTCAGGGTAGCTAGAGGTAAACTTAAACCCACAGTTCAGTCTAAGCTGCCCTAGGAGTGAGAATGCTGGTGGAAGTACAGTGCACTCATCTCTTTCTGGTACCATGTACCGCTGTCTGGTACCATGTACCCCTTCAGGGGAGTGGCTACTGTTTCAGTTCAACCACAAGAGGCCCAATGATGATGACTCCTGATGCAACTCATCGACATCCCCCTGATGAACCTACTCCTTCACCTGCCTGGTTGAACCCACCCTTCTGCCCCCACCCTACGACATCTCAACAGATTGAAACATCTTTTCAGACTAATACTTCATCATCAGATGGATGTCTGTCAGCCCTGGTTCATCTATAGCCTGTCCATCCATGGGAGTGGATCTCTCCTTCACTGTGGTTCTCCCTGAGGTTTCTTCTTTCCCACTGGGTTTTGGAGTTTTTCCTTGCCGAGAAGGAGGGTCTAAGGATGGGGGATGTCTGAGTGACTAATCCATCTGTATCATTGACTGGCTATAATTGGACTGAATTTTGTGAAGCCCAGAGAGGCAACTGTGTTGTGATATTGGTATATATAAATCAAACTTAATTGAACTAAAGCATCACAGGTAAAGGTAAAGTTACAGCAACAAAACATGAACTCACCAATAAATACAATTCAGTTCTTACTGTTCAATAATCAGTAATCCAACATGATGTTCTGTTGTCATCCTCCTGGTTCTGATGTTGTGCCCACAAAGGTGATAACATCTTCAGCCAGATGCCTGGCTGAGCCTGGAACTTGTGACCCTTCCCCCGACAGGAAACTCAGTTTCACACCTTCAAGGAATGTCACCAGAGGTATAAAGGCACCAGCCTTTCCCCTCTCAAACTCTCTTCGACTTTACTCTCTCTCTCACTCCAGACTCTCTTCAACTCACAAGCTCCAAACTCTCTCCCAGGCTCCTGCTCATCAGCAGAGCACCGCTCTGTAGCAGGAGAAGCTGCAGGACAGAAGCCTTCAGCAGCTTCTCTGCTCTAAAAAGGATTATCCAGCTGCTTTCAGCGTCTCACGGACCTGCAAGTGACCAAGGACTCAATGACGTCCAGTGAGCAGCACTGAAGAAACTAAGGCGTGGTTCTACAACCAGACAAGGATTAGCAAAGAGCAATGTGACCTACACAACGGAGCTACTCCTCAACAAACACCACAGCTACAACAACATCTGCAGCTACTCAAGGAAGCAGTGCCAGAGAGCAACCCTTCTTCTTCCTTTCCACTGGTAACATGACTTGGGCAGAACAGAACATTAACAAACACGGTTAAACCAGACTGTTGAACTTTGTTAATGTGATGAGATCATAGGCTACAGTTCACTGTGTTTTAGGTTTGTAAGAAGGTTTAGTTTGATGTTAGTGTCCCAACCTGCATAATACTAACCATTCTTTAACATGATACCTTGAAACACACACAAAGTGACATTAAGCCTATACACACACACACACACACAACACACACACACACACACACATTAACATGGTCGGCCAGTTTCCCTTTGTTCTTAACAGACAAAGAGCCCCACATGGCCTGGACTACATAGAACAGCCACCACGGCAGCCATCTTTGTAGCCCCCCCCCCACCCCACACACACACACACAAACAGATACGCACATGCACACACGCGCACACACACAGCATCCATCTACGCACATTCACATGTACATAGATACATTTAGTTTAGATTGTTTGTGTGTTTTTACTTTTGTATTTGTATGAATAAATGCTTTTGAGTCATACATTCTGCCTCTTTAATGTCGTACAATAATGAATTCTGCTAACCTCTACTTTAGAACTCAGAATCCTTCAACTATTAATAGCTATTAATATGATGACCCTGGTTTCTATTAAGTTAATTGTTAATCAGACGTCCAAATTAATAGATTACAATTCATGAGACTGAATCAGAGAATTGACTATCTTTTCCTCTCAACAGAGAGGTGGTGCCACGAAATTCTAAAACTTTTAATGAATACATAATTATTTCCAATAATTATTAATTCTTTCTGATAGTCAGTCCCACCTGAACAATTAGTGCAAGACACAACATATTAATGGTGCCGCACTTGAGGCAAGTACTGTGCACAACACTGCAGTTTCTCCACAGCTTAAAGTGTAATTTCTGTCAATTTTAGTTCAGCTGTGTCACATTGAGCTGAAACATGGAGCAGAAGCTTGTTTCCTTTGCTGCAGATGTGAGTTCCTGTGCAGCAGGTGGGAAAAATCAAATCTTAGTTATTGCACTACGACCAGTCTTTTCAAACAAATCACAAATATCTGAGGCCTTCACTGGTGAATTAAATTGAGGCTAAATGTTCCAATTATTGCCAGAATCCTAAAGATATTCAGATCATCATCATTTTTACTATTTTAAAATATAAAAGATTTAGTTTAACATGAATAATGTCTGGAGACTTGAGGTAAAACAAATAATCCACAAGAAATATTACTCATCTAAATCAGAAGAAAGCTTGAAGAAAAGAAAAAAAAAATCTTTCCAAAATGTTTTTCTTTTAATCTTTCATCTCATGACTCCTTGATTAATACAGTGACCCTTTTTGAGGCTCAACCCCTGAGGCTGGGAACCACAGGTCACAGACCAAAGCTTGAGTCAAAAGAAGAATTTATTTATCCTTCATGAAAAGTCTTATGGAATGTTAGATTCTTACAGCACTTGGATCAATAGTAATCTGCAAATCTTTACATGACCTTCACATGTGGCTGGAGAAGAATCACTGAGTGAAGTTGACTGGCTGCAGTAAACGGGCAGAAAGAAACAGCAGGAGCCCAACAAGGAAACGTTAGGAAGGAAGTGCTGCAGTTGATGTGATTGGTGTAATGAGCGAGGGAATCTCCTGCAGAGACTTGCTTGATGCTTCTATTGGTGGAAATGATTTCCTGTGTCGTTATATCAGAACAAGGAGCTGTGGGTGTTTACTGATGCATTTACTTCTTGTAGTTTTGTGTGTCAAACTATTTCAGTTTATTACGTTTAACAGAAGAACGCTATAATGACTTCATCTCATATGCTGCCACATTATAAACCCATCCATTCATTTTCTGTACCTGTTTATTCCTCACTCGGGTCATGGGTTCTGCTTGAGCCAATCCCAGCCAACTTTGGGTGAGAGGCAGGCATACACGCCAGACAGGTTGCCAGTCTAGCATGGAGCAAACAGAGTTTTACAGGTGGAGCAGAGTTTTGCAGGTGGATCAGAGTATTTCAGGTGGAACAGTGTGTTACCGGTTGAAAAATTATGTTACAGATAGAGCAGAGTGTTAGTGGAGAAGTGTGCTGCAGGCTGATTTTAAAGGTGGAGCAGATTTTTACAGGTGGAGCAGTTTGTTACAGTTGAAATGTTACAGATGAAGCAGAATCCAACAGGTGGTGTGGTGTTACAGGTGGAGTGCAGCTTCTTACATGTGGAGCAGTCACGTCACAGACAAAGTAGAGTGTTACGGGTGGAGCAATGGATTACAATTGTAATGGGGTTGAAAACCCTTAGACTTATACCTCTTGTTCTACCGGGGAGTAATCTGTCACAATCAGCACACCGGGGGATTTATAATGAGACAGTTAATAATAAAAATAAATAAAATAATAAATAAAAGATGTACTAAAATAGTCCAGTATTCCGGAAAAGTCTCTTAAAAGGAGCAATGTAAAATTCAGGGTCCAGTGATGGGCAGTCCTTTAGAAGGTCGAAGTTGGGCTGTGTCCAGGGGTTGACAATGGGAGCCTGAGTACAATAAAAAGACGCTAAATTACTTCTGTATAGTTAAGGGGTTTTTAAAAAGTAGGCAACTGGACTTTTTCTTTGAGCTTGAAGACGTTTCACCTTTCATCCGAAAGGCTTCTTCAGTTCTAGCCTGATGATGGAAACCAGGAGCTATATCTCTGGATCACAGAGGGTGGAGCTATAGACCACACCGCCCATCCCATAACAAAGGGTCACATAGGTCACCCTTCAAGGTGTGAATTTGGATGTGAGTCGTTGTGGTAACGACTCTCATTCCAATTCAAGGTGTGACTTGGAATGAGAGTCGTGGTCACATGATCCAGAGAGAGAGTCCTGCTCTGATGGTGAAGAGCAGTTAAACTTCCTGGGATGAGATCTCAAGGCAGGATGGTATGTAGCAGATAGGTTATGACGCAGTCCCCCTCCTCTGTTCAAGGTAGGTTGTTCCAAATGGACATAAATGGCCTCTTTCACTCCTCTCTCATACCACCTGTCCTCCTTATCTAAGATGTGTACATCAGTGTCTTTAAAGGAGTGTCCCTTTTCCTTCAGATGTAGATGTACTGCTGAGTCCTGTCCTGATGTGGTGGCCCTCCTGTGTTGTGCCATGCGTTTGCGGAGTGGTTGCTTAGTTTCACCAATATATAGATCCGGGCACTCTTCACTGCATTGTACTGCATAAACCACATTGTTGAGATTTTGTCTTGGGGTTTTGTCCTTGGGGTGGACCAGTCTCTGTCTGAGGGTGTTACCAGGCTTGAAATAAACTGGGATGTTGTGCTTGCTGAAGATTCTTCTTAGTTTCTCTGAGAGACCAGATACGTACGGCACTACCACATGATTCCTTCTGTTCTTCTTTTTGTCTTTCTGTGTTTCGTTTTCTTTCTCCTGTCTTTTATTAATCTTCATGAATGCCCAGTTGGGGTAACCACAATTCCTTAGTGCCTGTTTGATGTGTGTGTGTTCCTTCTCTTTCCCTTCTGTTTTGGATGGGATGCTGTCTGCCCGGTGTTGTAGGGTTCTGATGACACCCAGTTTGTGTTCCGGTGGGTGATGAGAGTCAAATAGTAGATATTGGTCGGTGTGTGTGGGTTTCCTGTAGACCTCTGTGCTGAGACCTCCATCTTCTTCGGCAAGGACCTCACAATCCAGAAAGGGTAGTTTCCGGTCTTTGGAGTCCTCCCTGGTGAACTTGATGCAGTTGTTGACCGAGTTGATGTGCTTTGTGAAGGCCTTCCTGGCTTTTGATTTTTGTGAATGTATCATCCACATATCTAAACTAGTGGCTTGGTGTTGTTCCTTTAAATGAGGTTAGTGCTTGGTTCTCCACTTCCTCCATGTAGAGGTTCGCCACAAGGGGGGAGACTGGAGAGCCCATGGCACAGCCATGTTTCTGCCTGTAGAATTCCTCATTGTACTTGAAGTAGGTGGTGGTGAGGCAAAGTTCTAAGAGGGAGCAAATTTTGTCTTGGGTGAGGTTGGTTCTTGTGTGCAGACATGTGTCCTGTTGTAATCAGTTTCTGACGGCCTCTACTGCTTCTGTTGTGGGGATGCAGGTGAACAAGGATGTGACATCATATGATACCATAGTTTCATCTGGGTCCAGTTTCAGTTGGCTGATTTTGTCTGTGAAATCCTTGGAGTTCTGGATGTGATGTGGAGTTTTTCCAATTAAAGGAGACAGAATCGCTGATAGGAATTTTGAAATATTATAAGTGACTGAATTGATGCTGCTTACAATTGGTCTGAGGGGGGCCCCTTCCTTGTGAATCTTCGGGAGCCCGTATATGCATGGGATGGTGTCCCCTGGGTAGAGTCTGTAGTACATGTGTTGATCAATGGATTCTGTATGTCTCAGGTCTTGTAGGCAGCGGATAATCTTCTTTTTGTAGCCCTCGGCTGGGTCTCTTTTCAGTTTCTCATAGGTGTTAATGTCGCTGAGTAGATTGTCCATTTTGGAGTTATACTCAGTCGTGTTTAGCACCACTGTGTATCTCCCTTTATCTGCTGGTAGTATGGTGATGTTTTTGTCCTTGCTTGGAGATGTAATGGCTTTCCTCTCCAGGTAAGTGAGATTTGAAGTGGGGACCTTTGCACTTGTGAGAGCTGCAGATACCTTCATCCTGATTTGTTCTGCTTCAGCATGAGGTATCCTGTTGTTCCTAATCGTGTCGGTATCCTGTCGTTACCACAACGACTCTCATCCAAATTCACACCTTGAAGGGTGACCTATGTGACCCTTTGTTATGGGATGGGAGGTGTGGTCTATAGCTCCACCCTCTGTGATCCAGAGATATAGCTCCTGGTTTCCATCATCAGGCTAGAACTGAAGAAGCCTTTCGGATGAAAGGTGAAACGTCTTCAAGCTCAAAGAAAAAGTCCAGTTGCCTACTTTTTAAAAACCCCTTAACTACAATGACCTGGATGAGTGAGAATCTACACAGACATCTTCTGTATAGTTGTTGGTTATAGGTGGCCACAATATCACGAGCATTAGATAAGTTAATAGTCTAAGGAACACGGTCTGTACTCTTCCCCAAAAGAGTCAGAGTCCAAATTAATAAACAAAATTGAAAAAGACAATTCTAAAATTCAAATGTCCACAGCAAACCAAATCAAGAAACGAAAAATGAATCAATAAATTTGGCTCTTCAACACGGGAGGAATCAGTTGCTGAGATCCTTTCGATGTTATGGACTATTAATCTTCAAGATGTAAGTAGTTACAGAGAGGTACTTAGCTGAAGGAGGAGTAGGAGGAGTGAAGCGTACTTCACCACTCCGCAAGCCTCCGAAGTCTTCCTCTCTTTCACTGCGCTCTGTCAGACGCCGCCTCGCCAATCACGGCTGCGGTACTCCACACGGGTCCCTTCAGCTGGCCGGCCACATGCTGGTCCCTTCGCAGCCTGCCGTGCTTCACCGCCGTAGCGTTCCGGTCTCCGCCGCTGTCTGGCTCCAGTCTACCCGACTCGACGCTCCCTGTTGCTGGTCCCGCCGCGTCCGTCTTCCTCTTCCTGTCTACCCCTTCTGTAGAGAAACCTCAACCTTGTATAGCCCAACCCACACCTCACAGATAGTGCACCAATCACACCGCGCAGCCCAGAGTCGCCAGGTGAGGCAGATCAGCCTTAATCACCGCAGTGCACTCACAGATAACCAGAGAAGGGGGGAAGGGGAGCGGACACCTGAATGGACACTTGATTTGATTATTGTATTACAGGTGGAACCGTGTGTTACAGGTGGAGCTGGAGCTAAGAGTTAGAATGTAAACCCTGAGGTATTACATTCTCCAATGGGAGCTGTTCTCTACCTGTACTGAGAGACTTCAGGGGTGCTGTGACCCTGCTCATGGAGTTGAAGACTAAATTAATTTCCTTGGATTAGAAGGGACAGGGATGAGATACTGCCTCAGGTGGAGGAGTACTAGTATGTCGGGGTCTTGTTTACAAGTGAAAAAAATGGATCATTACAGCGTCTGCAGTGATGCAGACTTTGCATTGGTCCATCATGGTGAAGAAATAGCTTGAACTGAAAGAGGAAGGTCTCAATTTATCAATCTATGTTCCTACCCTCACCTGTATTCACAAGCTTTGGATAGTGACTGAAAGTGGCTGTAGAAAAGTCCAGAAAATCTGGGGAAACGCAACGCATGTGGTGATCAGAGTGAGAGTGCTAAGAGAGTTGCTAAGAAGAAGAAAAGAAGTTAAATGGTGCAGAATGGTGTGATGTTGATGTGTGTGTTCCTACTTACCGTTGCCTTGACGAAGTCCGACGAGTGGTTGTTTATCGTGGAAAACTCCGGTGAGTGATGATATTGTTGATGTTTACCTGCCTGCTAATGCAGCGGTCGGCTAGCACAGCCATCAGCTACCATGATATTGCAGTGAAAGCAAGTTAAAAACCAGTCTGAGCTTTTTAGGAGTGTTTTGAAAGTGGGAAAATGCTGAATTCATTATTTGCTCAGTTAAATTGTGGTTATAAGTTATTTCATATGGAAGTACTGTTAAAACTGGGTAAAAGTTAAAAATACGCCAGTCAGTCATTTTCTATACCTGCTTATTCCTCATTAGGGTCACAGGGGTCTGCTGGAGCCTATCCCAGCGTGTTACGGCAAGAGGGAGGGATACACCCCAGATGGTCGCCAGACAATCGTGGGGCACACACACCATTCACTCACACCTACAGGCAATTTAGAGTCTCCAATTAAGCCTCAGCATGTTTTTGGACTGTGGGAGGAAGCCGGAGTACCCGGTGAAAACCCATGCAGACAACATCCAAACTCCACACAGAAAGGTCCCAGACCCCGGACGTCTTGAACCTGCCACCTTCTTACTGTGAGGCAACAGCGCTAACCCCTGCTCCACCATGTCTCCCGGTTAAAAATATGTTACTGTGTTATTTAAAAATGTTGTACATTCATTGAGTGTGGATGTGAAAAAGTTCATGATTAAATGCTGTTATGAATCTGATAAATGATTAAGAATACTATATTAGAAAATGGTAAATTCATGGAGAGATTATTTACATGTTAAAAAAGTTAAGTGTGAAACTTAATTCAAAGATTGAAACTGACATGATTGAATTTTTGATGATAAAAAAATTTGATTTATTGTTTTTGCACAATATGTGCAGACTGGTTTTTGGTAACCCTGGATCATCTGAGAGACGTTTGAAATCAATGGTGAGCCAGACCCACCAGAGGAACTCTGAGGCATCCTGTTAGTAGCCTGGCCAGCTACTACAGGATCTTCAGTCGGATCATTGTGGGACATACAGGATTTCCCAGATAAGACCAACAAACACACGCACACTAATACCTATCCAGGTAGTGTAACTCTAAACACAAGACCAACCACACAAAGAACACTGTTAATACAAATGAACTGAAACCCACTGAAGGAAAGGAAGTGGATCCAACGACATTGTTTCTTTTCAGATAATTTCATTTTTAACATTTTTTTTTTTTAAAGAAAAGAGCTCTATTTTATTTGGGGTATTTCCGAGTCACTGTAAATGTGATATTTTTGTGTCTCTTCACTGAAATAAAACTGTCAGTTGTATACCTTACTTATCCTCATTTACTCCTTAGAACCTAGGCCCAAATCTAACAAACAAGTGTTACAGAACTTACAGTTGTTGTTTTTTTTCTATTAGTGAGAAATAATAGGTTGTTCTGGTATTGGAGGGCCTTCAGGTGGAGCAGTGTGTTACAGGTGCAGCAGTGTAACAATGACCTCACAGCCACCCCATCTGTCACCAGGTGTGTTAGAGTCCTGCACCTGCCTGTTGAACATGGCTCCTGCACTGAAGAGAGATGCTACCTGTCCATAAATCAGCAGAGAAACAGGTATTTATTACTGCAGGAGGGAACAACTGTTTCCAGCTCACACATAAATACTTGTGCTTCAGCCTCCAGGCTGACACACACTCCGTTGCCTGTCTCCGCCCACTTCACTGTCAGTGCCTCACAAAGGCATGTCTGCACAGCTGTAGTACAGCTGCAACACCCTGTAATATAGACACAGAAACTCCTCTGACATCTCCATTTCCTTCTTCTCTTGTCTTTTTTCTTTCTCCTGTGAACAGTTTAATATCTTCATTCTGAAGGGTGGAACCTTGGAAAACACCTTCACTCCGACAAACTGACAAACAAGCTCTGTGATGTCAGGAACCAGACAGATTCAGATTCATAACAGACTATTTCAAGGCAGTGGACATCACACAAGCTCATTTCTACTTCATATGGTGACTTTTACACTCTGTTAATAATTCTTCAGTTTTTTAAATCAAAAGAGAGATTGAAATGTGTGATACAAATATGGAATATTTATATCTCTAGACCAGCTGCACCTATTTCAACCAAATTCAGTCCATTTCATGTAGGGCCAGTTCTGAGACCACATTTTGAAGGTAGTCATGACTGGTCAATGTAGGCAAGGCTTGTTACGAGATAAGCAACAATTTGCTTATGGAGGACTCGGGCTGTCAGTAAGTCTTTTATTGTGAACCCTCTTCAAGAGAGTGGAAATTAATCAGGCTATGAAACCTTAGCTACAGAGGCCGAGGATAGACAGAAGAAAAAATACTAAAAACACTCCAGAGGAGGGGGAAAATGAATCTAATACAAATAACTAAGCAAATTACAAAGAAATCAAAATCACTCTAAGGAGGAAAATCAAAGGGTTACAAAACATTAACAGTCAGAGTGGCACAGGAAAAAGGGCAAGTGACCTGAAACAAGAGGCGACAAGACAATAACCAAAATGAGACAACCTCACCACGGTGTGACAATTTTAATTTCAGCCAAACTATTATACTGAGGACTTTGGAATCTTAAGGGTTCACATAGAATAGGGCACATATCCTCCATTTTAAAAAAAAATTGCATTACATCGAATTGTGACAGCAGATTTTGTTGATAAATCTGTCTTAGTTTCAACTGGGTCTTTTTCTATCTAGAATGCCTGGATGCACACTCTTTGTAAACAAATTAAACTTTGTTGGCCGGCACACATCTCCATTTAATTTCTAATCAGAAGTAGAAAATCTCCACAACAATTTGGTGTCAGAAGCGGGATTCCATGAGCAATCATCTGGGACAGAGCATGGATAGGGACAGGCCCTCCTAGAATAAAATACATTCATAAAATATATTCATAAGTCTTCAACCCTTAACATCTTTTCTGAGAAGGGACGACTCACCAGACATTCCAGATCTTTGCCACTGGGACTTCATGAACGTAAATTAAGAAAACCTCATATGGTGACTGATTTTTTTTTATTTTAATTTTAAATTTGACATAACATTTTTATGAAAAACAAAATCCACACACACAAATAATCATCCAGATCCAGAGGTGCCAGGTGGGGTATATAGGATTATTATCCAAGAGATTCAAAATTAGTGTTTTTTGAGCAGAATTATCATACACCCATCATAAAAAAGCCCACTGATGTCCACCTCATGAAGATGGTACGATGGAAGATGGTTTTGTACTGAAATGCTGTCAATAATCAAATTTATTGTAACTGATTATAAGGATGTAGGAAAAATTTTGAAATGTATATATAATAGAGAGGTCTGAGAATCCTACCCTAGAAATTTTTTATTTAGTAGATGTCATTCTGGAGCCTGGAACAGGTGTTTTGACACTTAGATCTGATTATATTGTAAGAAAATTATGTGTACATTTTAATTATATCCATTCATGTTAAAAAGATAAAAGTCACAGCTGTGACATGTGGATTTAATAATAATTAGAGAAATATACAGGTAGCTCCATTCACAATTATTATTATTTTTTTTAACTTATAAGTGCCACCTGCCAGATTATAAATAAAATGATGTGCATATAACACACATATTCAAACTTATACATTACCTATCAAAAAGAAGTAACTCTACAAAAGTAAAATAAATCTAAATAAATAATGGAATAAAGTAAATGCAGTAAAGCATTTTTTTTTCCAGTTGCCTTGGTCTTCATAGGTTCTCTGGTCTCCATAGTCATTATCACATTTGAATCTCGACTTCCTGTCTGTGAGCACCTCCTGGGGTGGGTGCAGCTCACCATTCAGCCAAAATGAAGGGATCTCACGTTAAGCACAATTGGCTGGTAACATGTGGGGAGTGATGCCTTCAGGGTTCACAAAAAAAACCTCTTCTGTAAACAGTTTCACAAGCAATAATACAAATCAAACATTTGCCCTTTGTTAGGATTATTGATCATACATACAATTAAATGGTTGTTGAACATAACAAAGTTGCAGCTCTTCTAGATGGCATTTTGCTCCCTAAATCAATTGCTGTATGTAAATGCCTATCATGATGTGCCACCTCTATTTGTGTAGTCCGGTTGTTGCCATCCATCAATTGTTCCAATAGGTACAAATTCCATAAGAAGGCTCCTGCCACCAACATACAATCTACCATGCATGTTCACGCTCACAGAGATACTACTGGTGTTCCCTCCAGATATGATGGTAATGGACTAGCTGACCCTTGGACTTCCCCTGACACCAATGTTGGCTGGTCCCTATTTCAGGGCAGTAAAATAGCTGCAGCCCTGAACAAAATAGCTTGGTCTGTTCTTTTCCTTAGCAAATCAATATTGAAATGATTATAATTAAAACAGCAGCAGTTGTTTTTATGTCCCTGATGAATATGAAAACATCACCAACATCCCTAAACACATGCAAGATGCCATCGGGCCCTCACCTCTAGAAAATGACTCCTGGCTTTCTTGTCTGAGATCTTAGACCCAAGGACAGTCATCAGTGGTTTTAACAATGATTATTCCAGCTGTGGGTGTTTTCTTTTTGCTCAGCATCCTAATACCATGTGTGTTAAAATGGCTGTTTGACATGTTCACTAAAAAGATAACTCAATCCTCCTGTTAACATGTTAACAAAGCTGATCAAAATTTAGCCTCATTCAACGTTCCCCATCCCCATCTTAGACTGTGACTCTGATCATGACACTAAAACTTCTTTTTTATCTTTGTGTTTGTTTGATTATTTTCATTGTTGTTTTTATTACTATTTTTGTTTGCATTTGCTCTCTTGGGAACATCTATACCACTGTCATGGCGATACATTTAAAAATCTATGCAAATTATTATATATGAAAATGAAGTTGTGACTACTTTTTATTTTGTTTCTTCTTTTCCTTCTTTTCTCTTCCTCCTATTCCTTTTAATAAATTGTCCCTATTGTTTTTGTCAATCAATAATCAAAAGGAGGGAATTCATTTATTCATTCATCTTCTAAACCCTCTTTAGGGTCACAGGGGTCTGCTGGAGCCAATCTCAGCATATTACAGGTGAGAGGCAGGATCCACCCCAGATGGTCACCAGTCTATCATGGAGCATACACACCATTCACTTACACGCTCACACCTTTGAGCAATTTAGAGTCCCCAATTAACCTCAATATGTGTTTGGACTGTGGGAGAAAGCTGGAGAACCTGTAGAAAACCCACACAGACAAGTGGAGAACATAAAACTCCACACAGAAAGGTCAGAGACCAAGGTCTTGAATCAGGTAGGCAAACTAGGCAATTGCCTAGGGCCTGCAGCTGAAAAGGAGCTCCCGATAACGATTATGAATTCAAATAACAACAAAAACAACTTTGTGAGCATGTGAGCTATGACAGAAAAGTTCAATGATACTCTTATTAAAATACCCTCAAGGGATCCCTCCCCTATAGTTTGACAGCAGCAGCCAAGTCAATTTTTGAGCAGCTATCAAAAAATCATGAAACAAAACAAAAGAACGGAAGAGAAACAAACAAGACATCGGTAAGTGAGAATGTACACAATAGGGGTGGGAGAAAAAATCTATTCATGTAAGAATTCTTATTCTCTACGATTCTGGGTTAATTCATTATCTTCAATAATTTTTTATTGACGTTTCCTCCATCTTAATGGGATGGGATCTAATAGGGATGGGAACAGTCCATCACCGCAGTGGACCACTGCTCTATTCGCCTGACATGTTGCAGCCCGAAGCTGTTTCATTATTCAGACGTGATTTTTCTGTCTGAATAATAATAATTCCTATTTGGAATTCCAGATTTGCAGACCTAAAAATGCGACCCTTGTAAATCTTGCAAATATGTAGGTAGGACCATATAACCATGACTTCCATAACCATAACAGACTCCTATGAGCAATGCATGGTTAAGTGATATTGATAATGATAATCACTCTGAGGTACACTGTTCAGAGAAGAAGAGTGAGAGTCAATGAAGCAACAAGAACAGCAGGAATTTCAAAGATAAATGCTATAGACATAATATATGCTGCTACAACCCTACACTTGTAGGATGACTGTGTAAAATGTGTATTATAGATGTATTATTTTCACTTTTTGAATTAAATTACTGACACAAAAAAATTATCCATGTTATTCTAATTTATTGAGAAATTTTTAAAAAACATAGAGAGAGTTCTGATTACTTTAGTAAAGTAAAAGTTGGTATCCAATCAACAGATATTAATTTAAGGCTATTTGTATAAATTGTAGCAACACAAATAATGATTGCTCCTATGTTACATTGCTCAACTGGACATATAGAACTAGTTTGTGTTATAGGTGGATCACTACTTTTCCAGTTAAATAATTACATGGTTGAAAAAAAGGATTTTACTGACATGGTCTGGTGTTAAAAAAAGCAAACTAAAAATCATTAAAAAAATTCAATAATCATTTTAAATTTCCCAGGTCCCCCTTCTGCCTAGGCCCCCAAATACCTTGAAATGGCCATGTGTATATGTCAATATACACATGGCCATATTTCATTTCTGATCAGAATCTAAAAATCTCCACAAGAGAATACAGCAGCTCAGATGACAGCCCACATTCCAACATTCACCCCCAGCACAACGTCCCTCAGGGTTAACGTCTGTGGGTTCTGAGGACTGCAGAGGTTTGGCTCTGTTCATAACTGCTTGCAGCTCTGGTTTTAGTATAAAGGTCTACAGAAACCTGTAACTCTGGAGAATTTGTGAATATGTTATGAAGCAGAAAATACAACTTACAGAGGACGATAATGAGGCCTACTCTATATATTATCATATAGAACAGTAATAATTTGACTGTGTCTGACCAGACTGTTCAAACATGAGAAATGAGTGAGAAGCAGTATTAGGTTTCAGCAGAACTAATTCTTCATAACACATTGTGATTATAGTGTGAATTCAATGTGTGTGTGATAAATTAAACAAATATAAAGTTATTCTAACCTCTCTGTTGATTTTGAAAGAGTTTTCTCAGGCTCTGGCAACAAAGTGTTTCCTCTTTATCAGCTTTTCATTACTACTGCTCCAGTTCCTCTGCTCAATATATTCAAGTCAGACATCTTTATTACAGCTGACAAAGTCTAATTCAGAGAGAAATAATTGTTTCATTGTAGTATTGTATGATTTTAAAGTACCTAGTCCTCCTCTAGTTCCTCCTCCAGCTATCATCAGAATGACGAGAAAGACAATTCTGATTTATCTGCTTCATTTGTTACCAGGCAGATTAACCAGAGAGTTAAAATAAGCTTAAAACACAGACTTGACAAAAACAGAAACTGGACTTGAATACATAGAAGTAACTACATACAGGTGAGTGAAACAAGAAAAATTAGACAGTAACCAATGTGGGAAACAGGAAGTCAAGGTGACAACACAAGGAGAAACATTTTTTTAATATAAAACATGAATGATACAGGTCATGGAACCAGGGTTGAGGAGCAGTACAGGGAACAAATAAAAGAGGAGGAAAACATTGAACTCGAGTGAGGCCAGAAAATGTTCAACAGCAGACAAACTAACTAAAAGCTGTGAGATAGGTCTGCAGCTGATGCATCTATCATCTGGAGCTGAAGCCATTATGGACCACAGCTGGACCTGATCTCATCAAGGTGATCAGCGGGGAGCTAGGAGGAGCAGGTGTATAAGGTACAGGTGTATAAAACAGGGGGGGGGGGCAGTTACACCTGAAATACAACAGGATACTCAAGATAGGATACAAGATTTAACAGTTAGACTGATATGATCTTACAATCTAATAAGATCATTCAAGATAACCCTACTCAATATTGGATTAATTTTACTAAAAACAAGATATTTGCAGAGTTTTTGTCATGTGGCATTGAGCTATGATGGGCATGTCTTAAAATAGATCCTGATGATGCCCTGAGACACCATGAGACACGTCTTAAGACATCATGAGACACATCCTGAGACCTCATGAGATATGTCAGACACATTAGAGACATCACGAGTAGGGGTGTATCAATTCATTTGATCAATGATTCAATTCACAATTTGTAGGTGCTGATTCAATTCAAGGACAATATCGGTTCTTGAATTCGATTGGTTCTAGAGTAAACCAATCGAATTCAGGGACTTGAAATAAATTCAGTAACTTTTTAGCCCAAAATTCAACAAGTGTGATTGTGAAATAAATGGAAACTGGAAAATCGGCATTGCAAATTAAGTTTCCTAGATCGCTATTCTTTCTTATGGATATAAAACATACAAGTAAACAACAGATAATAGCAAATGCATTTAAATCTGGTCAAAAACCTCAGCATCTACATGGACCCTGCACCCGCTGAAACACTAATCCATGCCTTCATCACCACCAGAATCGACTACTGCAATAGCATCCTGTATGCTCTCCCCTCTACTGTCCTTCAAAAACTACAATATGTACAAAACTCCGCTGCCCGACTACTTACTCGCTCCCCCTCCAGAGAACCCATCACCCCCATCCTCCGTCAACTTCACTGGCTTCCTGTAACTTAACTTATCAACTTCAAAATCCTCCTCACCACCTACAAGGCCCTAAACAACCTGGCACCATCATATTTTTCAATATGTAATTGTTTCTCTGCTAAAAAGAGCTAAAAACCTTCTCCACCACTCTCCTACACCTCCGCCAACATCTCCATCTGCCCTTCAAAGTAAAGAGAAAACATGTTTTTCTTTACATTTTCTTCATTGTTTTAATATAATTTTATTAAATATTATTCAGTGTGTAGACATCATTATTCTTATTCAAAAACGTATAAATTAAAATTGGTGTTGATTTGAAGGGCACTGGAACCTATGAATGGCATTTACTTTACAAGCTAGGTCTGGAAATGAATTAAACTTCAAGGTACGTCAAGGTATTACTGCATATGATATATACCCTGGATGAAAATGAAGACATCACAAGTTGTCAAATCCAAAATGTTATGTCCTAGTATTGATACAATTGATTTATTACCTTAAATAAATGTTAGATTCATATATGTTGTCCGGAAGGCCAACTTGATCAATATAGTTGAATCAGAGAAGTGTAAACTGATACATTGATGTAGGGGTGACATGGTGGTGCAGGGGTTAGTGCTGTTAGGTTGCAGGTTCTTCTCTGTGGTCTGGGATCTTTCTGTGTGGAGTTTCATGTTCTCTCTGTGTCTGTGTGGGTTTTCACCGGGTACTCCGGCTTCCTCCCACAGTCCAAACACATGCTGAGGTTAATTGGACACTCTAAATTGCCCATAGGTGTGAGGGTGTGAGTGAATGGTGTGTGTGCCCCATGATAGGCTGGCAACTACCTGGGGTGTATCCCTGCCACTCGCCTGTAATGCGCTGGGATTGGCTCCAGCAGACCCCTACGACCCTAATGAGGAATATGTGAATATAGAAGATGAATGAATGAATGACATTGATGTAGGAGATGTAGCGTTACTTTCCTAATCATGAGACATCTTGAGACACATCCTGAGACACACTAACAGTTTGTAATCTGTGATCCAGGTAGTCTGGTTTCTGGTGGTCTGCTAGATCTCAGTGATCCACTGCTGGCCTCTACCGCTACAGAACCTTCACAGATTTAGTATTTAAAAGTAGTAATCAGCTGATGGTTTCTTAACACTTTCACTGGATCTATGTGAAGTCATGTCAGCTTTATTTATATACCCCAAAATCACAAATCCCAGGTTTGCCTGAAAGGGGAACAGAACATGCCCTGTCCTGTCCACTGCTACATGGATGATACACAACTGTGTCTGTCAATTAAGCCAAATGAAGCCAACCAACTAGAAAATCTTCAAGCATGTCTTAAGGACATAAAATCCTGGATGACTTGTAACTTTCCACTACTTCACTCAGACAAAAGTTATTGTGAACACTTGAGAAATTCAATATCTGATGATATAACTATTTTTTGGATAGCATTGCCTTGGCCTCCAGCGCCAAATTTCTAGGACTGTCACCTACACAACATAGCAAAGGTGAGGCACTTCCATTCAGGCTCCATCCTTTCTCATAGTTCTGTATCATCCATGAGACCACTGCACTCCCAAAATGCAGCTTATTAGGGGTTCTTAGAATTTATAAAATCAAAATGGGAGGCAGAGCCTTCAACTACCAGGCTCCTTTCCTCCTTCTCTCCACCTGTCTTCAAGAACAGGTTCAAAACTTTCCTTTTTGAAGAAGCTTATAGATAAGGCTGGCCCTAGCTCGTCTAGAACATACATTATGCTGCTATAGGTTTAGATTCCCGGGACCTCATGAAATATGAGTTTCTCTCTCTCTCTCTTTCTTCCATCTATAAAACTCATGACCCACTGATGTACCATTTTTTAATCTGTTCCTTTTCAGCACTAATTTTCTTCAATCGACCTTTTCAAACTATCTTCATTGATATCTTCATCCAAAACATTAACCTGTCTTATGTACCCAGGCTTTATCTCCATTCTTGTTCTGTTGGACCTTAGTGCTGCATTTGACACTATCGACCATTAGATCCTACTACAGAGACTATAGCATCTTATTGGTATAAATGGGACTGCATTAACCTGGTTTCAGTCCTATCTCTCAGATCGTTCCCAATTTGTTCATGCTAACAATGTTTCTTCTATCCGTACAAAAGTTCAAAAGTACAAAAGACATGGAGTTCCTCAAGGTTTGGTGCTTGGACCAATACCTCCTTTAGGTAAAATGATTAGGAAATACTCTATAAATCCACTGTTTCATGGTGATAAAGAAAATTATCTCATCTCAATTATCTTCTAAACCAACAGATTTGTGTCTGTCTCCTCTGACCCATGCAAAAGTTGACCTTTTTGTTGTAACCTTGCTGTCAGTGGCTGAAAACCTGATGAGATGGAATGTGGTAACTACATTAATATTCAGAGACAGGATGCTCCATTTCTTGTGTTAAACCATGTCACTGTAGGTCACCTGAATTTCAATTACCCCTTCCTCCTTTAGGTGTGAATTCACCACAGGGGAATCTTCTTGCTCTTTTATCTGAAAGGGAGTCCCCACCTTTCCTTTTGTTCACATTCAAATGTCTTTGTTTTCCTTAGGATTTGCTTTGATTTCATGACAAACTACAGACCCACCACCATTCACGGTCAACTTTTGGTAACAGACTTGCTCTGTGACAACAAACACAGTGACAGTAAGATCCACCATGCTCTATAGACCACTGAGAATGAATTTACCACCATACAGCAGCTTCTCTCTCTCTGTCGTTGTTCTATTGAAGGCCATCACTTGCTGGGTGTGTGTGTATGTATGTGTACATACACACACACACACACACACACACACACACACACACACACACACACACACACACACATACACAGTTAATTTACTGAAATAATGAACAGATGATCATATTTAATGTTTGTTGCATCAGGGATTACAGTGTTCATATAGAAGGTGTAAAATTCCACAACAGACCACATTCCTAACTGTGTTTCTGTTGTTCATTTGTGTGTGTGTATGTGTGTGTTTCTCTCTCTCTCTCTCTCTCTCTCTCTCTCTCTCTCACACACACACACACACACACACACACTCTCTCTGTATGTGTGTGTGTCTCATATTATTGCTGTCATCTACAGATCCAGCTTGGTGCACAGATCCATTAAATGGATCCATCCTTCTGAGCAGTTGATCAACTTGTTAGTTGATCAACTGAGCAGTTGATTAACTCAGTTAATCACTGAGTTAATTACTGACTCACTGACCTTATCATTGAGCATAAACACGTATTTAATCAATTAGTTCACCATTGAGGCATTCACTAAGTAAATTGTTGATTTAAACAAAGAATTACTCACTGAATTAATCGCTAAGTGAATCACTCAGTTATTCAATGACTTAATCAACGAGTTAATCACTGAGATAATTAGTCAGTTAATCACTAAGTTTATCACTCAGTTCATCACTAAGTTCATCACTCAGTTCATCACTGAGTTAAGAGACAGTGAGTACTGTGAGTTTCTACAGGACAATGGCCCCAAACACATCAGTAAACCAGCAACATCTTGGTTCCAGACCAACAAAATGAAAGTTCTGGAGTGGCCAGACCAATCCCTGGACCTTAATCCCATTAAAAACATGTTGGGTGACACAATCAAGCCAAAACCAATAAATTCAGAGGAATTATGAGGCTGAAATATACCTGTTCGTAGGAACCAAATGTGAAGCAGGTCTCAGAAACCATGGTTATAACAACTAAATATTACTGTAGTGATTCACAGGATTCACTGAAAGATTTTTCAGTTCATACATATTACATACATATACATACATACAAACATGAATTTGTAAAGAAAAATGCAGACACTGCTATTTCTATGAACAGCTCAATAATACTTTTTTTCTGTAAAGTCAATAAAATTTGAAACCTTTTCCTTCACATTTTGATTTCATATATAAAATACAGTGTTCCCAATGCATTGAAAAAAAATATTAAAAGGACTTGACTGACCCCTCCTGGAGCTGCCACCTTATCGCGGTGGAGGGGTTTCGTGTTCCAATGATCCCAGGAGCTATGTTGTCGGGGGCTTATGCCCCTGGTAGGGTCACCCATGGCAATCAGGTCCCAGGGGAGGGACCAGACGAAGAGTGGCTCAAAACCCTCTGATGATGAAGAAAAACATTGGGCCAGCGTTAACCCTGCCCGGGTGTGGGTTACCGGGGCCCCCCTCTGGAGCCAGAGAGTTGGGCGGCAGCAGAAACTGGCTCTGGGGACGTGGAACGTCACCTCTCTGGCGGGGAAGGAGCCTGAGCTGGTGCGCGAGGTTGAGAGGTACCGACTAGATAGAGTCGGGCTCGCCTCGACGCACAGTGTGGGCTCCGGAACCAGTTTCCTCGAGAGGGGTTGGATTCTCTACCACTCTGGAGTTGCCCCCGGTGAGAGGCGCAGAGCTGGGGTGGGAATGCTTGTTTCCCCCCGGGTCGGTGCCTGTACATTGGGGTTCGCCCCAGTGGACGAGAGGGTAGCCTCCCTCCGCCTTCGGGTGCGTCGGGTCCTGACTGTCGTTTGTGCCTATGCGCCAAATGACAGTTCAGAGTACCCACCCTTCTTGGAGTCCTTGGATAGGGTGCTGGAGGGCGCCCCTTCTGGGGACTCCCTCGTCCTCCTGGGGGACTTCAATGCTCATGTGGGCAATGACAGTGTGACCTGGAGAGGTGTGATTGGGAGCAACGGCCCCCCTGATCTGAACCCGAATGGTGTTTGTTGTTGGACTTCTGTGCTCGTCATGGATTGTCCATAACGAACACAATGTTCAGGGGTGTCCATATGTGCACTTGGCACCAGGACACCCTTGGCCGCAGTTCGATGATCGACTTTGTTGTCGTGTCGTCGGACTTGCGGCCTCATGTCCTGGACACTCGGGTGAAGAGAGGGGCGGAACTGTCAACTGATCACCACCTGGTAGTGAGTTGGCTCCGAGGCTGGTCAGACCTGGCAGACCCAAACGTTCTGTGAGGGTTTGCTGGGAACATCTGGATGAATCTCCTGTCAAAAGGAGCTTCAACTCGGACCTCCGGGAGAGCTTCACTCACGTCCTGGGGGAGGCGGGGGACATTGAGTCCGAGTGGACCTTGTTCCGCGCCTCTATTGTTGAGGGGGCTGATCGGAGCTGTGGCCATAAGGTCGTCGGTGTCTGTCGTGGCGGCAATCCCCGAACCTGCTGGTGGACACCGGCGGTAAGGGATGCCGTCAAGCTGAAGAAGGAGTCCTACAGAACCTTCTTGGCCTGTGGGTCTCCTGAAGCAGCTGACGGGTATCGGCGTGCTAAGCGGATCCCAGCCTCGGTGGTCACCGAGGCAAAAACTCGGGCATGGGAGGAGTTCGGTGAAGCCAAGGAGAAAGACTTTTGAACGGCTTCGAGGAAGTTCTGGACCACCATTCGGTGTCTCAGGAGGGGAAAGCGGCGCACCGTTGACACTGTGTTCAGTGGGGACGGGGTGTTGCTGACCTCGACTCGGGACGTCCTGGATCGGTGGGGGGAATATTTCGAAGATCTCCTCAATCCCACCAGCACGTCTTCTGTTGAAGAAGCAGAGTCTGTGGGACCAGTGGTGGACTTTCCTATCTCTGGGGCTGAGATCGCCGAGGTAGTCAAAAAGCTCCTCGACGGCAAGGCCCCCGGGGTGGATGAGATTCGCCCTGAGTTTCTCAAGGCTCTGGATGTTGTAGGGCTGTCTTGGTTGACACGTCTCTGCAACATCGCGTGGACATCGGGGGCAGTGCCTCTGGACTGGCAAACTGGGGTGGTGGTTCCCCTCTATAAAAAGACGGACCAGAGGGTGTGTTCCAACTATAGAGGGATCACACTCCTCAGCCTCCCTGGGAAAGTCTATTCGAGGGTACTGGAGAGGAGGGTCCGTAAGATAGTCGAACCTCGGATTCAGGAGGAACAGTGTTGTGGTTGTGGAACTGTGGACCAGCTCTATACCCTTAGCAGGGTGCTCGAGGGTGCCCAACCAGATTACATGTGTTTTGTGGATCTGGAGAAGGCGTTCGACCGTGTCCCTCGGGCAGTCCTGTGGGGGGTGCTCCGGGAGTATGGGGTCCCGGACCCGTTGACACGGGCTGTCCGGTCCCTGTACTCTTGGTGCCAGAGCTTGGTCCGCATTGCCGGTAATAAGACGAACTTGTTTCCAGTGGGGGTTGGACTCAGTCAGGGCTGCCCTTTGTCACCGATTCTGTTCATAACCTTTATGGAAAGAATTTCTAGGTGCAGCCAGGGCGTTGAGGGGCTGCGGTTTGGTGGCCTCAGGATTGGGTTGTTGCTATTTGCGGGTCTTGTTCATCGAGTGGGGGGAGGATGGAGCGGGAGATTGACCGGCGGATCGGTGCGGCGTCTGCAGTGATGCGGGCCCTGCATCGGTCCGTCGTGGTGAAGAAGGAGCTGAGCCGAAAGGCGAAGCTCTTGATTTACCAGTCAATCTACATTCCTACCCTCACCTATGGTCACGAGCTTTGGGTAGTGACCGAAAGAACGAGATCACGAATACAAGCGGCTGAAATGGGTTTCCTTCGCCGGGTGGCTGGGCTCTCCCTTAGAGATAGGGTGAGAAGCTTGGTCCCTCCGGGCGGCGGCCCCGGGGAAGACCCAGGACCCGCTGGAGAGACTATGTCTCTCGGCTGGTCTGGGAACGCCTTGGGGTCCCCCCGGAAGAGCTGGAGGAAGTAGCCGGGGAGAGGGAAGTCTGGGCTTCCCTGCTGAAGCTGCTGCCCCCGCGACCCGACAACGGATAAGCGGAAGAAGACGAGTGCAGCCCATGTTCCTTTTCAATCTCTTTTGTCTCAGCAGGAGGACGAGGGTTGGGTGGATGGATCAGTGCTTTGTTTCATGTCTGAAGTTGGAAAAGTTGCAGCAAACAAATGTTAACTAATGAATGTTCCAAACTCATTTTAAGACCACACAGTATTTGATTTTACGACTTCAAATTCCATTATATAGGACATATGGACACAGGTTAGTTCTCGAAGCAATAACAGGAAGAACCACAGCAACAGATTTTCACCAGAAATCAGCTATAAAGCTCAGCAGGAGGATTATTAGTTTTAGTAGTGAACTTCAGAGCTGCTGCTGGAGCAGGCTACGGCAGCCTGAGAGACAGATATGTATAAATATATATGGAGACACGATTCAGAGCCATGTTCACAGCTATCAGTAATGAGAGTGCTTGCTACAGCTCAGCTCAGATACATTTTGTTTGTGATTATTTATCATGCTTGAAAAGGGATGATATGACACATCATTTATGCAGAAAAACAAAATTAGTTACTTAAAATGAACAGAGATTTATTGCTCATACATGATTGACCATTCATTCACATAACAGCTAAATCAAATGGCATTCTTAACATCATCAAAACTGACTCAAAGAAATAATGGTGATGTTAAATATGTACATTCATTTCTGGTTTAATTATATCCCATTTGGGACAAATTCTTCTGGCAATGTGAAGAACTCCCTCTTACAAAATGTATATCATTGTGTGGTAGCGTGGAGATGCAGGTGTCTTGAAGTTGTCCTCTGTATTTCCTATTTGTCTGTGGTCATCTCCTGGACACAACAGGTGGGTTGACCTGCAGCTGGCGGTCTGATGGGGGTCAGGGGTAAGATGGAGCTCCAGCAATCCTGACCTGTAAATAAATACATACATTGAGATAAAACATGTAATTTGTCAGAGGCAAGATATGCTTGTAGATCTTGAACTCTTTTCATGTCTTCTCCGAGAACCCCTGTCTGATCACTGCATGCCTTTCTCTTCCTCTTCTTTCTCCTCCTCCTGAACATGTTAAACATGAGCTTACATTACTTGAACCACATGCTGTGTCTCACAGCTTACTTGAGTAGAGGACATCTTACTTGTCAGCCGCTAGGTGGCTGAGATATCATACATGTCTCATTGACCTTCCAAATGTCACAGTCAAGAGATGTCCGACTCTACTCTGCTTCCCATTTGTTTTAAGGACTTAAAAACAAATAAAAAATCTTAAAATTGATTCTATAGTGCACAGGTAGCCAGTATAGGGAGGCCAGAATGGGAATTATGTGTTCCCATTTTGTGTTTCAGTTAGCAGGCACGTGGCTGCATTTTGCACCAGTTGGAGACATGTGAGGGACGACTGGCTGACTCCAAAATAAAGTGCATTGCAGTAATCCAGTCGAGATGTAACAAAGCCTCTCAAAATGCTTATGTGCAAGTAAAGGCTTCACCTTTGTCAGCTGCCTAATCAGGAAAAGAATGGTCTTCACGGCAGTACTAATTTTCGGATTTTAAAGTTTATTACTGTTGTCTTTGCATAGCCTGCCAAAGGGCCAAGTTAATGGATGGGAGTTCACAAGAGCCACTGTCAGTTCTGTCTTATACTTATACTTATACTTATAAATTCAGGGCCAACAAGCTTTCTACAAGTCTTTGAAACAAGACAGAAATGGTGTGATAGGGAAGGCATTTATCTTTTTAGCATCAAACTGTCATCAGCATAACAATGAAAAGAGAAACCATGGCTTCTTAAAATAGATCCCAAGAGGCAATACTGTATTTTCTACTATAAGTCGCGTTTTTTTTTGGGCCAGGGGTGCGACTTATACTCCAGAGCTTATGTGTGAAATTATTAACACATTATTACCGGTATATCATTTCACATGTTATTTTCACACTAAACCACAAGAGGGCGCTCTAGGCTTGTGCTGATAATTTCAACATTGGCGGTGACTTTTAAAAACAACTGAGAAGGGCTTAACAAAAATGGCACCGAAAAGAAAATCATATTCTGCAGATCACAAGCTGCAAGTAGTAAAATATGACATCTGACGTCATCGACGTAGAAGAGGAAGCACTGCATCTTCTACCTCTGTAGTTAGAGGAGTTGATAAAAAGCGACACCAAGGATGAAGATTTCATTGGATTTTAGTTACCGGATATTTGGAGTGACACGGATGGTTTTGGTAAACTTCTTAGCATGTTATTGATGCTATAGTTATTGGAATAACTCTTAATATGTTTTGTTAACACACCAGGCACATTCTCAGTTGTGTCATGTAGCATACCGTTCAGCCTGTTGTTGTGCCTTATTCTATTTTTATTTTAAATTGTTCGTCATTTAAATTTTAAATGCCATGTCTGTTCATGGTGTTGGATTTTATCAAATAAATTGTGGTAACTTGTCAAAACAAAGAACCACAAACGCTGATGTTGAGTTTCACTTTTTATCGAGATACACAAAAACAATACATTCCTTCCAGTCCCGGGCAGAACGACAACTTGCACATGCGTGGAAACTTCACTCTTCTTCAGTAAACCTTCTTGCCGACCACAATGATCACACAGCGGCACCCACTGGATAAACAATCAATTGCCCCCTAATTACCTCTGCTTCACAACATAAATTTCCCCCAAAAATTCGACTTATACTCCAGTGTGACTTATATATGTTTTTTCCTTCTTTATTATGCATTTTATGGCTGGTGCGACTTGTACTCTGGAGCGACTTATAGTCCGGAAAATATGGTAAATACAGGGAAAAGAGGTAAAATGGACCCCTGTGGAAATAGACTTTCCCAGCTGAGAAGTGTGATCCCCCTGTAGTTGGAGCACACCCTCCAGTAGTGAAGGGAAAACGAGAACCGGTTACTGTAGAGAACCGGTTCCCTGTTTATCAATTCCATGGAATCGTTTGGCAGTTTATCTAACGATTCTCTTATCGATTCCAACCAGGACACATCTACGTCACGTAATTTACGCAAGTTACGCCCGCTTGATTCCAGCAAGCACGACTAATTATGTGAGGACGTTACACCAGTTTAGCACATCATAAACAACAATGGCGCCCACCAGATTCAAACACTCCAAAGTTTGGCTTCACTTTATGAAAACAGATGGCAACAAGGAGACTTACAGTCATCACAAAATGGACATAACCACATCGGGAGGGAACACAACAAATATGCACAAACATTTGCATGCACAAGATGGAATTATGTTCAAGGAGTGTCATGTTTTTGATGCTTCGGAGTAATACATCTCAACCTAGGAGCAGCTGCAGTTGCCAAGCTATCACCTCTACGGTTACAAAAGGCAACTCTGGTAAGTAGCTATCCCACTGCCAGCTTTTTGACGTAAGTGCCCTGCTTCCTTACAGTGCAGACGCTTTTCTGCTTTGCTCTTGCCTCTGCTGCATTTTTCCGCTTATATTTGTGCTTTTCTCTGTGGGAGATAACAAGAAATGCTTCTGGATACCTACTAATCATCAGGACTACTGTTTTTTCTAATACAGTTGGCTACTGTTACTTTTGGACATTTTTACGACCTTATCATTCAGTGTGGCCTATCAGCAGCATAAGCCTGCACTATAGCGACTGGGACTGAGAAGTGCCGCTAACCAAAGCTAATTAGCAGCAAGATGCCTCCTTTCTCCGAGGACAACTACTACAAACTTCTTCAGATGATAACAGTACTGGAGATGAAAGTTCAGCGGCTTGAAGTAAACTGGGAGGTAAATGGTCAATATGGGAATGAAACCACTCTTCCGATGACCCAAATCAGTGGAAAGGAGCAGGCTAACAGTCAGCTACTTAGCACCACCAAGAATCAGGAGTTAACCAGCAGTCCTTCCTGGAACTCTCTTGGTGCAAAGCCAAAGCATAAAACGTCTAAAGATAAATCGCTTCCCCGCATGGAAAGCCGGCTAACAGGCAGAATCCTGCACCCAGAGACTCTTGATGAAGCTGAGTGGCCTGCATTGCCGTTGCACAGGAGTGTTTCTTCAACACCAGTACCGAGGAGAAAACAGCCCTGGACTGTGGCTACAACAAAAAGTAAGAGCAAATCGTCCCAAACCACAGGGATTCTACTAGAGAACAGATTTGCTCCACTTTTACAAGACCCTGACTCCCCAAAAGAAAGCTCCTATCCCAGCATAAGAGAAAGGTATGAGTCTAAATCAAAAAAAATAAAATATAATAAAAGGCTGCAGGAAGAGCTAACTACTGGGCCTCAAACGCTGATAGTGGGCGATGCAGCCGTGAAGGAGATAAAACGCTTTTGCAGCAAGAAAAACACCAAAGTTCTCTGTTTTACCAATGACATGGTGTCGGATATCTCAGAGAAAATTCTGGGGATCGCTGCTGAGCATCCAACAGTCAAATCTCTGGTCATACACACAGGAGCCCTTGATGTTGTCAAGCAAAAATCAGAGTTATTGAAACGGGACTTTATTGATTTGCTGAACAAAATTAAATCCCTGAATCCTAGGGTGTTCATCAGTGGGCCGCTACCAACAGTTCGAGGAGGAGATGAGAGATTCAGCAGGCTGATGATGCTCAACCGATGGCTCAAAGATGCGTGTTCCACTCAATCTGTGAATTTTATTGACAATTTCAACATTTTCTGGGAACGCAGACATTTCTTCAAGACAAATGGATTTTGCCTCAACAAATCAGGAGTACAGGGCTCCAACATGCTCTATTTTGTGCGTCAGGCACAAGCAGTCCTTGCCAAGGACAAGAGGCAAGATGTTCCAAAACAACGGACAAAACAACTGATAAGACAACGCTCTGGAGAAGAGTTGGTATCGCCAGAGTCAGCTGTTGTAAGACAGCTGACTCAGAAAGAGGCAACGTCATCATCTTCACCCCAACAAGAGGAGTATATCCCAGGCCCAACAGGCCAGCAACCCCCCCTGACCCCGCCCAGCCCCTCAGTCTCTCTGGATTCATCATCTCTGGATTCCTCACTCCCAGATTTCACGGACAGGATGAATGAACTTGTCACTATTGGAATCCAACTTACACCACGCCAAACACCCATACCTTCTTCCCTTAACCCCCCTTATCGTCCAGCCCCCCCCCACTCCACCACGCTGGAAAGAACCATCATCAAAAAGTCACAGAGCCCCCCCACCTCCTCTGAAACATGTCATCTGTGAGTCTGACTGATATGTGCCGGGTCCAGGCTACAATACTAATATCAATAATGTTCTCCAGGAAAAGTCAGGGCCCTATGGAGTTCAGGTAGCTTTCTCAATCCCTGTGATGACAGGTAACAGAAGATCGGTTATGAGAAAAAAAAAAGGGGGTTCAATTAAAGCGGACAACTTATTAATGATAGCATATCAACCTCGAAACATTCCAGTGTTTCCTTGTCTTCCACAACCAGCTGAGGAAAACGGTGAAACACTGAGTCTGGCCTTACTAAATGTTAGGTCCTTAGTGGGGAAAACCTTCTTAATTAATGATTTTATTATTCAACACAACCTTGATTTTATGTTTTTAACTGAAACATGGTTGAACCCAGATAACAGTGCAACCATGCTCATTGAGTCAACCCCTCCAAACTTCAGTTTTATAAGTGAAACTCGGGTGGGAAAGAGAGGGGGTGGAGTTGCCATATTGTTTAATGTCTCCCTCAAATGCAAACAGATGTTATATGGACATTTTAATTCATTTGAATATGCCGCCCTTCAGTTAAATTCCTCGCCCCGGACAGTTTTTCTGAATATTTATAGGCCACCAATATATTGTGCAAACTTTTTTGATGACTTTTCTGAACTGCTGTCTGTAACCTGCATTGACTTTGACTATGTCATTATTGTTGGTGATTTCAACATTCATGTGGATAACGCTCAGGACAGCAGTGCTAAAGAACTGTGTTGTGTCCTTGAAAATTATGGATTAATTCAACATGTAACGGAACCAACACATATCAAAGGTCACACTTTGGATTTAATTATCTCTAAAGGTTTAAACATTTCTAAGGTTGAGGTGACTGATGTTGGTTTGTCTGACCATTCCTGTGTGTTCTTTAAGAGCACTTTCTCCACACATAGAAGTGTTCAAACAGAGGTAATATCAAAACGGTACATCACTGATAACACTAGAGAAATGTTTATCCAGGCTTTCTCTCCGACACCTGCCACCCCCTACACTACAGTGAATGAACTTTTAGAAAACTTCAACAGGAAAGTTACAAATCTTATTGATGCCTTTGCACCGGTGAAAGTGAAGATTATCTCTGGCAAAAAGAGATCTCCATGGAGAAATGAAATTCTGGTCAGAATCGGTAAAAGAGAATGCCGGAAAGCTGAACGCAGGTGGCGAAAAACTAATCTTCAGGTGCATTATGACATCTATAAAGAGAAACTTAGGCTTTATAATCTTGAATTGAGAAAAGCAAGGCAGTCCTTTTTCTCTGACATTATCTCCAAAAACAAAAATAATTCACGTACTCTGTTTGCTACTGTCGATAGGCTAACAAACCCCCCTGTGTCAGTAGCCCCTGAACTTGTATCCACCAGAGCCTGCAATAAGTTTGCCTCCTTCTTCACTGAAAAAATTTTCAAAATTAGACAAGCAGTCACCTCCTCCATGCCAGGTACAGGATATGTGTCGTCCCAGTGTGAACTCAAAATCAATTGTGATGGCATGACAAAATTTAATCCAATCAACCATAAAAATCTGGAGGACATTATACAACATCTGAAATCCTCCTCTTGCTGTCTGGATATTCTGCCAACAAGCTTTTTTAAAAAAGTTTCTACCTGTATGACCTCAGATCTCCTGCACATTGTAAACACGTCACTTGTGTCAGGTGTGTTCCCACAGGCCCTAAAAACTGCAGTCATCAAGCCACTGCTAAAAAAGAATAATCTGGACAATACAGTAATGAATAACTACAGGCCCATATCAAACCTTCCGTTCTTAAGTAAAATAATTGAAAAAGCAGTTTTTAGACAGCTGACTAACTATATGACACTGAACAACTGTTTTGATGACTTCCAGTCAGGTTTCCGACCCCACCACAGCACTGAGACTGCTCTAGTTAAGGTCTGTAATGACATCCGCATAAACACAGACAATGGCAAAATTTCAGTCTTAGTATTACTGGATCTCAGTGCCGCATTTGACACGGTTGACCACAACATATTATTACACCGACTGGAGAACTGGGTGGGACTTACTGGCACAGCACTAAAATGGGTTGAATCCTACTTAAAGGACAGAGACTACTTTGTGTCTATAGGCAACTACACATCTGAACATATAGACATAAGCTGTGGGGTCCCCCAAGGTTCAATTCTGGGGCCTCTACTATTCAACATTTACATGCTCCCACTCGCTAAGATTATGAAAGAAAATAAAATAAGTTACCATAATTATGCAGATGACACACAAATTTACATCAGTATATCACCAGGAGATCATAATCCAATACAAACACTGAGTAAATGCATTGAACAAATTAATGATTGGATGTGCCAGAACTTTCTCCAATTAAACAAAGATAAAACTGAGGTAATTGTTTTTGGAGCCAAGGCAGAACGATTGAAAGTCAGCGCTCATCTTCAATCAGCAATGTTAAAGCCTACAAACCAAGCTAGAAATCTGGGTGTAGTTATGGACTCAGACTTGAATTTCAATAGTCACATAAAAAACGTTACAAAGTCAGCCTACTACCACCTGAAGAATATATCAAGGATTAAAGGTCTTATGTCTCAGCAAGATTTGGAAAAGCTTGTCCATGCTTTTATCTTCAGTAGACTAGACTACTGCAACGGGGTCTTTACAGGCTTCTCTAAAAAGTCAATCAGACAGCTGCAGCTGATTCAAAATGCTGCCGCTCGAGTCCTGACTAGGACTAAAAAAGTAGACCATATCAGTCCAGTTCTAAGGTCCTTGCACTGGCTTCCTGTCTGCCAAAGAATTCACTTTAAAATACTCTTACTGGTTTATAAAGCCCTGAATGGTCTAGGGCCTAGGTATATTGCAGATCTGCTGATCCCTTATGAACCATCCAGACCTCTTAGATCATCTGGATCAGGTCTGCTCTCTGTTCCTAGAGTCAGAACTAAACATGGAGAAGCAGCGTTCAGTTTCTATGCCCCACAGATCTGGAACAAACTCCCAGAGACCTGCAGGTCTGCCGCAACTCTCACTGCTTTTAAATCACAGCTGAAGACTTTTCTGTTCAATGCTGCCTACTGCTAATATCATTCTTAATTACTCTACACTGTACTGTAACTTGTTCTTTGTTTTAATTTCAAAGTTATACATTTTAATTCTTAATTTTTATTTCTTATTTTCATTTTATATTATATCTATTTTTTTTATTTTAATCAACTGTTTTAAATTGTTTTAATCAACTGTCTTAAATTGTATCTTGATGCTTTTAATGTTTTATGTAAAGCACTTTGAATTACCTTGTTGTTGAAATGTGCTATACAAATAAACTTGCCTTGCCTTGCCTTGCCTTGACTACCTCAGTGATCTCAGCCCCAGAGATAGGTGAGCCCACCAATGGTTTCCCTCTACTTCCTCAATGGAAGACATGTTGGTGGGATTGAGGATGTCTTCAAAGTATTTCTCCCACCAACCCACAACATCCCAAGTCGAGGTTAGCAGTCCCCTGCCCCCACTGAACATAGTGTTAAACATGCAATATTTGTTGACAGTATTTTATATTATTATTATTACTACAATAACCCCATAACTGATGAGTCAATAATCGATCTGTTCAGTCTCAGTCGACTAATGTGCAATTAATTGATCTTTTGATTTTTATGTACTTTTCATGGTGATTCAAATTATTTTAAATGTAATTTAAAAATCATATATATATATATATATATATATATATATATATATATATATATATATATATATATATATATATATATATGCAGACACTACACGCAACACTATAGTATATTTGGTCCAAACAATCCATCCCATGTGACCTGCGAGTCAGAAAGTTTGCCCACCCCTGGTGCTATAATTTGGGTTCTATTCATGTTTGAGATGTATTTTTCAAGCACTTGTAATAATCCCATGCCTAATGGTTTTGTTTTCTACAATTTTGTATTTTATTTCGGTTTCTAATATTTGATGAATTATCATTCTGATTTCTGATTGGTTGAGAATTCTGACCCCTGAACTGTGGCATATCAGGAAGTAGTGATTGCGAGAGAGTTGAGTTTGTCGGTGGATGGCGATTGGGGCAGTCAGCTTGTTTGTCTCCTCCTGTTAGCAAAATGCTAAGCCCAAACTTTCCCAGGCTATGGTGGATTATATATTGCTATAAGAGTATTTTGAGTTTATTTTAAAGGCTGAACCCACTCATTTGAGTGTGATATTTTGTATTTTGATTTATTTCTCAAGAAACATTTCATGTACTTAATTAATGTAACTTCATTTTAAAGGACATTTTTTAGTAAAAAGTAAAAAGACATGTTCTGTGGTAATTCATTATTTCATCTTAATATTCTTATATTGTTAAATAATTAAAAAGGTATATTTACAAGATATTTACAAGGCAACAGTACTCATAACAAATCCGGTAACAACTACAGTTTTATCACCTTTAAATGATGAGAACTCAGGGCGCCCCATAGTTATTTGAGCAATTTTGATGTTTTGGATGCCATGCCAGTAAGGCATGGGCATGGGGGTGCTACACTGGGTTAAGGTAATTTTGTTCTATCTTTATTTAACACATTTAATATAAGTAGAGTTAAAGCAACGTTAAAGTGACCTCAGCAGGTGCAGCTGTGCTGAAACATCAGTGAAGCTGTAAATGTGTCAGCAGAGAAACAGGAACTGTCCTTAAAATAAAGTCATTTACTGACATGTCAGCTGCTGAAGAACATGAACATATTCATGCAGCAGGTTTAATATTATAATAATAACTCTGAAACATATAATCATATAGATTTATTTACATATTATTCATGCATGGTTTTAATATTACTCATAATTATTACTCCTAACTAATATTACTACTTCAAACTTTTATGATTTGGTTTCTTATTATTAGTAAAAAACAAAACAAAATAAATGTTTGTTTCTGATCTCAGAGTGCAACGATTAATCAATTATTTGTCAACTATCACATTAATTAACAACTATTTTGATAATCAATTTGAGTTATTTTTAGGAAAAAAATGTCAAAATTCTCTGGTTCCAGCTTCTCTTCTCTGATTATTTTCTGGTTTATTTAGTCTTTTATAATAGTAAACTGATGATCTTTGGGTTGTGGACTATTGGTCTGGACAAAAGAAAAGACATTTGGGGTTGAATCTTCAGCTTTGGAAAACAGTTATCCACATTTTACAACATCATATGAATCAAAGGCATAGAATTGGGTAGTAACGCTAAGGACATGTCCCTACCGATATTTAGCTGTGTAATCACTATCAATAAAACTGCTGTCCTCAGCAATGATTATGGTATGAATGGTTAAATGTCTATCTCTGCTAGAAGTTCCAGGTCTAATGTAAATATCAGTCTTTGATTAGCTACTTGTTTCTCGCTAACTTACATGATTGGCTGTCCCTGCTATCACTCCATCTGCTTATTAGAGCTACATGCAACCTGCTAGTTGGACCAGAGTGCATGAATCTGCAATCGTGACTGTAAATTGTCAACGTGTTCTGAATGAGTCAGACTTCAGCTAGACAGATTTTAAGACTACACAGATTTTATATCTTTTCTGTTTGCGGCTGTGTTTATGTTCTTGTGTGTGCATGTGCTCAACAGGATTTGAAGGATGTCAAAGAAAATAAAACTGGATATCAGACACTTTAGCAGTCAAGGGTGTACTGTGGAGGCTCAACAAAACAGATATTGAAAAAGTAGTGTAGGGGCTTGATTAAATAAAATGTTGGAATTAAAGAATTGAATTTAATCACAATTAACTGCCTAACAATATTTGCCCCAAAGGAACATTTATTTTATGTAAATTAATTTTAGTTACTACCTGTAGCACATTTTCTAAACCCTTATCTTCAACAACTGATAGTGGTCTACAGTCCTGGGAAATTCCTCAGTGTTTCAGATGTTGACTTACCACAGGGGTGTCCAATCCTGGTGGGTGCAGGTTTTTGGTCCAACCAAGCAGTAACACACCTGATTCTACTAATCAGGAGCCCTAGAACACTTGCTAAGGACCTTCAATAGTAGAATCAGGTGTGTAACTGCTTGGGTTGGAACAAAAACCTGCACCCACACCGGCCTGCCAGGACCAGGATTGGACACCCCTGCCTTACCATAAAATACCAAATAAATGCAGGGTTTAAATTAACCACAGCCCACCCTTTCACCAGGTGCAGGCATATATTTTAAGAAATAACTGCAGGTTCCAAATAAAAGCTGAGTCTAATTTATTATCAAAAAAAAAGTGAACACTGATGCTACACAGCTGCATTCAGACCAAAAGATGTACGTGTGTGATGCAGCACCATTTAGGTCTGTTTTTGTTTAGAATACATGTTCATGTTCTGTGCAGCATGGGGTCACACCTCCCCACACACTGCAATTAGAGAATAGAAGTTTTTAAAAGTTTTCTGTGGTGATCATAAGTGGGATCAACATCAGAGGACACCGTGCTCCAGTCAAACCTGGTGTCAATACATACACTTCCTTGCTGCTACTTTCTTCAACGTCTCAGTCCTGATGCATCATCCTTGTGCTTAAATAACGTTAAAGAACACCCTCAGAAATTCACCGTCCTGTAGAGCAGCGGTCACCAAGCTTTTTATTACCTCCACCTGGTCAACGGTTTGGCCGACCACTGAACTAATGTGCTCTGACTCTGGTCGCTAGAGTAAGGTTTAAACATAAAAAAATAAGATACAGATACATGACAGAAATGAATATAAAGTGTGTGAAAACTTGAACTCTACTTTAACTTTAAAAGACCTGCTTTAACTTTAATTTGGAGTTTAAAACTTTAACTCCAAATTAATGGGAGCTCTGAGTTTGTTTCTCTGCAACGAGACAGTCCCATCTGGGAGTAATGGGAGACAACCACACCTGAAGTGTGTTGCTGATGTCCAGTCTACTCCATTGTTCTGTTTTGGTTGCAGTCACTGCAGAAAACCCTGCTTCACACAGATAGGATGTCAGAAATGGCATTAGGGTTTTCAGTGCTGTGATGGTAATCTCAGGATATTCTGCCATGACATTAATCCAGAACACAGGCAGAGTTGTTGTCTCAAACATATTTTTAAGGCCGCCATCATTTGCATCATTTGCCGCCATCTCCAGCAGTTCTTCTTCTTCTTGCACAGCCATGCTAGATTCACCTGGTTTGTTGACAAATGGGTTGCAGATTCCATTAAAGTTTTTCTGTGTACATGTACATAAGTATTCACAGCCTTTGCTCAATACTTATTGATGCACCTTTGGCAGCAATTATAGCCTCAAGTCTTTTTGAATATGATGCCACAAGCTTCCCACACCTATCTTTTAGCAGTTTGGTCCATTCCTCTTTGCAGCACCTCTCAAGCTCCATCAAGTTGGATGGGAAGCGTTGGTGCACAGCCATTTTCAGATCTCTCCAGAGATGTTCAATCAGATTCAAGTCTGGGCTCTGGCTGGGCCACTCAAGGACATTCACAGAGTTGTCCTGAAGCATCAGTTGGTGAAGCAGCATAAATGCAGTGCCTGTACCTGACTGATGAGGAGATCAGACACGGTGCACAGTGAAACACATTATCACAATTACCTTATTATCTGAAATGGCAGGTGATTATCAGAAATCACGGCTGCCGCAGAGAAGCTGTTTAGCTGCTCTCAATACAGCTATTCATGGCCCCTTTTAGTCAGTGTCAACACACACACACCTATGTCATCCTTGGCTTGGCCGCCATACATGTCATATTCTGACACACTCAGCATTTATGAGCTAAAGAGGCTGCTGTATTCGATGGCAGCAGAGGAAATGGAGCCTTTACAGCAGGGTCACAACCTCTCACCTGACATGTGAGATGACTCAGTGTGGTGTGTGTGTATGTGTGACATATGAGTAGTGTGAGTTACACTGTTTCATGTCCACTGAAAGGCTGTTGCTTTTCAGTGTTGCTCCTCTCTTCATCCTTCAGAGGAATAAACAGTCTTGTGAGCAGCAGCATTGCAGGTCTGCCCTTTAGTCAGCCACAATGGCCTCAGGTCTCTATGAATCTAGAGTTAGGAATGTGTCATGGCAGCTGTCAGTCCTCCTTCCTGATGATTATCTTCCTCTTCTTCTTCTCCTCCCTCCTATTACAACCCACCACTTTACACCCAGTGATGATGGATGTCTCAAACACACACTGCTGTGTACTCAAGGCTCAAAAAGAGGCGCCAGGCTCCAACCACATCAACCACACCTGTTCATGTTTGTATGTGTGTGTGTGTCAGTGACAAAAATGTGATGTGGTGTAACCCTAAAAACTTGGTAACAGATAATTTATCTCTCTTAAGAAGGAACAAAAACAAATGCTATCAACAAGTTTTATCTTCTAGGTGGATTATATATTAATATATGATATATAATAAATATAAAAAATAAAAAATCTCACATAATCATGATTTAAAAAAAAAGAAATTGATACAAAAGCCCTTAAAATAACAGAGACATTGAGTGAAGGGTGAGGCTCATGTGTTGACTCCTCAGTGGCACAGTGTCACCCCCCCACTGATGGTGGTAATTCAGCTGGGCTATTCTTGGCTTGTCTCTGGGGAGCAGTCAGGAAGTCTGTTACATGCACACACATACACACACACACACACACACACACACACACACAAGCACAGGTGTTGTGAGACATCTCTAATTGATCTTTATTAAGCTCTGTAACTCTGAAACCAATTTGAAGAACAGCCTCTAAGCATGGATGTATTATAAAACCTGGATAGGGTACCACTGATTTTTCCCAGTGGTCACTCGTGGTACTGCAACTAAAAATCCCATGCGACCCAAAAAGCATTTTTCCCATAGACCACAACAGTAAAAGAGAAGCCGATAAAACTGTTGACAGGACACCCCCAGCTATAACCTTGTTAATTACTATTCTTTGTATTCCATATTTTTTATATAAGTCCTGGACTTTTTATCCATTAAAAACCTTTCTAACGGCCAGAAAAGCTCTAGAAAAGTTTTTTTTATTCATTAATTTATTTTTTCATTTATTTATTTTTCTTTGAACGTTTTTAAAGTGATCTGCATGTGAATTAAATGATTCAAATGTGAGTATTGTTCACAATTTACACATTCTTATTGCCCCGGGGCATGTGGAGGCACCAGAGCATCATGGGAGGTGACTCTACTGTGCAGTCTCTATGGTTGGGTTGCATAATGCAGAAATAAACATGCACCAAGAGAGCAACTTCCATTGAAATGAATGGCAGCCATTTTTCAACCTGGTATCCAGCTATATTATACATCCATGCTTCTAAGTGGCAGATTAAGTTGCAGCACAGTGAGAATCCATTAATTGACTAGAATGTAGAGTGTGTTGTTGCTGCTGTTCATACTGAGGAGAATAATACACAGAAAATCCCTTTCATAAGGACATTAGAGCTCATTGTTTATCACTGCTCTGTAGATAACTGATCCAAATAACTTTTTAAATCTTTTATTTTAAATTAATTATTTTAAAAAATGTCATGATTTTAGTCTTAATTATTTTTCAGGCTGACAGAACTCTACAATGTTGATGAATGAATGAATGATCACATGTCTCCCATTCTGGCCTCCTTGCATTGGCTACCTATTAAATCGAGAATAGAAATTAAGATTCTTTTCCTTACATTCAAAACTCTCCATGGTCAGGCACCATCATATATAAAAGAGCTCATAACACCTTACTACCCCTCTAGAACACTGCGCTCTCAGGATGCTGGACTCCTTGTGGTTCCTATTGTCTCCAAAAGTAGAATGGGAGCCAGAGCCTTCAGCTATCAAGCTCCCCTTCTGTGGAAAAAACTACCATTCTGGGTTCGGGAGGCAGACACAAGACTTTCCTTTTTGATAAAGCTTATAGCTAGGGCTGGCTCTGGTCATCCCTTAGTTATGCTGCCATAGGATTAGACTGCTGGGGGACTCCTCTCTCTCTCTCTCTCTCTCTCCCTCTCTCTCACTTTCCCTCTCTCTCTCTCTCTCACTCTCTCTCTCTCTCTCTCTCTCACTCTCTCTTTCTCTCCACCTCCATCTGTGGACTTACATGTCCACAGATGGATGTTACTAACGAATCTCCCCGGAGTTTCTGTGCTCTATCGTCCAGCAGGTTCTCGTGGATCGTGGCTGCTGCTGTGATCCTGCAAGACGTCCACTACACATTTATTACTGGGAGTGGCTACTGCTTCAGTTCAGCCGCATGAGGCCCAATGATGACGACTCCTGATACGAATAATCAAGGCCCCCCTGATTCTCTACAGACTGAATCATTTTTACATCTCACAGACTGATAATTCATCATCAAATGCATGTCTGTCAGTCCTGGTCCATCTATAGCCTGTCCGTCCATGGGAGTGGATCTCTCCTTCACTGTGGTTCTCCCTGAGGTTTCTCCTTTTCCCACTGGGTTTTGGAGTTTTTCCTTGCCACAAAGGAGGGTCTAAGGCTGGGGATGTCTGGGTCGCTGACATTTTGTGAAGCCCAGTGAGGCAACTGTGTTGTGATGTTGGGCTATAAATAAAATTGAATTGAATTGAATAATCCTGTTAAATAAACCAATAAATTAACATGTTAAATGCTTCACACGTCACTGTTACAGGAGCAAGAATAGACTTTAGCTTTAACAACCATAGATTCCTGTTGATCCAGTTCACACATTAAAAATGATAATTACAGATGTGTCCTGGAACCAGTGTGGCTGGCCCTGGTCGTATTGTGGGTAGAGGTGTTAGTGCTGCTGCTGAAGGATCAGGTAGAGGAAGGAGGGCAAATTAAATACAGGAAATGTGTGAGTGTGTGTGTGTTGAATGAAGAGACGGTGAAGCTGTGACACATCAACAATCAAATGGATTTTTTTAGCTGAATAACTGAAGCCATTAATTGTCATTCAGAATTTGATGCTGGGAAATTAATACTGCTTCAGTCAGGGTGTGTGAGAAGGCAGAAAGGGCAAGCAACCATGAACTTGCAGACATCAGCGACCATAAGGCCACCAAAAGTGTTGACAAATCAGGCTGATAGAGCAATAAGCACCCATGTGGCAGGCAATCTTGTAAGAATGACCCCAAGGTCATAGGTGCACCAAGTACCAAGCTGCTGGGGGAACGAACAACTGCCTAGGTGGGCAGGCGTCTGGGGTACGGTGTCTTTGTAGTGCAACCACAACCTCCAGCCCCACCTGCCACTGAATGTCAGTCACCACACAGGCAGCAGGCAAGATGGTGCTAGGCCAAACCTTCTTGTATCTGGGTGGGGAAAACTGCTGCAAGATTGTGTCTGGCTTGGTGTTCTTGGGACCAGGCCAGTAAGTGAGGGTGAAATTGAAACGGCCCAGAAACAGGGCCCACTGAGCCTGGTGGTAGTTAAATCGGTGAGCAGAGTGGAAATGGTCAGGTTCCTCTGGTCTGTCCAGACCACAAAAGGAGTGTGTGGAGCCCTCCAGTCAATGTCACCATTACCAGAGAGCCAGGACCACAGCCTGGCCTGTGAGAGGCGACGAGAGAATAATGCACAGGGGTGAAGCATGTTGTCTGCAGGATGTCACTGGGATAGGACAGCCCCCACTCTTCAGGCAGATGCATCCACCTTGATGACACTTAGCTTCTTGGGATCTGGGTGGAAAAGCACAGGAGGACGGAGTCCATAAGAGGGAGCGTGTCATACTGCTATGTCATTCAAACCTGTGTAATCAATATAGGGGTGGAGAGAAACATCCTTTTCTGAGACAAAAAAAATCTGCCCTGCTAGCTAGGTACAGCCTAGTTGCATCGGCCCCCCCAGTGGATCCAATGTTAGCGGCAGTCGGTATATTCGGAGGATCGCAGACAGTAGCAGTTACTTCAACCAGGTCTGGATGCTAACAACAATCTTCATTATCTTTGTTAAGTCCTTAGCGAAAAATGGACAATGAAGCATGCTGTCATCCTATATGGAGGCAGGAGACTCAACAAGGGCACTAAACTGAACTTTATTACAAAACTAAGAGGTAAAAACAGGGGGTGAAAAAATAGGAAATAAAATAAGAAAATGGAATAGAATTTAAGTAGAATGTCTTTTAGGCTTTTAAAAATGACTAATTAGGTATATTTTATTTTAATAAATTAGTTAAAATAATTGTATGTTTTCTGTGAATTCAGCATAGGATTATTTTAAAATGGTACAGTCAATTGACTACAGATTCTCCACAGATGTAGCCAGGGACAAGTAGAACAAGAATAAAGTGTAGTTTGCTGAACAAAAATCTGTGAATGATTAGATTCTGTGAAATGTATTATATATATATATATATATATATATATATATATATATATAGAATTGAATCTGTGTAGATGATTGCTTAGAAGGTTATTAAGTCATGTGACTAGGTTCTAAAGTGCTAAAATCATAACGTGAGAACTCTCACATTATGCAAGTATATTTTATTAATTATCATAAATACCACTTATTCACTCATTATGCTCAGCATTAGAACGAACACAACAAACAATGTAATGTGAATCATAGTTCACATTACAGCTTTAAAGGTCCATATGGTTCAATGCTCTTGGTATTATGTGACTACTACATTTGTGGTTTAAGAGCCAAAATTCATCTAAATATAGTTATCTTCTCTGCAGCTCTGAAGAACATCTCATTACATGTCTGTCTCATTTATACTAATGAGCCTCTCCTCTTGTTGGCTGATTTGAATTACGACGACTGGTTTTAAGGCTCAGTTTCTAAATACAGGCTATTTGTATTTCTCTGTGAAACATGGCTCAGTATTTATAGAACAAAGATATTCTGATGTCATGGGACCTTTACAATAACAGAACTATACATGTTACACAATGTTTGTATGAAAGTGTCCTGAGAAAATGTGTAATCTGTGTAAGTTTCATTTTTTTATTTTTGTTTACAGTCCTTTTCCTTTGTTTGGTTTATAAAATGGTGTAAAATGATTCCAAAACATAGTGATTATACACAGCTGAATATTGGAAGGGAACCTGTAACCTTCTGCTACTAAACTCAGACAAAACGGCATTGTATTGAGAAATTCAATATCCTGTGATATAGCTAGTTTGGATGCCATCACCTTGGCCTCGAACTCAACTGTAAGAAATCTGGGAGTCATCTTTGATCAACAAATTTCGAGGACTGCGTTCTTTCTCCTACACAGCATAGCAAAGGCCAGACGCTTCCTGTCTCTAAAAGATGCAGAAAAGCTTGTCCATGCCTTTGTTACTTCCAGACTGGATTACTGCAATTGTTTATTGTCAGACTGCACCAAAAAATCTCTAAAGACTTTCCAGCTGATCCAGAATGCTGCTGCACATATATTAACACGAACTAGAAGAAGGGATCATATCTCACCAGTATTAGCGTCTCTGCACCAGATTCCTGTGAAATCAAGAAGAGAATCAAAATCCTCCTTCTCACCTACAAAGCTCTTAATGGACAGACTTCATCATATCTCAAGGATCTCATAGTTCAGGATCAACCGCCGAGAACACTGTGCTCCCAATATGCAGCTTATTAGAGATTCCCAGAATTTCTAAAATCAAAATGAGAGCCTTCAACTACCAGGCTCCTCACCTGTGGAATTGTCTTCCTGTTTCAGTAAAGGGGGCAGACACACTTCCTACATACAGAAATTTTCTTTTTGAAGAAGCTTATAGTTGGGGGCTGGTCCTGGCTGGACTAAAACATTGTTATACTACTGTAGCAGGATGGACACCTCCTCTGCTTAAGTGATTGGGGCTGTTTAATTGGCCCTCTCAGCTCCATCCCGAGAGGGCTATATATAAAGAGGACAGGTGTATACTACTCTGTCTCTCACTTGCTTGCTTTGGGGCATGCCCACTTCTGGCTGCCCGTGCCGGTGTTGCCTTTCCCCACCCGCAGGTATGTTGGTAGAAGCTGTATTTCTGACTTTTTGGTCGTGTTTGGTTGCTTCTATATGCTTGTGTTGTAATCTTAGGCTGATGATCTTGGGTTGCTCCTCCCGTTCTGCACTGCACCACGACTTGTTCGGCGGCGTTTTATTATTGCCTTATTGTGGTATGTATCTCTTGCGCACTGCCTGCTCAATTCTCCCCTGTAATAGCCACCTGTTTGCCTGGTCTTATGTTGCGTTTCTATAACTAGGTGTGATTAATTTCTGCTGCAACCACAAACTCACTCCATCAGCCCGGCCTGGTTGTTGCTCTGCTGTTGTTCTGCCTGTGCTCTGCCAGCTGCATATCCACTGCCTGCTGTTTTTAACCTGTCTGCCGCTGGTACGGTGCGGCGACCTACTGATCGCTCCCCTTGCTGGCTCAGTGAGTTGGTCGGCCTGTGTTCGGGACGGTGCATGGCTGGTTCACCGTCAGCGGTGGGATTCGGCCGTTTTACCTTTTATTTCTATTGTGTTTATTTCGGGAATAATTCGTGGGTTGGGTCTTTAACAATTTTATGTACTTTGACATTTCATGTTACATGTGATTGTGTTTTTGTTTTGGTTTCTCTGTCATATCTGTTAACTTTATATTTGGTTAAAGTTTATTATTTTTCCTTAATTGCTTGTGTTTGTAGTTTGAGTTCAGTGTGGGTTTTTTTTTGGTTCTCGTATTGTTTGTTGTGTTCATTCTGTAATAACTGTTTGATTTCTGTCACAGTGCTGAGAGCTGCCGGTGGTGGTCCCTGGCGTCCTGGTGGTGGGTTCCCTGTGTGTGTGTGTCGTGCACCCCTCTTTTGGTTTTGTTTTGGTTGTTTTTCTCTTATGATTGGGGTAATTTGCATTGTCCAGAACTCCTCACACCTCCCTTCTTTTGGCCTCACATCCCCCTGCCGGTTAGTCTCAGCACCTACAGTTTTCTCATCCTTATTGTTGCACTTGTGTGAAAAGCTGTGTTTTTGGTCTTTTTTTAATTATCGGAATAATAAATAAAGCATATGTATTAACTTGAATACCTTTTTTAAGCAAACGGACCGTCGTCCCCTTTTTGGCTGTTTGTTTTATACAAACCATTAATCTTAGGGTGAGATTCCCTAGGTGGCGTTGTTGTGCAACTTAGTTACTAAATTCTCCTTTGCTCCCTTTTCCATTTGTGTTCCTCTCACCACATTTTGGCGTTGTTGGCACTTGCTGTAGATGACGGACGTGTTTGAGTTAATATATATATATATATATTGTGTCATTTTTGAGTTACTTTTTCTTTTTTTTTCTGTTGTGTTAATTGGGGCCCTACATGTGTTTAGTGTTTAACGTTTTTGTTTTTATCTGAAATTTTCCCAGGCAGAGTAGCCAGGTCTTGTTGGTGGAGTCTTACAAAATCATGGACCTCTCTTCCTTGCCTGCTGATGAACAGGCTAAGGTGAGGTCACTTCTGAGCAGGTACACCCCTGTGTTCTCTGCCCATGATGGTGATCTGGGTTGCACTGACTTGATCTCGCGTGACATCCCGCTCTTGGATGATGTTCCTGTCTGTCAGCGTTACCGGCGCATCCCACCCTCAGAGTATGAGGTGGTGAAAGAGCACATCAACCAATTGCTTGAGGCTCAGGTAATCAGGGAGAGTAGCAGCCCATATGCCTCCCCTATCGTGCTCGTTAAAAAGAAGGATGGTAGTTTGCGCATGTGTGTGTGGATTACTGGCAGCTGAACCAGAAGACCAGGAAGGATGCCTTCCCCCTTCCTCACATCAAGGAATCCCTTGATGCACTGGGTGGTGCCTGCTGGTTTTCCACTATGGACTTAGCCAGCGGGTACAACCAGGTCCCTGTCGCTGAGGCCGATCGGCCTAAGACGGCATTCTGACTCCCTTCGGTCTCTTTGAGTGGAACCGCATGCCCTTTGGCCTGTGTAACGCCCCAAGCACCTTCCAGCATTTGAAGGAAGACCTGAAGGCAAAACTGGCTAAGTGTGCCTTCTTTCAGAAAGAGGTGTGCTATTTAGGGCATGTGATCTCTGACCAGGGTGTTTCCACTGATCCAAGCAAGGTAGAGGTGGTAGCCAACTGGCAAGCCCCTACAACTATTTCAGAGCTACGGTCGTTCCTTGGTTTTGTCAGCTACTATCGCCATTTTGTAGAAGGCTTCGCCAAGCTGGCTGCCCCTCTGCATAACCTAGTGGCCACTCTGGTTGGTTGAAGCGGTTGAAGAGGTCAGAGGTTACAATTGCAGCCAACTGGACTGAGGAGTGCAGTCTAAGTTTTGAAGCCTTGCGAACCAAGCTTACCACAGCACCTGTCCTTATGCAGACTTTTCCCTTCCTTTTATCCTCGAGGTGGATGCAAGCCATGGTGGCTTGGGGGCGGTGCTGTCACAAGAGCAAGGTGGTAAAGTGAGGCCCATAGGTTATGCCAGCTGAGGTCTGAGGCCCACAGAGCGCAATATGGCCAACTATAGCTCCATGAAATTGGAGTTTTTGGCACTGAAATGGGCCATGACTGAAAAGTTCAGGGAATACTTGCTGGGTCATAAGACCACTGTCTACACAGACAACAACCTGTTTAGTCACCTGTCGTCTGCTAAGCTGGGCGCCACTGAACATCATTGGGCAGTGCAAGTACACCCTGGCTGTTCCCACCCATGACCAACGAGCCTCCACAGTGGATCAAGTGTTGGTGACAGAGTGGTTCTCAAAGTTCAGTGTTCCAGCTCAGCTTCATTCAGATCAGGGCCGGAACTTTGAGAGCACTCTGGTCCAGCAGCTGTGTGCCCTGTATGGTGTCGAGAAGTCTAGCACGACACCATATCATCCTGTAGGTAATGGCCAGTGTGAGAGATTCAACTGGACCCTCCACAACTTGTTGCGCACTCTGCCTGTGTCGCAAGTGGGACTGGAGCTCCTGTATAACAACTGTTATATTCTCATAACACCACTCCCCATCAGCCAACAGATGAGTCTTCTTTCTTCCTCATTTTTGGACAGGAAGCTAGACTCCCCGTGGACTTCCTGTTTGGTCGAGTTCAGGAACCTGTTGGCAGCAGAATCCATGAATGGATTCAGGAGCACCAGACCCGTTTGCAGGTAGCCTTTGAGGGTGCCAGAGAGAGGCTGAAGGCTGCGGCAGAGCGCAGGAAGAGGGACTATGACCAGCATGTCCGAGATGACCCACAGTCCGAGGATGAGATGTCAGATGCCGACTTGTTCCTTAGACATGAAGTTCCTTGTGCCATTTCCACTCATGCTGTCCCCCAAACCACCCCTCTGTGGCAGTGTTTACGGTCAGTTGATATCCCTATTGTACCAGATCCTGTGGTGGTCCCCACAGCTGTTACTGTAAGTTTGCCAATGTGCTCCTCTCGCCACACTACCATAGGTTTAGACTGCTGGGACCACATGAAATACCCTGATCTTCTCTGACTGACCGTCCCTGACCCGGGAAGGAAACTGTATGCACTGTTTATCAATCTGTTTTGTTCCTGGAGTCCTGTCCTGTCCTGTGTTTTCTCATTCACAGAACATGCTGCAGTGCAGCTATTACAAGGATTCTTCACTTGCTGAGTGTCTGATGGTGTACTGGTTCATCCAGCAGCCGCAATGGATCCTGTCACCTCATCCTCTATATACAACACAATTTAATATATTTCTGTTATCTATTTAATGTCATACTCCGTTTTTCCTGTTCAAATATAGTTTCCATCCTATGCACACTTCATTTTAAAATCTTGATCACTGTTTCCCAAAGCTGAAGATTCAACTTAAAATATCTTTATTTGTCCAGACCAACAGACCACAATCCAAAGATCATCGGTTTACTAGAAGTATGCCCACAAAGACAATATATGCAAAAGGACTGCTCAGCTGCCTGACTGAGCCTGGAACTTGTGACCCTTCCAACAGGAAACCTTGTTTCACACCTTCAGGGAATGTCACCAGAGGTATAAAGGCACTGGCCTTTTTTTCCTACTCACTCTCTCTTCAACTCAGCTTCCCTGCTCCCAAGGGATTATCCAGCAGCTTCCAGCATCTCATGGACCTGCAAATGTCCAAGGACACAACAATGAGCACAGCTGAAGCAACTTAGGCCTGGTTCTTCCAACCATTAACAAGGATTAACAAAGAGCAATTCTCAATCTACTCCACAATGAACACCAGAGCTGCAGCAACATCTCCACCCATCTCAAGGAAGCAGAACCAGAGAACAACCCTTCTTCTTCCTTTCTGTTGGTAGTATGACTTGAACATAACAGAACATTACTGTCTTTTAGGCATGTAAGAAGGTTTAGTTTCATGCTAGTGTCCTAACCCTTACTACTCTACTATCATACTAACCCATCTTTAACACAACACCTCGAATCGCACACAAAGTGACATTAAGCCTACACACATACACATGTTAGCATGGTCGGCCGTTTTTTCCGTTGTCCTCTACAGACAAAAAGCCCCACATGGCCTGAACTACACAGAACAGCCGCCACAGCAGCCATCTTTGTAGTTCCCCTACAGACACGCTGACACACACGCAGCATACACCCACGCACGTTCACATGTACATATACCCACTTAGTTTAGACTTTTTATTTTGTGTTTTAACTTGTGTGTTTTTATGAATAAATGCTTTTGAGAAATGCATGCTGCTTATTTAATTTTGTACAATAATGAATTATACCAACCTCTACTTTAGAACTCGGAATCCTTCAACCATTAATAGTTATTAATATGATGATCCTGGTTTCTATCATTAAGTTAATCATTAATCTGTCTTCTGAATTAATAGTTTATTACAAGTTTCATGTTTCATGAGACTGAATCAGTGAAATGAACTCTAAAACTTAATAGTTAAGCTCTAATTTTAATAAATAAATAATTAAATCCAATAATTATCGATTCTTTCTGATAGTCAATTCCACCTGAAGAATTAGTATACACAACATACTCTGACGCCCTGTGGAATCAAAGTACTGTAGACACTACACCTCTTTATTACGGTGCCACGAGCAAGGCTGGCACAACATTCTCCGAGTGGGGCTGTCACGTGGTGAGGTCAAGCTGGGTTTTTGTTTTGTCTCCATGTCTTGTCATTTCCTGTTTTATTTTGAAAAGTAACTCTCCTCTCATTCCAGGTCACTTGCCCTTCCTCATGTGTCACCGGTCTGATTGTCATGACCGCCCTGATTGTATATATGTCTGCGTCTCCCCTTGTCTTGTGCCAGAGTGTTTCGTCCCGTACATTCACCCCAGCCCTTCTAAGTCCACAGGCATAGCTTCCTTGTTGTCTTGCCTGTTCTCGCCTTTTCCTCTCACGAGTGATTTTGAGTTGTAAGTTTCATAGTTTAGTTAGATTAGTTTGTCCTAGATTTTCAGTTCAGCTTTCCTTTTCTTTTTTTCCTCCTCAGGAGCGATTTTCTTAGGTTAGTGTACCTCCAGTTTTCAGGAGTGATTTTTGTTTCTCGTTATTAGATTAGTGTGCCTCCAGTTTTCAGGAGTGATTTTTTGTTTCTCGTTATTAGATTAGTGTGCCTCCAGTTTTCAGGAGTGATTTTTTGTTTCTCGTTATTAGATTAGTGTGCCTCCAGTTTTCAGGAGTGAGTTTCAGTTTAGCTTCCTTTGTTTTCTAGATTAGTTTATCCTCCGGCTGGAGCGCCTTTAGTTTGATTCATAGATAGATTCCTAGTCATAGATAGATTTATAGCCAGAGATAGTTTGGAGTTTTCATAGCCACTTCATTTCCTTCACTGTGAGAGAGATTTTCCTACTGGTACCCAATAAAGCCAATCCAACTCTGCGCCTGAGTCCTGTGTCCTGTTCTGGTCCTGACAGGGGCTAAATAAAATCAAACATTTTATTTTGTATCACCGTGGCATGACAGAAGACTAAAGAAACCAGAAAATAATCAGAGAATAGAAGCTGTATCCAAACAATACTGACATTTTTTTTCAATTATAATTTTGATTTAATTATATCCTAATTAAAACACTATTTTTATTTCTGTTCCTCTAGAATACTGCTAAACCTGACACATTGCACCTTTTATATAAACACCATAATTTTACTAACTTTATCAAGTGACAAAAGGTTAAATTTCGACAAGGACAGTTGGAGAATCCTTCCTCTTAACACTTTGCACTGACCTGTTTCATGGATTACTTTACTGGATCTATTCTCTCACCAGCAGCTAAATCAACACATGCATTACACATTTTTAATGCAGGGATGTTTTCTGTTGGGATTCCTGCACTGTTTTTTCTCAAGCATCCATGAGAGTGAGTAGTGGTCCTTACAGACTCTGCAGCCACCCAGATCTGCAGTTTCGTCCAGCACAGGTCTAGTTACCAAACATTTCCTTCTTGAGCTGAAATAATAAATATGGGCTGTGCAGGTTGAATTAGAAACTAGAGTGTATTTTAAAACTGCAGAAGACAAGGGCTGCATACTGTGGCTCTAATGCTGCACAGATGGTTTCGCTCACTGTAGAACTACAGGATGCAGCCATTCTCCACCCTGGCTACTTCATACGCTGAAGCCTGCAGCCTCTGATGTGTGCAGCCGGGTGGGAGGAGAGTCTGTACAGGAATTCATCAAGGATTTACCCGTCAGATAATAATCTGCCTGTCACAGTGTGTAGCAGGAAAGGCTGAATTTCTCAGGCTGCTGAAAAAGAGAGAGATTTAACCTCCGGCCTTATTGCATCACATTCAGGGAACAGTTTGGAGTAAAGTAAATACCATCAACACGAACACAGATGAAGATATTTTTAATGTGAACCATGAACATCAGGAGAAAAGTTGCTCTGACTGCAGCCTGCTGATGTTCAATAGTCACTGAGACACCGATTTATTCAGAATAAACATCCTCTCTGACCCTGATCATCACCTGAGCTCCTCTGGTTCATAAAACCAACAGTTGCAACAATGTTGTAAAATCATTAAGTGGAACCAAACACCAGAAATCTTCACAAACTACTCTGCTGGAGCATTTCAGACTGGTTCTGTTACAATGGGGAGAGAATCATTCTGATGAATGAGATGAATCAGAGGCTGCAGAGCTCAGACTGTATAGAAGGGGTGTACAATCTTGTTCCTGGAGGGCTGGTGTGCAAGCTGTTATTCCAACCAAGCCTTCATTCGTAGAATCAGGTGTGTTACTAGTTGGTTGGAAAAAAGGTCTGCACCCACAGTGGCCTCCAGGACAAGAACTATATATATATATATATATATATATATATATATATATATAGTCAGTCAGTCAGTCAGTCATTTTCTATACCTGCTTATTCCTCATTAGGGTCGCAGGGGTTTGCTGGAGCTTATCCCAGCACGTTACGGCGAGAGGCAGGGATACACCCCAGATGGTCATCAGCCTATTGTGGGGCACACACACCGTTCACTCACACCTACAGGCAATTTAGAGTCGCCAATTAACCTCAGCATGTTTTTGGACTGTGGGAGAAAGCCGGAGTACCCGGTGAAAACCCACGCACACATGGGGAGAACATGCAAACTCCACACAGAAAGGTCCCAGACCCAGGACCAAGATGGTCTTAAAACTGCGACCTTCTTGCTGTGAGGCAACAGTGCTAACCCCTGCGCCACTGTGTCGCCCCATCTGCTAACCTGATACCTGATAAAAAATTTGAATTCTAGGATATAAAAAAATTGTAGTGCATGACTAATCAATTGATTACAGTAAGAAGAGAAAATGTGAAATCCATTTTTCAAATCCAAAAGTAAAGGTCAAGCACATCCGCAAACCAGTTACGCCAGGTACATTATTTAGAAATGTAAAACAAACAGCAATACAGTTAGATAAAATAAAGCTGTCTTCAAAAATGTAAAACAAATACAGCGATTAAAGAATAAAATAAGCTTATTTTTATTCTTATAATAAGAATAAAAATAAGCGATTAAGAATAAAATAAATAAAATAAGAAAATAAAATAAGAAATAGGCACTTAAGCTCAATATAGCAATTAAAAATGAATAATAGAAGTATAACACGCTTCTAAATGAGGCAAAATGAAGAACAAGATGCCAACAGGCATCATTTCTTTAGGCCTTTCACTGAGGCCATATCTGCTGCTGACACAGCAGTAAGTCAGGAGAACATGACATAGTTTACCAGAGGTTAACAAAAATCAGAGGAACAACACCTCAACCCCAAAAGAGGATCTGTGGTTTCAGTATCAACCTCTGAAATCAAAAACCCACAGGATCTAACTTGCCTGAACATGTTTTGCATTTAAATGGTACGTCAGGCTGGAGTTGCTCTGGTCGGTAAATAAACTTGTCATTCAGTGTCGTTCATCCTCCTGAGTCTTGTCCATGTCTGTTATTGTTGCCCACTGCCTTGTTAATTTGCCGGCGCACACGACGTTGCACGGCCAAGAAGACTACGGGTCCTTCAATGGGTCAAAATTCAAATGCGCAAGCATTGGCTCACCACCGTTTATACTCCGTTTATACTAATTAATTGCGTTACATTTTTTAACGCATATATATATATATATAAAATATAAATTTTTTACTACTTATAGTAGTAAGTAGTTGTTTGGGCAAAAGGAACTCTTCTTTTGTCTATAAACTACTGACAACATTTCTGCTGAACCTTTACTTGCAGAAAATGAAAAATGGTAACAATAACAAAATGATACAATGTTTTCAGACCTCAAACAATGCAAAGAAACAATATCAAATTAATTTTAAAACAACATTCTATTCTAATGTTTACACTTCAGAAATCAAAACCAAATCAAATCAAAACCCTCATTTTTAATCCCAGCTTTCATGCATCTTGGCATGCTGTTCACAAGTCTTTCATATTATTCTTGGGTGATTTTATTCCACTCCTGGTACCTCTTTAAGTAGACTGGGTTGTGCATGTGTTGGAATTCGCTGGAATGGAATGGCTGTAATACATGTAGAGATGCTGATTCCAGAAAAAATGCAGTAGTCTCTTAATTTTTTTCCAAAACTGTATATGATTCACATCGTAACTGTTTCACACTTGGATGTGAACCGCTCCAGCAAGAGCTGAAGGTCATGGTTTAATGAAGCCAACAGAACGAGATCATCTGCAGAAAGCAAGGAGCTGATAACAGCAGACATGCTGTCTAGAGCACCTGTGAGACAGGTGTTCACACAGGAATACAAAGACAAAGAAAGAGAGGTTGCTATGTTCATTGATGCGGTTGTAAAGAACCTGCCAGCTACAGAAACAAAGCTGAAGGAGATAGAGGAGAAGCAAAAACAGATTTGATCTGCACCAAGCTCATAGAGTACTGCTCAACAGAATGACCAGAGAAAAATGGAATAGAATGGAAAAATTGACAATCTCAAACTGGCTGGTAAACTGCACATCAGAGAGAACAGAATCGTGATTCCCTGCTGCATGAGACAAAAAGTTCTACGGGACATACACAGTGGTCACCAAGGCATTGTCAAGCGCAGAGCAAGGGCCCACCAGTCTATCTGGTGGCTAGGCATCTCTGCACACATGAGCCAACTGGTAGAGAACTGTGACATTTGCTCCCAACACAGTGCTGTGAACAGAGAGCCCCTGATGACCACACCAGTGCAAGACCACCCATGGCAGTGAGAGGGGACAGACTTGTTCTTCTGGAAGAAAAAGTCACTTCAAGCCAGACAGTCATTGCAGCCCTGAAAGACACATCCAGCAGGCACAGAATTCTACAAACAGTATTGTCTGCCAACGGCCCACACTACAACTGTGTTCTCTTCAAAGACTTTGCCAAGGAATACAGATTCCTGACCAGCAGCCTTAGGTATCCCCAAGCGAATGGAGAGGCAGAGTGTGCAGTAGCAACTGTAAATGACTGTAGAAAGGTGGAGGTGAGAAAACAAAAGTGTTGTTATCTTACCACACTACACCACTGGAAAATGGCTATTCCCCAGCCCAGCTCCGGATGGGGAGACAGCTACGCACTACCATCACCCAGCATCCCGTGTACCTGCAGTGACGCTGGCTGAACATCAAAGGGAATGAAGAGAAAATTGTTGTGTTCATTGAAAAGAATATTGAAAAGACATTGAAAAGACATTGTGTTTATGGTCTGAGTATATCTTGAGAAACTTAAGTAAGAGACGATGTGTTCATGTTCTATGAGTGTGTTAAGGAAAAGGAATAAGAGTAAATTGCTTTATTTTACAAAGTCAGCCCTGACAGAAATATGAGTTTAAATTTAGTTGGTAAGATTACAGTAAATCATAAGTACCCCCTAAAGTTTATGTGTTAATGAGATTTTCATCTAAAAGGGGGAGGTGTTATGTAAAACCTTTTGTATGTAACACACCTGTCTATTGAGTTGATCAGTAAAGCAGGCAGTAGTGATGGGTTGATGAGGCTTCATGAAGCGTTTTGACACATTGCCAAACTGTATTGATACTGTGTCGATACTGTGTCGCTGAATACTGACACCTGCTGGACCTTAAAAATCCCTACAGGCAACCTAGTTGACACTCAACTGACACTGATTTGATGAGCTAGTATATACAATATTCAATTAATTCAAGTAATTGTATTATTTCATATCTTCATTAACATTTAAAATATCTGATCATTTTGATAGTCAATAAATAATGTGAACATGTATCATGATGTCAAAATTTGAGTGAACATGTTGTGAATGAGGATGCTTGTGGACTGGGATTTTTTTTTTGTTTACAAATTTGTATTAAAAAAAATAAGTTTTTCCAATGTTTTATAGTTCAGTCTGTTGCGCTTCTATTAAATCACTTCTCCGGCAGTCGAAAACACCCGCTCGCACGGCACAGATGAGGCTGGAATACAGAGGAACTCTAATGCCAACTGGCAGAGGTTTGGATAAATTGGTTTCTGGTTCTCCCAGTATCTCAATGGATCCTGGGTCCTTGTAACATTTCCCTCTATATTTCCCTACTATATAATAGATACCGTATTTTCCGGACTATAAGTCGCGTTTTTTTCATAGTTAGTCCGGGGGTGCGACTTATACTCTGGGGCGATTTACGTGTGAAATTATTAACACATTATTACCGGTATATCATTTCACATGTTATTTTCACACTAACAGCAAAAACCGATAGACAAAAACAACACATTACTTCCAGTCCCAGGGAGACCCGGGACATCTCGCGCATGCGCGGAAACTCTTCTTCAGTAAACCTTCTTACAATGATCACACAGCACCACCCACTGGATAAACAATCAATTGCCCCCTAATTCCTAAAAAAAAACAGGTAAAGAATAAATTAATATGAATTAATTATCAATAAAAAATTATTATTTGCCAATACGACATCAAAGTGGTCCCACACGATGGAAACCTTTCTTTTCGATTGAGGCTCCATAATTCTTGATGCGCTATTACGAGATTCAGTTGGCAGATACGTCCCATGAAAGATTCGCTGCCTTATAAACAGTTTGGCGCGTCAGCGTGTGTTCGAAACAGTTTCGGTATCGGTCATGTGACTTTGTTAAAGTGATACGTGCACCGACACGGGGTTTCGCTCTATGATGGTGTTGCCGGACCCATCACGGTGTTGCCGGACCCATCACTAGCAGGCAGCATCCTAAAATGCCTCCAAAGTATTCTTTAATATTAACAGGCATAGCCCAGATATATAACAGACTGGTTAGGCAAACTCCCATGCATCCTCCAGCAGCACACTAAGCAGTAACTAAGCACTAACCCTAACTTACACCAATTAACCTTCCCAGGGAGGCTTAGGGGTGTGATCCCCCGTAATTGGAGCACAGCCTCTAGTCCCCAATTGTTAAGATTAGAGAGGCACTGCCCCCCATGTCCATGCAATGTTGCAGAGTAGTGTCAATCAAGACAGCCCCAAAACTTTCAGAGCCTTGAGGAACTCTGGGCAGATATCATCCACCCCTGGAGCCTTGCCGTCAATGAGCTTTTTGACTTACCTTGGTGATCTCAGCCCCAGAGATAGAAAAACCATCTATTGGTTCCCAGACTCTGCTTCCTCAATGGAAGACATGCTGTTGGGGGTTTTGAGGAGGTATTCGAAGTATACCCCCCACTGACCCAGAATGTCCCAAGTTGAGGTAAAAAAAAAATGTAATTCTCCATGGCCTCACCAAATTCCTCCCATGCGCAGGTTTTTGCCTCCGCAACCAAAGACGCTGTGCTCCGCTTGGCATGTCAATACACATCAGCTGTCGTGGAGTCTCATAGGCCAAAAAGGTCCCGTAGGACTCCTTCAGTTTAATGGCATCCCTAATGTCTAGTGGGTGTCCACTAGACATGTGGCCGCAATTCTGGCAACACAACCTCAAAGTTGATCATTGAACTGTGGCTAAGAGCATCCTGGTGTTATGTGCACATGTGGACACCCTTATGCCTGAACATGGTGTATGTAATGGACCGTCACGGCCCCCTGGGGCTAACTGTCAATGCCAGCAGAACAAAGGAGGACTCCCAAGGACTCCAGAAAGGGTGTGTACTCTGTCAATTAGTGCATAGGCACAGAGGATAGACAGGACATGTCCCCCCCACCCGAAGGCAAAGGGATGCTACCCTCTCTTCCACCAGGGCACCGGCCTTCCTGAACCCCCACTGTGAAGCGAGCATAACTTTATTTAGGTGGTACCTTTCAACCTCATACACTCCCTCCTTTCCTGCCAGAGAGGTGACATTCCACATGCCCAGAGCCAGCTTCTGGAGCTGGAGGGTTGAACCGTCAGGGATTCTGCCTATAACAGCCACCCAACTCTCTCAGCACATGCCCCCTGCAACCCCTCCTATGGGTGGGTGGTGGGCTCATGGGAAGAGGGGCCCATGTTATCCTCTCACCCATGGGTCTACTAGGCCACCAGGTGCTTGCCGTTGCCATCCGGGCGAGGGAAAACTGGTTTCAATGTCGTTTTTTCTTCATCAGGGGGTTTAAGAAAATGTCCCACTGGACCAAAAGTCCACTAATCCTTTGGTTCAGTTACTCTGAAAAAAAGGTGTGGTTAAAGCTTCTTCAGACACAGAAACATTTTGTTTTGTTTCTGGAAGGAGGATGTTTGTGTAACCCAGGTTTTAAAACAGAAAAATACATTTAATAAAAAAAAAACATTGCCATAAAAGGTCACGTGCCCTGAGTAGCCAATCCGCTGGGCCGCTCTGCTTTAAACAGGAAGCAGTTTCCACACTAGGTAGATGAATGGGGCTGTGTGTGGAGAGGAGTGGCTGCAGTCCTTTTTGGATCTTGGATGCCTGAAGTGTGTGTCTCTGAAACCTGAGAAACTTGTAAAACAATCTTTAATTAGCCAGGTTTTATGAGCCGGGGATATTGATGGCGAGCTACCCAAGACTGAACTAATTGATGATGGTGAGCTACCCAAGACTGAACTAATTGATGATGGTGAGCTACCCAAGACTGAACTAATTGAGAGCCACACCTGGAGGATCCCCAAGCGCTCTTATTTTAGGAATGAGCTGCAACGCTTCCCCCCCCCTCATCTATCCCTCTTTCTCTCGCACACATACACACATGGACAAAATTGTTGGTACCCCTCAGTTAAAGAAGAAAAAACCCACAATTCTCACTGAAATCACTTGAAACTTACAAAAGTAACAATAAATACAAATTTATTGAATATTAAATAATCAAAATCAGCCATTACTTTTGAATTGTTGATTAACATAATTATTTCAAAAAACAAACTAATGAAATAGGGCTGGTACCCATAACTTAATATTTTGTTGCACAACCTTTCGAGGCAATCACTGCAATTTAACGATTTCTGTATTTGTCAATGAGCGTTGTGCAGCTGTCAACAGGTATTTTGGCCCAATCCTCATGAGCAAACTGCTCCAGTTGTCTCAGGTTTGATGGGCGTCTTCTCCAAACGGCATGTTTCAGCTCCTTCCACAGATGTTCAATGGGATTCAGATCTGGGCTCATGGAAGGCCACTTTAGAATAGTCCAACGCTTTTCTCTCAGCCATCCTTGGGTGTTTTTGGCTGTGTGTTTTGGATCGTCGTCCTGTTGGAAGACCCATGACCTGCGACTAAGACCAAGCTTTCTGACACTAGGCAGCACATTTCTCTCCAGAATGCCTTGATAGTCTTCAAATTTCATTTTACCTTGCACACATTCAAGACACCCTGTGCCAGATGCAGCAAAGCAGCCCCAAAACATTACTGAGCCTCCTCCATGTTTCACCATAGGGACAGTGTTCTTTTCTTCGTATGCTTGGTTTTTGAGTCTATGAACATTCTCCCAGAAGCTTTGTGGCTTGTCAACATGCATTTTTGCAAATTCCAGTCTCGCTTTTTTATGATTTTTTCTCAGCAGTGGTGTCCTCTTTGGTCGTCTCCCATGAAGTCCACTTTGGCTCAAACAACGACGAATGGTGTGATCTGACACTGATGTACCTTGGCCTTGGAGTTCACCTTTAATTTCTTTGGAGGTTGTTCTGGGCTCTTTGGATACAATTCGAACGATCCGTCTCTTCAATTTGTCATCAATTTTCCTCTTGCGGCCACGTCCAGGGAGGTTGGCTACTGTCCCGTGGGTCTTGAACTTCTGAATAATATGAACCACTGTTGTCACAGGAACTTCAAGCTGTTTAGAGATGGTCTTATAGCCTTTACCTTTAAGATGTTTGTATTTTTTTCAGATGTCCTGGGACAATTCCCTCCTTCGCTTTCTGTTGTCCATGTTCAGTGTGGTACACACCTTTTCACCAAACAGCAGAGTGACTACTTGTCTCCCTTTAAATAGGCAGACTGACTGATTATGAGTTTGGAAACACCTGTGATGTCAATTAAAGGACACATCTGAGTTAATCATGTCACTCTGGTCAAATAGTTTTCAATCTTTTGTAGAGGTACCATCATTTTTGTCCAGGCCTGTTTTATTAGTTTGTTTTTTTAAATAATTATGTTAATCAACAATTCAAAAGTGATGGCTGATTGTTTCATTTTCAATACATTTTTATTTATCATTACTTCTGCAAGTGGGTTTTTCTTTCATTAACTGAGGGGTACCAACAATTTGTGTGTAACTGACTTTCTTCTTTTGGGAATCTTACCTGGATTTTTTGACTTTGGACTTTGTGCCCCAAGAAGATCTCAACACCAGCATGTGTGAGGGGAAGCTCCACAATAATTAATTGTTTAATTTGAGTTAGATTATTTTTGGGAATTCTTTATGGGAGTTGATCTATTGATTTAAGTTATTATGTGTAAAGTACAATGAACATTCAAACTTACCAGTAGTGAATCTGGTTACCTTTATTTTTGTATTTAATTATTTTGTGGCCATATTCTGTTTTCATATTTTATTTTCATATCTTGTTTATATTGTTTTCATAATTTTGGTTTCCTAATTTGGGTTCATACTTTATTGGGTAAATTCTGTTTTGATTTGTTTTGTGCTGCTAGCAATGATAAAATACATAGTACCAATTATAAATCCATCCTTTCTCAATGTCCTGCTTTAATATTGCTTCATACTAATTTTCTCCTCCCTAGCCGAATCTGTCTTCTGGTTAATATATATAGCATATATATCCATTTGAATATAATACATGCTACATTTGGGTTCCCTTAGCAAAAAGAAGTTTATTCAAGTGTACTCCGAGTATACTTATTCCATACTAAAATTGAGGAAGTATACTTGAAGGTGACTTTTTCTAAACTATATTTTATATACTTAAGAATAGTATAGTGAAGTATACTTGGCTTATAATGAAAAGTATAAACTGAAGTCTAAGACTATGTAAAGACTAAGTACTAAGTCTTACATTACACACTAAAACTTATACTTACTAGTATACTTTTTACATTTTTCTGCCAGAAAGTACAAATACTTAGTATATCTTGCTCCAAGTGCATAATACATTCAAGTCATTGACTTGTGCTTAACATTTAATTTATTTATGAATATAATGCTGGAGTTTAACACTTTAAAGTATATACTATTTCCATTTCATTGGTCTTTGTTATTGAAATGTTTGAAAATATATCAAACTTGTTTTCAACATTCTGTCTTGTGATTTTGTAAATACATCACACTCTGTACACTGTACATATGAGTAAACTTTAAGAATACTTAACATATAGTATGTACTGTGGAGTCTCGCTCGCGATAACCTCCACACTCCACTCATGCCGTATTGGTAAATGTTATGTTCGTTCAAAAACTCATGTTGTTTCTCTCTTTTGTTTGTAGGCAACGTATGACAGAACATGAGGGCCCTTTGTTCCCCTTGACCCTGATTATCCCCAATTTGGGAATTTATGTTGAACCAGCATGTTATATACTTTTCCCCATATTCCGTGAATGACATTTAATTTTGCCTTAAATTAAAGGCAAAATTGTCTGGGACACAGCACAGTCCCAGACACGAGCTGTGTCTGGGACTGTGCTGGGGTCAGACACCACAGTACATATAGTACATGTGGCGAGACGAACACAAATGAAAATGGGGCAAAGGAGAATTTAGTAACCAAGTTGCACAACAACGCCACCTAGGGAATCTCACCCTAAGATTAAAGGTTTGTATAAAACAAACAGCCAAAAAAAAAAAAAAAAAGGGCACGAAGGTCCGTTTGCTTAAAAAAAGAGAGAGGACGTAATTCAAGTTAATACATACACTTTATTATTCCGATTATTAATAAGACAAAAAACACAGCTTTTCGCACAACTGAAACAACAAGGATGAGAAAACTGTAGGTGCTGAGACTAACTGGCAAGGGGATGTGAGGCCAAAAGACGGGAGGTGTGAGGAGTTCTGGACAATGCAAATTACCCCAATCACAAGAGAAAAACAACCAAACCAAAAGAGGGGTGTAAGACACACACAGGGAACCCACCACCAGGACGCCAGGGACCACCACCAGCAGCTCTCAGCACTGCGACAGAAATCAAACAGTTATTACAGAACGAACACAACAAACAATACGAGAACCAAAAAAAAAAAACACACTGAACTCATACTACAAACACAAGCAATTAAGGAAAAATAATGAACTTTAACCAAATATAAAGTTAACAGATATGACAGAGAAACAAAAACACAATCACATGTAACATGATCGGTCAAAGTACATAAAATTGTTAAAGACCCAACCCACAAATTATTCCTGAAATAAACACAATAGAAATAAGTGGTAAAATGGCTGTCGTGAATCCCACCGCTGACGGTGCACAGGCCAACCAACTCGCTGAGTCTGCAACGGGAGCGATCAGTAGGTTGCAGCGGAGCGCCGCACCGTACCAGCGGCAGACAGGTTAAAAACAGCAGGCAGTGGACATGCAGCCGGCAGAGCTGCTGATGGAGTGAGTTTGTGGTGGCAGCAGAAGTTAATCACACCTAGTTATAGAAACACAACATAAGAGCAGGCAAATAGGTGGTTATTACAGGAGAGAATTGAGCAGGCAGTGCACAAGAGATACGTACCACAATAAGGCGATAATAAAACGCCGCTGAACGAGTCGTGGCGCCGTGCTGAACGGGAGGAGCAACCCAAGATCATCAGCCTAAGATTACAACACAAGCATATTGAAGCAACCAAACACGACCCAAAAGTCAGAAATACAGCTACTACCAACATACCTGCGGCTGGGGAAAGGCAACGGGCAGCCAGAAGTGGGCGTGCCCCAAAGCAAGCGAGTGAGAGACAGAGTAGTACACACCTGTCCTCTTTATATATAGCGCCCCCTCTCGGGATGGAGCTGAGAGGGCCAATAAAAGCCCCAATCACTTAAGCCAAGGAGGTGTCCATCCTGCTACATATAGTATGAGTAAACCGTAAGAATACTTTAAGGAGTCTATTTCAAGTATATAAACAGAAATCTACAAGTTATATGCCGAACAAACTTTAAGTATAACTTGTAGTAAACTAGTGAAATAACCAGAGTTTATAAAAAGTATACTTAAGGTATACTATAATAAACTAGAAATATGGACTTGAAGTATATAACTAGTACAATGGCAGTGTATAGATAAGTATACTTGTGATATACTTTGATAAACTAAAAATAGGGACTTGAAGTATATAACTAGTATAGAAGTGCACTTGTGATATACTTCAAGTATTCAAGAGGGATACACCAACAGTTTTGGGGGTAACGAGTTACTAAGTAACGGATTACAGTAACGTCATTACCATCACGGGTAACGAAGTGCAGTAACGCGTTACACTCAAAATATCAGTAACTACACTACTTTACTAAACTTTAGGAACATGTTTTCCTGTGTTACCCAAACCACTCTTGTCAGTCTAAAAAGTTCTAATATGTTTTAGTGGTGCATGCATTCTGTCCGTCGTTGGACCTGCCTGTGTGCTTGTCTGGGCACCATTGCCAAAGCAACAGGATTTGAGTGCATTGAGTGACGTAGTTGCTGGTGTGTAGGAAAGAGAGGGAGAATGGAGGACACAGAGACGGAGGCAGGGGGATTCAGCCAGTGGCGATACTCGCATTATTTTGACTTTATTGCTAGACAGGACAAAAACATTCGAGTGAAATGCACTCTATGTCCAGGTGAGTGGTATCTTTCATCTGCTACCAGCTCAATGAGCAACCTGATGAAACATTTGATTGCCCAGCATCGCACTACAAAACTTGTGGCGAAAGATTCTACTAGCCAGTCTGTAAAAGAAGACACTCACGAACTGACCCCATCTAAACAAGCTAAACTTTTATTGATACTTGAAAATAAAGCAATGAAAAGGCTATGATATTTGTATATGTATCCATGCGGTAACTTTTAACATTTACTTAAAAAAAACTGGAAAGTAAAGTAACGAGTAGTAAAGTTACTTTTCAAATGCAGTAACTAGTAAAGTAACGTAGTTACACATTTCACAAGTAACTAGTAACTTGTAACTAGTTACTTTTTTTAGTACTTTTTAGAAAGTGTACTTTTGCAAACTTAAAATGAACTTAAAAGTATACTTTTATAAACTTAAAATGTTCCAATTTAGTCTGAAAGAGTATTACATTAGTATACTTTCTAGTACACTGAGAGTACATAGTCTGTAGTATACTTTATATACTTATACTGTATTTTAAGTTTACTACTTTTTGCTAAGGGATGGTACCTAGATGTATTACTACATCTGATCATATTTTGCAGTGTGTAAGTGAACCACACTACGTATCCCAGAAGTCACCAGGGAGTTAATAATGTAGAACTTCCAGCGGTATTGTAGTTCGTCCTTTGAACAAAAGGACGGCCAAGATGGCTGCTTGGCCGTCCTACACGTACTACATGATTCTGTAGTATGTCAGAATCATGCCTTCTATGGGCTAACTTTCTACATATGGTCTGTAGTATACTTTATATATTTATACTTACACTGAAGCATACTTAATAAAATGTACTTTAAGTTTACTACTTTTTGCTAAGGGATGGTACCTAGATGTATTACTACATCTGGTCATATTTTGCAGTGTGTAAGTGAACCACACTACGTATCCCAGAAGTCACCAGGGAGTTAATAATGTAGAACTTCCAGCGGTATTGTAGTTCGTCCTTTGAACAAAAGGACGGCCAAGATGGCTGCTTGGCCGTCCTACACGTACTACATGATTCTGTAGTACGTCAGAATCATGCCTTCTATGGGCTAACTTTCTACATATGGTCTGTAGTATACTTTATATACTTATACTTACACTGAAGTATACTTTATAAAATGTACTTTAAGTTTACTACTTTTTGCTAAGGGTTAAGATGATCACTGGAAACAGGATGAGGACTAAAGTTTTCCCAAAAATAATGTTAAGGGCAAATAACCATGGAGGGTGTCTATATTTATATTTATGTGTATTTTTACAGCAACAATTTTTCAGAGCTCCAAGCTTTTATTTTGGGAGCTAACCTCCTTAAACCACCTTATTCTCTGTTCACAAAGGGAATCATATGAATATTTCCATTTCTTGAGTGAAGCTTTGAACATTTTTTGTGTGTAGAAACCAGTGAACAGGCTGCAGCCTCTGACCATGTTGATTTACAATAACAGTAGGAAGCTGGTGCAGTCACCATTGAAGCAGTATGTTCCAGCTTTTATCTGAAAATGCTGTTGTTTAGCTCACACACCAAGGTCATATTAAGCACAACCAATAGTAAAGAATCAAGATGAGCATCAATAGTAAAGACACCAAACCACAGCAACAACTGTATCTACATCACCATGAACTTAACCATGATCTTCATGATATGTTAAGGTATGTGGACAATAACAAAAGGTTAAGATCACACTAAGAGCAATGATCAGAGCAAAGTTCAAATATGACATAGTCAGCACTATTTCACTGGCAAAAGTACAATGATAAATACTCAACACAAGCAGCCATATTCAAACACTATATACTGCTCTGTATACTGGTGAAATAACAATGTCAAGGAAACTCAGTATTTCGTCTGAAAACAGGCAATTGCAGATACCACAACAACCATCAAACCTGGCATGTTATCTGTGATTGTTTTACTGTAACACCATAGAAATGTTTTTACTACATAATCAATAGATCTATTATGTCTGTACAAAAAGTGGAAGAAGTAAAGTCCCTGTCCCAGGTTGTGCTCACCAGGGCTGTAAAGTTATCCAGTGCCACTACAGGACTATTGGACAGCTGTCAGCATGCTAAATTAAAAACCACAAGCACGCAGGGTTTAATTTCTGTTTTTTGTACCCCTAATGGAGTGGGGCTGCCTGTCTCTGTGGTGCTGTGAAGTGTGTGTCTCTGTGTGTTACCCTTACAAAGCCCCTCTGTGCTATAGTGAGCTACTGTTTCTGCTGCCAGTGGTCCTGTGGGGACAGAGCCAGAATCACAAAACATCATGGATGAATAATCTGTCTGTTATGACAGTAATTTTCCTTTATTGTAATGAAATAAAGTACATGATAAATGGCTGAACTGAGCCATGACTCGTTCCATCAGCAAAATCTCATTTAAATCAAATTTGTTCAAATGAGAAGACAATTCACCTTGAACCCAAAAGTCGTGAGTTTGATTCAATTTAAAGACAAGAAGAGCCAATGCAGTATGAGATCTTCACAGATGATGTTATGTGTCTGTGCACATTAACACTTGTTGGCAATCTTGGTAAATAACACATATTCAGCTGCAGCAGGACCAGCAGCATAGGTCTTTGAGGTCTTTAAGGTAATTGCCCATTTTTGATTACTTTTGATTTTATCCCATTGTCTCTGTATCGTTCCAAAACTCCCACATCTTTTCTTTTTTCCCCAGCAATCAAATGACCTGTTTGGAAGTAGAATTTTTGATTGTATGATGTGGAGGTGTTGTCGTCAGTGTGGGGGCTTTTTTGTTTTTTAATAATACTTCTAATACAGACCACCAATGTCAGCATCTATTTCTCGTCTCTACCCACTGAACCTGCAGCCAATTTGTATAGAACGTGACAAAAATATTCAGCAACATTATGGCGTAAATAATTTATCATAACTCTGAATTTACTTGGCCTATCAACACAATTTAAAAACTGTTATATAGTTTGACATCTGCACTCTCCACATGGAGTGAAACATGACACCCTTGAATGCTCATCTTGATGCAATGATGCCTCAAAGTGTCATCTGAGTAGGATGTGCTGGCACGTCCTACGGCGCCTCAAGGGTTAACAACAGAAGAGCAGTTGACCTAGTTCTACTGTTTACAAGCTTGACATTAAACTTAATTGGCTAGTTTCCATTAAAATCAGTGGAGCCTGACTGTAAAGTTGCAACTTCTGTAAATTCTGCAGATGTGATGGAATAAGTGCATTGAGAATGCAAATGTAAAGTTTTAGAAAGGCTGTGGTATCACATTCAGGACCATAAAGGACCTTTGCTCCAGGTATACTACCATTCAGTTGATCTGGATCTGTGACATTTCTCTGACCACTGACGCAAAGAGCAGTGGCTGCAGACTTTAACTACTGCAGGAAGACGAATGCGACCGGACACCTTTTAACACAGCAGAAATCAAATACTCATTACAAATGTTTAAACTGGGCCTAGCTTTAAACAAAGTGGAAGGTTGTATAATCTGAGGACATCTTGTCTAAATAGATGGAAATCTTTCATTTTTGGACTGTGGGAGGAAGCTGGAGAACCTGCAGAACATGAAACTCCACACAGAGAGATCCCAGACCAAGGTCTTGAACTTGTGACCTTCATTCTGTGAGGCAACAGAGCTACCACCATGTCACCCTAAATAAATTGTATTAATATTATTTATTATTATAATGTGATTTGAAAGTCAAGCTACACCTGCAGCTCCTCCAGACAGGTTGGAGTGGATTTGGAAGAGTTGATCAGAGCTAGAGGTTCACACCAATCTCCGACCAAGAAACTGAACAGCATGTAAAAACATAAATACAATAACTCAAACCAGAAGAAGCCGCATATTTACAAGATTGTCCATCATGCTAGTTTATCTCTGGGTTGGTAACTTGCTAGTTTACTGGTCTTTTGACTTTTCTTGTCAAAAAGGTCAACCGGTAACTGCCCAATACTAACAAGCCTAATAGTATGACTGTGGAGGGGGGCGTGGTGCATCAGCTGTGGGAGAGAGGTGGGGGAGGGCTCAGGGGAGCGGCGCCAGGTGAGAGTGATTGGGCAGTCGATTACAGGTGTGCTAATTACTCTCACCTTGTCTTTAAAACACAGTAGCAGGCTGGACCGATGGGAGAGGAGAACCAGACACGGAGGAGACGGCAGCGTGGGCCTGCGATCGGTTGCAACGGGTCTGTGTGCGAAGTGTGTGTGTAAAATAAGAAAAAGGACCATTCAATCACAACTGGACTTGTTGTCGGTCTGTTTGGTGCCGGGGGAAACCACTGGGGCAGTGAGACTGCCACATCTAGTGCCCAAAACGAACCTGGCATGGAGAACATGTCCGAGCCGCAGGAGGTCCAGCCAGTTACAGCGCTGGCCCAGATCCTGGCGGAGGTTGCCGCGATGAGCCGGGACCAGCCAGCGGCCAGCAGGCAACAGCTCTCTGCGCTTCAGTGGCAGGTCGAGGGGCAGACGCAGCTGCTGCAGGCTATGCTGACTCGGTCAGGGACAGCGGCACCGGGTACCCCACTCTCCGGCATAACACTGCAGCGGATGACCGGGAGTGATGATGCCCAATCCTTTCTGGAGATGTTTGAGGCGACAGCATCGGCTGGCGGATGGCCAGAGGCAGAGTCGACTGTGCGCCTGCTGCCGCTGCTGGCGGGGGACACACAGACAGCAGCACTCTGCCTGCCTGCCTCCTCTCAGGGACAATACCGGGCCGTGAAGAGGGCTGTCCTCGACCGACTGGGGTATTCGGCAGAGGACCACCTTCGGGGGTTCTGAGGGGCCAAGCTGGGGCCCACTGACCGCCCGTTTGTCCACGCCCAGCAGCTGAGGGACGCGGCCTACAGATGGCTGCAGCCGGGGGAGACCACAGGCATGGGGCCTACCGAATGCCAGGTAGTTAACCAAACAGGCATCCCGAGAGTGCCATTGCGGCCATTACCACTGATTGCGGTCCCATTTGAACGCATTGGGATGGACCTCATCGGGCCATTTCACTGGAGAGCACGTGGATATCGCTTTGTGTTAGTCCCGTTGGATTACGCAATGCAATATCCAGAGGCAGTGCAGCTGGGCACCATCTCGGCAAAGAGTGTGGCGCACTGACCAGGGCACTCAATTTATGTCACAAACACTGAAATAACTGTATGGGTTATTGGGCATCAAGTCTATTCAAACCAGTATTTACCACCCTCAAATTGACGGCCTCATGGAGCGCCTGAATAAGACTTTGAAGTCCATGATCCGTAAGTTTGTGCACAATGATAACTATAATTGGAATAAATGGCTATATCCTCTGTTGTTTGCAGTGCACGAGGTACCCCAGTACCCCAGGATTTTCTCCCTTTGAGCTGCTGTTTGGCAGGAAACCATGGGGGATTTTGGACCTGATTAAAGAAAGATGGGAGGACGGTCCGAGCCCAAGTAAGAACGAAGTTCAGTACATCCTGGACATGAGAGCAAAACTCCAGGTCCAGGAAAACTACGGCAGTTATCAAGTGAGAATTTGCTCCGGGCCCAGGAACGTCAGCAGCTGCTGTACAACAGAGGATCGAGGTTAAGACAATTTTCACCGAGAGATAAAGTGCTTGGATTGCTCCCATCTTCCAACTCCAAATTACTCGCCAAGTGGCAAGGACCCTTTGTGGCGAGTGGGTGACGATTATGAGCTTGTGTGATCTGATAGGGGAGGGGCAACACAGATTTATCACCTCAACCTCCTTAAAGCTTGGAGAGAGGTGGAGTCTGTTTCCCTGGTGACGGCAATTAGAGAGAGAGATGAGTTGGGGACCGAGGTACTAAAATCAACCAACCCTGCCCCACTCCGGTGTGAAGACCATCTCTCACTGTCCCAGGGAGCAGACATTGCCAGGTTGTAGCAGCTCTATGCTGATGTGCCTTTCCCCCTGCCAGGACGCACAAACCTTATACAACACCATATGGAGACTCACCTGGGCTTGTGGTGCGTTCATGGCCCTATTGGCTACCTGAACACAAGAGAAAAGTGGTTCAGGCTGAATTGAAAGCTATGTTGGAGATGGGTGTAATAGAAGAGTCCCATGCAGCCTGGTGTAGCCCCATCGTACTTGTAGCCAAGAAAGATGGGTCTATCTGGTTCTGTGTGGACTATCGCAAGGTGAATGATGTTTCACAGTTTGACGCCTATCCAATGCCCTGGGTCGACGAACTCCTGGATCACCTGGGCCCTGCTTGCAGATTCCCTTGTCTCTAGACTCCAAGGAGAAAATGGCCTTCTCCACTCTGTACGGTTTGTACCAATTTGTCACACTTCCGTTTGGGTTATTCGGGGCCCCAGCCAGATTTCAACGCCTCATGGACCGGGTGCTGCGCCCCCATGCTGCATATGCTGCTGCCTATCTGGATGATGTCATCATCCACAGTAACACCTGGGTGGAGCATGTGCGGCAGGTGGCCGTGGTGCTCGAGTCACTGAGGCAGGCGGGGCCATGTAGTAAACTTAAAGTACATTTTATTAAGTATGCTTCAGTGTAAGTATAAGTATATAAAGTATACTACAGACCATGTACTCTCAGTGTACTAGAATACTGAAAGAGTATTACTAATGTAATACTCTTTCAGACTAAATTGGAACATTTTAAGTTCATAAAAGTATACTTTTAAGTTTCATTGTAAGTTTGCAAAAGTACACTTTCAAGTATACAACATGTACACTCATCTATATGCTATCAATGTACTTGGTGTATCCCTCTTGAATACTTGAAGTATATCACAAGTGCACTTATTTCTATACTGCCACAGTACTAGTTATATACTTTGAGTCCCTATTTTTTAGTTTATCAAAGTATATCACAAGTATACTTTACACTGCCAATGTACTAGTTATATGCTTCAAGTCCATGTTTCTAGTTTATTATAGTATACCTTAAGTATACTTTTAATAAACTCTGGTTATTTCACTCGTTTACTACAAGTTATACTTAAAGTTTGTTCAGCATATTACTTGTACATTTCTGTTTATATACTTGAAATAGACTCCTTAAAGTATTCTTACAGTTTACTCATACTATATGTACTATATGTACTGTGGTGTCTGACCCCAACCCAGCACAGTCCCAGACACAGCTCGAGGTTTAAAGTCCAGTTTATTAAGGCAAAATTACATTTCATTCAGGGAATACAGGGCAAAGTATATAACATGCAGGTTCAACATAAATGCTTCCCAAATCGGGGATAATCAGGGTCAAGGGGAACAAAGGGCCCTCATGTTCTGTCATATGTTGCCTACAAACAAAAGAGAGAAACAACATGAGTTTTTGAACAAACATAACATTTACCAATATGGCATGAGTGGAGTGTGGAGGTTATCGCTTACCGCCAGACGGTGTTTCCCCCAGGAGAGTTGAGCTGAGAGTGAGGGAACCAACCGGAACTCCTTTTAAACATCACTGCAGCTGCCTCTGATTCAATTCAATTCAATTTTATTGCGGCAAGGAAAAACTCAGGAGAAACCTCAGGGAGGACCACAGTAAAGGAGAGATCCACTCCCATGGACGGACAGGCTATAGAAAACCAGGACTGACAGACATGCATCTGATGATGAATTATCAGTCTGTGAGATGAAGAAATTATCAGTAGAATCAGGGGGGCCTTGATGAGTCGCATTAGGAGTCGTCATCATTGGGCCTCATGTGGCTGAACTGAAGCAGTAGCCACTCCCAGTAATAAATGTGTAGTGGACGTCGTGCAGGATCACAGCAGCAGCCACGATCCACGAGAACCTGCTGGACGACTCCGGGGAGTTTCATTAATGACTTACATGTCCACAGATGGAGGTGGAGAGAAAGAGAGAGAGAGAGAGAGAGAGAGAGAGAGAGAGAGAGAGAGAGAGAGAGAGAGAGGGAAAGTGAGAGAGAGGGAGAGAGAGAGACAGAGAGAGAGAGAGAGGGAGGGAGACAGAGGGAGAAAGAGAAAGGGAGAGAGAGAAAGCAAGAGAGAGGGAGAGAAAGAGAGAAAGCAAGAGAGAGGGAGAGAGAGAGGTAGAGAGAGAGAGGAGTCCCCCAGCAGTCTAATGCTATGGCAGCATAACTAAGGGATGACCAGAGCCATCTGGTCATCCCTTTATCAAAAAGGAAAGTCTTAAGTCTACTCTGTAATAACCATGTCTGCCTCCCCGAACCCAGAGTGGTAGTTTGTTCCCCAGAAGAGGAGGTTGATAGCTGAAAGCTCTGGCTCCCATTCTACTTTTGGAGACAATAGGAACCACAAAGAGCCCAGCATCCTGAGAGCGCAGTGTACTAGAGGGGTAGTAAGGTGTTATGAGCTCTTTTATGTATGATGGTGCCTGACCATGAAGAGTTTTAAATGTGAGGAGAATCTTATTCTCCTCTAAATTCTATTCTAAATTTAATAGGTAACCAATGTAAGGAGGCTAAAATGGGAGAGACGTGATCTCTGATCTTGGTTCCTGTCAGAACTCGTCCAGCAGCATTCTGAATTAGCTGCATAGTCCTAAGAGACTTGTTGGAGCAGCCTGATAACAAAGAGTTACAATAGTCCAGCCTGGAAGTAACAAATGCGTGGACTAGTTTTTCTGCATCCGCTTGAGCGACAATGCGTCTGATTTTGGTGATATTACGTAAGTGGAAGAATGCAGTCCTCAAAAATTGTTTTATGTGGGCATTAAAGGACAGATCCTGATCAAAAACAACTCCAAGATTATTTACAGTGGAGCTGGAGGCCAGGGTGATCCCATCTAAAGTCATTAATTCTCTAAAAAGTGAGTTTCTAAGGTGTTTGGGTCCAATTACAAGAACTTCAGTTTTGTCTGAATTTAACATTAATAAGTTGTAGGTCATCCAACTTTTTATGTCCTTAAAGCATGTTTGGAGTTTAGTCAGCTGGTTGGTTTCATCAGGTTTGATTGATAAATATAATTGGGTGTCATCAGCATAACAGTGAAAGTTAATGGAGTGATTCCTAAAGGAAGGATATATAAACTAAACATAAGTGGTCCAAGTACAGAACCTTGTGGGACTCCATGGCAAACTTTGGTATGCGTGGAAGATTCATCATGGACTTGAACGAATTGAGATCGATCTAAAAAATATGACTTAAACCAGCTTAGGGTGGTTCCTTTGATGCCAATTTGATGTTCTAGTCTCTGTAAGAGAATTTGATGGTCAATGGTGTCAAATGCAGCACTAAGATCTAACAGAACAAGTACAGAGATAAGTCCTTTGTCTGATGCCATTAGCAGGTCATTAGTAACTTTGACTAATGCGGTCTCTGTGCTATGATGCACTCTAAATCCTGATTGAAAATCCTCAAATAGACTATTGTTATGAAGAAAGTCACATATTGATTGGCTACAACTTTCTCAAGTATTTTAGACAGAAAGGGGAGGTTTGATATCGGTCTGTAGTTGGCTAAGGCCTCTGGGTCTAGTGTGGGCTTTTTAAGAAGAGGTTTAATTACAGCTACCTTAAAGGACTGAGGAACATAACCTGATAATAAAGATAGATTAATCGTATCCACTAAAGAATGACTAACTAGAGGTAACACCTCCTTGAGCAGCCTAGTTGGGATGGAGTCTATTGAGCAGGTGAGATCACTTCCAGCTGCTCCAGAATGAAACGCGGTATGTACCGCCCCTCCACTAGTTGCCCTAGGCAACGGGCCTGTCTGAGGCCCTCACTCTGGCTCTCCCTGTAAGAAACCTTACCTGTCCGGCGGGGCTGGAGCGAGACTCCACAGTACATACTATATGTTAAGTATTCTTAAAGTTTACTCATATGTACAGTGTACAGAGTGTGATGTATTTACAAAATCACAAAACAGAATGTTGAAAACAAGTTTGATATATTTTCAAACATGTCAATAACAAAGACCAATGAAATGTAAATAGTATATACTTTAAAGTGTTAAACTCCAGCATTATATTAATAAATAAATTAAATGTTAAGCAATGACTTGAATGTATTATGCACTTGGAGCAAGATATACTAAGTATTTGTACTTTCTAGCAGAAAAATGTAAAAAGTATACTAGTAAGTATAAGTTTACGTTTAAAAGTATAAGTGTAAGACTTAGTACTTAGTCTTTACTTAGTCTTAGACGTCAGTTTATACTTTTCAGTATAAGCCAAGTATACTTCACTATACTATTCTTAAGTATATAAAATGTAGTTTAGAAAAAATCACCTTCAATTATACTTCCTCAATTTTAGTATGGAACAAGTATACTCACAGTACACTTGAATAAACTTCTTTTTGCTAAGGGTTGGTATCTGGGGGACCATTTGGGCGGCGGGCAGGTGCATCCACAGGTTGACAAGACAGCAGCGATTGCAGCCTGCCCAAGGCCCAAGACAAAAAAAGAGGTGCAGCGGTTTTTGGGGCTGGCCGGCTATTACTGGCGATTTATCCCCAACTTCGCGGAGCTGACCAGCCCCTCACCCGAAAGGGTGCCTAGGATCCGGTCCAGTGGACAGAGCAGTGCCAGGTGTCGCTTGAGAGGGTAAAGCAGGCCCTCTGTGGGGAGCCTCTTCTCCACACACCTAACTTCTCTCTCCCTTTTGTCCTGCAGACTGATGCGTCGGGCAGGCCGGATGGCTCCCCGGCCTAAGTCAGGTGGTGGAGATATGTTGAAGGGGGCGTGGTGCATCAGCTGTGGGAGAGAGGTGTGGGGAGGGCTCAGGGGAGTGGCTCCAGGTGAGAGTGATTGGGCAGTCAATTACAGGTGTGCTAATTACTCTCACCTTGTCTTTAAAACACAGTAGCAGGCTGGACCCACTGGAAAGGAGAACCAGACACGGAGGATACCCAGCAGACGGCAGTGTGGGCCTGCGATCGGCTGCAACGGGTCTGTGTGCAAAGTGTGTGTGCGCAATAAAAAAAAGGAACATTCAATCACAACTGGACTTGCCGGTCTGTTCGGTGCCGGGGGAACCCACGGGGGCAGCGAGACTGCCACATTGATGTATCCTATTGACTTGATCGATAGATTGATTTGCTTCCCGCTCACGTAGACTGGGACAAGGACAAGGATCTTCAAACACAGCTCAACTTCACTGTGCATCCAAACATACTGAGTGTGTGTGTTGATGAAAACCTCATGACGTTTACATGGTTCCATTCTTCGTCTGAGCTCAGTCTGACTGAACTGTGGTTTCAACTTAATCATCACATTATTAGTTTCTGACAGTACACTGCATTTTTTCAAAGTGATGACATTTTTCTACTCATTAAAATCTTGTGTCTGTGATTGTGAATGAAGCTCATATGAAATCATGCGTTTTTATGTTTGTGGCAACTAGGACACACAGTTAGTCACAGAGGCTGCATCAAGTCATGTGTGAGTCTGGATGTCTGTGGGATGATGGTGATACCATCCTTTTCTCCATTGGGACACATTCACATCTGTGATTCCCACCTACACGTCCATTCACCTGCTGTCTTCTCTGTCTCTGCCAACTCCTGAACACTCCAGATCCCCACAGAGCAGCACAGCCCACACTGCAAAAGATCCAAGCTCATCGTCTGAAAACATCTTGTTTTAGTCCAATTTTGAATAGAATTATCATATGCAGATAATTGTTTTTCTTGATTTTCATCAGTTGTTTGACTTTTTTATCATATTGTCTTTTTAACAAATGTTTGAAAACTAGAAGATAAGTCAAGGTAATTCTGCTCAGTGTTGGGTTTATTGTTCTAAAATTACCTCACCATGACATCATCATGTTTTGCAAAGTGGTGTCAGTCTGTATTCTCCAGGGGATTCTGTCACTCAGCCACATTTTTACTTTCAAATGTGATTTTTCACAGGAGCTGTGAAGAATCTGTGTAAGACAGAGAGATTCTAATAATCAGGAGTTAGCAGATGTTGGAGTGATCTTAACCTGCCAGACTCAACATCCTCATCCTATAACCACCAAGTGTAGTCTAAATAGTCATTTTAACAAGGGACCTTATATTTGTCACAATATATTATAAATTGCACAACTTCTGCATGTGATCACCGGCCAACATGAAGCTCTGCCAAGAGGGCTTTAGATTGGTTTTTGAGTTGTTGTTTTTTTAACTATTTAATTACTGCTGAGAGATTTCTTCATTCTGTACTGTCACTACATTATTGATGGCTGAGTTTGGTAATCCACCAAACTGATTCAAACTGGCGCTCGTGCAGTGTGATGATGTAAACCAGGGTTGTCAACCTCAGTTTAGTAAATCACAATTTGCAATTTGATCTCAAGAGGGCCAAACCAGTAAAAATGTACATATGAATAACACAAATTTCTCCTCTAATTTTCATGTAAAAAAATACATTATAATTATTCACACTCTATTTCACACACTATTAATTCACCTTCAAGTTACAAAATAGGAGAGAAGACAGCGACAGAAAGTGGAATTTCAGCTATATGATGGCTCAGTTATTCTATATTCAGTCAGTCTACGATTGAAATTCAATTTAAAATTTACTCACTGAACAATATTATACAGGTGGTTATCTCCTGCCTTACAATCCATTTCATTTCATTCATCTTCTATACCCGCTTATTCCTCATTGGAGTTATATGGTCTGCTGGAGCCAATCCCAGTGCATTACAGGTGAGAGGCAGGATACACCCCAGATGGTCACCAGCCTATCATGGGACACACACTCACACAACTATGGACAATTTAGAATCTCCAATTAACCTCAGCATGTTTTTGGACTGTGGGAGGAACCCGGAGAACCCCGAGGTCTTGAACCTGCGACCTTTGAGCCATTTACAAATCAAATATGTTAATGTTTTATCTGAAAGATGCTCCATTTTTTGATCATACTTTGTACAGTGGGCGGCATGGTGGAGCAGGGGTTAGCACTGTTGCCTCACAGCAAGAAGGTTGCAGGTTCAGGACCTCCTTCGTCCTGGGCCTGGGACCTTTCTGTGTGGAGTTTGCATGTTCTCCCCGTGTTTGCGTGGGTTTTCACCGGGTACTTCGGCTTCCTCCCACAGTCCAAAAACATGCTGAGGTTAATTGGCGACTCTAAATTGCCCATAGATGTGAGTGTGTGTGTGAATGGTGTTTGTGCCCCATGATTGGCTGGCGACCATCTGGGGTGTATCCCTGCCTCTCGCCGTAACGCGCTGGGATAGGCTCCAGCAGACCCCTGCGACCCTAATGAGGAATAAGCAGGTATAGAAAATGACTGACTTTGTACACTAATCTAGTGGGCCGGATTTTAGCAGGCCGGTTCTGGCCCCCAGGCCACATGTTTGACATACCTGATGTAAACTGTCCAACTCCAGCTGTAGTTAGAGGAATTACATGTAGAGCAGAGAATGCTGAAATTCTCCTGAGTGAAGGACTGAAAGGTGTGAAGGCTTATTTACTGCTGCACTGTGGAGACTAGAGACACACACACGCACACACACACACCAGTAGTGAGAAAGCTTGTGCTCAGTCTCTCAATATCTACTTCAGATCAGTTCTGCTGTATTTTTTCCCTTTGACACAAACCAACAGAAGAGTGAAAGAAACAGGGAAGAGCTTTTTCTATAAATACCGTGACACAAGAAAATCAAAGACAAACGTTTGTTGGTAACAAAGCAGATGTAAGCAGATGTAAACACGGTGTCCCAGCCACAGCACAGTTACAGACTTCTTTCTGGGATACCCAAAGTACTGAATCTCTGTTGAAGCTCATTATTTGGGGCAGTATGAACTGAAAATGTGTTGTCTCCTGGCATTTAGTCTATTTTGTTCCCTCACATGGTCAGCTGTTGCAAACCAGCCACAGAGCATTTTCCATGTTTGTGACTGGCTGACTATCTGACTGAATGTCTGACTAACTGACTGACTGACTATCTGTCTGATTGACGTTCTCACTCACTGACTGTCAGACTGACTGACTGATTCATGTTATCTTGGAGAAACCCTAGTGGTGACTTTTCCTTCAGCAGCTAATGGATCTCTTCCAGTGTGATCATGTTCTGGACAGTTTCTGTTGTTTACTGGATAAACTAGTTGTCATTTTGTCTTGTCACTTCCTGTTTTATTGTGAAAGATAACTCTCCTCTTGTTTCAGGTCACTTGCCCTTCCTCATGTGTCATCGGCCTGATTGTCGGCCCCGCCCTGATTGTTTCCACCTGTTCCCCAAAAAGTGATTTTCTGTTGTAGCTTTTGTAGCATAGCCATTTGTTTTCTCACGTTTAATGTAGTTAATGTTTTTCAGCCTGTTGTTTTTCCTTGTTAAGAGCGGTTTTGATTTGGATAATTTTTGTAGTACAAATTAGGTCTCAAAGAACTAAGTTAATGTCTTTTAGCCTTTTGTTTTCCTCGTTAGTCATTTTGATTTTGATAACCGTTATAGAGCAGATTTAAAATTAGGAATTAATCAGTTAATGTTTTTCAGCCTTTTGTTTTTCCTCATTAAGAGTGACTTTGATTTTGATAACTGATAGAATAGATTAGCGTTTTTACCTCTTCGGAGTGATTTTCATTTTCCCTAGTTTGGGCCTGTATTTCATAGCCTCACTCTGTCGAGGGATCCTGCTACCTGAAATAAAGAAACTCACCTACACCTCTGTGCCTGAGTCTGTGTTTAAGACCAGTATTGACACTAGTTTGTGTTTGTAGTAGAAATCTTTGTATTGGATTTGTAGTGGACACACACTAAGTGGGGAGATACTAAACCCCTGCATCAGTACTACGGTTTGCTGCCTCAGTGCTGCCAAGGTCATGGTCAGCCAAGGCTGGCAAATTATGTTGGGTGACAACTCAAGCCACATACACACACATAGATACTGAAGACCCTTAAAAATCATTTACTAATGTAATAAAAAATATCAACGAACTAATGAGCAGGTGCGAGGAGCAAAAGCATGTATTTAAAAAAACAAAAACAAAAGGCGGACCAATGTCTTCTAATGGTGGGAGAAGTGGGCCCTGATCTTTTGGACTTGCCAAGGTCAAACAATCCATCATCATAAAAATGTTGGAATGGAATGTTTTCTAATAGTAGAAAAAACACAACACTTGCTACAACAACAAAGGTAAGGACCAGTTCTATGACAGAGAACTATGACATAGAACTGGTCAGAATCGGCAGATTTTGAATAGGATATAAAAGCTAAGACCCCAGCAGGTGTCAGTCAGTCTACTCCCATTAGATGACTCGGGATTAAGCTCGATATCTATGGATATTATACAACTTGTATTTGTCAATGATATTGCAGTAAAATCTCATCACTTTGAAGATGCCTCGACTCTGTCTACTTTTTACTCTTTAATTTGAACAAACAGTTTTTGACCATTTTTGAATAAAGTTAAAGTCTTATTAGAAGAAAGAAAAACTTAAATACACTCAGCACATCTACGTCGTGGGACCCCGGGCTCTCCACTGGCCTAGCCCAGGATTCTCTACCACATGTTCTACCACATTTGGAGTTGTTTCCGATCTATCTCATCCCTCCTTTTATATGTTTTGCTCCCTGCTTATCTCTATATGTTATTTTTTTTGCAGTCCCTCCACCTCCTCTTGCTCTATCTCTGGTTGCAGCACTCACCAGTTTTTCTCCTAACTCCTCCTGGTGTGACACAGATGGAAATTCTGCTTGTTCATGTCAGTCAACCCATTAAAGGTGAAGCTCTCTGCCTACTGGAAGCTACTGTTTACAAACTGTGACACTGTATCAGATTTTATGAGGACATGTTCCTCCATATTAGACACACACACACACACACACACACACACACACACACACACACACACACACACACACACACACACACACACACACACACACACACACACACACACACACACACAAAGTCAGCCTTTATAATTGAAGGACAAACCTTATTAAATTAACATAAGTGATTATTTGGCATTTGCTTCATTGATCATTCTTCAGACAAGTCTGCTTCAGTCTCACACAGACAGTAATTAGCTGAATGAGTCATTAATTTTAGTTGAGAGTTATTAAGATAAAGTTAATGAAGGTAGGACTAATTGAGACATGATGAATCGACATGTCTTATTCACCCATTAGCACTTAATTTACTGCCGTTTGTTATCACACATATCTGCTTTTACTGCAGAAATTGGAAATTAAACATTAAAGTATCGGCGACTGAGTTTATCTGAGGAACTGACATTAGCAGCAAGTTTGATGGAGACGCTGTGTTCTAGCTTATAGGTCGGAACTTTATCAGACAATGATCATTATGTTTTGTCAAGCACAAATGACATATAGGCAAGAAACACATGTACAATTTCTTTCTTGTAACTTGGTTTTATGCTTTAACAGCATAGTCCTGTTCTACAGCAGGAAGGAGGTTTCTAACAAGCTGCAGTTTAATTAGTCTCTGAGGTCAACAGAACAGGATCACTTGACAAGAGAAGAATAAAGGAACTAAACATACACTCTATTTAATTGATTCATTGAAAACATGTATTAATGCATTTAAAGAATGAAATAACCAATAATAGCCATCAATTAATCTACCAACAACTGCCTCTCCAACCATTAGGAGATTATCACACAAGTATAAAGAATGTTTCCATGCTAGTGTAAAGAGATTGTGGTTGTTGGTTGTAGTAAACATCTGGTACATAGCTGCTAGTTCAGCTGATCAACATGTCTGAACTTATCCTGAATCCATCAAGCAGCGCTAGAATTATCTTTACTATAAGTACAAACTTGTCTTTTGGCTACAGTCACCTTTTTTCTGTCAACCAGGGTAGGTGAAGTGAAATTGGTTTTATACCTGGAGCTATAATTTAGTTCCAGGATTATTATTATAATCTGTATCTGAATGGTCTGTGGATGTAATTAAACAGCTTAATGCTTTAAATACTGCTTCAACATAATACAAAGTCAAAATGGCAACAGCAGAGGGATCAGCTGAAAGCTTTTGTCTGTAAACAACAATATATTTAAGTTGAGGAGCAATTTATGGACCATTTGATGTGTTGGAGCTGCAGAAGGTTGGAGCTGCTGAGTGCTGAGCAGTATTTATTTAGACGTGTGACGGATGTTGTCATGAAACGTTTAAAATAACAAAACCTGAGGGACATTTCCTGGCTATGTGTGTGTTTAGGAAGGGGGGCCCCTGCACAGGACCAAATGTCCTGAGGAAAGTTTCACTTTGTTTTAAGTGTGCCATTAATTCCTGCTCCTCCCCATTATAGTGCTGCACTTCCTCTCCACGGAAGGCAGGTGTAAAGACTGAGCAGCTGATGAGCTTGTCTCTAGGTGTGAGTGACAGGTCACTTAAAGCTCCACAGCGTTTCTGTCATGATATCATTATTTAAGCAAAACTGAAATGCATCATTAATGAAATGTGGCATGTTTACCTGGTAAGAGAGTGATATGGGAGCAGAATCACTATCTATGTGCAAAACCCTGCATTGGTATATATTAATCTAAAAATCCATCCTTGGTCTGCTGCTATCTTATCTGTATAAGTATATGACAAGTAAACATTCAAGCTATAACCTCCGTACTAGGTAGAGTAGGAATTAAAGCTGCCTTGCTTGATTCCCTTAGGGGAGCTATAACTTTGATTCGGAAGGCTGAAGGGTATGTCTGCAACAGGCACGTGCAGAGGAGGGGGTGGTGCCCTTTTAGTATGTTTTTTTTTTTTTTTTAGTTTGTGTGTGTAAAAGCATCCCTGTGACCCTTCAAAAATAACATTCACCGTGTGATTTAATAATAATAGTAATTTAATTATATATAAAATGATCAACATAGGCATGCGCTGACACGCCCAGACGAGCAATGACATGCCTGCATGTAGCTGTAGCTGCAGCTGATAGACAGTCAACTGTGGCATCTTATTAAATGGTAAGTAGGTTTTTGCAGAGAGAAACTTTTTGCATGTTGCTATAAGGCTGTGTGTGCGTGTGTGTGTGTGCAGAGACGTCGGGACGAGGGGTGCTTGGGATGCACCCGCTCCAGCTCCAGAATGGAGTCAGGCTCCATCTGACCACTCACACTGAAGTGTCAAAAGACTGCAAAAAAGCTTGACTTTTGTTTCAAGGGGCATTGTTGTCTTTCTATCTGGCAGCGGATGTTACAGTGAGTTTAATGAATACAGATTTTTTGACCAAACCTCACTCACTGCAGTCACAATATCTGCACTGACACTTGAATGCCTATTTACATCCTTTGTTTGGTAAAGTAACTTCATGGTAGATTCAAGCGCATCTTGAAGAAACAGGAATCAATGGTGCATTTAAACACACCTCGTTGCAGCAGGATCTAATGATGTTTTTTAGAAATCTGTGCTGAAATTACCAAAAATATACACACTCCAATGAGACAGATTTAAAAATGCATTAAAAATAAAAATCAAATTCTGACAATTCCACTGCATTCTTGTCAGTTGACTGTACCATTTTTTAAAATAATCATAAATTCTATGATTGTTTTAAAATGGTACACATAGAGTCAACAGACTACAGTTTCTCCACAGACGCACACATGTAGGACAAGAATACAGTAGAGTTTGCTGAAACAATCTGTGAATGATTAGATTCTATGAAATATTTATTTTTTAAAATGTGACGATACAGAATTGAATCTGGATAGATGATTGGTCTGACTTCAATATTTTTATTGTCAAGACTGGAAGGGAACACAGGACTCAGGCGTAGAGTTGGATTGACAAACAGCGGGCTTTATTGAGCACCAGTAGGAAAACCTCACAGTGAACAAAATCAAGCGGCTATGAAAACTCCAAAACTGTCCATGACTATATGAGACTGAATCTATCTATGACTATAAATCTATCTATCACTATAACTCTATGAATCTATCTATGAATCAATCTAGTACTATGAATTTATCAAAATTATTATTATTATTAAAACAAAAAACGCTCGAGCCAGAGGATAACCTAATCTAGAAAAGACAGAAGCTAAACTGAAAATCACTCCTGAAAACTGGAGGCACACTAATCTAATAACAGGAAACAAAAATTCACTTCTGAGGAGGACAAAACAAAAAGGCTAAACTGAAAATCTAGGACTAACTATCTAACTAAACTATGAAAACTACAAATCAAAATCACTCATGAGAGGAAAAGGCGAGAACAGGCAAGGCGACACTAAAACTATGGCTGTGGACTTGGAAGGGCTGGGGTGAAAGCATGGGACGAAAAACACTGACAACGAGACAAAGTGAGACGCCGACTATATGAACACATGGAGGTAATGGGGAACAGGTGGACACAAATGGGAATCAGGGAAGACAATCAGACCGGTGGCACATGAGGAAAGGCAAGTGACCTGAAACGAGAGGAGAGTTACTTTTCAAAATAAAACAGGAAATGACAAGACATGGAGACAAAACAAAAACCCAGCTTGACTTCACCGCAGTGTGACATTTATTATTTTGTTTTGATCATTAAAATCTGTAGTAAAACAAGATACACATATATACATGCATATGTGTGAAATATACTATTGTAGATCGTTACAGTTGTTATAGATTGTTGTATGATTTATGATTTCACAGGTTTCATATTAACAGGTTCCTTTTCCCAAGGGAGGAGTAAAGCAGTTTGATGGCATGGGGAACAAAAGTTTTTCAGTCTGTTTGTCCATTTTTGGAAGCAGCAGTCTATTGCTGATCAGGCTTTTCTGGCTGCTGACAACAGTGGTCAGAGGGTGTCTGGTGTTGTCTATGATGCCCAGCAGTTTGCTCAGGATTCTTTGCTGTTGATGCCAGAGGCTCCAGCTTCATGCCGACCACTGAGCTGGCCTGATCAGCTTCTCCAGCCTGGAGAGGTCAGCCTTCATTGTGTTCCCACCCCAGAGTAGGAGAGGATCCCCTTTCCGAAGTTGAAGATGAGTTTAGTCTTTGAATCGTTGAGCTGCAGGTTGTTGTGGTGGCAGCAAACAACAAAGTTCCTCACCAGGCTCCTGTATTCCTCCTCCTCACCATCTCTGATACACCCCATGATGGCTGTGTCATCTGTGAACTTCTGGATGTGACACGTTTCAGAGTTGTAGCAGAAGTCTGTGGTGTATAGAGTGAAGAGGAGGGAGGACAGGACAGTACCTTGTTACTGACAACAGTGTCAAATGTGATGCCCTTCAGTCTGATGTACTGTGGTCTGTTGATGAGGTAGCTGGAGGCACCAGGCATGGGTCCACTTGCATTCTGTTTAGTTTTTCTTGCAGTGCAAAGGGCTGGATGGTCCTCACAGTTCCCTTACCCAGGTGCGAGTGAGCTCAGTAGCTCAAAGTAACAAATACTTTGGACAGTTTTTCCCATTCCTCTTTGCAAGCTCCATCAAGTTGGATGGAAAGCGTTGTGCACAACCACAAGTCTGGACTTGGGTGAATTCACAGAGTTGTCCTGAAGCCACTCCTTTGATATCTTGGCTGTGTGCTTAGGGTTGTTGTCCTGCTGAAAGATGAACTGTCGCCCCAGTCTGAGGTCAGGAGCTCTGGAACCTGCTGAAAATCCCCACAGCATGATGCTGCCACCACCATGCTTCACTGTAAGGATGGTATTGGCCTGGTGATGAGCGGTGCCTGGTTTCCTCCAAACATGAGGCCTGGCATTCACACCAAAGAGTTCAATCTTTGTCTCATCAGACCAGAGAATTTTGTTCCTCATGGTCTGAGAGTCCTTGAGGTGCCTTTTGGCAAACTCCAGGCAGGCTGCCATGTGCCTTTTACTAAGGAGTGGCTTCTGTCTGGCCATACAGGCCTGATTGGTGGATTGCTGCAGAGATGGTTGTCCTTCTAGAAGGTTCTCTCTCCAGAGAGGAACACTGGTGCTCTGACAGAATGACTATCAGGTTCTTAGCCACCTCCCTGACTAAGGCCCTTCTCCCCCGATTGCTCAGTTTAGATGGCTCACCTGAAAGTGTGAACACAGTTTCACAGGGTGAAGGGTCACAAGTTCCAGACTCAGGCTTGCAGCTGGCTAAATATATTTATCACCTTTGTGGGCACAAGACCAGTAAATCTGCACAAAAACACAACAAAGCAGCTATGTGCAGACATGTGAGATCAATTCAGCAGAGAGTTGGTGACTTGCAGAGTTCATATCTCATATGACCAGGAGATGGCCAATAGTTTTAATGTTTTACAACATCCTTGACGTGTCTGCATATGATCCATTTGTGTTGTGGAGTCACATTCACCAAGGGTGGAACTTAACCAAAGCAACAAGAAGAGAATGTTTCTTGAGGAGTTGGGAACGTCCCATTTCAACACACACAGACCAATATGATGCAGCTCTCCCAGCATCTGTCCACACCATCAGCAGCACAAAGATCATTTCCAGCATCAACACCAACCACAGCAGCTACAGCTACAGCCACAACCACCTGATTCTAAATGAGAAAGGTGTCAGGTCTGCCCAGCAGTAAGGACAGAAAGACAAACGGATTGTGCTTCAAATGCAAGAAATATCTTTACAAAGAACACACTAAAACTGGCACTTTTTGCCACAAATGGATTTTTGAACTAGTTATGTTTTTGGTTTGATTGGTTGTTGTTTGTTTGACCTTGTAAATCTATATTTTTATGGTGTGACTTGTTCTGAATTTAGCTTTTTTATTTAAGTAAATAAATATTGGCCCGAAATTCACCGGTAATTGACCGGTAACACCATTTAATTTTTTTTATAGATAATAATATTAAAAATAAAAAAAACAAATAAAACTAATTTATTCAAGAGATGTGTTCTAATTGCCCATCAGGAATAATTTAATAATACAACAACCTTTTTATTATTTATTTATGATTCACTTTTTGAAATTAAAATCAACTGACAAAAAAGGTCCAGAGACCCACACCAAAAATAGTAAAACCAATATTTTCATGGTTAAGGAAACCTAACAAGGTAACCAAGAGATGAGAAACAAATTGGTTGATAAATAATTGTTTTTAGTGTATTTTACAGCTGATTTAAGACACAGGTCAAAACTGACCCATAAAGATAAGAGATGGAAGCAGGAAACTAAGAGGGAGGATAATCATGGTAGAAACTGCAGCAGGGATCAGCAGTAATATGCCAACTGATGCATCCCATGACGATGATGAGGTGACAAATCACAGCACCAAGCAGCAAAAACAACACCTGAGTGCTGAAGAGATGCACAGTATTGCTTCCAGTGGAACTCTATACTTTTACTAAAGTTGTATTCAAAAAATACACAGTCTGTGACGCTTGTATGTACAACTCACTTGTCAAATGAAAATTAAGCTGAAGTAGGAGGCAGAACTGGGCTGGGGATTTGTATTAATTCCCACAAATTTACAGTAAAAAAAACACATCACAAATCTCCAACAGAAGTAATACACTGGAATGACTGCCTTTATATAGACACATCACACATCAGTGGGTTCTAACACAATGATGCATTATACATTGTTCCTATTGTCCTATTGGGCGGACACATGAAATAGGCACAATGACTCTGGAATGATTGGATCTGGAAGTCAGTGCTGTAGCGTTTGAATGAAAGGCCGGTGTGGGGGGCAGGGTGTAGGGTGGAGAGTCTGGGGGGCACAGCCACTACAAGGTCTGTGGATATCGTGATAGTTTGCTGAGCCTCTTTGTGCTTGTAAATCAGCAGCAGAATATGTCTGTTCACTGTAACAGAGGATCCCTTCATCTTCACTCACCCAATGGTCAGTAAAGACCACACATCTATGGGCCATGATGAAGTGCATCCAGGCAAGAGAACATGATGCTTGGATGTGGATGAGATAAAGGGATTATGGAAAGCATGGATAAATAAATGAGAGTTTAGATACAGAGAGGAGTTTCTGTGTTGTGTTTGATGCCTTGGCAGCGTCCGGCCTGACTAATGTGTGATGCACTGGGTTCTGGAAGCAGGGCCATTGGTTCCTTCCTGCCTATGAGTTTCTAGTTTGTAGTTTCTGCCTAATTAGACAGCTGGGCTTTTTTCCCCTGCTTGATTTCCACAGAGGAGGCTGTAAATGCAGCTTCTCTGCTCTGAATCATTCCAAAGCAGAAGACACAAAAGAGTACTGACATACAGTACCTTCAGTGACCTTGCCTGTTATCAGTGCTGTAATCAGAGAGTGAGAGATGGATTGTTTCTCTCTTCTCGATCATAACAAGCCCAGCAGTTAGTGATACTTCAGCTAAGGGAGTCAAACAATAAAAATGCTTCTCTTTCTACAGGTTGTAGAGGTCTTTAGTGGGGCTGCAACCAATGATTATTTTCAATATCATTTTTTTTTCTATGAAATGTCTGAAAATAGGGAAAAATGTCCAAGATTGCATCCGGAAATGTCCAATCAACACCATAAAAGATCTTCAGTTTACTGTCAGAAAACAAAAATCTTACATTTAAACTTGAAACTTCAGAATTTGGACTACAATTTAAATCAATTGATCTACTATAATCTACTTAATCTATGTCACAGCAGTGAGGTTGTCTTGTCTTGGGTTTTTGTCTTGACTGCATTTCCTGTTTTATTTTGAAATCCTAACTCTCCTCTCATTTCAGGTCACTTGCCCTTCCTCTTGTGTCACCAATCTGATTGTCTTCCCTGATTCCAGATTGTGTCCACCTGTTCCCAATTTCCCTCCATGTGTGTTTTTAGTCTGCATCTCCCCTCTTCTTGTGCTGAAGTGTCTTTGTTTGGCCTTGTCTGTTGTACACCAAAGCCACAGCCCTCACCTAAGCCTTGTCTTCATGGATTAAAGTTCTCTCTGCGACGGATTTCCGTCAACTGGGGGCGCTAGTGAGATTGATGCAGATCCACGGAGAGCGGCAAGGAGCTGTCAGTGTTTGTGATATTAACAGACTTTAATGGAGGACAAAGAGCAGCTTCTTAATTAACTGTCTAAACAAAGCGGGCGAGAATGATGTGTTAGATAATGTCATACATTATGAATATCAGATGATTTCTCATTAGTAACAGGTAAAGTGGCCTTCAGAGACGCAGGATGAGTACTTGACAAAATCACTATAAAGTGTCTAGCACAGGGATTCCCATAGTGTGGTGCGCACAAGCTAAAAAAATGCGATGGCGGTCGGGAGTGTTTTTTTTTTTTTTCAAAGTTGGATTTTCTGACAGAATAAAGACGTCTAAATAAGCGTTTTATTTGTCATATTAAATGGATATTCATCATTCCGTTATACGACTTCTCTCTGTTTAGACATGACGGTTTACCACCTTTTTTTTTTTTTGGTGTTGTTATTCCTGCATCAGGCGACACACAGTCGAGTCGAGTCACTGGAGTCATGCTCACATTTGATTTGCAGAAATTTCAGATTTGTGGAAATTTAGTTGAAGCAGAGACACCCTGTTGGTGAGGTGTTGAGTTGTTTATATAAAGTAGACCTAATATATCATAAAAAACTTGTTCGGCTCAACAATAAGAACAGTATTCTCTCAGCTGAGGTGGAGACACTCAGAGAGAAAGTGAACACCAGCAGATCAGAACCACCTCTCCCTCCATACAAATGCTGGTTCTGAAATATAAATAAATATAAAATGTACATTTGGTCCTGTGTTTAATCCGTTCACACTGTATAGAACCAGACCGGGATTCACTTGATAGGAACAAAGACCCCTATTTTCAAGTGGACCAGAGTTGGTTTGTTTGGACCGGGCCAGAGTTCTATGAGCTTTCACACCTGGACAAACAAAGTGGAACGTTAAAGCGACTAAATGAGGACAATGTGAAAGCCCCTCAATGTCACATCCTTTTAACAAGATGGATGAATGATCATTGATTCAAAAACATCAACCAAACAGCAGCCATAATATCCCATAATATCCTGTCCCTTATCATCAGACTAGTGTTGTGCTGTGGTTTAAATATCCTGCTCCCCCCCAACATACTTCCTGCTGCTAAGCCTGTCATCTCCTGATATAAATGTTACTGTGCTGCATTATTTTAAAACTTTATTACATTTCAATTTAATTCAGATGCTCTTTTGTTAATGTGATGATGATGATGTGTTCTGGATGAATTAAACAAGCTGCCTCAACACATTTAGTTTTTTTGGAAGGTGTGGGAAATAGGGGGTGCATCAACCAGGTTGGGATATAGATAGAGGTGCATGAAGTTGTGAAAAAGTTTGGGAACCACTGATCTAGCAGATTGGCGCAGTTATTATAAGCAATAATCAGCAGCAGTTTTGCAGCCCCCGAACCCCCACTATCACCACCAACACAAAAAATAATTTTCAGTCAAATCATTATTTTTTCCACTTTAATCCATGTGTCTTTGTGATGTTTTTTTTGTTTTGTAAATTCCATAGTTTCCAGATCTAGTTAAATTGATTTCATAGCCTTTTTCATCCTGCGGGATCATTTTCAGTTCATGTTAATTATTTTTGTTTGGTAGTTTTTCGTCCTTCGGGATTGTCTATTGTTTCCATACACGATAGAGAAGTTTATTCTTGGAAAGATCAAATCAGTGTGATCGGTGTTTTTTCCTCCTCAGTGAGTGAAAATTTGGTTGGTTACATTTTATTAGTTATTCCTTCCCGCTTTGAAGCACTTTTTGTTATAGTTTAATTTTTCATGATTGATGGTGTGAGACTAGTAAGGGACCTTAGTTAGATAAAGTGTGAAGATTGGGTGTATTTTTTTTTTGTGATTTTTTTCTCCTGTTCTTGGCAGCTCTGTGAATAAACTTCCAAACCTGACAGCATAATGGTACATGGTACATATTAAATATAATGTCATGTTAGACCTAGAGGCAAGGTTCAGAGAGGTAGAACTTGGCTCCACACGATAGCCAGTCGTATGTTAGTGTAGCTAAACAGTCAATAGCCTTCCTGGACCAAGTTATTAGGCCAAGTTTAGCTTCTAGCCCCCTGGTAGTTTCTGGGCTTTCCAACCTAGTTGATATAGCTAACAGATTTTTCCCACTCACTCAATACCCACTGAGAAACAAACTCTGGTTTTTGGCAGCTCCATAGTCAGAGTGCATTGTTAGCTGCATCCGAGGGGCCAGAGCAGGTGACATTGAATCAAATTTGAAGTTGTTAGCTAAATGATAAAATCATCAATCATGTCAGCATTAACAATGCCTGCGTATGCCAGGTCAGTATGCACCTATGCAAAGACCATGTCAGACTGACCAGTGATCCCATGTTTAGTCGCAAGAGATCTTTCCACCATCTTGGTTGTCAAGTTGGTGCCCAGATAATAATGTGGGTTTCATAGACAATTGGTCAATGTTCTGGGAGAAACCCGGTAACCTGATAGCAAGGGACAGCATACATTCCACTTTGGATGGTCCCTCTCTTTTCGAGAAACATGGTGGACTTTCATCCAAAAAACCTGCCAATACAGAGTTAAGCCCAGGAGGTGGATTTGCAGTCCTACACACTTCTCGATTGGTACATAGGAACTGTGTGTATCCTCTGTCTATCATTTATTTAACTTGTCTATATCTAACAGAAGACAAGTTACACATAGTAACTTAATTAAAATCTGCACCAATACAGTTAAAGTGTAGCAGAATTGGGGAGTGAAATATGGACTCCAGAACATTAGAACTCTGTCATCCAAAGCTGTATTAATAAATGATGTCTGTTTTACTGAAACCTGGCTGCATCATGACAAATATGTTAGTCTCAATGAACCCGTTCCTCCCAGCCATATTAATACTATAGCTATTTTCAACTCAAATTAATTGATCAGCCATGAGCCGAGATGTAACTACACATCCTTTGAAAGCCTTATTCTTATTTTTCTCACCGAACTTGGAAATCACAACCAGTCCTATATGTCACAATGTAGCGCCCTCCTAGCCCATTTTCTGAATTTTTATCTGAATTCTCATTTGCTTTCAAGTATAGTTATTAGGACAAAGGACAATAGGATAAAATAATTATTGCAGGTGATTTTAATATTCACATTGACATTGAAGATGATAGCCTTGGCTCTGCATTTCTCTCGTTACTGGACTCAATTGGCTTCTCTCAGAGAGTAGATGCAACCACCCATTGCTTTAAACATACTCAACCTACAGTACAGTATCGAAGTTGAACATTTATTTATCTATCCATAGAAACCCCTCCTATCCTATCAGACCATTTTTAATAACTTTTGAATTCCTCTTATTGAATTACTCACCATCTGACAAGAATATAATTATTAGATGTCTATCTGATAGTGCTATATCTAATATAGATTCCATCACTATTTACTTGTCCTGCCTCACCACAGCTGCAGACTTTTATGCAGCTTCTTGTGCATCTGAAACAGTGCTTGTTGAGAGCACTGCAGGTTCATTGCAAACAACTCTTGACATCATCTCTCCTCAAAAATATAAGTTAATTAAATATAAAAGGGTCATTTCCTGGTATAACTGTCAAACCCATATATTAAAGCTAAATTTGCGATAACAACAACAAGAATAACAACAAGAAGACGTGCTCTGCACATGAAAGTCTCAGAATGTACAGGAAGGCCCTCTAATCCCAGAGGTGCCTTTTACTCCTCACTAATAGAGGAAAAACAACCCTATGATCTTTTTCAGCATTTTAGCTACACAAACAAAAAGTAACTCTCTGGACTCTATTGACCACATATTCCTACAACTCTCAGTTGCAATGACATGAGTTTTTTAATGACAAAATGATGACAACTGGAGACAAAATTGATCATCCTTCCATCAACCAGCACCAATCTACCCTCAACCACAGGGAAGTAGAAACTGTTGAAAGAGCAAACATCTACCTAGACTCATTTTCTTCAATCAAACCTTCTCAACTAGCTTCAGCTTCAGTGCTTCATCCAAAAATCAACCTGTCATTTGGACCCTATACCAGTGGGATTGCTTAAAGATTTTTTTTCTTTGATTCGCACTTCCTTGCTGGAAATGCTTAACATGTACTTATTATCTAGGTATGTACCACTGTCCTTCAGAATAGCTGTAATTAAACCTCTCCTCAAAAAATCCACATTCGACTAAGTTGCCAACTACAGACCTATATCTAACTTTCTCTTTCTCTCTAAGGTCCTGGACAAAGCAGTCGCCAAACAACTGTGTGACTTCCTACACAACAATGGTTTATATGATGATTTATGGTCAGGATTTAGAATGCACCACAGCACAGAAATGACACCGGTGAAGGTTTCTAATGATATTCTAAATGCATATTATAAAGTCTTTGTCATCATTCTTGTTCTGTTAGAACTTAGAGCTGCATTTGACACCATCGACCATCAGATCCTACTACAGAGTTTAGAGCATCTTATTGGTATAAAGGGGACTGCATTAGGTTGGTTTAAGTGCTATCACTCGATCCCAATCTGTACAAACGTTAGACATGAAGTGCCATGAGGTTCTGTGCTCAGACCAATACTTTATATCCCCACCCTTTATATGTTTCCTTTAGGTAAAATTATTAGGAAACACTTGATCAATTTCCACAGCTGCACCAATGATATGCAACTGTATCTGTCAATCAGAGGTGATTTCTTTAAGACTGCAAGGGAAGCTGAACTTCCCCTGCCCTGTCAAAAAATAAATGGCCAAATTGGCCAAACAATGCAGCTGTGTTAAGATTTCATTGCTTACATATCTGTTAGAACATGTTCATCTTGAAGACAAGTTCTTTCAGGATCAGCTACTTATCACAAATAAATAATTTATTTGTCCATACATTCCCATACCGCTTTCTGGTCAATGCATTTCCTCATAGACGCTGAGAGTCTCTGGGACTGCATGGGGCTTTTTTTTCATCGCCTTGAAACTCGGTGCCCATTGGATAAATGCTGAGAATGTGAGCCGCCCTGACGCGTCTCTGGGAGTGAATGGACTGCGGGCTGGACTAGATGCTGAGAGTCTGCTGTCAACTAATCCAAATGAAACCAACCAGCTAGAAAAACTTCAAACATGTCTTAAAGACATAAAATCCTGGATGACCTGTAACTTTCTGCTACTAAATTTAGACAAAATGGACAATCTGAACACCTGAGAAATTCAATATCCTGTGATATAGCTACTTTGGATGGCATCTTCCCGGCCTCCAATTCAACTGTAAGAAATCTGGGAGTCAAGATATGTTATTCACTACCCACATTAAACAAATTCCAAAGAGTGTGTTCTTTCACCCACGCAACATAGCAAATGTCAGACACTTCCTGTCTCTAAAAGATGCAGAACACCTTGTTCAAGCATGTGTTAATTCTAGGCTGGATTCCTGCAATTGTTTATTTTCAGGCTGCACCAAAAAGTCTTAACGACTCAACAGATGATCCAGAATGCTGCTGCACATACTGTATATTAACAGGCACTAGAAGAAGGAATCATATCTCACCAGTATTAGCCTCTCTGCACCAGCTTCCTGTGAAATCAAGAATAGAATCAAAATCCTCCTCCTCACCTACAAAGCTCTGAATGGTCAGACTTAATCCTCTCTTAAGGATCTCATAGTACCATATCACCCACTAAGAACACTGTGCTCCCAATATGCAGCTTGTTTGAGGTTCCCAGAAATTCTAAAATCAAAATGGGAGGCAGAGCCTTCAACTACCAGGCTCCTCTATTGTGGAATCATCTTCCTGTTTTAGTCCGGAGGGCAGACACACTTCCTACATTTAAGAGCAGGTTAAAACTTTCATTTTTGAAGAAGCTTATAGTTAGGGGCTGGCCTAGGACATTGTTATAGATTTAAATTGCTGGGACCACATGAAATACCCTGAGCTTCTCTGACTGACTGTCCCTGACCGACGGAAGCAACAGTCTGTATGCACTCTGTGGTATTCCTGGAGTCCTGTCCTGTGTTTTCTCATTCTAGGAACATGCTGCAGTGCAGCTACTACAAGGAGTCTTCACTTGCTGAAGGTCGGTCTGATAGTGTACTGCTTCATCCAGCAGCTGCAATGGATCCTGTCACCTTATCCTCTATATCAGGGGTCTTCAACGTTTTTCAGGCCAGGGACCCCAAAAAGATGGCGAACTGGGCCAGGGACCCCCTACTATATATACGGCATAGAATTGTGTTTAATATTAAATTGAGCTTAGTGTCATGTCTAAACATTGCTACTCTGTTATGGTTCATCCCATACAAGGAAATAACACAGGTTAATACTGTATTTTCGTGTGTTTTTAGTGCTGTCAGTCGATTAAAAAAATTAATCGAATTAATTACAGGATTTTGTAATTAATTAATCGAATTAATCGCATTTTAATGTCATATCTGCTAAAGGTCTCCTGATGAAAAATTTTAATTCTAGGATATTAAAAGATTGTAGTGCATGACTAATCAACTGAATACAGTAAGAAGAGAAGATCTGAAATCCATTTTTTATTGGTGAACTGTGCTTCATGAATGAAATCCAAAAGTAATGGTCTAGCACATTAAACCAGTTAGGCCAGGTGCATTATTCAGAAATATAAAACAAATACAGTAATACAGTTAAATAAATAAAATAAAGCTGTCTTCAAAAATGTATAACAAATACAGCAATTCAGTTAAATAAATAAAATTCTGAAATAAAATAAGTCTGTCTCAAATAGGCACTTAAGCTCAATATAGCATTTCAAAAATGAATAATAGAAGTTGTATATTTTGCGCTGCATTGTGCCAACATAATTTTGCTCAGTGAGAGCAAACACGTGTGGTTTGAACCAATCAGAATTAGCCATGCTGATAACGTGACCACATGTCCATCGGCCATGTCCGATGCCAAATGGCACAGACACCGAAACAGCGTAGATTACACTGAAATGAGCACACTGGAATTGTTCCAGCACTTGGATAATGTAACTAATGTGAATTTAGTACATCGTTTTCTTTATTTAACATGGGATTTTGACAGGGAGCTTCTTCTCCATTTTTAACGGAATGCCGTTCCTGTCGTGAATCTCTTAACGGAATGTAGTTTCGGACAGTTCCGGTTCACTTTCATCCCTGAGCTCGCCACCGTTGATACTCATAATTAATTGCGTTAAATGTTTTAACTCGTTAAATTGCGGAATAACGAATTAATCGAATTAACGCGTTAAAATGACAGCTCTAGTTCTTTTATTTTAAAGATGGGCCAGATAGGTCTGATGGGGTGGCTGTGGTACTGCCATTTTTAAACTCAACTTGCATATAACACAGGCCTTTTAAGATCATTCACTGATTCAACCCCAAAAAAAAAGGTGCAAGGGAGAGAGTTGCTGCGCTTCTGCCATTTACACATACATCTTGCTCAAATACAGAGCTATTCAAATAATGAACAATTAACACAAATCAAATTAACCTTTGATCATAACTCATCAAGTTAAACTTTGAGCATACAGGGGACATTGAACCCCCAAGCCATCTGTGAATTCCCATTTCAGTGAGATGTCTGACCCTGATGAGTTGCACATAACATATCTATCCTGGGGTGGATGGAAGCTGTCAGACAGAGGGTCATATCAGCCTCAGGCTGCAGCCTTGACCTGTATTTGTTCTTCAGTTATGTAAGTCATGTCAATCATTTTCTATACCTATCCCAGCGCGTTACGGCAAGAGGCAGGGATACACCAGCCAGTCGTGGGGCACACACACCATTCACTCACACCTACAGGCAATTTAGAGTCACACAATTAACCTCAGCATGTTTTTGGACTGTGGGAGGAAGCCGGAGTACCCGGTGAAAACCCAGACAGACACAGGGAGAACATGCAAACTCTGCACAGAAAGGTCCCAGATCCAGGACCCAAGGAGGTCTTGAACCTGCAAACTTCTTGCTGTGAGGCAACAGCGCTAACCCCTGCGCCACCATGTCACCCCTCTTCAGGTAAGTGAGAGAAGAAAATCCACTTACACATAGATATGTCATTGCAAAGGGCAAAAGACTCATCATAGCTTTTGCTGCCAATTGTGGAAAGTCTTTCTGACAAGAGATCCAGAACTGACTGAGTGATTTTGTGTCATACATATGTTTGTATGTACTGTCAGTGGATAGTTCAACAAGATGATCCTCCTCCGTCACTGTCAGCTGTGCGTCATTTGCCACATTGACAGTAAATGGGCACAGTATCCACGTCTTGTCTCTTCGCCAGGAGTCAGCCTCAGAGAAATAACGCCTGAACTGGCCCTCAAGCGGCTCCAAACGCGCGAGAATTGCGTGCGTTACGGGGGGTGAGAGCACAGCAGAATTGCCCAGCTCATCAACTGATGGAAACATGGAAAATGTTTATTATCCCATGCGCTCCCTCCATTGTTTGATTTTTTTGATAAAGCCTTCCATTTTGTCATAGAGGTGAATTGCAACTGTATTGCGGCCTTGCATCGAGCTGTTCAGTTTGTTCAATTCAGCGAAAATGTCAACCACGTATAGGCAAGCTTGGTGAGCCAAACATTGTTGTTGAAAAGTGCAGCCAGGTCTGTGTGCTTTTGCCTAAGTAAAAACTCCCGAATGGATTTGCGAAATTCCAACACACGTGTCAACACTGTTCCACACAAAAGCCATCTCACTTCAGAATGGTATAGGAGCGCAGTGTTTCACCACAGCATCCACAACTTCTGCTAACTCTGCACTCATGTCTTTGGCAACAAGTGACACCCTATGTAATATATAGTGTGTCCAGATTACTTGCGGAGATACATCTCGAACCAGTGCGATAAGTCCACTTTTTAAACCGGCCATCGCTCTTGCACCGTCCATACACAGCGGAATACTTTTTGACCATGAGATGTAATTTTCTCTGAAGAAATTGTCAATTACTTTAAAAATTTTGGGAACTGGTTGTGTGTTGAGGAAGGCACGTGCAAAACAAAAATTCTTTTCTGAAATTCCTCTTTCATTTCCTGATCTTTGTCTACAAAGCATACAAACGCCACATCTGTAGATTCATCCAACTGCAGTGCAAATGCATCTGCCATCCTGAGTGTCTCAAGCAGTTGCGTCCTTACATCTGTTGCCATCTCATCTATCTGCCGAGCTATGGTTGTGTCAGAGATAGAAATAATTTTTAGTTTATTTATGTCAATATCACTGCCATACATCGTTTGACACATGTCGGTTACTACAGGCATTATTAAGTCCTCTCCAAGTGTGTATGGCTGTTCTCAGGGCCATTTGATAAGAGCATTTCAGAGCTAGCTCACCAACGTTGGCAGATTTTCTTATCAGTGTCTCTTGACCTCGAAGGGATTTAAGATTAGCTTGGAAGTATTCAATGGGTTTGTCTTTTAAGTGGCTGTGTGTTGTCTCCAAATGACGCCGCAGCTTCGATGGCTTCATAGATTAGTTTGAACAAACAGCGGAGCAAATGACACACATTGGAAATTCAATGCCATATCTCTCCTTGAAGGTAAACCCATACTTCATCTAATTATCTGAGTACTTTCAGGTCTTCTCTCGTTTGCGCTTACCCATAGCTCCTACATCAGCAACAACTTGTTCCTTGCCATGTTCAGTCGCGTTTTCGTTCTTTTCAGAGGTGGACGGCAGTTCTATTGTGCTTGATTTGTTTGCAATCCATTTTTTAAAGTAAGAAGAAACATGTGGGTTTCACCCGGTTACAGTAGGTATGTTAGCTAAAGGAGGGCATGGGGACGGAGCAGGGATATTTTTTGTTGATATGTGTGATCCAGTGCCTAGCTACTATGTGTTGCTGAATGCATGCATAGCATGCATGATGTGTTTGCCTTTATTTCTCCATCCGCAATGTACGCATTAATATGCATTTTAAGAAATCAAAGAGGGTGGAGGGACAAGGGAGAAACTGATTGGGGAAAAATGTAAAAAAAAATATATAGTTTTTACAAATATTAAAATATAAAATTATATTATTTTAAAGTAGGCCTGCGAGATGTATCAATTAAATTGATTAATTAGAATGTACAGTTCTGGACAATGTATTTTTTATTTAAATCGTTTTTTAATTATTATTATATTTTTTACACACGAGCATCAAAAGCAGAACTAACCCGCTGCAACACTCTACACCAGCGGTTCCCAAACTTTTTTAGCCACGCACCCCCATCTGTATCCCAACCTGGTGATGATATATCAGCTCTACTTTATATAAACCATCTCACCATCTCAGCAGCGTCCGTTGTTTTCTCCACTGCCGTTTCTCAGCACAGTACCATTGTAATGTCTCTACCTCTCTGCTTTACATGGTGGTGTATTCACCACTCACTGAGTCATTGTTACTGATAAATAACAAACAAACATCATCAATAGCTGCTTCATCTGCTGTGTCCATGTTTACAAACGTCTTTTTTTCCTGTAACACAATCAATAACGGGCGACATGGTGGAGCAGGGGTTAGCGCTGTTGCCCCACAGCAAGAAGGTCGCAGGTTCAAGGCCTCCTGGAGTTTGCATGTTCTCCCCATGTCTGCGTGGGTTTTCACCAGGTACTCCGGCTTCCTCCCACAGTCCAAAAACATGCTGAGGTTAATTGGCGACTCTAAATTGCCCATAGGTGTGAGTGTGTGAGTGAATGGTGTGTGTGCCCCACTATAGGCTGGCGACCATCAGGGGTGTATCCCTGCCTCTCGCCATAACGCGCTGGGATAGGCTCCAGCAGACCCCTGCGATCCTAATGAGGAATAAGCAGGTATAGAAAATGACTGACTGACTGACAATCAATAACAGCGTGAAGTCTCTGCTTCAACCACATCTCTGCAAATGTGAGCACCAAAAATAATGTCTAAACAGAGAGAAGTCGTATAATGTTGAATATCCATTTAATATAACAAATAAAATATTTATTTAGACATCTTTATTGTGTCGGAAAATCACATTTTGAAAAAACTTTATTAAAAACACTCCAGACCACCATCGCGTTTTTTAGCTTGCACACCACGAGTGGCAGCTCCACACTTTGAGAACCCCTGCTCTACATGGTCAAGTTAGCGGGGTGCACCCAAACACTGTAGATTCACAAGCAAAAAAATAAACTTAAAACCTATTTTGAACCATTTATTCAGATTTTGTTTTTAGACCATATCACCCATTTTAAAGTGAAATCAAAAGATTTCGTGACGCCCCTGCAGTACGTCCGTGACCCTCCTAGGGGACGTGACCCCCCTGTTGAAGACCTCTGCTCGATATACAACACAATTTAATATATTTCTGTTATATATTTCATACTCAGCTTTTCCTGTTCTAATGTATTATTTCCATCCTATGCACACTTCATCTATTGCATGCCTGCCTGTCTTGGTGCAGGGATCCTGCTCTGTTTCTCTTCCTGAGGTTTCTTCCATTATTTTCATTATTTTCCGTGCAGCTACAGAGGGCTGGGATTCATCTGGATGTCTTAATGCAACATGTGACATATGTAAAACAGTTATTAGTTGAGTGCAAAATATAATCCAATGAAGTACACTGATGGTATCAGAATCACTTTAACAGTACTAGTACTGTAACATGTTCTTTTAATTGACACTACAGCCATTAGACCCAGGTCTAATGGCTGTAGAATCATGTCTCTTCTGTTGCTGTCCATGTTGGGTTCTCATGCTTTTGTCTTTATCTATTGTTGCCCTCAATAATTTAGAGTTGGAGGTTTGTATTCACTAAGGACAGAACAGACTAAGGCTGAATGCAGATTATTGGGTTTATGTCAGAGTCAAGGTTCTAATTGAAGGTATAAATCTGTGTGGAAGGATGGAAGCTCATGGATCCTTTCTGTTTGACCTCAGTTTAACACTAGGAGCCCCATTAAAATAGATGCCCCAGCATGATTGATCACACCCTTCTGCCTCTACATGGCTATTGACAAGGTCAGTGGATCCATGGTGAAACATCACACAATGTTTATGGCTCAACTGACACTGCAGATGTACATGTTCACGGAAACATCAATAAAGCTATTTGATTAAAATGTAGAAGAATCACAAATCCATTTGCTGTCTGCAGAAAAAAAGAAAAAAAAAACATGAGTAAACAACAAATACTGACAAAAAAAACTGGTTCAGGTCTTGACTTTGTGTTGCTGCCATGATCTATTCAGAAGGATCCGCCTTCATTAGATCCAATCAGTGCCGTGATGTTCATCTTGTAGTTGTGTAGGGCATAAGGCAGAGACCCAATATTCAGAGGAGGCAAGAGACTTGAAAAAGGTTCTGAAGAAAATCTTTAAAAAAAAGGGTGCTGGAAATTCAGGAAGAAAAAAGGACGAGAAGAAACTCAGGACGCTGAAAAAACAGGAGTCAAAAAACAAAAATGCTAAAAGTCCAGGGTAAGAAAAGGCTGAAAACAAAATGCTGGAAGCTCCAACAGGCAGGAACAAAAATGGTGGGGAACTAGGAAACCAAGCACTCACAGAGGTTTGTAGATAGCGGAATACATGCAACTCTCATCCAAATAACAAGAGTGTAAAACTCTGGCACTGGGAAAGTAAAATCCTAGATGACCTGTAACTTTCTGCTACTAAACTTATGGAAGTTAGTGTGCTTGGGCCTGAACACTTCAGAAATTCAATATCCAATGATACATCTATTTTGGGTGGCATCTTCTTGGCCTCCAGCACCACTGTAAGAAATCTGGGAGTCATCTTTGATAAAGATATGTCATTCACTGCCCACATTGAACACATTTCTAATATTTCTAAGCCTTCTTCCAGTCATACAACATAGCAAAGGCCAGGAACTTCCTGTCTCTAAAAGATGCAGAAAAACTTCTCCATGCCTTTGTTACTTTCAGGCTGGATTACTACAATTCCTTTTTGTCAGGCTGCACCAAAAGTCTTCAAGGACTCTCCAGCTGATCCAAAATGCTGATGCACGTATATTAACAGGCACTAGAAGAAGGATCATATCTCACCAGTATTATCCTCTCTGCACTGGCTTCCTGTGAAATCAGGAAAAGAATCAAAATCTTCTCCTCACCTACAAAGCTGTTAAAGGATAGTGTCACGGAAAAAAAACTAACAAACTAGTGTTAGTCTCCGGACAGGTTAAACACCTTTTAACTTTTAGGACACCTTACACATTCTTTCTAGAATTTTCCACCACAGTTCCCTCCTTTTTATCAAACATACACCAAAATAGACTCCGCTACATGTAAATGTAGCGTATTTACATGTAAATGTAGCGTATTCCATCATGTGTATATATTAGCTTAGCCTTTGAGCTAAAGTAGCTAACTATCAATTCTAGTACGTTGACTCATTCACTTAAATGCAATGTATTTGCCACCTTCTTAAATACAATATAGGTTTTAGCTGTGTTATTGCATTACATTATTTTCAGTTTCAGAACAGTGCTTTGCTGCCAGTAACCTCCCGTGAGCTCAATCCTCACGTACTAACACTGAGATGACGTCACAGTCTGTATTCATGTGCTGAGGAGAGCCATGTCGACCAATGAGTGTCCATGATACGTATTGTACAGCAAATCGTGCTGCGTATTCGTTAATGTGTCAAGTGGAATCAACAGATAAACTCTCTAACACTAACATCCAGGAGAAAGTGAAGAACCTGGTCAGGTCAGTTCAGGGAATAATGTGTCATCATCTGCATCATCATTGCAAACAAAGGTGTTTAATTCTCCACTAATGTGTTACTTTTCTATAGTAAACCTTGTAAAATATGCCATTTATATGAGAAATGAAGAATTTTTTGCAACAATGGAGTAAAATAGCTCAAATGACACATGGAAATAGAATTTACATAAAGTTTGATTTGTGTCAGGGTATTATCCTATTTCTAGGATCATATAGAGCTGCTTTGGTATGATAACATAAAATTTCTAAAAAGACAAAAAGACATGTAATATGTCTGTTTGTGTTTTTCTGAAGTGTTTGTGTGTGTGGCGTCAGGATCAGAGCAGATAACATTACAGATCCATTCAGGACTGAAATAATTTACAGATTCCAAATCGAGCTCATAAAAGATATTTGTAAAAGTCGTTTCTTTCTGAGGGGCCAATAGCACTAATATTATTCTCCAGTTAGTTCATTAGCAGGTAGCAAGGAGCAGGACTTAAGCTTGTGTCTGGTTTGTATCTCTCAACCATAAAACATGTGTGACACAAACAGTTTAAAACAGGAGCTGATTCACCATGACAGGAGATTTAGACTCTAAAGAGAGACAAGTAACCAACGTGTCTGCACAACATCACTGAGCGACATGGAAACACAAGTGGAAAAGCTCTGATGTTGAATACCCCATCCTGACTCCACATATCATAGAATAAAAGTGAGGCTTTAGGTATCCCTAAATCCTGAAATCCTTCTGGTTCTGGAGTAGTGTTTTGCAGCAATGGTGGTGGTGATTAGCAGCCAAAGACATCTTGATCTTTATTTATCTCAACGGATCTAACATTAAAAATAAAATAACAGAAACACAGTTTGCGTTTTCATGAAATCAAAAACAGTTATTAAATCAGGGCCGTTCCTGACCAACGTGGCGCCCTAGACAAAATAAATGCTGCCCCCGCCATATCATAACAAATACACACAGAAATGGGATAACAATTTGTTTTGATTAATTGTATAAAGACAGTATAAACAGATATAAACAGTAATAAAACTATCGCACACTAACATTTGACACAAATTACTACACTAAACTATACACTAATACCCAGAAATACCTGAAGCAAATAATAGATAGATAAAAATAGATAATAGAAACTAGTGGAAACACACATAATAACAAAAAGGTAAAGGTATTGCACACAATAACTTGTTACACACAATACTACACTAATAAATACCACTGTCAGGTTGTGCTGAGGTAGAGGAGACCTCTGTGTTTGCTGGGTAAAGATACTTCAGCAGCCCCTCTAAAAAGAGGAGATACATATATTTGACAACTGTGCTTTTTTCATATTAATCTAATAGCTGTTTTTTTTAAACATATGTTTATTGCATATTTTTACTTTACTTTACAAACAGCGAACAACATGAAACAAGAAGGCACATACATGGGAAAAAAAAACTAATCAAAGAAAATGAAAAATAGATAAATCTTCAGTTCAGTTAATTATTCCAGCCATCTACTTCAATATCATTTTTCTCAAGGAAATTACAGAAAACATACCAGATTTTCCAAAACCTGTCAAGCTTATTTTTCATGATATAACTTATCTTTTCTAAAGCCAAGTAGAAAGACATCCCTTTAACCATTGTGAAGTAGTACAAGGTTTATCCCTTTTCCATGAACAGGCTATACATCTTTTAGCTTCCAGAAAACAAACATTAAGTAAGGATTTTTCATTTTTGGAGGTCACAAGGTTGTCTGGGTAAATATTTAGTAAACATAACTTTGGTTTAAGAGGTACTTCTTTTTCAATGATTTCAGCACTTTTCCCCAAAAAGAAAGTATCAGGGGACAATCCCACATACAATGAAATAATGAACATTTTTGTTGTTTACTTTTATTGCAAGTATCTGGGATATTTGGATTAAAATGGTGCAGCTTACTTGGGGTTATATACTCTCTACTTATCCATTTGTATTGTAGTAATTTAGAGTTTGTATTCACAGTTTGAGTTTAAGCTGTTAAACAAGCTCTGGCCCATTCTTCCTCTGTTAGATTTTCCTGCAAATCGGATCTCCATGATTGGAATATGTTTTGCGATGACTCTTTAGCTTTACTTACAAACAAATTATAAAGAAAGGACACCTGTTAGTTAGTCGGGGAAGTTTTAAATTATTACACTGCCTGGCCAGTACAAAGCTTCTCAATTGAAAATATTTAAAGAAGTGATATTCCGGGTAGGGTATTCCATACCTGGCCTTAAGTTCTTCAAAGGACATGAAAATATTATTGTCTTTAAAGAGGTCAGCTATTTTAGCTACACCTCGAGATGCCCAAATTTTAAAACCACTGTCCGCTCTTCCAGGCTGAAACTCATCATTGCCAAAGATAGCAGAGAACTGTGATAATTTGGAAGTCTCTCCCAAGAATTCCAATGTACCAATGTTTCAATGTCCAATGTTGTAACACAGCAGCTAACAGCCTGCCTTGATCTAATGACATGACATGATTTATTCATAGTCTGATTTAAATAACATTTTAATCTTAAAAATATGGTGAAAATTGATTTTCTACAGAATATTTTGATGCTTGGCTTAGCCTGGTTTTATCCATTGTTCAGATTTCTGTTCTGGAAATGTTTGACAGTAGCAGCACATATAGATGATGCCTCATTTACACATTTAAACACAACATTTCAGAAAACGTGATATAAAAAATCTTAATGTGTTTAATCAACTGAGGAAGTTTCATGTCAGTTTCAGGTGATATCAGGTGATATCTATTAGTTAAAACATAAACTAAACATGTAGCCTGCCATGTCAGCTTCAATTCATTTTCAACAGCTTTTTGGCCTGTGGATCCCTGATTATTACAAGAAAAGTAACGTTTGGCCAGCATAAATCATGTTGTTAATATTCATTGCCCCAAGCAGGGAGTAAAACAAGCATAACGGCTAATGAGCTAACGTTAGCTCATAAGTGCTATATATGTCACTGTAGTTGCATTGTGTTTAGACCATTTTAAATGAACTATTTTATCACATTACAACTTTCTCCTCCTCTTCTCTTCTTCTCTTTTTAAACTGAACCCCTGAGAGCTTGTGTCGCTTCAGACTTCAGACTCACTTGACAAAAGATGAATTGTAAATAAACAAATCATCGGGGCAAGAAGAGGATGGGACGTAAATGTGTTGAATTGAGGGACCACAGCAGAATTGATTCTGGCTGCCAGAGAGGCAGAAGGATGCAGCCAGGCAGAAATTCAAATAAAAAATATATTTTATCATCATTTAAAGACTTATGGCTGTACTGTTTCTTGTTGTAGTGTATTGTTTTTTTCAAAAAGTTTTTTTCTAAAAAAAAACAAAAAACCTCCCATTCCCTGGCGCCCCCTGGCGTGCTCTAGCATTTGCCTAACCTGATCTATGGGCAGCATGGCCCTGTATTAAATGATGAGTTTGAGAATTAACAAAAAGAAGCAATGCTTGTCAGGTTTAATATTCCTTACTATGTCATATTAAAATATTTAAAAAATCTAAATAAAAAAAAAAGTATCTTCTCTTAATACAACCCTAACTCAAAACAACTACAAAAAACAGTAACAAGTGAATAATTTCTGTGATCACTTCTCTGATCATTTTAATTTAAGCTCTTCACTCATGCTCCTGTCCATAACTCGATGACTGCCTGTCACTGCATTTAAATGTTTCTATATAATTGTTCCTCTTTATTGTCACATCAATGTGATCCTGCACAAACTGAGATGCACATGTCTTTATGTGTGTGCAACATATGACTTGAATGACCATTAGTAGCATCAACACAGTCTTTGTGAGTTTCTAGTTGACCTCTGAAAATACAAACACATGGTTCCTGTCACTTTTACAGGGGACAAATCCTAACATCTGCTGGGCCGTGGCACTCAGTGGCTGCTGCTGCTGCTCAGCCTCTGTCCTTGTTCTGTAAAGTCTGGGCAGCCACAGTGTGTTTGTGCTGCTCCCTGTGGAGGTGAGAAGGAGGTAGTCTGAAGGTTGAAATATTGATGGATGATGATAAATTCATGTCGCTGGTGAAAGTGAATCACATTTCCTCTGGTAGAGTTTATGTCTGTCTGTGGTAAACTAGTATCATCCACCAGAGAAGCAATGGATAAATAGAATTTACATTCTTCTTTATATGTTGTGGCATATGAGAATTCGGATTGTCGGTTTGCGTCATGTGAACAGAATGTTTGTGTTACATGACATGTGCATAATGTCCACTCAGAGGTCCACCTCTGATTTCCAGTTCAGGGTGTGGCTCCTTCAGTGTTAAAGACGATACTCTGTTCCCAGTAATTTATTCATAGCTCAGATGTCTTTGCTCTTTTTCATCCATTTTTCATTAAAGAAAGAGTAAATCACAGCATGTGTGGTTTTAGTCATGAATAGTGCATGGCAGCCTCTGTCTTTGTATGCCATACTCTCATGAGTCTGCTTATAGAAGAGCTCAAATAGAGTTTTTTCCACAGTTCACCTATGATTTTAATTTGTCCTGTCTGGTTGATCCAGTTAAAAAGTGAAAGTGAAGGGAAATAGTTCCAAAAATTTCCTGGTTGGTAAAAGTGCCGCCTGTAAAAATACACTTTAAGCAATGTGAATTGTTCCAGTTAAACACCTCTAAAATACCTGAAGTTAGGTACACAATGTCCAGTTAACAACTTTTTCACCTTCAATCTGGAAACAAAGCAGATGTATCTGTGGTTTGCAGAAACTGTCAACATTTCATTTGCAAAACTGGGCTGTGTTTAGGTAAGTTAAAAAATTATTACTTATATTCAAAATAAAGGGTTGCCTAACAGTAAATGAAGGCACACACTTAATAAAACCTTCATCTAAGAAGTATCACTATAAAAAGTTCCCTAGAGTAATGAATTCTATAGTAGTTCGATTTGTCATGTCATCACAAATGTTAGAATGTTTCAATAAATGTTGAAACACATGTTAGTGTTAGCTTCAGAGTCTCTGTATTCTAATTATGTATTTTAAATCTTATATTTCAACAGTTTTATGACAAACAGTGACTTTATTTACTTGCAAAATCATGTTTTACAGATTTGTGTTTCAAACTGTTTCACATCACACTCAGGGGGAAAATGTCACCAAAAATTCAACAACTGAAAAAGGATCGCAAAATAATTTTCATTCTCACTATTGACAGCTGGACATTTCTCCTCAGAAATCGGGTCCTGTGCTGGTGCAGAGGAAGAAAGAACTTATCTCTTTTTATCTCTGTCTGTCTGTTGTCTCACAGATGGCTGCTGGTAGCTGCTCAGGACCTTAACTCATTCCAGTAGCAAGGTGGCTACCCCGACAGCTGGCTTCTATCACTGGGAGTTTCTGAGTGTGTGAGTGTATGTGAATGTGTGTGTGTGTGTGTGTGTGTGTGTGTGTGTGTGTGTGTGTGTGTGTGTGTGTGTGTGAGTGAGAGAGAGAGAGAGAGAGAGAGAGAGAGCATGATTTTCCCCCATAATAACCACAACACATACAATACTTCAGCTCTGTCAAAGGCAGCAGCCCAGCATCCGTGGCACTCTGTCAGATGTTGTCACCACATATCTCATCTCATCTGGGGTTTGGGAATTAAATGTCATACAATGGTGTTTAAAAATGTTATGGTAATTTATTCCACACAAAAGCACAGAAGACAGATGGACCCTGAATGCCTTGACAAATTATTTAAACGTGATTTTTATCATGATAAAATTTATTCAGGAACTTCAGCCTCACGCTGCCTGTTGCAGTCATTCACTGAGCGTGTGCTTGTGGGTGAGGGGGGTGGGGTATGCAGGCTGGCATTGTAAAGGCTAGATGGGCGGCAAATGTGGTTAATTCGCTTGTCTTGGGCTTGTGGCTCATCTTGTTGAGCCAAATTCTCTCATTTAGGGGATTATGTTCCCAGGCTTGTGGAGGGAGTCACTGGAGGTCAGAGAGGATGGAACAGACAGAAAGGTGAAAAAAGTGATGGAAGGAGTTTTCAGCAGGGAGTAGAGGTGCAGAGGGACAGAACAAATGGGGGGTAATGTATGTCCTGGTGTGGAGATGGGGGAGGGGATGAGTAGAGAGAAAACAGAAGAGGAAACAGATTGTGTGTGGAGAGTTGTGAGGGTGGGAACAGGGTTGTTGAAGGAGGGCTGAGGGGCTCCAGCTGGGTATCCACGGGTCTCTGCTGCTGCTCCTGTAACACAAGCCTTATCAGAACCACTTCCAAACATACCAGCACTCTTCATGAGTCAGACCCCCCCCCCCCCCAAACACACACACACACTCACACAGATGAGGAGATGAACTCTGATGGCCGGAGGACTCTCAACCTCAGTGAATAGCAGAGTTTAGACCATGAGGCTGAATTGGTGCTTTAGAAAAAGCCGTTCCCTAAACCTGCAGCTCCTATTAGACTCAAACAACCTCCACATAGTCAAGGACCTGTCCCTCTGTCTATTGGACTCAGTGTTCCTTTTAATCACAGTGAGGCTGTAAAGATAAAATCTGGTAACACTGACAATTAGAAACAAAAACATTTTGAAAACTTAATGACGAGCTGGGGTAAATAGAGTAAATAAAGAGTTAATATCCAGTCAGGATGGATAGAGTTAATGAAGAGTTAATATCTAGCATGGATAAATAAAGAGTTAATAAAGAGCTGGGATAATTAAAGAGGTAATGAAGAGCTGGGATGAATAAAGATTTCATAAAGAACCTGGGTAAATAAATAGTTGATAAAGAAACTGGGATGAATAAAGATTTTAGAAATAAAGAGCTAATAAAAAGTTAATAAAGGGCTGGGATGAATAAAGAGTACGTTAAAAGACAATAAATAGCCAAGGTAAATACAGAGTTAATAAAGTGCTGGAATTAATAAAAAGTTAATAAAGGAACCGGGATAAATAAAGATTTAATGAGTTGAGGTAAATGAAGAGTTAATAAGAGGCAATAAAAAGATATAAAGAGGAATAAAAATAATAAAGAGCTTGTATAAAAAAAAGAGTTAAAGAGCCATGGTAAATAAAGAGTTAATAAAGAGTTGAGATAAATAAAAAGTGAATACAATGCTGGGATGAATAAAAAGTTAAAAAAGAAGTGGGATAAAACAGAAAAAAAAATCAACAAACGTGAGAGACAGAGCATAGAATAGATGAGGTAGAAGGTGAATATATAGAGCTTTAGTAGAGGAACCAAATGCAGTTTTTTATATTGGATTAATCTATCAATTATTGAAATTATTAATTGATAAATTGTTTGTTTGGTCAAATGGTATAAAATGTCTTTTTTTGTCCAGACCAACAGTTCACAACCCAAAGATCATCAGTTTACTATTATAGAGACTAAATAAACTAGAAAATAATCAGAGAAGAGAAGCTGGAACCAGAGAATTTGGACATTTTCTTCTTAAAAATAAATTAAATCCATTAATCAATTTTCAAAATAGTTGGTGAACTGGAAGTGACGTGAATTACTGGATTACTTCATCTCACCAATCAACATGAAGAAACAATGAAAGCAAACATCATTTACTCATCATTGTCGACTGATGTTTTACATGAACGTGGCTACAAACTATTTTTCAGTCTGTGCAACTTTGTTGAGGAACACAACCAGAACATTTGAGAAAAGGCTATAAAATGAAACATTTTTGATTCCAATGCTGAGAAGAGGACTCCTGAAGGCACTGATTATCAAAGACTTATCGTATAAGAGGCTGTTAGCTGCTGTTATCCACTTAACACTTGGACCATAAACACAGGAACCCCTCTGTAGTTATCAACATGCAGAAAAGTAGAGCAGCACAAGTGTGGAATAACATTCTCAAGTGAGCCATTCACTCCTAATTCGCCTCAAACAATCACTCCGTCTGGCCTCAGTTATGGCAGATTGTTACATGAGCCTGGAATAATGAGCTGGTGCCAGTCCCACGTCCGAAAGAAAAGATCCATCTGATCCAGCTCTCTAATGCAGTGTGTTTGGGAAGCAGACACCGTGGCGTGACACTCTTTCTTGGTAGTCTCCAGTGTACTCCTGGAACCTCTGAGCGCCAGCGTCCATTAGCATAACCGTGAGGCCCGTCCACTCACTACAGGATTAGTTCAGCTCTCCTCCCACTGTCTGATGGGTCTTTATCCTGACGAATTCAGCCTGGAAGAGATCTGACCCTCCCCATGGCCACCGAGTCATTATCATTCACCACGAGCAGGGATCAGCCCACTGAGGGCCTGTTGTTCAGAGGGAGATTGACGTCTCATTTGGGACGGTTTGAGAGAAAAGATAGGGAACTCCCCTTTAGACTTTGATGAAGTAGCCAATAAATCCCCAATAAATCTGTCTTTATGCTTAACTGACTATTTACGATTGTTAATCCTGTCCTGTTGACACAGTTTTTCTTCACCAAGACTGTTAATAATAACTTTATTTATATTGTATTTTTCAAAAACAACTTATAAAGTGTTTAATAATCAAACAGATAAAAATTCAATGGCCATAATGGTAAAAGTTAAACATATCAAGTTAAAAATAAAAAGCCAAATGATAAATGTGAGTTTTCAGAAGAGATTTAGACGAGGAAACCTTTTTTTGCCTGAGATCTGCAGGCAGGTTCCACAGCTAAGGGCTCATCAGAAAAGATTATTTATTGTTTAGTGATTGATTATTGATTAACAAAGGAACATGGAGCAGGAACACACCGTGGTCCATGTGGGAGGTGGAGACACTGCTGTGTGTGGTCATGTTTGGATAGAAACAAACACAGATGTGTCGGTGGATACGTTTGTCATTGCAGTTTCACACGTGTGTTATAAAATGACTCCCTTCATGATAATTCTTGATAGAAAATCATGCTGAGTCGAGCTGGTTCTGACTGCGGAAACAAGACTTTAAACACAATTAGTAAAATCTTTGGACTAACTGCATCTTTGGATGCTTGGTTTGCTGATGCAAAGTAAAGTTTGTTACTATATCTACTTCTAATCTGCACATTATGAAAGTGTAGCATGTATTTATACTCAAATTGAGATACAAGTGTATTTAATTATATATTATTACTATATACATTAATCAGGAGACAGATTCGACTAGGGAGGAGAAAATTATTATGAGGCAATATTAAAGGATGACACAGAGACTGAAAGGATTTGTAGTAGGTACCATGTATTTTTCATGTGCTAGCAGTACAAAACAAGATTTACCAACAAAGTATGAACCCAAATTAGGAAACCAAAATTATGAAAATATAAACAAGATATAAAAAAAAAGAACAAAATATGGCCACAAAAATAATTAAATACAAAAATAAAGGTAACCAGATTCACTACTGGTAAGCTTGAATATTCAATATACTTTTCCACAATATTAGCTTTAATCAATTTAAATGAATGAATGACCTTAAATCAACAAATAATCTGAAATCAATAAATCAACTCCCCTAAAGCATTCCCAAAAATAATCTAACTCAAATTAAACAATTATTATGGTGCTTCCCCTCACACGATGATGTTGAAATATTCTTGGGGCACAAAGTCCAAAGTCAAAAAGTCCAGGTAAGAGTCACAAAAGGAAAATAAAAAGTCAGTTGTATGTGCGGGCCAAGAGATGTGTGCGTGTGGGTGGGAGAAAGAGATAGATGGGGGGAGAGGGGAGCGTTGTGGCTCAGTCCTACCAGGGCAGGGCCATGATGTTTTAAAATAAGAGCGCCTGGGGATCCTCCAGGTGTGGCTCTCAATTAGTTCAATCACAGGTAGCTCACCATCATCAACTAGTTCAGTCTTGGGTAGCTCGCCATCAATATCCCCGGCTCATAAAACCTGGCCTGGATCAAAGTAGAAGCCAGCGTTTTAGTGGGCATTCAAACTGTAGTATATACCAATATATGAACATATATATCTCTGGTTACAACATCAATGCCAAAAACAACCGTTACAATAAACAAATAAAACAGCGCGTCTACAGCACTGCCAGCACAGATCAGCTGACGAACTAATCAGCTGATGAGCGCTGCACCGCATGAGCAACAACAACAGCCGCGTTATTTTAAAACAATACTCACTGCGCGATTTAGCAACCGGTGGAAAATAAACTGTCAGAAATTATATACATTGTACATCAAGTGTTAATTAGCGTTAAAGAAACAATGTAACAGTATGAGCAACAGCTGACTTACCAATTCAAGATTGTTTTATAAGTTCCACATCAGCTTTCAGAGACACACTTCAGGCACCAGAGATCCCAAAAGGACTGAGACAGGAATAAAATGTGACCATTAAGACCTCAGAAAGGTGCGTATAAAAAGTGATTTTCCAATTTCAAACAATTCACCGACCTGCAGCCGCTCCGCTCCATACACAGCCCCATTCATCTGCCGAGTGTGGAAACCGCTTCCCGTTTAAAGCGGAGTGGCCCAGTGGATTGGCTACCCGCGGCACGTGACGTTTTACGGCAATGTTTATTTTATTTATAGATTTTAAACCTGGGTTACAACCTCCCCCCCTAAATCCATGCACGTCCCGCTGCATGTTAATCGGCTACACTACATGAACTTTAGAGTTGGGAAAGGATTTAGACCCTATGTGTTCACTTAAAGCTTCGGTATAAGCTGCCGACAAGCTTTGGAAGAGAGACTGCACAACTGAAAGGATTGCCTAACTGATGATACTGAAACCTCTTTGGCTGTTCTCGATGTCTTTGTGAACGTCTGAATGAACAGTCGGCCTCAGCACTGTCAACGCCTTCAGCAGGTATATCAATGTTGCCTCTTGCAGCTTCTTTAGGGATTTCACTCTCAGTCAAAACTCCATCCGGTAAAGTATCAGCAAGTAAGTGTTCCTCCTCAGTTCCAGGTAAGTTTCCCTCCTTAGTTCCAGGTAAGTTGTTCTCATCCACAAATGCAGGTAAATTGGTTCCCTCCACAGGTACAGGTAAGTTGGTTCCCTCCACTGATACAGTCTCATCACTGGGGTCATGATTTGTGATCCCATAACAAGGCAAGAGATCTGGGGTTAACAGTGATGGCAAAGAGACTGGCTTAAGAGTAGGATCAGATCTAGCCTTGAGCTCTTTCTCCACAGTGAATTGAATAGTGGGCTGAGCATAGTCTCCCGCGTCACATTGCCTAGATTCCTCATCCCCCTCTTCAGAATGAACCGAGTCAATTTCATCACTGCGTAAATGACACCGGGTTCGTGGCTTACAAACAGGTGACAGCTGAGGGGGCTCTGCAGCGATCATGGGAAGAAACCCACAGGGAAGAAGAAGATCTCTATGCAAAGTGCGAGTTGGACCGTCTTTGGTCTCTGGCTTTACGGTGTAGACTGGGAGTTTTCCTGCACGTTTCATCACAACATAGATGTCAGCTTCCCACTTGTCCATGAGCTTGTGCTTGCCCCGAATACACACATTTCTGACCAGCACCCTGTCTCCCACTTCCAGGTCTGAGGTAGTCACTTTCTGGTCAAAACGAGTTTTATTCCTCTCTCCTACTTTTAAGGTGTTCCGAGAGGCAAGTTGATAGCTTTCTTCCAGCCTGGCTTTAAGGTCTTTCACATACTGAGAGTGGGACTTGTGCTTAGCTCTGTTCACAGGCAAGCCAAAAGCTAGGTCAACCGGTAGTCGGGGAGAGCGCCCAAACATTAGCTCAAGGGGAGTACCCTGTAACATCATTACGGGTACAGTTGTAAGCGTGCACCAAGGGCTTGACAAACTCCCGCCACTTGGCCTTTTGCTTGTTCTCCAGGGTCCCCAGCATGTTAAGCAAGGTGCGGTTAAATCTCTCCACCGGGTTTCCCCGGGGATGATAGGGAGTTGTCCGGACCTTCTGAATCCCAGAAAGTTCACAAAGATCTTTGATCAGATGGGATTCAAAGTCGGGGCCCTGGTCTGTATGCAACTTCTCCGGTATGCCGTAATACACAATGAAGTTGTCCCACAAACATTTTGCTACAGTCTTTGCTTTCTGATTGGGAGTAGGGATAGCCACTGCAAACTTAGTAAAGTGATCAGTCAGCACAAGGATATCTTTGGTGTTGCTGGTATCAGGTTCGAGACTGAGAAAATCCATACACACCAACTCCAGTGGACGAGTTGCTTTAATGTTTACTAAGGGAGCTGCCTTATCACACAGAGCTTTCCGGCGTACGCAGCGATCACAAGTCTTGATTTTTTGTTCCACAGCTGCCCCCATTTTGGGCCAATAGAACCTTGTACGTACAAGATCAAGCGTTCTTTCGATACCCATATGTCCCATATCATTGTGCAAACTCTGCAAGACAAGGACACGTAGGTCTTTCGGCAAGACAAGTTGGTAAGATATCTGCTCACCCTCTTGCCTTCGTCTGTACAAGATCTCGTTCTGCAGCTCCAACTTGTTCCATTCCCTCAACAACAAGGGAAGTTCAGGGAGCTCAGTTCTCAAGATTGGGGGAATTGTTTCGCCAGACTCCATTTGGAGTATAACTTCCCGGATGCAAGGGTCAGCTCTCTGCTTGTCTTTAAGCTCAGAAAGAGACAATGCTGGAATGACCGGCAAGCCATGATGATCTTCTGACGCATAACTGTCAGGAATGGCAGCTACAGAGAGAGTAAGTGACTCAACCAGAGTGGGACTGAACTGGCTGAAGGCAGCATCGGAAGATGTTCTCATCAGGCAGCTCTGACAGATGGCACTGACAATATCTGGAGAAAGAACCTCTGTGGAGCAGCCATCAGTCAGATGCTGCTGTGTGAAACGGCTTAGTCGGTCCTGCTCTTTCTGAGATTGGCCATGATCCAGGCAAATCTCATGTGGTATTCGAGAAAGAGCATCTGCATCCAGATTTTGCTTACCGGCCCGGTACTGAAGCTTAAAGTCAAAGCTGGACAGAGCTGCCAGCCATCGATAACTGGTGGCATCTAACTTAGCAGAGGTGAGGATGTAGGTGAGGGGGTTACTGTCAGTGACTACAGTGAACTGACCACCATACAAATAGTCATGAAATTTCTCAGTCACACTCCACTTAAGGGCAAGAGACTCCAGTTTATGGGCTGGATATCGCGACTCACTGTGCGACAGCCCGCGGCTGGCAAAAGCGATAGGTCTCAACTTTCCTTCCTGCTCTTGATAGAGAGCGGCCCCCAGCCCAGTGGTACTGGCATCAGTATGCAAAATATATGGTTGTTTTGGATCTGCAAAACCAAGCACTGGGGCAGTAGTGAGCTTTTCAATGAGGGCATGGAAAGCATCTTGGCACTCAGGGGTCCACCGACCTTCAAAAGGTTGTCTTGGATCATGATAATGAACTCTAGTTTCTTTAGACTTCGCAGCCTTTCGGAATGGTGGGTAGCCACGAGTGAGTTCATTCAGAGGCCGGACTATAGCAGCATAGCCCTTGATGAACCGCCGATAGTAGCCTGAAATACCTAAAAAGGACCTCAACTCCTTTAAGTTTCGGGGAATTGGCCAGGATTTGAGGGCGTTCACTTTTTCTGGGTCAATTTCAACTCCCTTCTCAGATACCACGTGGCCTAGGTAGCGGACAGAGGATTGACAGAACTTGCACTTTTCAGGGGAGAGTTTCAACCCATAATCTTTCAGCCGTGCAAGCACCCTCATAAGTCCAGTTTCATGCTCCTCTAGCGTTTGGGAGAAAATGATCAAGTCATCAAGGAACACAAGGACCTCCCTAAGATGTAGTTCACCCATACACTTCTCCATCAGGCGCTGGAACGTACTGGGGGCATTAGTGAGTGGGGCATTAGTGGGGCATTCGATTAAATTCCCAGAAACCGAGTGGCGTAACAAAGGCTGTTTTGGCCTTGTCTTCTTCAGTCATCTCGATCTGGTAATACCTCGATTTCAAATCCAACACTGTAAACCACTTAGACCCAGTCAAGGCTGTAAAGGTTTCTTCAAGGTTAGGCAGTGCATAAGCGTCCTTCACAGTTTGCAGATTAAGTTTCCGGTAGTCTATACACAGTCTCACACCTCCATTCCGTTTTCTAACTACCACAATGGGTGAAGAGAAGGGTGACTCGCTCTCCCTTATTACACCGGCTTCAAGCAGATCCTGCAGATGTTTCCGGACTGCTGCAATGTCTTGAGGATGGATAGGCCGGGCACGCTGTTTAAAAGGAGTCTCATCATGCAACTTGATATGGTGCTTCACCTTATCTGTACAGCCGAAGTCAAGATCTGAATGCGAGAATACTTCAGGCATAGTACCAAGCTTCTCGGTAAGGTGTTCCTTCCACTCAGGTGGCAAGGGGGAATCACCAAAGAGACATGGGAGCTTATGACACTGTGCTGAGATAAAATACTCTGGAAAGCTCCAAGTTCAGCAATGATAGTGAGAGGTGAAAGGGTAATGGCCTGCTCTGTGTCATTAGTGACTACTACAGACACCTTGTAGGGTGCCGTAGAAGGAAGAGTGACAAGGCTGTTTTTAACAGAAAGGCCCCCCGGCAGGGATGATTGAGTGGGATGTTCAACAATCACCCACCGATCTGTGGAAGGACCTTGGACTTTAGCTGAGCCCTCCAAAATGACAGTGTGGCCTGCAGAAATGAGGACTGGGGTCTTGCTGAGCAGCCGAACCACTCCTACAATGCCCTCTTTGTTCTGTTTTTGACGAAGTTCAAGGGTTTTAAGTACAGCCCGGTAGCCATAGGAACTTGGCTGGTACCCTGCCATCTCGCTGCTTGAGTACAATTCATAGAGTACATCCAGGGTGTTAGTCCCTATGAGGACTTGTGATGGTGTATCTGGACGCACATCAGGGACCACAAGTGCTAAAGTTGGCACATTAAAACTGGCTCCCAAAAAATCTTGGGAAAAGGACACTGACATCTCAACATAGCCCAAATATGGGACTGACTGCCCACCTGCACCTTCAACCTCTAGTAGCTTGGTGAGGGGTTTCACCTGCTGATCAGACAAGTTCTGATTATAAAAAGATACAGGGATAGTGGTTACTTGCGACCCTGTGTCTAAAAGGCAGTGACATTCCACACCAGCGATATTAACTATTGCGGTGCATTTTGACCCAACTAGTCCTTTAGGCAGTTGGACAACTGGAGAGAATACAGTTGACTGCTTATCAGCACATTGCTTGTGCTGTAAATCAGGACATTTTCTATCAACTTCAGTTCCCATTCGCCCTGTAACCGGAACTGATGCTAGTTTAAAGGATCATGGGCAGCAGAAGGATGGTTCTTCTCCCAACTTTGGCATCTTCCATTAAATAGTCTCCTTTTCTCTGCAACTAATGCAGGATTTGGTTTGTTGTCGCATTGGGGCCTTATGTGACCATCCTCCCCACAACGAAAACAGTACCCAGGTTTGGGTCTGGAAGTATCTGGTTTCTGGGAGGGCTGTCTATCTGATCGTTTGTCTGGTTATCTGCTGGGGGAAGCTCCCTTTAATGTGGGAGTAAACTTTTGCTTAGCCTGATTAGCTGTCAGAGCTGTTAACTGGAGCTGGATCTCAGCCATTTGCTTGGTGAGTTGTTGGGTAAGTGTAGTTAATGCAGCACACACACTTTTATCTCCTTCAGTATAGGCAACCTGCTGATGCGATGTCACCTTCTGTTTTGTTGCACCGAGGTGCTGTTTCATGCGCACACTTTTCGCAGCATCTCGATCCTCTTCCGTACGCAGCAGCCACAGCAGCTCTGCAAATGACGGGGAGTTAGTTTTTTTCTGCTTCAGCTGCAGTTCTGAGATGAGAGAGTTGTCCCAGCAGCCTCTGCAAAATTGGTTCAGAAGATGTTTATTCATTTCTCCAGCCTGCACACCACCCCTTTTTACTGCAAAAGTCAAAGCAACTTGAAGACGCTGCAAGTACACTGATGGCTTCTCCCCTGCGTCTTGAAAAGTATCCATGAATGTGGCATACAGTTCATCGCCATCTCGCACAGTGCCAAAAGCGGAGTCAAGATGCTGCAAGTAAACAGTGGGTAAAGTGTCTGGACTTAAGTGTTTTACCAGATCAGCAGCAGGAGACAAAAGACTTTCAAAGAGCTTCCTAGACCGCTGCAGATCAGACACAGCCGGATCTTCCATCAAGAGATCAACACTTGCACGGCAAGTATCGTAATCTGCTTCATGAGGCGGTCTTGGTACTTTACCTGAGAAAGCTCGGATTCGCTGGGATGAGAGTCCCTGTCCCTGTCGAGAGCCATCTTCTGTTTTTACAATGTGCTCCACCACATAGCGCTGAACTTCAGGAGGGTTGATATCGCTAGCGGCAAGAACTCTTGCTCTAGCAGAGTGAGCTGTAGGCGGAAGCTTGCTGTCGGAATCAGCTGGATGCGAGATGTCAAGGGGTTTAGAGGGATGCTTAATTACTTCCTCCCATTTGATCTCCTCAGAGGTTTCCTCTTCTCCACTAGAGACAGGAATAGAAGCTCCAATACTCCAATACTCTTCAAAACTTCAGCATAGTTCCTACCACTCATTTTAGCCAGATGCTCCAACTCCAACTGGTAAGCTTGATTCTTACTGTTACCTACTTTCTCTGTATAAATACTGGCAAGACTTTTGACCAGGTAAGTATGCTGTCCATCCCTTGTAACAAAGGTGTAAGGTAACTGAGGGCCTAGGACTGCTAAAGGCCTCCCCGCGGAATACTCTACCACCCAATCCTGGTCAAACTCTGATGCTGGTTTGTCCACAACTGTGGCTCTATTAATAGGACCATGTTGTTTTAGGAAGTCTATAACCTCTTCTACTTCCCCCAGCTGCTTAGCTGCCCCAACCACCAACACAGCATTTGGGATCTTAATACCCAACTGTTCAAATACCTCCATCTTTGAATATGGTGTCTTTGTGTCTTTAATGTTCTGAACAAACTTGTGTATAAGTGAGCCTTTAATATTGCATCAAAACCTCCCTCCTGGCTAGCTCGCCATATTTATGTAGCATGTATTTATACTCAAATTGAGATACAAGTGTATTTAATTATATATTATTACTATATGCATTAACCAGAAGACAGATTCAACTAGGGAGGAGAAAATTATTATGAGGCAATATTAAAGGATGACACAGAGACTGAAAGGATTTGTAGTAGGTACCATGTATTTTTCATGTGCTAGCAGTACAAAACGAGATTTACCAACAAAGTATGAACCCAAATTAGGAAACCAAAATTATGAAAATATAAACAAGATAAAAAAAAAAGAACAAAATATGGCCACAAAAATAATTAAATACAAAAATAAAGGTAACCAGATTCACTACTGGTAAGCTTGAATATTCAATATACTTTTCCACAATATTAGCTTTAATCAATTTAAATGAATAAATGACCTTAAATCAACAAATAATCTGAAATCAATAAATCAACTCCCCTAAAGCATTCCCAAAAATAATCTAACTCAAATTAAACAATTAATTATTATGGTGCTTCCCCTCACACGATATGTTGAAATCTTCTTGGGGCACAAAGTCCAAAGTCAAAAAGTCCAGGTAAGAGTCACAAAAGGAAAATAAAAAGTCAGTTGTATGTGCGGGCCAAGAGCTGTGTGCGTGTGGGTGGGAGAAAGAGATAGATGGGGGGAGAGGGGAGCGTTGCGGCTCAGTCCTACCAGGGCAGGGCCATGATGTTTTAAAATAAGAGCGCCTGGGGATCCTCCAGGTGTGGCTCTCAATTAGTTCAATCACAGGTAGCTCACCATCATCAACTAGTTCAGTCTTGGGTAGCTCGCCATCAATATCCCCGGCTCATAAAACCTGGCCTGGATCAAAGTAGAAGCCAGCGTTTTAGTGGGCATTCAAACTCTAGTGTATACCAATATATGAACATATATATCTCTGGTTACAACATCAATGCCAAAAACAACCGTTACAATAAACAAATAAAACAGCGCGTCTACAGCACTGCCGGCACAGATCAGCTGACGTACTAATCAGCTGATGAACGCTGCACCGCATGAGCAACAACAACAGCCGCGTTATTTTAAAACAATAATACTCACTGCGCGATTTAGCAACCGGTGGAAAATAAACTGTCAGAAATTATATACATTGTACATAAAGTGTTAATTAGCGTTAAAGAAACAACGTAACAGTAGGAGCAACAGCGGACTTACCAATTCAAGATTGTTTTATAAGTTCCACATCAGCTTTCAGAGACACACTTCAGGCACCAGAGATCCCAAAAGGACTGAGACAGGAATAAAATGCGACCATAAAGACCTCAGAAAGGTGCGTATAAAAAGTGATTTTCCAATTTCAAACGATTCACCGACCTGCAGCCGCTCCGCTCCATACACAGCCCCATTCATCTGCCGAGTGTGGAAACCGCTTCCCGTTTAAAGCGGAGCGGCCCAGCGGATTGGCTACTCGCGGCACGTGACGTTTTACGGCAATGTTTATTTTATTTATAGATTTTAAACCTGGGTTACAAAAGCATGAAGAACCTTTTCTGATCTGCAAGGAGACAAATGATTTGATGAAGCTGTTGTTATCAGAGGGCGACACGGTGGGCAGGGGTTAGCGCTGTTGCCTCACAGCAAGAAGGTCGCAGGTTCAAGACCTCCTTGGTCCAGGGTCTGGGACCTTTCTGTGTGGAGTTTGCATGTTCTCCCCGTGTCTGCGTGGGTTTTCACCAGGTTCTCCAGCTTCCTCCCACAGTCCAAAAACATGCTGAGGTTAATTGGCAACTCTAAATTGCCCGTAGGTGTGAGTGAATGGTGTGTGTGCCTCACGATTGGCTGGCGACCATCTGGGGTGTATCCCTGCCTCTCGCCGTAACGCGCTGAGATGGGCTCCAGCAGACCCCTGCGACCCTAATGAGGAATAAGCAGGTATAGAAACTGACTGACTGACTGTTGTTATCAGAAGTGTGTGTGGTGTATTGATGAATTCACTCCTACTACCACTAATACTGAGAATGATCTGCTGTACTCAAACCTATAAAACAGACTGCAGAGCCTGAACATAAAATGAACCTTGAGGGTTAGAGCTTCTGTGTTTAATTGTGATAGTTGAAGTGGTGCATAAGTCTCTGCAGTCATCCTCTCCGAGGGACCGGGCAGGCAAAGGCAGGGTGGAGGTCGGTGGAGTCGACAGGACTGGAGAGAAAAAAGTCACCAGAGGAACCAGGAGGGAAAAAAAACAATTATCACCGCACAAGGAAACTACTAGGAGCCAAGTAGTAGTGAAAAGCAGAACTACCTGGTGATGAGTGGAGGATGAGCTGGTGATTATATACTGGTGTTGATGGCTGAATTGAAGGGGAAGGCGCACATACACACAAAGAGGAGAGATCTATCTATCTATTGATCTATATATCTATCGATATATATTAATTAATATGTGGGATCACCCCTTATAATAAAGATAACTCTGTTATCAACATATGTTCTGTCATGAGAAATTCTTCTTGCAACTAATACTTTACTTAAAGCTGCAGTGAGGGAGTTCTATTTCCATCCAGTGAAGTGTAATTACACACAAAAACCTGAAGGTTTCTGAACATTTGTGGCTGTGAAACTGTATAAATTGTTTATTCAATTCAATTCTTTTTTTTTTTGTATAGCCCAAAATCACAGATTCGCCCGAATGGCCTTTACAGTTTGTACAACACAACATCCCCTGTCCTTAGACCCTCACATCCCACAACCTGCAAAATGACTCATTTCACAACAGGATATGATCTATTGAGCCGTAGGATTACATCATTTTATCCACAATCCAAGTTAGCAGAAGGCTAAAAGGAAGTGGCATCCAGCAGGGAGCTTTTCTACAAACACAAGAGTATACTGTAACAATACTGTGACACAGAGAGATTTACCTGCTGATTGGCTGAATCAGCAGCTGTGAGTCTGCTGTTTAGAGCTGCAATGATTAGTCAATTAATTGACTAGGTGCCAATTATTACATTAATATACTACTTTCATATTAGATTAATTGATTATAGTCATTTTTAAGATGACATGTCCAAATTCTCTGGTTCCAGCTTCTCTTATCTGATTATTTCCTGGTTTCTTTATTCTTCTATAATAGTAAACTGATAATATTTGGGTTGTGGACTGTTGGTCTGGACAAAAAAACTAAAACAAAACAAAACACAATAAAACATTTAAGGTTGAATCTTTAGCTTTGGGAAATAATGATCAACATTTTACATCATTTTATGACCAAATAGTTATTAATTTCAATAATCAATAGATTAATCCACTAGTAATTAGTGGAGTTAGCAGTTAGTTGCAGCGTGTTGTAAGATCTTGGATGTATTGGCTGTTGATTTATATTCATGTCCTGCTCTACAACTTTAGGTAATGGTGTAATTGTCTATTGTTGTTTGAGTAATGTGCTGTCTTTACATGTTGTTTGTGAAAGTGACAGAAATTTAATTTAAAATAAATATATTAAGTGGACGAGATGAAACTGCAACTGCTCCCTGAGTTTCCACTGTTTTCCTGTTTTACCTTTATAACCCCTCACCCTCACCTTTACACTCTTACTTCTGCTTTCACAGTTTCCTTTTCCCTCATGCTCTCGTTACACTTTCTCCTGCATACATCCCCCCCCCCCCTCCCTCTCTCTCTCTCTCTCTCTGTGTCGGCTGCCTCAGCTGTTCTCCGTTCGGAGTCCTGTGCTGTGCTGTGAGAGCAGAGCTGAGTGGGGCTGAACTAGTTCAGAGGAGAGTTAAGTAGGAGAAAAGCAGATAGAAAAGCAGAGTGAAAAGGAGAAGAGAGAGAGAGAGAGAGAGAGAGAGAGAGAGAGAGAGAGAGAGAGAGAGAGAGAGAGAGAGAGAGAGAGAGAGAGTCGGTGCAGCTTGTGCTTAACCAGCAGCAGCAGCCTGGATTAAGAACTAAAACAATCTAAACGTGTTTTTGTTCCTTTAGCTGAAGGTGGAGACTGAGCGATAACATGGATGGTTGATTAGACAGAGCTGCTGCTTCTCAGGGACCAGAGGAACCATGGCAGCCAAACGGATGTTCCTCCTAGCAGCCAATATGCTGCTGCTGGATTAGTTGAGTCAACTTCACCCTGGACTCTGGAGACTCTCACTGACCCATTTCCCCAACTCTGTTGCAGGTTCTGCTCCCCTGAAGTTGAACTCTAATTCTGGCATTTTGACCCTGCAACAGGAAATGTTTTTTGATCTGGCAGACATGGAGATGACCAGCTGAGAACCAGTCTGAACTCTGTTTGTTCACGATCCACAGGAACATAAGCAGATCTGAGCCTGGATCCCGAGCTGGATCCCTTTGCTTAACATACCTCTGTGGATTCTATTGCCCCAAGACCATGGTCTCTTTGTGGGGCAGTGTGGTGCTGCTGTGGCTGGTTCTGCTCAGGACAGATGGTGGTGGAGCCCAACAGAGCAAGAACAACATCCCCCGGCTAAAACTCTCATATAAAGGTGAGTTTATCTTGATATCTGTCCTTCATAACTGATATGTCTGAACATTATTTATCTGTCACTGTCATAGAGACAGTACATTTAATCTTCAAACACACATACACGCTGAAAGAGTGGTTAGTGTCAGAAAAATCGAAAAAAGAGAAGCCTATAGAAGCCACATCATACATAACTGTCAAGTTATGTATGATGTGGCTGCTCTAATTACCTGTAAAATTCTAGATTAATGACATATACCTATCTGTGTTTCCTTAGCTTCTCTGGTTATGTGACAGTCAGGCATGAACTGTATGTTATATAATGACAGGAAGGTAGTTTACATCCATTTTTGAACATGAAAGCCGTTTTAAAGGTGTCAGTTTACCTGCTTCCCTCTAAAGAAAGTTCCCATTTAATCTGTCCAGTCCTGAAAATAACTTTAAGAAATATAGTGTTTGCAAAAAAAAACAAAAAAAAAAAAACATGTTCTCTCCATGGAACCTGAATAAAAATTGTACTTGGATGCATTAAAATAAGCAGGTGTGAATATTGTGAGAACTATTCAATATACTGTCATGGAATGAGAATATCTTCTATACCTCTATCTATGTCTATATCTCTATCTCTGTCCTTACCTCTCTGTCTATAACTATCTCTGTCTATACCATTATCTCTGTCTCTAACTTTCTATTTCTATACCCCTATATGTGTCTATACATGTATATCTATCTCTGTCTATATCGCTATCCCTTTCTATATCTCTGTCTATATATCTATATCTATCTATAGCTCTCTCTCTCTATAGATACAACTATCTCTAGGGAGTTTGTATCAGTTTATATCTCTATCTGTCTATACCTCTATTTCTATCTATAGCTCTATCTTTCTCTATATATCTCTATCTGTCTATAGCTCTCTTTCTATCTCTGTCTGTCTCTCTCCCTCTCTTTCTGTATCTCTCTGTTTCCCTCTTCCTGTCTCTCTCCCCTCCTCTCTCTCTGTCCATCTCTTTATCTTTCTGCCTGTCTTTGTCTCTTCTGTTCTCTTTCTCTTTCCTGGATGTCATTTTTTGCTCGGTTCTTTGACTTCATGGTAATTATATTGAGGATGAATGGTGCAGGTCTGTTTCAGCAGATGGCTTTTCCAAAGAGAGATGTTTCTTGCTCAGCACTGGGAGATCCATAATTACACACACACACACACACACACACAAGCACATGAACACGCATGTGCACATTCACATGTACACGTGCGCACACACACACACACACAAATATGTGGCCATCTGCAGACAGCTAATGATACCTGTGAGCACATCAGTCAGTTAAACCACATGCTGTCAGTTTGGTGGAACACGCCCCTGCAGTGATTTCTCTATTAGGAGTCATGCCCTCAGGTAGCAGCCTGCTTATTTGGCTCCAGTATTTCCATTACACCTCATTTGCATTTTGGATGGTGGCCTGTAGGGGACAATACTTGACTTTATCTCTGCCGTCTGATTTGACGAGATTTGATACCCATCAGCTGCACCAAGGTGACAGCTTCTCATCATGGGTTCAAACAATAAACAAACAACAATGAATGAACTACAATATTACATCCTAATTCTGATAATTACATATGAACATATGAATACTGAAGTTTACATACGTCTCCTGCCTGCCAAGTGACTGGTGTTCTGAGCTACTTACTCTTGTCTTTCCAAGGCACTTTGACTTGTTATATGTTTTGAAACTCATTCCACATGTTCCGTTCACTGCACAGATGAGTGTACTGTGTTAGTTAGTGACACAGGAAGTGGGTGACGAGTTGTGGATATTGGATATGAGACAGGTGTAATGTCCATGCAAACGTGCTGCAGATATTATTCTTATAGTCTTATCAAACATTATCCAGTGTAGGTCCCATTGGGAAAGTAACATGGTTTGCATGATTATTGCATTATGAATCATTAATACCATCATATAAATGATTTAATACCTCTGTGATCAGTGAAGCAGGCTCAGATTTACTCATTAAGAAAGAAATTCAATGATTCACTGTGGTGAAGAAGAGTATTAGAACCTTCCTGGAAGCTGAAAGAGTTGTCCATTGTTGGAACGTTTAATCAGTGACACATGAAGGTGAGGGAAGGGAACTGTGACCCCTACAGGTCACTGGGAACAATGGAGGAAGTGAGTGTGTGTCCAGGTTAATGTGGCATGTGGGCGAAGCAGCCACACACTTGCAGATGTTTCTTTCATATAGACGCAGCAGGCTGATGTTTCTCTCTAAAGTGTGAATGTGAGCAGCAGCCTGACCAAACACTATACACACACACACACACACACACAGACACACACGCACATAGACACACACTGTCTCCCCCTCCCCTCTGAACCCCAGGGGATTCAGACTGGTCTTTAGAAGTGCGGGTGGAGGGCAAGAGGGCAGTGGAGTAGGGGGAAAGAAAACAGTGTACCCCATGGCTGCCTAAATATGAGCTATGGTCCAACTGTATCAACAGTTGAGTGGGTGATGATGAGGCAGCAGGAGGATTCACATTCAACAACTCAGACATCACACATCAGACACTCTGTCACACACAGTGATGGAATAACAGCATTATTAAATAACATTGTTACTAAATAGTATCATTACAAAATATGATTGTTACAATAACAGTATTACTAAATAACAGCATTATAAAATAACTTAGTTTCTAAATAACAGTAATACAAAATAACATTGTTACTAAATAACAGCAAGGCTAAATAATAGCATTACAAACTAATATAGTTACAAAATAACAGCATAACTAAATAACATTGTCACAAAATAATATTGTTCCAAAATAATTTTGTTACTAAATACCAGCATTACAAAATAACATTGTTGTTAAATAGCAGTTTTACTCAATAACAGTTTTACTAAACGGCATTACTAAATCACATTCTTACAAAATATCATTGTTGCCAAATAAAATATATACTAATCTAATTGACTTTTCCCATGATTATACAACTATTATTGTTGATATAACTGAAGTTGTTTGTGTTGTGTTGTTTGTTTTGTTGTGTAATGAAGCTTCATCTCAATGACCAAAATGTGCCATTCATATGCATTTATTTATTTATTTTCCTCAAACATGATGCAACTTACAAAAGGAGAAAAACATCTGAAACATACATTTCTTTGACCAGAGACAAACACCTAACTAATCATTTCCTGGACACTTCAAAATAGAAACATTTTCTTTTGAAACCAGAAATATAGTATTTTCAAAATATTTTAGACAGTGAGGACATTTTTAAATTGTAAGGACACATAAGGAGAGTGACTTAAAAATGAAAGCATTTCCTGGTCAGTATATATAATTTATCTGTCTGTATTATTATTGGGTGACAGTGGTTCGCGCTGTTGCCTCACAGCAAGAATGTTTCAGGTTCAACACCTTGGTCTGGGAGTTTCTGTGTGGAGTTTCATGTTCTCTCTGTGTCTAGTGGGTTTTCTCCAGGTTCTCAGTCCAAACACATGCTGAGGTTAATGACATAATGACTTATTGAGACTCTAAATTCCCCATAGGTGTGAGTGTGTGAGTGAATGGTGTGTGTGCTCCCTGATAGAGTGGAGACCATCTGGGGTGTATCCCTGCCTCTCACCTGTAATGTGCTGGGATTCATGAATAATTCAACGTGTATTTTTAAATTATGTTAAAGAGGGAGGAGGTGGGAACAAATTCTTTCACAAAGCACTTAAAATTAACTTGAAAGTAACTAGTTAATTGTTTATTTAAGTAACTTGCCCATCACTTTTGATATCAGATTGGTTTCCAGGTGAACTGATTCTCTGGAGGAATCACAGAACTGTGTGGTTTAGCAGTTTATAAGTTACAGGAAATCCAGCACATGTTGTTCAGTGTCCAGCAGGAAGAGACTTTCTCCAGATTTGTAGGAGATGGTTGTACTGCCAACGGTACTCCTTCTCTCTGCCCTGTCCACCCCTTTCCTCAGTAAAGCCAAGGGCACACACACTTCCACACAAACAAAGGAAATACATTCACACAGCAGCACAATTACATTCTTGTCCCTGAATAACAAGGAGAAGGCGAGCCAGGGATGATAGATAATAATTCTTCTCCTAGTGTCATTTATGAACTAGCATTTTGTGTGTGAATTTCCTTTAACTCCATACCAGCGTGAGAGGGAAACTGGCAGTGCATGTTTCTGCAGATTCAGAGTTCCAGCTTATATGTCATGGTATTTGCATGTAGATGTGTGAACTCAAAACAAAGCACCTTTCCTTTGAACCTACCCATGTTTTAAATGAGCAAAAGTATTAGAACATGTGACTGATGGGTGTTTCTAGTTGCTCAGGTGTTGCCTTTTAGATTGATTGCTGAAACTTTAAATCAGGGGTCTCAAACCCAATTTACCTGGGGGCTGCTGGAGCTCGGGTCTGGGTGAGGCTGGGCCGCATCAGGTTTTTTCACACTTTTCCTGAAATTGTCTGTGCTCATCACCAACCTTCCTCTTCACTTCAGGCTTTGAGGAAGACATGTTTGGGGCTGTGTAATATATATAATTCCACTAGGTCTCACTGTTGTGTTGAAGTTTGAGTTTTAGTGTTTAGCTGACGTACAAAGAATGTAATTTCCGCTGGTACCAGTTCGGCTCAGCGTCCTGCACCTGCATATGACTTCAGCACGGCACAGTTATTGATTGGCTGAAGGTCAGAAACCATGGAAACACAAAGTGTTTGTGGTGACCGTTTATTATTAAATTAAATAAATACAAAATGTAAAAAAAGTTTGAAAAGTTTGGCTAGTGGCTAGCATGGAGCTAACACTAGCACGGACACATACACATAAAACTTTGCTTGTGTGTGTATAATAGTGTTAGCATTTAGCACTCATTTTCCCTGTTCTTGTGCATGTGTAACATCAGGTCTGATGCTTCAGAGCACCCGGCTCCAGTGACAGCCGCACCGGCATGTTGTTTATCTGTTTCAATGTGTATTCAGCAGCAGCGGGTTGTTTACATCCATGGTTTACACGTGTATACAGGCTGGTGCTGGGCACCGTGAACATGGTCACGTTGCCGGTATAGTTCAGTGCTCCAAAGCTGTCGGGCTTCGAATGAGACAGACCTAACTATTTAGCATGGAGGTAGTGCTAACTACAGTGGCCGGGAACCCTCAATGCTGCAAATAAAATAAATGCTGCAAACAAAAAGAAACAGTGCTGCAAATAAAACTCCACAATGAAAGTGAATTACCGGGGACTATTATTGGCGGTGTACCTGTAGATTTTTATGTGAGGGAAGAAGAAGAAGAATAATACGAAGAAGAGGAGGTGTTGTAAAGCAGAAGTAATTAGGGGGCAAATAATTGTTTCTCCAGTAGGTGCCGCTATATGACCATTATGGCCGGCAAGGATGATTGATGAAGAAGACTGGAAGTTCTGCGCATGTGCGGGATGTTGTTGTTGTTCTCCTCGTGACTGAGAGGGATGTATCGTTTTTTGAATCTAAAAGTGGAAACTTTGTATCTGTGTTTTGTGGTCATTTTATTGGAAAGTTACCACATATTTTTTGGAGGAATACAAAGAAGAAACAATTATTTGCCCCCCTAATTACTTCTGCTTTACAACACCTCCTCCTCCTCATATTCATATTCTTCTTCTTCGCTCACATAAAAATCTACAGGTGCACCGCCAATAATAGTCCCTGGTAATTCAGTTCCATTGTGGAGTTTTCTTTTATTTGCAGCACTGTTTCTTTTTGTTTGCAGCATTTCTTTTATTTGTAGCATTGACAGCATCCATATCAAATCATAACAGGCCACACTAATATTAAAATTTCATATCACATTCATTTTCATATCATACTGAAAAAGAAAGAAACTACTGGTGTACTGAGCAACAAACATGGAATAGGTTGGCCAAGGGTAAGAAGAGCATTTGATGACAGAAGCATTGTGAGAGCTGTGAAGAAACTCCCAATGACAACAGTCAGTGACATCACTGCCAAACTCCACATGGCAGGGGTGAAGGTTCACAACCCACTGTTCAAAGAAGACTTTGAGAGAAAAAATATAGAGGCCATATCACAAGATGCAAACCACTCATCAACAAAAAGAATCGGAAGGCTAGATTGGATTTTGTTAAGAAGTACAGAGATAAGCCACAAAGTTTTGGGACAAAGTTTTATGGACTGATGAAACCAAGATTAACCTCTACCAAAGTGATGGAAATGCCAAAGTATGGAGAAATAAGGGATCTGCTTATGATCCAAAACACACAAGCTCATCGATGAAGCATGGTGGAGGTATTGTCATGGCTTGGGCTTGCATGGCTGCTTATGGAACAGGCACACTAGTTTTTATTGATAGTGTAACTCATGGTGGTAGCAGCAGAATGAATTCTGAAGTCTACAAAACCATGTTGTCTAACAAAACAAAGGATGGTTAGAAGGTTAGATATAGGTCTATAGTTGGCTAAAGCACCTGAGTCAAGCAGAAAGGTTGAATGAAAAAAATGAGTCGGAAAAATGGTAGACATTCTCTCATCTGTCTCTATGATCACTGTGTTTGAGGGGAGATTGGTGCCAGTTCTTTGGAGGAAGGGATAAATTCTGTCTCTAATTGTTATATTTTGCCATTAAAGAAGCCCATAGTCGTTGCTACTGAGAGATGTAAGAATATATGGATCAATAAAGATGTTACTTTTTGCCAAAAAAGCTAAACTGCTGAAGAGGAACTTATGATTGTTTTTTTTTTCATGAGTGAAAAATCAGTGGTGAGGAGTAATAGGCAGCTCTGGCATCATGGGGGGCCTTCCTGTAAGTTGTAAGGCTCGCTTTCCATGTGCAGTCTTTGCAAGGTGAGCTACACTTTATACATTTGCTTGCAACATACATCAACTAGTGATGCAACCTGGGCACATCGTCAGTGATGTTACCTGGGATCACTGAGTGTTTCGGGTCTTTCAAGCATCATACACTCTCCTCCAGGCGACCCTGCCGGGGCTGATCAGACCCCAGCCTGTGCCCAGGAAGTGCTACCCTACCCACGGATCTCCTCTCCTGATCCACAGCCACCGCGAGGCAACCTCAGCTGCCTCCATAGCCTCCTTAATGGCCCTTCGCTTCCTGGCCCCTGTGATGCCCAGCATGCTGTACACCCTGCAGAGGGACTGGCCTGCGAACCCTCTGCATCCCACCTCAATGGGCTCACATCTTGCTCGCCACCCGTTGCGCCGGCACTCCTCCACCAGGTCCTGGTACTTTACCCTCTTCCTCTCATTGGCCTCCTCGATGCGGTCTTCCCACGGGACTGTGAGCTCCAGGAGCACGACCTGCTTGGAAGATGCCGACGTCAGCACCACGTCTGGCCTCAGTGATGTTATTGCCACATTCTCTGGGAACTTTAGTTGTTTTCCCAAATCAACTCTCAGCTTCCAGTCTTGTGACATTGCCAGCAGGCCAGCTGAAGAGGTCCTAGCAGCAGCTGGTAGTTCTTCCCCTGCTCTCACGAAGGCGATGGTCTTTCTCACCGGGCGGAGACACTTGCAGTGGGTGATTCCACTGCAGATGGTGTTCGCTATCGCCTTCAAAACTTGGTCATGCCGCCAGCGGTAGCGCCCTTCACTTAGGCCCCTTGGGCAGCAGCTCAAAATGTGCTCCAGGGTCCCTCTCTTCTGGCACAGAGTGCAGGCTGGAGACTCCACCTTCCCCCAGCAGGATAAATTCAAGGGGCTAGGAAGTACATCATAAACGGCCTGGATCAGAAATTTTATGCGCTGGGGCTCGGCTTTCCACAGCTCGGTCCAGGTGATTTGCGCTCTGCTACCTGCTCCCATCGCGTCCAGGCTCCTTGCTGCCGCATACCAACCACCCTGCTGGCTCGCTCTTCTTCAACTGCTGCTCTCACCTCCTCCTGGAGCAGTGCTCTCCTGTCCTTCCCCTTTGCCTTGTCGTAGCGAGGTGTTATACTGCTACCCAGGCCTGCTCTTCCCCAAGCCACCGTCCCCACCAGAGCCCTGTGCCGCAGGCGTGATTCGGCGACATCCACAGCCTCTGATGCCCTCCATTTCCGCCCTGTTCTGACTTCAATCCCAGCTTGTGAGACTTTTGGGTCGGATGACTCTCTGTATTGCATCACCTCCCTAGTACGGCTCACCTTGAATTCTTCGTTCAGGCTGCTAATAGGGAGCTTAAGTTTGTTGTTTCTCCCGTACAGGGCGATGCTGCTCAGACTTCGAGGTAGACCAAGCCACATCCGCAGGAACCTGCTCACTCTCCTCTCAAAACCCTCGACTGTGGAGATCGGAACCTCATACACCAAGAGGGGCCAGAGAATCCTTGGGAGGATGCCATGTTGGTACACCCAGGCCTTGAACTTGCCTGGTAGACCTGATTTATCCACAGCGGCTAGCCAAGCCTCCAGCTCTTGGTTGGTCGACTGGATTGCTGCTTTGTCTCTCAGACTGCAGTCGAACATCTTCCCCAGGCTCTTCACTGGTTTATCGGTGATGGATGGTATTTGGGTGCTGCCAAGTGTGAAATGGAACTTGTTGGTGACCTTTCCTTTCCTTAGCACAAGGGATCTGGACTTTGCAGGCTTGAAGGACATGCGGGCCCAGGTGATTACTTCCTCCAGGCCCTTCAAGATCCACCTGCTCCCTGGGACGTTCGGTGTAGTCACTGTCAGATCATCCATGAAGGCCCTTATGGGTGGCTGCCTGATGCCGGACTTGGTTAGGGGCCCTCTGCACTGAACCTCCGCAGACTTCGCCAGCATGTTCATGGCAAGTGCGAAGAGGATCACTGAAATAGTGCATCCAGTGACAATTCCCTTCTCCAGCCTGTGCCAGTCCGATGTTGTGGACCCTGAGGAGAACCTCAGACTGAACCTGTTGTAATAGTCCAGGATGAGGTCTCTGAACTTGTCTGGGACATGGTGCCGACGTAGTGCCTCTTCAACCAGCTTGTGAGGTATGGACCCATAGGCGTTTGTGAGGTCCAGCCACAACACGACTAGGTTGCCCTTATTCTCTCTAGCTTCCCTAATCAGCTGAGTGACTGCTCCGTTGTGTTCCAGACACCCCGGTATCTTTGGGATCCCTCCCTTCTGGACTGAGGTGTCGATGTAGGAATTCTTCAGGAGGTAATCTGTCAGACGCCTGGCCACAATGCTGAAGAACAGTTTCCCTTCAACACTGAGCAGGGAGATAGTTCTAAACTGATCGATGTTTTTCGACTCTTCCTCCTTTGGAATCCACACTCCTTCTGCACACCACCACTGTTCGGCAACCTGTCCCCTCCTCCAGATCACCTTCAGGATCCTCCAGAGCCTGTGGAGTAACTTTGGGCAGTACTTATATACCTTATATGGTACTCCACTAGGTCCTGGGGCGGAGCTAGATCTTGCCTTCCTGACCACCTCCTGGATCTCCTTCCAGCCGGGCTCCCTCCCATCGAAGTCCTCCCTTGGTGCAGGTGGATTAATCAGGGACTTGCAGTCACCCAGCTCTTGCTCCCTAGATACATCTCTAAGGGTTGCATCTAGGTGGTGGTCCATCTCCTCTTTGGAGCAGGTAAGTTGTCCACTACGCTTCTGCCCCAGCAGCTGTTTTGTAAACCCGAATGGATTTGCTAGAAAGGCTGTGCGCTTCCTGGCTCTTTCCTTCCTCCTTCTCCTGTGCCACTCAGCCCTCCTCAAAGTCATAAGCTTCTTGCGGAGTATACTTCGCAGCTCTGACAGAGGTCCCCTCTCCTCTTCACTTGCCTCCTTAAACCGCCGCCTCAGTGCCTTCAGCTCCTGTCTGAGCTGATGGATCTTGTTTGCCCGACTGCTCTTGGTATAAGGAGGTGTTGCCACCTTCTTCTCCTCCAGCCCGAATCTCTCAGCTGCTAGGCTGATTTTGATGGTGGTCATGGTCTGGAGACGTCGATCGGCTTCCCCCTTCGCTGTTGCTTCCAAGATGGAATTGATATCCTCATCAAACTGCCGCCACTCCTGCTCCTTGTTAGCTTGGGGCCATTTAACCCGACGGTGTTCTGGTCTGTGTGGGTTTGGAGCTTGCGTCACCTGGAGGTTCTGGGCACTATGGTTTGACTCCAGGCCTGGCTCCTCCTGCGTCTCACCAGGGGGGTTCCCTGCGCGTTGTGATGCCTGCTCCGTCTGCACACATCCCATTTTGGTCTGGTGGATCTTCAGACCACGTGGGTTTTTGCACACTTTGCCACAAAAGCATTCTGTACTCGTTGTCGTGTTTCCATTGCGTGATGTCATCATTCTTTGGTCCATCCGATTGGGATCCTCCTCCCCCCCCCTCTCGGGGATCCCTGGGGGTATTTTCCTGTAGGTTGATCTGTAGCTTTAGGGTGGGTTCTTCCTCCTAGCAGAGAGGAAGATGCAGGTTTGGGCTGCTAACCCTTACTGCCCCGACGCCGTCTCTCCGGGCTGTCCGCTGTCTCTCCAGCTGCCACCACTCTATTCTTGGTAGTCAACCAGTCTTTTCCTGATAGTCACTGGCTATACCAGACAGAAGCTTGCAACATACATCAACTAGTGATGCAACCTGGGCACATCGTCAGTGATGTTACCTGGGATCACTGAGTGTTTCGGGTCTTTCAAGCATCATACACTCTCCTCCAGGCGACCCTGCCGGGGCTGATCAGACCCCAGCCTGTGCCCAGGAAGTGCTACCCTACCCACGGATCTCCTCTCCTGATCCACAGCCACCGCGAGGCAACCTCAGCTGCCTCCATAGCCTCCTTAATGGCCCTTCGCTTCCTGGCCCCTGTGATGCCCAGCATGCTGTACACCCTGCAGAGGGACTGGCCTGCGAACCCTCTGCATCCCACCTCGATGGGCTCACATCTTGCTCGCCACCCGTTGCGCCGGCACTCCTCCACCAGGTCCTGGTACTTTACCCTCTTCCTCTCATTGGCCTCCTCGATGCGGTCTTCCCACGGGACTGTGAGCTCCAGGAGCACGACCTGCTTGGAAGATGCCGACGTCAGCACCACGTCTGGCCTCAGTGATGTTATTGCCACATTCTCTGGGAACTTTAGTTGTTTTCCCAAATCAACTCTCAGCTCCCAGTCTTGTGACATTGCCAGCAGGCCAGCTGAAGAGGTCCTAGCAGCAGCTGGTAGTTCTTCCCCTGCTCTCACGAAGGCGATGGTCTTTCTCACTGGGCGGAGACGCTTGCAGTGGGTGATTCCACTGCAGATGGTGTTCGCTATCACCTTCAAAACTTGGTCATGCCGCCAGCGGTAGCGCCCCTCACTTAGGCCCCTTGGGCAGCAGCTCAAAATGTGCTCCAGGGTCCCTCTCTTCTGGCACAGAGTGCAGGCTGGAGACTCCACTTTCCCCCAGCAGGATAAATTCGAGGGGCTAGGAAGTACATCATAAACGGCCTGGATCAGAAATTTTATGCGCTGGGGCTCGGCTTTCCACAGCTCGGTCCAGGTGACTTTGCGCTCTGCTACCTGCTCCCATCGCGTCCAGGCTCCCTGCTGCCGCATACCAACCACCCTGCTGGCTCGCTCTTCTTCAACTGCTGCTCTCACCTCCTCCTGGAGCAGTGCTCTCCTGTCCTTCCCCTTTGCCTTGTCGTAGCGAGGTGTTACTGCTACCCAGGCCTGCTCTTCCCCAAGCCACCGTCCCCACCAGAGCCCTGTGCCGCAGGCGTGATTCGGCGACATCCACAGCCTCTGATGCCCTCCATTTCCGCCCTGTTCTGACTTCAATCCCAGCTTGTGAGACTTTTGGGTCGGATGACTCTCTGTATTGCATCACCTCCCTAGTACGGCTCACCTTGAATTCTTCGTTCAGGCTGCTAATAGGGAGCTTAAGTTTGTTGTTTCTCCCGTACAGGGCGATGCTGCTCAGACTTCGAGGTAGACCAAGCCACATCCGCAGGAACCTGCTCACTCTCCTCTCAAAACCCTCGACTGTGGAGATCGGAACCTCATACACCAAGAGGGGCCAGAGAATCCTTGGGAGGATGCCATGTTGGTACACCCAGGCCTTGAACTTGCCTGGTAGACCTGATTTATCCACAGCGGCTAGCCAAGCCTCCAGCTCTTGGTTGGTCGACTGGATTGCTGCTTTGTCTCTCAGACTGCAGTCGAATATCTTCCCCAGGCTCTTCACTGGTTGAGAGTTATACCAGGGCGCAGCTTTTTTTTGTTTAACCAACTTCTTTTTTAGAAGAGTGATGGTGTCAAGAGTAGTTCACAGTGAACCTGCAGTGATCTCAAGAAGATGATCTATTTCAGATGGAAAAGCAGCAGCATAGAAGTCATATTATGATTATGACTCTAGAACTTAATAATTAAGCTCTATTATTAATGAATAAACAATTATTTCAAATATTTATTGATTCTTTCTGATAGTCAATTTCATCTGAACAATAGTGCAAGACACTGCTTTTTATCAAAGCCATGAGTAAGGCTACCATAACATTTACTTCTGTGCTCCGTGCAAGGGCAAATAAAAATTTTATTTTGGTATCCCAATGGCACCACAATACTTAAACTTGACTTCTATCTGTTGGTGCAAGCCATCATTCATGTTGATGGAAACAGTGGAATTAAAACAAGTATCTATGAAATAATATAAAGGTTTTACACACATTTGAGGTATTTTTCTTTTTTATTATTACTTTTAATAAATGAAATGAAACAAGACTTTGTTTCAGATGGCAGCAGTGGTCTGGTGCTGTAATGTTTGTAGCCAGGGATATGGACAGAGCTGCTTTCGCTAACCTCAAAGTGAACACAGAAAGATGGAAAGCAGAGATGCATTGACCCGGCCTCCTCAGTTATCCTGTTGTCTGACTGGGGCCTCATTCATTCAGCTGAAGCAACAGCCGCTGCAGAGCATTAATGGTTGAACTTCACACAGACACCATTTATATTGTATGAATTATAACACTATTACATTTTGACTTAGGCGCTAATTCACTAGCGTGCTAATCTAATGACCCACCCACCAATACATGCTAATCACTTAAATAAAATATTAGAAACACACTAACTGAAAACAATGAAGCCCATAGTCCTTCTTCACTCACTTGGTACAATCAGCAGCAACATGTTATATATATTCATCAAATGATCCAAAAGGCAGAAACAGCCAGAGCTCATTAGCTAAGGAGCCAACTGTCTCAATCAAAAGGACACGCCCTTAATTATGCAGATTATGCATCGACCACTTTCAGGAATAGTGAAATTATCTATATAGACCAAAATCATTCTTTGAATCAGGCTGTAAACATATTTTTTCTGCTGTAAAGTTTCATATTTTTACACAAGGTTTTTACATGGAGGTTTGTGGTGATTGACTCACTATGAGCCTCAAGTTGCTATTTAAGGAACTAAGGGCAATGCATTATGGCCGCTTTTGGCACTTCAGTATTGTGCTCAATGCTCAGCCCTGGAGTTTGCCCCTTGGAATATACTGCCACAAAATCATTTTGATCACAAAAATCACAAAGAATTCTAAAATCCTGTATTCAATTTAAATAGTTTCAATAGTGAGAACTGAACTTGAGGATATATAAAGAGGAATTTTGGCCCATTGAAGGATCCATAGTCTTCTCGGCTGTGCTACATCGCCTGCGCCAGCAAATTAACAAGGCAGTGGGCAACAATAATAGACATGGACAAGACTCAGGAGGATGAGGCAAGTGTGTCTTCAGTCACTGAACAACAAGTTTATTTACAAGAACAGAGACGGGATGATAAATAACAAAAAGGAGTACTCTGACCACCGGAGCAACTCCAGCCTGACGTACCATTTAAATGCGAAACATGTTCAGGCAAGTTAGATCCTGTGGGGTTTTGATTTCAGAGGTTGATTTGGGGTTGAGGTGTTGTTTCTCTGATTTTTGTTAACCTTTAACTGTATTGCTGTTTGTTTTACATTTTTGAAGACAATCTTATTTTATTTATTTAACTGTATTGCTGTATTTGTTTTACATTTTTGAATAATGCACCCTTTTGGATTTCATTTATGAAGCACAATTCACCAATAAAAAATTCTCTTCTTACTGTATTCAATTGATTAGTCATGCACTACAATTTTTTAATATCCTAGAATTAAAATTCTTTATCAGGAGACCTTTAGCAAATATGACATTGAAATGTGATTAATTTGATTAATTAATTACAAAATCCTGTAATTAATTCTATAAATTCTTTTAATCGGCTGACAGCACTAATTATTTCACATTTAGCGACATTTATGTTGTACGTTTATTTAACATGTCTTTAATATTCAAAATTATTTATTTGTGCTAAAGATTTTTGGGACAAGGGACAATTCAGTGGAAGGGGGGATGTCTGCCTATGTCTGTTGTGAGTCATACTGAATTAATGAGATGTGTCAGTCAGGTACCGATAACATACTGATGTTGATACAGCTACTTTATCTGATTAAAGTCAGACACAATCTGGACGTTGTTTGTCTCTAATAGTCCCTCTGTAGTTTGAGTAGTAGCCTGCTGTGTTGTTTCCACATTAGGTGTCAGGTTGAACAGGAATTTCATATTTCACACAGAGCTTCAGGAGGTGAGTGTCTGCATTTCTTCAACACTAAACAAATGAGCTAAGTAAAGAAGCTGTGTGGTGTTTCCCTGAGGTGCAGGTGCTGCTGCACTTTAAGTGATGCAGACTGTAGTCATGAACTCAGTCATGTGAAGTGAACATCAGTGAAGCTGTGGAGCATTATATATATATATATATATATATATATATATATATATATATATATATATATATATATATATATATATATATATATATATATATATATATATAGTTTTTGTAGTTTTAGTTTTAAGTTTTAGAATACCTTGATTTTTCAGTTTCTATTAAAATTTGCATTGTTTAATGTGTCATGTGACAGATGATGATGTGACAGCCCAGAAGTACGATGTGGATCATCTTGCTGTAGGATGAACTCCTGACTAACTAGGTCTAGATCATGGGGTTCTGCTTAGCTCTCGAGCTCTAGTCCTAGAAAAGACCCAGATATCAGGCTTCATCCATGCTGATATACAGATATACAGTTAATTTACCAGAGAAACTTGTGGCACTTGTAGGAAATGTTTGGATCAACTTTCCACACTTTATTTCTTTATTTTTAAGTCCATTACTGCAGTAAAGCTCTATGTCTGACTTGTCAACTAGTACTTGATTCCTGAAAATTGACATATGTCTTTTTTGGTTCGTTGGGTAGTTAATTTTTGTACCATTTAAATGTCCGATATTCTACACTTTCCTGTTTTTCATTTGACATTAGGTACCTCTGTATAGTTTTACACTTCTTTTGAACTGTAGTATATATATATATATATATATATATATATATATATATATATACAGTATATGCCCACACATGGCTGATTGTTGAGATGTGTTTGCTCCTTTTCTCAGTAAGCACTTAGACAACATGCTCCCTGTGCCCTGCAGCTGGCAACCAGAGAGAAAAGATACAGAATGTAGAATGTAGGGTAAAAAAGTTTATTTTTATCAATCTCACATGGGACTGTTGATTCTTTGCATCCATTCCATCCGCCTGCTCATCTCTCTCTCCTTTTTCCTCTATCTCTTTCTTTCTTTCTTTCTTTCTCTCTCTCTCTCTCTCTCTCTCTCTCTCTCTTTCTCTCTCTCTGTCTGTGCTCATAAATCCATAGTAACAGAATGTGGTAAAGGTAAAGACATAGGAGGTGAAACAGAGCAGGAAGGAAGAATTAAAATGGCCCGTTATTAGAGAGAAAGAGAATGAAGGTCCATCAAAGTGTGTTCAAGAGAGAGAACATTAGTGAATTACAGCTGACACCTGTCTATGTGTTGTTATCTTTCTGCTTATTTGTTGTTATCTTTCTCTTTGTTGTTTTTCTGTTTGTTCTTGTCTTTCTGTTTGTTGCTTTTCTGTTTTTTGCCATTGTCTTTGTTGTGCACAGTACTTGCCTCAAGTGCAGCACCATTAATATGTGGTAGTGATGGGTCCGGCAACACCGATGCGTCGGCGCATGCGTCGAGCTCATAGAGCGAAACCCCGTGTCGGTGCGCGGGTGCGCGTATCACTTTAACAAAGTCACGTTTCGAACACACGCTGACGCGCCAAACTGTATAAGGCAGCGAATCTTTCATGGGACGTATCTGCCAACTGAATCTCGTAATAGCGCATCAAGAATTATGGAGCCTCAATCGAAAAGAAAGGTTTCCGCCGTGTGGGACCACTTCGATGTCGTATCGGCAAATAATATTAAATAATTTGTTTTCCTTGTTTCATCCTGTTCCTCTCAGAGTTTCCACTTGATCTAACCTATCTGAATTCAAATTAATTTCGAAGTGACTCTTCGTTCACTATTGATATTTTTTCTGCAGGTTAAATGTCGCATTTGTTCGACAGAGTTGTCTTATTTAAACAAATCTTCCTCCTCAATGCTGAGGCATTATAGGGCCAGGCATGAAAATGAAGTGACAGATACACCCAGGATAAACTCAGGTATACAGCCATTCTACAGCTTACTCACAGTTGCTTTATTGATAATTAATTCATATTAATTTATTCTTTACCTGTTTTTTTTAGGAATTAGGGGGCAATTGGTTGTTTATCCAGTGGGTGGCGCTGTGTGATCATTGTAAGAAGGTTTACTGAAGAAGAGTTTCCGCGCATGCGCGAGATGTCCCGGGTCTCCCCGGGACTGGAAGGAATGTGTTGTTTTTGTCTATCGGTTTTTGCTCTTAGTGTGAAAATAACATGTGAAATGATATACCGGTAATAATGTGTTAATAATTTCACACGAAAATCGCCCCAGAGTATAAGTCGCACCCCCGGACTAACTATGAAAAAAACGCGACTTATAGTCCGGAAAATACGGTATCTATTATATAGTAGGGAAATATAGAGGGAAATGTTGCAAGGACCCAGGATCCATTGAGATACTGGGAGAACCAGAAACCAATTTATCCAAACCTCTGCCAGTTGGCATTAGAGTTCCTCTGTATTCCAGCCTCATCTGTGCCGTGCGAGCGGGTGTTTTCGACTGCCGGAGAAGTGATTTAATAGAAGCGCAACAGACTGAACTATAAAACATTGGAAAAACTTATTTTTTTTTAATACAAATTTGTAAACAAAAAAAAAATCCCAATCCACAAGCATCCTCATTCACAACATGTTCACTCAAATTTTGACATCATGATACATGTTCACATTATTTATTGACTATCAAAATGATCAAATATTTTAAATGTTAATGAAGATATGAAATAATACAATTACTTGAATTATATTATTGTATATACTAGCTCATCAAATCAGTGTCAGTTGAGTGTCAACTAGGTTGCCTGTAGGGATTTTTAAGGTCCAGCAGGTGTCAGTATTCAGCGACACAGTATCGACACAGTATCAATACAGTTTGGCATTGTGTCAAAACGCTTCATGACGCCTCATCTACCCATCACTAATATGTGGTCTTTCACTAATTCTTCAGGTAGAATTGACTATCAGAAAGAATCAATAATTATTGGAAATAATTATGGATTCATTAAAAGTTTTAGAATTTCGGGGCACCACCTCTCGGTTGAGAGGAAAAGAGAGTCAATTCTCTAATTCAGTCTCATGAATTGTAATAATCTATTAATTTGGACGTCTGATTAACAATTAACTTAATAATAGAAACCAGGATCATCGTATTAATAGCTATTAATAGTTGAAGGATTCTGAGTTCTAAAGTAGAGGTTGGCAGAATTCATTATTGTACGACATTAAAGAGGCAGAATGTATGACTCAAAAGCATTTATTCATAAAAATACAAAAGTAAAATCTATGTTTAGATGTACATAGATACATCTAAACTAAATGTATCTATGTACATGTGAATGTACGTGGATGGATGCTGTGTGTGTGTGTGTGTGTGTGCATATCTATGGGGGAGGACTACAAAGATGGCTGCCGTGGTGGCTGTTCTATGTAGTCCAGGCCATGTGGGGCTCTTTGTGTGGCCGACCGTGTTAATGTGTGTGTGAGTGTGTGTGTGTGTGTGTGTGTGTGTATAGGCTTAATGTCACTTTGTGTGTTTCAAGGTATCATGTTAAAGAATGGTTAGTATCATGCAGGTTGGGACACTAACATCAAACTAAACCTACAAACCTAAAACACAGTGAACTGTAGCCTATGATCTCATCACATTAACAAAGTCGGGGAGAGATTTTGGAGCTGATGTTGGAGAAGAGTCGAAGAGACTGAGAGAGAGCAAAGTCGAAGAGCGTTTTAGAGGGGAAAGGCCGGTGCCTTTATACCTCTGGTGACATTCCTTGAAGGTGTGAAACTGAGTTTCCTGTCGGGGGAAGGGTCACCAGTTCCAGGCTCAGCCAGGCATCTGGCTGAAGATGTTTATCACCTTTGTGGGCACAACATCTTTCTGTTTGTTGTCAATGTTTGTTGTCTGTGTGTGTGTGTGTGTGTGTGTGTGTGTGTGTGTTGTCCTCCAGTCCTTGTGTTGTTCTATAACATCACAGAAAAGGCTTTAATAAATACATGGCTCTTATTGACTGGTTGTCAGCCATTGAGTTGCTAATCATTTTCAGTTGTTTGCCTTAAGTTGTTTTTTGAGAGAGAAATAGAAAACATGTAAACATGGCACCTTTGAGGATGTCTGGTCAGCTTGAGTCAATGTTTTTTTCTGTGAGGACAGACTGAAATGATGTTTTGTTGTCTTGTCTCAGTTTTAGTTTTCCTTATCTTCTTAATATTTGTTTTTTTATATTATCATTTATGTAACTTTTATTTTTTTTATTTACTCTTTTGTGTCAGGTAATGTTGGTATAATGTCCCAGGAAGACTACTGCACAAATAATGCACAGATAAACAATTACTGTGAAAAGTTTAATTGATTAAAAAAAAAACGCATTTTTGTTCCAGGTTAAACAGGAGAAAAGTAAAACATGTTTCTTTATGCAGAGCCACCTGCTGTAGATCACCAGAGGGGACACCAGTTCAGACACGTACAGCTCCTCTGGCGTAGCTTGGAAACATTCTGTTTCTCTTTCCAATAACACACACACACCATAGTGTGCTCCATAAACATACACACATACACTCAGAACCCGCAGAGTCTCTGTCTCTGGATGATTATCCTTTAATAACTTAGTCCCTGTTGATCAGTCTGTTGCTGTGGTTACTGCTCTCCCATAGTCTCCCATAGACTCACTAACCAGAGGCGTGTGTTTATGGTACTGATGCTGCTCTTCATTCTCTCACACCAGGATGTGGTTTGTGGAAGAAGTGAAGTGTTATTCATCACAAGTCATTGACACTATAGAGTTTATAAAACAGCTTGTATTCCACCAGCAGTAAATTATTTTCCCATTATACTAACTATACAGTTTGGGTTATTTAAATGAGCAGAAGGCTCCGTCCTTCATCGGTGAGCAACAGACACATTTGTATAACAAATACACTGCAAATCCGTCATTCCCTTTGTCCAGTATTGAGCAGATTTCTATGTTTTTGGAACTTTTTACTGTTTTTACTGTTAAAAAAATCAGTTAATTCAGTTTTTATGCTTTTATTTTGAATTATATGGTCCCACCAACAGATAATTTTGCTCATTCAAAGATTTATGTTTATTTTATTGTTTTTAGTTTTTAGTTTTTCTCGACATTGATCATCATTCAATTTTAAAATTTAAGATGAGAGAAAAAATAATCAAGCCAATCGGAATAAGATAATTCTAATCAAGAAATTTGACCAAAAACATACTTTTTGCTGTTTTTCTGTGGAGACAAAAAAATATTTAATAGATATGTGGAGGACGTCTCCTCTCTCTCTATTCTCTCTTTTCTTTGTCCCTCTCTTCTTCTCTCTAGAGGCAGTAGCAGTGTGTATTGTCTATATTGTGTCTTATTATGTCAACTGTGTATATTTTGTGTATGGTGTGTTATTGTGTGTATTGTGTGTAATTGTGTGTTAGTTGCTGTTAGTGCAGGGCTCAGGGTAGATCAGTTGATGATTGATCACCATGGCTACAGAGGAACATAAATCTGGGACACAACTCTGGACTGTTGGTACTTTTACAGCCACTTTTTGTGACCTTGAGCTTCTTTCCATTCCTCAGATGGTGGCTCAGTTATGTGCAGCCACTAATTCCATTCATAAAACATAATTATGCATATTCTAAATGAAGTGAAAAATCCAATAGATATTATAACTTTCCCAAACTGACCAGAATGAAGACACATAAAACACTCAATGCGGGTAAGTTATTTGAACCGTTCTTTAAGTTGTGAGGTTTTTCTGGGTGAAACAGCATTGAGTGACTGTACATGTATTCTGTAGGAACTGAAGAATGTTCTGATCCCTGTGGAGTCATTAAGTCAGGTTCAGATGCTCAGAATACTTTAGAGAGCAGGAGTCAGAGTGCCTGAAGGCTGCTAGTCACGTCAGTGCTGAAGCAGGAAACCAACTAAACCACAGTAACAACAAAGATGAGGTGTCCACCCATCGTCTTCTTTACTCACCGAGGCATGTAGACCAGGACGAGTGGAACCACGGTGCTAAAGCAATTCCACTGTTTTTCATTTCTTCCACAGCTGTGTTTCATCACTGCTTCATATTTATTCATCACTGTGAATCCAACTTGTTTTCTATATACAATTCATTCGACTTTATTTTTCTTCACCTCCTATTTATGGCTGCTGTTATTGTTACAAGTTACTGATCCCAAAACACCAAATATATCATATACATTCTCCATTAACGCATTCATCAACACTAATGATAACCCTGTTAATTTCAAATTGAACATAAAGTACAGGCCAAACTTTTGATGCCTTAAGTGAGAATCTACAATGTAAATAGTCATGAAAATAAAGAAAACACATTAAATGAGAAGGTGTGTCCAAACATTTGGACAAAAACGTGCTTCTGTTTCTGATTGGCTATCATGTAGCCAATCAGAAACAGAAGCACTACTGTATCTGGATAACTCTTAACACAGAAACAAATGAAGAAAGCACTGTTATCCTGGAATTGTTCAACAGTGATACAGCTGACATTTCAAGAAAGTTTTATGTTCTTTGGAAACTTTGATTGAATGAGTTACAAGCTCTTAAAAGAATAAAATCCACCACCCGCCCAAATTTAATTCAAATATTATTTTTTGTCATGTCAACTGCCTGACCTGTGGTTCATCCATGGAATCCCACCTACTACCGCCACTCACACATTATGGTGTTAATGCTATGGTTAAGGTGAGGTCAAGGTGAGGCACAAAAACACAGATTTAGTGTTAGGAATCATCATGTTTGGGTTCAAATGAATAATGTGCAACATGATGGACGAACATCAGTTAACAGTGGTGTTGAACATTCAGACATTCAAACTCCAGACATGAAACAGAGGACTGATCCATCCACCCAACCCTCTCCCTGATGAATGAAGAGGAACTGAACATGTTACTAAGTCTGATGTCTGGTTTGCAGAAACACAAACTGTTGGTGTTTCCTCTGCCTGTTTCTGCAATTTTATGCATAAAATCACATAAAAATCACATTTGATTTCCTGTGGGATCCTGGTTGATGTCTTTCTCTATTTCTCAGATTACAGCTGGAGCTCTGACAGGCCTGATGGATGAACATCAGCCCTCATCTCTACTCCAATATTCTTTTGTTTTAAAGTAGCTTTGCTATAGCTTGTGTCTTTTCACTCTCTAGGGTTGTGACACACTTCAGAGAGGAGCCATTCTCCCTACTAAAACATTCATGAGCTCTTTTGTTATTTACTCCCTGAGAAATAACGAGGGAGAGAGCAGAGAGAGCAGCAACCAGCTCTCCACTGTTCCATCAGCCTTTGTGTGGGTGGTCAGTGGGAGAGGGAGGGGTCGTTGTGAGGGGTGAGAACAAAATGGGAGAAGGGCAGAGCATGAATCTGTGTGTGTGTGATAATCATTATTATACCACCTTCAGAGGTCGTTACGGTAAAGAAACCTTCAATGTCTGTTTGTGAAAGTTCTCCTTTCAGCTGTGAAGTAAACGCTGCTCCTTTGCCAGACCTGGCAGAACCTCGGAGTACACAGCAAAACGTGACTGTCGCCGTAGTTACGTGTCCTCATACTCACTGTGGTTCGGAGTGTTTTAGAATATTAGCAGAGTATAGGACATGATTTATTCCTCCCAGTTTTCCGCTGTGAGTATACAGAGTTCTGCTTGGCTGCTCCGGTCAAGGTCACATCCCCATGCCAGCTCCTATAGAGCTGCTGCTACCTGCCCAGACAAGGTCAGCTCACTGTCTAGATGGCTGTGAGCTGCTGCACTTTATATTCCTCACAATATGCTGTAAATATACAGAGATGAATATTTTACAAACAACATATACGTTACCTTATGTGCAAGAGGTTTTGAACAGAAAGAGAACACCAGTATATACTGCAATCAACGACTATGGTCAGACTGCAGTCTGAAGTGACACAAATCCCTTTTTGTCCCTATGTGCCCTGTATCTGACTTTATCATGACAGTCTGAAGAACACAGATCAGATTTTTTTTTTCAAATAAGACCCAGGCCACTTGGACATGTACTAAAACTGATTCATTTCAGATCTTTTGACATATGACGCCCACAATAGGTAAAGGTGAAATGAAAAATAGAATGTTAAATTATAATGTTGATATTCAAAAACAATAAAGTGTTAAATTATATCTTTTCTTACTAACCCAGAGACTCAACAAAAACCAAGAGGATCTGGAGAGACCAGCCAAAAGCAAGAAAATGAGGGGAGGCCCAGGCCACCCCCTATAGGGACGTCGAAGCTGGTCCTCCCCTCCCCTAAAAGAACACCCCAAAACTAACCACGAAAACTGGAACTGCTGGCCATCTCCAGGTCAAAATAAAGTAACAAACAAATGAAACAAAAGGCTAACAAAGAGCATGGTTAGCACTGCTGCTGGTTCGGTGTCTGTCCTCCATGACACTGCACATGCTGGCTTTTATAGAGGAGGTGGAGAAAATAATGATGTCATCTACAGCAGGTGTGTCAACCTGAGCAAGAAGAGAAGAGGTTAGGCACAGCCAATGAGAGAGAATCCTGGCCGCACGCAACACCCCCACCCTATGATGGTGAATACCGGGAGTGCAGCGTGAGGTCATTCACTCATCAGAAAATGAGCGTGACAATGTATCGGCCAAAACATTATCCTTGCCACGGACGTGCCTGACCTCTACATTAAAGCACTGCAGGAAAAGAGACCACCTCATCAACCGCCGATTGGTGTTCCGCATCTGGTTCAGAAAAACAAGAGGATTGTGATCAGTATACACAACAGTATGCTTGACAGAGGAGCCCACATAAACCTCAAAATGCTTCAGGGCCAAAATGAGCGTGAGTGCTTCTTTTTCCACTGTGGAATACATGCCGATTGAATTTTTTTGAGTAATAAGAGACCGGGTGCTCAATGCCATCCTCCCCATCTTGTAGTAGTACTGCACCCGCTCCCATATCACTTGCATCCACAGCGAGTTTAAAGGGCCGATCAAACGCTGGAGCAGCAAGAACTGGAGCATTGGTTAACAATGCTTTGACACTATCAAAAGAATGTTGACAGCTCGGAGACCATTTGTAGCATACTTTTGGGCTCAACAAATCAGTTAATGGGGCTGCGACGGCAGAAAAATTCCTGCAAAAACTCCTATAATACCCTGCCATTCCCAAAAACCGCATGAGACCACGGCGAGTGACCGGAGGAGGAAAGGAGAGGATTGCTTCCACCTTTGAATGAACAGGTTTAACCTGACCCTGACCCACAATTTTGCCGAGGTACACAATTGTAGCCTGTCCAAATTCACATTTAGCCAAATTTAAAGTGAGATTGGCCTCACTCAATCTGCCAAACACTTTATGGAGTTGTGCGATATGTTCATCCCATGTACTGGAATAAACAACAATGTCATCCAAATAAGCCTCACAGCCTGATAAACCTGACAGGACGGTATTTACTAGACGCTGGAACGTTGCTGGAGCGTTCCTAACACCAAATGGCATTACGGTATACTCTAGAAAAGCGTCAGGAGTCACAAAGGCAGATATAGCTTGAGCCCTAGGTGTTAATGGCACCTGCCAATATCCTTTTAGAAGGTCGAGTTTTGTGACATATTTGGAACTGCCCACCTTGTCAACACAATCATCTATCCTAGGCAAAGGATAACAGTCAGGTTTTGTGACCCCATTTACCTTCCGATAGTCTGTGCAAAACCGATCCGAGCCATCAGACTTTGCAGCCAAAAGACAGGGTGAACTCCAAGCACTTATGCTAGGTATAGCAATGCCATTCTCCCTCATGTAGTTCATCTGCTTTTGCAGACGAAGCCTTTTTTCAGGATTAACGCGATATGCATGCTGTTTAATTGGTGGGGAATCGCCAACATCAATATCATGCTGCAAGAAGCTTGCAATATCCTCCTGGTCATCTTGAGATTCACGAGGAGGGACAGTGGTGTCACTAGACAGTGCCATAGTTACCTTGTCTAGTTCACCAATTTCAGGCAGCTCAGATGACTTGCTGATCTCTGCATCATCTGAAGTCTGGGACCCAAGTTGAGAATCTCTGTCAAAATAAGGCTTCAACATATTAACATGACACAACCTACCCCGTCGCCGACATTCATGGGTATCAACAATATAATCACGATCACCAACTTTTTTCTTGACCAGGTAAGGGCCACTATAACGTGCCTGCAAAGCAGAGCCAGCAATGGGCAACAAAACCAGGACCTTATCACCAGGATTAAAACTCCTGCTTTTCGCACCCCGATCAAACAATCTTTTCATTTTTCCCTGTGCAATGGCCATATTTTCTTTTGCCAATTCACAAGCACGATGAAGTTTAAGACGGAAGTTGGACACATAGTCAAGAAGGTTCTGAGGCTTACTGTCACTCAACCACTTCTCCTGCAAAAGCCGTAGGGGCCCCCTGACTGTGTGAGCAAACACCAAATCTGCTGGGCTAAAACCAAGCGATTCTTGTACCACCTCTCGAGCAGCAAAGAGGAGGTGGTGGACACCCTCATCCCAGTCTTTTTCAAATTCAAAACAGTAAATGCGTAGCATAGACTTTAAAGTCCTATGGAAACGTTCTATGGCTCCCTGACTTTCTGGGTGATAAGCACTTGAGCACACATGAGAAATGTCAAGTTGTTTCATGACTTGAGTAAAGATGCGTGACATGAAGTTGGAACCCTGGTCAGATTGTATTACCTTTGGTAAACCGAAAACAGAAAAGAACTTGACCAAAGCCTTCACACGTTCCATCACAGCTGGGGCTGTGATGGAACGTAACGGGATAGCCTCAGGAAACCGAGTCGCTGTGCACATAATAGTCAACAGAAATTTGTTACCACTCTTAGTGCGAGGCAAAGGCCCAACACAATCAATCTGAACCCGCTCAAATGGTTCACCAATAACAGGGATTGGATAAAGTGGATAAGGAGAGATGGGCTGAGTTTTTGCAACCTGACACACATGGCATGTTTTGCAATGGTGGCGGACATCACTTTTCAGGCCTGGCCAGAAAAAATACCGCAAAACACGATCAAAAGTCTTATTGATCCCCAGATGACCGGAAAGTGGATTATCATGTGCCAATTTCAACACCTCCCTTCGATATGTTTGAGGAATGACAATCTGTTCCACCACTCCCCAACCATCATAGCCTGAAAGCTGTGGAGGAGTCCACTTGCGTGTAAGCACATCATCTCTCAAAAAAAACCCTGTTGACAAACCATCCAGCTCCTCTCCTGAAACAACTCTTTCAAAGAGAGGAGCCAGTGTTGCATCCTGTTTTTGATCAGCAACCAGTTGCTCACGTGACATACATACATTTGACTTAATTTGAGGCAGCACAACAGAATGGGTAGAAACCTCAGGAGAGGCAGGTGGATGAGCTGAACAGTCCACCAGGAAGCTGTCAGCCAGCCCCACCTCAGCCTCCGGTTTCTGACAGTCAGCCATTGCCCGTGTCATAGCACAAACAGAAAACACTTTGGGAAATTTTAACACCAAATCATCAGAATTTCCCAACAGAGGAACAGAGATTACCTCTGGATTAATGAGCATTTTACCACCAGCCAAATCATTGCCCAAAAGAAGAGTCACCCCTTCAATTGGGAGTTGAGAACAGACCGCCACTTTAACACAACCTTTGACCAAGTCAGAATCAAGAAAAATGTTGTGAAGTGGTAGGCCCACATATTTCATCTCAAACCCCTTCACAAGCACATTTGAATTAACAGCAGATCTTTCTGAAAATGGCAAAATATGCTCTAGAATTACAGACTGATTGGATGCAGTATCTCTGATGATATTAACAGGTACCATAGGGTCCCCCTCTGTCAGAGAAACAAAGCCTTTCATAAGAAATGGCCGAAATTCAGAGTCAGCAGCATGCACTGATTCAACAGCAGCAGAAGGCAATAAGGAAGACTGATGTTTAATTAAAGCAATAGTTTTAGGTTGTTGAGATCTGTTCTTGAGAGCATAACATGTTTTTATAGTGTGACCAACTTTTTTGCAATAGTTACAAGTAGGCCTTTCTTTCACTCTTTCCCCACCCTCTGACTTGTCCAGCTTCTCCTCACCTTCCTGTTTAGAAAAAGATTTTACGGAGTCTGTGTGAGAAATGCCAAATTTGTCAAGGTTGGGTTTACGCCATGGAGGATTAGAACTACGCTCTGAAAATACAGTCCCGCCATAACTATTCCTGTGGGTGAGCACATACTCATCCGCAAGGAGAGTTGCAGCTGAAAGAGTTGTAACCTTTTGCTCATTGACATAAGTTGCAATTCTCTCTGACAGACAGTTCTTAAACTCCTCGAGAAGAATGAGCTCACGCAGCAGATCAAAATCTGTGACCTTTGATGACTGACACCAGCGGTCAAATAGAGCTTCCTTTTCCCGACCAAACTCCGCAAATGTTTGATTATCTGATTTTTTGAATCTGCGGAACTTCTGCCTGTAGGCCTCAGGCACCAACTCAAAAGCCCTGAGTACTGCAGCTTTAACTTTATCATAATTAAGAGAGTCATCAGATGATAACGAGGCATATGCCTCCTGGGCTTTCCCAGTTAGAACACACTGCAATAATAATGGCCAAATCTTTCTGGGCCATTTCAAAGTATTAGCCGTACGTTCAAAAAGCGTGAAATATTTGTCCACGTCTTTGGTATTAAATTGAGGAACCATACGAATGCATTTATTAACGTCAAAATCAGTTTGGGCACCACTTACAAGAGATGACGCACTGTGGCTAAGCTCCAATTCCTTCAAACGTATTTCACGTTTAGTCTGTTCTTCAAATTCCATCCTCTTAATTTGAACATTGAGCTCTTGCTCTTTAAGTCTGGCTGCCCTCTCATTATCCCGGTCTTGCAACTCTATGCGGCGTAGCTCTAGCTCCAACTCTAGCTTCCTAGCTTCAGAGTCCACTGATTTTACTGGTGAAGCAGCTGTACCAGGGTCAGGAAGAACACCATTATCAAACAATGCTGCCCATAACTCAGATTTTATTGTTTTCTTTGATTTAGTACTTAAGATTTTGATATTATAATGATCAGCAATATCAATTAAATGGTCTTTTGTACATTTATGGAAAACTTCAAGGGAAGGCTGCTTAACAAAATCTTCCAACTTAAATTCCATTTTATTTTCTGGCTCTTATCCCTTGTACTAAAAATTGTTTTTATTTTACCGCAAAGCGACAAAAAAACGAGCACAAAAAACAATTGCAAAGCAATTGAAAGGTCATCAAGACCACCACAGAGGAAAAAATGCTCGCAAAAAGATACAATATAAGGAAAAAGAGTCAAATTAATGAGACAGACCAGCAAAAAAAAAAAAAATCTATTGACCAAACTAGTACTCAAAATGATGTCCCAATTAAAGGTGTGCACAAACTTAAGGCCTAACGATGCAATTTAACTCCAAACTGATTACCAATTACTGAAAATACTGGCAATACAAAAATATGACCTTAAGTCATTTAATTAAGGTGGACAAAATAAATCCAACCTTACTTATTTTTACATGTGCACATCAACAAATGAATTAATTTCAAATTTATAGAAAAGGGATAAATCTATAGTTTTGATGAGCCCCCATCATGTTGCGGTCTCCCAACATTGTATGAAAAAAAAAAGGAATAATGGCTCAAAAGAGGAAACCACAACATAAAGGAGGGACATCAGAGTACAAGTGTTAATGATTTTATTATTTTTTTCCTTCCCCACAATAGGTAAAGGTGAAATGAAAAATAGAATGTTAAATTATAATGTTGATATTCAAAAACAATAAAGTGTTAAATTAGATCTTTTCTTACCAACCCAGAGACTCAACAAAAACCAAGAGGATCTGGAGAGACCAGCCAAAAGCAAGAAAATGAGGGGAGGCCCAGGCCACCCCCTATAGGGACGTCGAAGCTGGTCCTCCCCTCCCCTAAAAGAACACCCCAAAACTAACCATGAAAACTGGAACTGCTGGCCATCTCCAGGTCAAAATAAAGTAACAAACAAATGAAACAAAAGGCTAACAAAGAGCATGGTTAGCACTGCTGCTGGTTCGGTGTCTGTCCTCCATGACACTGCACATGCTGGCTTTTATAGAGGAGGTGGAGCAAATAATGATGTCATCTACAGCAGGTGTGTCAACCTGAGCGAGAAGAGAAGAGGTTAGGCACAGCCAATGAGAGAGAATCCTGGCCGCACGCAACAACGTTAAAGAACACCCTCAGAAATCATTGTCCTGTAGAGTTTTATTGTTGTAGCAGCAGCTGTGTGCATCAATAAAACTGTCCTGAACCAACACATGGTGACTGACAAATGTTCATTGTTGTTTGCCATTAAACTGCATTAAATTTTGTTAATGTTTTTAGTGCGTTATTTACTGTGTGATTAGTTAATCACAATTAACTTTAAGTTAAAAAATAGGCTCCTGGTTGATGAATACAGAAATGTTGCTTTAAAATAAACAAAGGATTAATCGCTTGGTTTTCTTTATTCCTCATTGGTCAGTTACTTCTCAGGATGGAAAATGCCAATGGTAACATGTTTGATATTTGGCTTAATTTTTTTAAAGCCAAAGACTATGTAACAGATGCAATTCATGTAATAGGTTAATTTCCTGTAAAACTCAATAAAACAAACAACACTACCTCCATTGACTTAAAACACACCGACCGTCATTACAACTATGAATCCACCATAAAAACGTGTTGAAACCTTCAGTATAAGAGGCCATTAACTCCTTAAACATGGTGTCAGAAAAAAAAAAGTGTTCAAGGTCGGCTCTGTAAAAATTAGTTTTCGGCAAATTTATTTTGGTGAGAGATTGACAGTAGCTGGTCATCTACCTGATATTGATCAATCTTTCTCTCCTGGAGACATGTTTGTGTTTTTGGTCTGAGAACATTAAATCTGTGACACTTTCAAACATTCTGCTTGGAACACTCAAGCAGATCAATTATCAATTATCAATTAATTATCAATTTCATTTAATTTGTCATAACTGGGTGACCTGGTGGTGCAGTGGTTAGAGCTCACAGCAAGAAGGTCACAGGTTCAAAGCTTTGAGCGGGGGACCGTTCTGTGTGGAGTTTCATGTTCTCCCTGTACTTACAGCTTCTCCAGCTTCCTCACACAATCCAACATGTTAATTGGGGTTGAGGTTAATTGGAGACTCTAAATTACCTGTAGGTGTGATGGTGTGTGCCCCATGATAGGCTGGTATGTGGGATTTATCCCTGCCTCTTGGCTGCACTATGCTGGGTTTGGCTCCAGTTCCCCATGACCCTATTGAGGAATAAGTGGGTTATGACTGAGTCATAATTGACAGGGTTGGAACAAAGTTCAGAATCCAAAGAACTCCAAAGAAAAAATATTCAGAAAATATGAATTTATTAAAAAAAATGAGTGTCATGGTTTTGTGATTGGACCCGGACCAGACACTGACACAATTGGGGAGTAATGTCAAAAAGTCATATTGTTCACAGATGCAGGTGAGAGCTGGGTTCAGGGAGGCAGGACTGGGCTCAGTGCAAGTTCCAGGGTAAGGGGTGCAGGAGGGAGCAAAGCATTGAGACTGGAACCAAAGAGGGATTTCATGGAGGGCGTGTAGGTTGGAGGAAAGCTGAAGAGTAGGATCCAGTTAGAAGTCATACATTACAGGTTTGGAACACAGAACTATCTGGCAATAAGTGGAAGGAGAAGCAGGGTTTAAATGGTTCAGCTGATGAGATGGTTGTGAACAGGTGTGCCGGGACTCCACCGCTGTGCCCCGCCTCCAAGGAAAAAATACAGGAGGGGAGGGGAACATAGAAAGAGAAGACAGACAAGATGAACAAATAGGGAAAAATTTGGATGACATAGCTTGGGCCATGATAGTTAGTTCTTAACAGTCTGAGATTTTTTTTAGTTTTTTTGATGTGAATTTGTATGTTGTGTCTGCAGATTTTAATCTTAATGTTGAAATAAGGGTCAAATTAAAGAAGAGAGAATGAGGGATCTACGGGCACAACAAGCAAATGTAACATTAAATTGTCTTTGTTGCAGCCTTCAGGCAAAGAGTCGTGATCCTCAGATTATGACAGAGAAGACATGCATCTGAAGAATGTAGCTTGTTAAAATGATGAAAGGTTTTTTTTAAACTAAGGGCCAATCTTTAAAAACAGAAGAAAGTGCATAAAAGTGCATAAAACATTTAAAAAACATTTTGAGCTGACGATGTCTCCAGCTATGAGTGTTTTTTTTTGTTTTCATTGTATAAAGGATTGTTTTTCTTGTTTTCTGCAGAGATGCTGGAGTCCAACAACCTGGTGACGTTCGAGGGCCTGGTCAACAGCTCAGCATATTACACATTTCTGCTGGACGAGGAGAAAGGGCGACTGCTGGTGGGAGCGAAAGACCACATCTTCTCCTTCAACCTCCTTAACATCAGCAAAGATATAGCACAGGTAAACGTTTTTGAATCTGGTTTAAACATAATCCATGGCTGTTCATCTGTTCCTGGCTGACGTCATACTAAAGGTCTTCACAGGTTGACCTGAACTGAATACCTGAAATCTGACCTGAGACCTATTGGTTCCTCAAGTGTCTGTAGAATATAATAAACATGATTCATATAACCTAAAGTTTTCAGGTATGATTTTGATTATCAGGTGATCAGGCAGCAACATGAATCCTTCAGTTCAATCCAGTTTTTATGAGATGAGGGAAGAATTCTCTAATCATAAATAGACAAAGAGGCAGGATGCAGCAGTCAAGCTGATCTTTAGTGGTCTCACATCAATACTTGGCCATCACTCATCAAAGTAACAGACTAACACAGTCACTCCATCCAATTTACCAAAGTTACACTTTATTTAGTGTAGGTTGCTGCAGTAGTCAGGTCATATTATATTTATATATTTAGCATTTTTGTTTATTCCCATCAGAATTCATCAGGTCTGTAAAATACCTCAGATTTCTGATCATCTCTGTCTGGTTCCTTCAGGCATCAGGTAAAGTTTGTTACAGGCAAAGGGAATTTACCTTTGCAGTTGGGTTGGATCCAGTTGGATCAGAGAAGCGGCAGTAAGAATTTTTGGGAATCAGGCCAATGATTTTGGACCCGTGAAGACCCCTGCTTATACCTGAGTGTTAGTGTGTGCATTTCCTCTCAGAGTGCATCAGTTCAGGTATCTCGGGACTCGCTGTTCTGTTTCGACAGGAAAGTGTGTCGTGAATATTTCAGAGCAGCACTGTCGCACATGATCACACACTGTAGCTGGATGTAAACTGCACTCTGCCCAACTGGATGAATAATGGAGTAAACTGAAACAAAGTGGTGAACAAATCACACTGTGACCCCTTATATTCACACATGCCTGCACACAGGCTGCAGCTCCTCCTCTAACTGTACTGCAGCTCTGTTCTCTGATTCTCTGTCTATGTCTGTGCTGCAGCTTCTCCTTTAACTGTCTATGTCTGTGCTGCAGCTTCTCCTCTTATTGTCTGCGCTGCAGCTTCTCCTTTAACTGTCTATGTCTGTGCTGCAGCTTCTCCTCTTATTGTCTGTGCTGCAGCTTCTCCTTTAACTGTCTATGTCTGTGCTGCAGCTTCTCCTCTTATTGTCTGTGCTGCAGCTCCTCTTTTAACTGTCTGTGGCTGTACTGCAGGTCCTCCCATGAAAGAATCAAACTTCATTTTCCGTGGAGGTCTCTCAAATACGTTATATATCACCATAATAAGCTTAAATATATCACCATATAAATATAAAACTAGTTTCATTTTTTTTTACCATGCAGCCATAACTTTTTAGGCTATTGAACGTGTAATATACTGCAACATACAGTGTACTTCACCACCACACCACTATGTGCACAATTTTTTTTTTTTTTTGCAGTGAATGTGAAGTTTAGTCTGAAGAATGGAAGACTTTTCTAAATTAATTAATTCTTCCACTGTATAAAGTTGTAGCAGTCTGTTTGTGTGTGCAAAAGTCAGTTTTTTTTCCTGATCCAGGAGAGCACATATGCGCATATGCACTTTTTTTTTTAAATAGAGTGGAACCCTGAGCTCCTCCTCTAACTGTCT